>OZ038509.1:57230686-57373186 GCA_964036315.1 Acanthosepion esculentum | reverse complement strand
CTGTCTAAGGTTTCGGCTTACATAAGCCATCATCAGAGATTACAAGTACATTACAATAAATTAAATAACAAAACTTGTCTATATTATTTAATGAAATATGCATTAATAATATAAATTATATAATTATAAATATTAATATATATAGATATATGTATTATATGCATGAAGAGAGGAAGAGAGAGAGAGAGATTGTGTGTGCAAAATTCCTTACAGGATGTTAAAATCCTTGCTTTCTTTCCATGTTTATCAACTGACTTACGTTTTTGGCCATTTTGGTTCCAATTCTAACCATGTTTTTTGCTCCATCATCCAGCCAAGGCCAGGGAAGAAGTCTGTTCTGTACAATAACTCTGAAAATAGAAATCAGATAAAATAAAAAATAAAGAAATATCTTCAGCCTGCAACGACTTATTTTTAATTAAAAGGAAGTAAGCATTGAAATTAATTTGAAGTTCCACCGTCATCACAATGGCGGCAGCACTTCATAAACAGAGGACATCTTCACAATCCTTCAAACAGGAGTGGTCAGTCAAAGCAAAGAGAAATTCTCGTGACAGGAGTGGCTCTGCTTAATTCAAAATCATCAAAAGAGATTCTCATTTGACAGACAGTAATTTTTTTTTCTCTTTACAAAAGATGAGTTTAGGAAAGATAAACTAACAATAATAAAAAGTCCATTAAAATGATTTTCAAACATTTAAATAAGAATAAAGAAAATAATATTTTTCTTCTAACATGATTTTTTTATTTTTTTTTTATTTATATTTTTAAGTCATCATTACAACTAAATGTGCTAAATATCTTACCAAGCATCCAACAGCCTGATGCAACCAGGTTTGCTAGATTTCACCTGTCTCAATCCCCTCTGAGCCGCAAGAGAGGTGCTTTTGGCCAAGTGTATGGGTTTTTCTGTTGCACAGAGTTGTCTGCCAAAATCAAATTCACGTGAATGTCCTCGTCAAACTCTCTTTGATTGACAGCCATTTCCAGCATCTCCACCAGGGAGAGAAAAGAAATAGAGAGAAAGGATGATGATTTCAATGCTCAGATCCAAGCAGGTGCCGACAAGCTAAATACTTTGGACTAATACACTGATTTATTAAAAATAGATTCCTTGTTTTTGTAGAATATTGGTTAACTTGCAAGTGGTCTGACACACAGGTAGACTCAAGTTCATATCAAGTTAGAGAACAGCCCTGAGTGATTTAATGGAGAGATATATGGGTGAATAGAGTCCACTCAAACAAATGTGTTAGGCAGGTCCATTCTAGTAAAGTGGACTAACCCACCTGCTGTATTAGGTACTCTCCTATAAATGAGGTAGATTAGCTGGCCTGCCTTTATGAGGAGACACAAGGCAGCAGCTTTGACTCAGTTTCTTTCGAGTGTGTCGTGCTATATTTTTGTCTTCAGCCAAAGTCTACCAGACTAAACAGCTGTTAAGTTTTTACTTTATTTTGTTGAAAGTTTCAACTTCTTAGTTTTTCTTTGTATTTGCAGGTACTTGTTTTTATTTGTTTACTTTTTCTTTCTTTCACCTTTTGTTGTTCTCGTTTTGATTCCAGTTTTTATTTTCCTTTATTCGTATTATTTTAATTGTTGCTTATTTTGTGCGTATTAACTTTTTATTTTCCATGTTCTAGTTTTTATTTGTTTCTTTTAATCTTTCGTTTGAATTTTTCATTTGTTTTTCTTTAAGAATAATCCATTTAAGGCGAAAGTTTAATTTTTAAGCTGTGGTGGAAAATTTTCCACCATGACGGGCAATTTGGATGTATCAACAGTGTCAATACAAAATAAGTCACCAGGAAAAAAACGGCCTGGTCGGAAAACAGGTCCCAAAAGGATTCATCTTACTATGATGAGTTAAGACCAAAATATGAGAAATATTTCCAGGGTAATGAATTTCTCATGATTCCGGAAGCCCTCCAGTTAATGTAAAGATAATTTCCGTGCTGACCTCCGACGTGAAACTGATTGGGGTCATCAGGGAAACAATTGAAAAAGCCTTAGTATTGCCCCAAAGGTGTTGGCGAGAAAATCTCATACGATGTGGGAGATTTTACTTGGAAGTGAAGAGGAAGCAAAAAGGCTTGCTGTGAATACATTAACCACACCGATGCTAAGGCTCCAAACCGAATACATGGGCACTAGAGACGGACTAAGATTACTGTACACGGAGTGCCCATTGATATAAATGAAGATCGGATGGGAGTATTCTTTACCAAATATGGACCAATAGAAGAGGTGACTTCCATCACCAGTAAATCAGGCATTGGAACTGGAGATATGGTGTTGCAGGTAACTGTAAACAGATAGGCTTTTAACGAAATACCCAATGTTCTAATGTGTTGCGACAGACGGATGTTGGTAGTTGTAGAGGGGCGCAGACCATATTGTTGGTCGTGCGGGACTTTGGGACATATGGCAAAGGCATGTCCCGCCAAGAACGCTTAGCCTCCCCCCCCCCAGCTACACTGGTAACAACTCCAGCAGCAATAATGGCAGTTCCTGAAGTAGCTGCAAAGGAGAAGGCTCCTGATGGTGAGTGGAGGACGGTGAAGGGATGTAGGAAGGAAAGGGCACCCTCGCCTCCAAAACAAGATTTATCGACCCCAAAGAAACAACGGCAGCCCCAGGAGCTGCCCAAGGAGGGGCAGGAGCAGAGAAATCCTGGAAAACAGATGCAAAGGCAGAAGGGACCGCAAAAAGAAAAGCAGCCAATAAAACAGGCTCCTAAACAGCAGCAGCAGCGACAACAACAACAGCAAGAACACTGACAACTAGAACAACAACAACAAGAAAAAAGCAAGCAGCAGCAATCCGACAGCGAAATGGAGGTGGAGCAAATGCCCCCCCCCCTCGTGCCTCTTCATTAAAAAGGAATAGGGAGGAGGAAGAAGAGGTCGTGCTTAGCCAACATGTCAGGCGAAGTAGGGCAGATGGGTACATGGACAAAACCAGGTCCCTATCTGTTCCTGCATCCCCGAAATAAGCAGTTATAGTCTCCAAAACAAGGAGTCTCCTTTCCTCCCCTTCCCATGCTTTGTCTCCCTCTTCTTCCACCTTCTCCTTCATTTCTATATCCACCCCACCTCACACTTCTACCCCTTCCCTGCCCCACCCAGATAAAGAAAAGAAAAAAAGAAAAAGAAAAAATATTTCCCTGGCCCTGAGTTGATCTGCAAGGTGGATAGGAGAGAACTAGAAAAGGACTTGTCTGTACATAGAAAAGCCCGACTAGGTCTGCTTTTTAAATTGACTTCCGTGGATGGCAAATTGGTGGAGGACCTCCGTAATTTCCTTCAGGCTCCTGGTATCATTACTTTCATTAGGGGCACAGGTGGTACTTGAAAGTTTGGTACTATCTCCATGAATGTAAGTATGTATTCCCAGATATTAGGGTTTTTGAGATAGGTGCACCGAAGCTTAAAAAACTTTCCCATTTCTGTGCAGGGAGGGTCCCCGTATTACTATTAACCTACCCTATGGATGTTGGTGGGATTGTCCCAGATGGTCGGATGACGACAGAATTGGGTACTGGGAGCCTGGGACAATCCGTTGGAGTCCTGACACCCGCAGATTTCCGGCCAGTCTGCGCTTAAGGGACCTAGGCTTAAATCATGTCAATCAAACTAGCCAGTTTGAATGTGAGGGGCCTGAGAGATCAGGGTAAGGCTGCCCACCTGCTTTGTGATCTCAGGTGCTTTGGAGTGGATGTAGCTGTGATCCAGGAAACACTTTGTTTGCGACGTTGATGCTTGTGTGCTGTCTAGCGACTTTGTTATCTATCAACATATGGAGACCAGCTGGCCAGAGGTGTTTCCTTGTTGGTTAAACGTTCTCTGGATGCGAGGGTGGACTTTGTTCATGTGGGGGTGGAGGGCCACTTGATTGTGGCCAATATTGCCGTGAGCAGTGGTTTGTTTCGGGTCGTTGCGGTTTGTGCCCAACAACGAGAGTGAGCGTGTCGACTTTTTCCATCAGTTGGGGCCGTTCCTGGATGATTCGTCGCGCTTAGTCTTAATGGGGGACTGGAATGCCATCCTGGACCCCAAGATAGATAGGGGGTAGAGAGCTAGCGGGAAGACATCGGGCAATTGTAGCCTGGTTGATCTGATCGTCTAATTTGGGCTCGTTGATAGATACTGGGTAGATCACCCAACGGAGGAGATGTGGACGTGGGTTCATAGTTGGCCGTCTCTCCAGGTAGCCTGCTACCTGGACAGAATGTTAGTGAGAAGAGTCGATCTAGATTGTCCCACGTTCCACCGGGTAGACTATTCAAATCATAGACTCGTTTGTGCTTGGATGGTGTTAGGTACTAGGCCTAGAATGGCTGGACACTGGAAGTTCAATCTGCCCTTACTGGACAGGCGAGACTTTCAGCAACAGCTAACTAGATTAGTGCAGCAGGAATTAGTGGGGGCGATTATTGGGAATAAGTGGTGGGAGAGGCTTAAGGATAGGATTAGATCTTTCATCACTGAATATAGCCAATGACTCGCTCTAGATAAGGCTAAAAAGGTGAAGACTAGAGGATAGTCTGTCCTGGGGGGGGGGATTCCCTAGAGATAGCCATAGCTAGGCAGGCCCTGAAGTGTGAGGCTAGCAAGTGCTATCAGGGTCAGGTAGTTAGACATAGGTTAAACAAGATGTTTAATGAAGCTGTGAACATGGGTGCAGAATTGCGCAAAGAAGAGATTCGTCGAGGTTCCGATCGATACATTTGCAAGGTCATTACCCTGGAGGGGTGCTCTCTGAGGTCGACCAAGGACATGTGCGAGGTGTTTTGGTGGCATTTCGAGAGCCACTTTACCAAGGAGCCTGGTCTCAGTGGCGACGAGTTTCACAGCTATTTGGCTGACTTTCTTCAGCTCTTGCCGACTGAAACAGCTAGCTGTGAGGGTGAGATCATGGAGGGTGAAGTCCACTTGACATTGAAGAAGGTCGGCAGAGGCAAGTCTCCGGGACTTGATGGTCTTCCCTACAAAATGTACTTGAGACTGTCTCACATCTTTGTCCAAATTTTGACAGTGGTGTTCAACAACTGGTTCTGGCAGGGGTCCATCCCCAACCGGATTTCCAGATTTCCGGATTTTGTTTAAAAACAGCAAGGGTGTTGGGCGGGATTTAGATGATTGCAGGCCCATAACTCTGCTAAACAAAGAGTTAAAGATTTTGGCCAAGATCCTGGCAGAGAGATTGCAGTCAGTTGTTGCGAGCTTGTTGAGACCTGAGCAGACTTGTGCTGTGAGGGGACGAACAATTCAAAGCAACCTGCATCTGACATGCACGATCATAGAGGGTGTAAAAAATGACAAGCGAGCCACGCTGATCAATTTGGATCAGTCCAAGGCATTTGACAGGGTTGACCATCAGTACCTGGATGCTATCCTGTAGGCCGCTGAATTCGAACCCAACTTCTGCAGGTGGATTAGCCTCCTGTATCGCACTCCCAGTGCTGTGGTACAGGAGAACGGAAGGCGGTCGAGCGCTTTTGCGCTGACTCGGTCGGTCTGACAGGGGTGCCCACTGTTGCCCTTACTTTATGCTTTGGCGTTGGAGCCCTTCCTTCGCCGGCTAAGAGACAGGGTGTGCAGTCCGTCCCTACGCAGAATAGCCGTTTTCCCTGGTAGTGCTCAAGCTAAGGTTTCTGTGTACGCCGATGATGTTTCCATCTTTGTGTCATGCCTCAGCGACATTGAGGTGGTGCAGAAGGCCCTTGAACCATATGAGAAGGTAACGGGGCCAAGATTAACCGCAACAAGTCTTCCGTTTTGCGGTTAGATGCCTAGAAGGGGGTCGCACTTCCGGGGCCCTTTGGCTGGACGGATGGACCTGTCCGCATCCTTGGGGTGTGATTCGGGCCTGGACTCCAGCTAAAGAAGAATTGGTCAAAAGTACAGGCAAAGGTTGGAGTGTCGGTCTGGACTTGGCTTTGAAGGGGGGGTTGTCCTTAAAGGGTAGAACTGAGGCATGTGCCACTAATGTCTTGACCCTCATCCTTTACCGCTTTGCTGTACTTCCTCTTTACAGGAAATGCATGAAGGCGATCGAGCGTTTGTTGATCACTCTTTTGTGGGGTGGTTGCAAGCATTGGTCCGTAAAGAAGCCTGTTACCAGCATCTGTGTCAAGGGGGGCTAGGATTGCCACACCTGGCGAGCCATCTCCATGCCTCAAGGTTGGCTTTCCTATGCCGAGTTATGATGGAGGACTCAATTTTGGCGCTGAGTGTTAGGGACGCCTTCCCTAGCCTTACTATCACTCCCCCCCATATCTTGGGGGAAGGTTGTCGAGTTTCTTCAGTGCGAGTCGGACGGCCTTGAAGGTCCTTACTCGCTCCAGTGACCTTTCTCAGCGTT
Organism: Acanthosepion esculentum; assembly: GCA_964036315.1. Lineage (NCBI taxonomy): Eukaryota > Metazoa > Mollusca > Cephalopoda > Sepiida > Sepiidae > Acanthosepion > Acanthosepion esculentum. The sequence goes on along the minus strand of OZ038509.1, from coordinate 57,366,820 downwards.
GGAGACTATTGTATCATGAATTAGTGAAGGGGGTCGTGAAGGATCCTCTGTGTGGCCGGCTTGGCTTGTCGGCATCAGAGTTGCACTCTTCTTGGGCGCCAGCGGTGGATAATCTCAGTAACCCTGAGTTTTCGCTTAGCTGGCGATTGATTCAGAACATGCTACCTCTCAATGATGTACTCTTCAGATGGGGCCAGGCAGATCTGCCAGATTGTCATTGGTGTGACCTTGGTTTAGAGGAAATGGCATCGCATGCCTTCTACCATTGTCCTCATGTGCGCCCGTTCTGGAATTATGTCAGCGATTTGACGGCTCGTATTGCTCCCGATCAGCTCATGTCCATCGATCTTGCATACACATGTGACAATGTGTCGCCCCCGTTCTCGGGGGTAAAATGGATGGTGTTTTTCACGTTGCTAGCCATGGCTAGAATGGTCATGTGGATGTCACGAAAGGAGGGAATCTTGCAAAATGATCGTTATTCATATCAGGATCTGATTGTTTTCTTTAAGCATCAGCTTAGGGTGAAAATCAGATCTGATCGAAAGCGTTTGATTTCGACAGATTTCAGTGAAAGGTGGGTGACTGAGGCAAGCCTGGTTCGTAAGGACAGGGCTAGCCTTGATTTTCTTTTTTTAAGTCCCCTTAGCACAACGGGGTGGTTTCCTGTTGACACCCCATGGTTAAGTTAAGACACTATTTTGTGTTCCTAGTTAATGTGAATAAGTGTTGTTCGCGGCTTTTTCTTCTGTTATGATTCATGTCGAGATTCCCAATCTCCCCAGTTTGTTTTTTGTCCCCTTTTTTCATCTTGACTGAGTCAGCTTTTGATTTCCCCATTCTGTCATTTATTTTTCCCTCCCCATTCCATTAGCGAGTGTGCTTCTTGATTCTATCTATCGATAGAATACAGCAACCACACTTATTATTTTGAGGGTGGACGGTTCCTACTAACATTGCTTTGATTTTGTTTTATCTTTGGTTGACATTTTTGAGTTTCTTGTCTGGGTTCATCTCCCCTCCCCATCATTTCATGTTTCATGGGATTCTTAATTATATATATATATATATATATATATATATATATATATATATATATATATATATATGAACATTACAAATTTTTACACCATGGGATGATTTTGTATGACCCTTGTGAATATGTGGTATTGTGATATGTGAAGGATTGAAAGGTGATGGATGAGTTCTTGTGGTGAATGTGTAACTGTAATGGATGAATGGGTCATGATTGTGGTTAACTAGGAATAGGATAGCTAGAGAAAGACCAGCCTCTCCCCACTCCCCTTTCGTCCTTGTGCCAAAATTTTGTAATTTTACAAAATAAATAAAGAGACACAAGGAGGCAGCCATGTTAGAAGGTAAGTCATTTGACTTCTACAGTTTTTTATATTCAAGATGCTGCAGTTATTTCTGAAATGAGGAATTATCCTTATCATACACTGATTTCTTCAATATGTGCAAATACCCCTAAGAAAGGTATGATGCAATGGATAATGGCTCAGAATTGTTAATCAGAGAGCTGAGTTCCAATTCCATTTGGGTTCGTTATATTCACAAATACCCTTGGGAAAAGTATTAATCCATCTCTTCTCCCCCCAACTATAGGTTAATTAGTAAGACTTGTATCATTAAATCATTATTATTCAAAGTAAATGAAGAAATTCTTAAAATATGAATCAATCAAATGTAGATGAGGGCATCAGTTTGAATACACCATTGATTCATTCTCGATGGCTTGTCAACCATTTGCAGGTTATTTAAAGCCAGAAAATATTTTTAAATTGTAAGAATTTTTTTAAAGATAATAATGATTTAGTGATACAAATCTTACTAACTAACCCATATCTGAGGGGGAGAAGAAGTAGATTCATATCTATCCCAAGGGTATTTGCACATAAGTGAATATAATGAACCCAACTGGAATTGAAACTTAGCTCTCCAATTAACAATTTCAAGCCATTATACCACCTGCACATCGAAGCTTATAGCACTTGGTATTCCCAAGCAGTTACCCATCTAGGTACTGACCAGGCTTGACATTGCTTAACTTTGGTGATTGTCCAGGAACCATTGTTTCAATGTGATGTGGCTGTAAGCCCTACCCCTGACAAAAACCAAAGAATGTTCTAAGAACACTGAGAACACACAAAAAAAGGGGTACTGAATTTTGTTTTGGAAATTGAATTTCCAGAAAAGAAGAACACTGAGAACATGCAAAATTCAGTACCTTAGTGGTTTTTTACAAACTGCCATAATGCTCATTAGTAAAACTGGGAAAATTGGTAACGTACCAGCATCATCTGAGACCATTCCTGCTTTGCCATTATCATTCCAGGCAGATACACACCACAAGACGGGATCAGCCTTCAGGATGGGGTAAGTGGCAGCAAAGTATTCAAAAAAATCAGGAGAAATGTCAAGATCATCTGCAAAAAAAAAAAAGTCTTTATTTAGTGGCGAGGCTTGACAGTATTAACATCACACACTAATCATGGGGATAGATTTACAAATTACTAGGACATAGGTAACAAAACTTTTGGTTATGATACTGACAACATTTCGCTCTTAATAATGACTGAAATAGCTAAAAATACTATGACAAAAACAGGAATTTTGGATAGTTTACCTAAAATTTTGATCTGCAATTGCAACAACTGATTTGAAAACTGGAAAAATACAATAAAATATTAAACAGATAGACCTTGTTGATTGAATTTCATATATATTTTAAGCAATTCACCCCAAGCAAGGCGGGAGTGCCATTAGCATGCAAGGGGTTACAGAGGATTGAGAATAAGAGTAAAGAGGTGTGTTAGAGGAAAGGATACATAGAAAATAGGGAACAAAATCAAGATATCAGAAGATGTCAAATATATATATATTTGTTCAATTCATCTCAATCAAGGTGATAATGCTACTAACATGCAAGGAACTACTGGGAGTGAAAGAAAATGAGAAGACTTTAGAAGGAACTGGAAATCCAATCCTACTCAGGAAATAATGGATAAACCTCTACTCCTGTTCAAAAGAACAGGGGAGAGTTTTGAACAGAAGTAGAGATTTATCTCTTGCTTATATATATATATATATATATATATAATCAAATGAATAAATATAATTAAATGTACGTTTAAGTGTTCACATATAAATACATAGATATATACATATATCCGTTGGTGTAAGAAAAACAGCACTCAGTTCTAAATAATAGAGCTATTAAGTATATATCAATAAAAATGCATAATACCCTGCGGCAACAGTATAACTCAGTATTTCATACCTGGTGCAATCATCAGGTACTGAATATTGTTTACAGTTTGTTTAAGATTTCTGGCTTTCGTGAGATTCATAATATTGTTTGGATGAATTACCACTGTTGTTAAATATTTAATTGCACTATAATCTAATTTTGAATTTGAATTTAGGCTCAAACTTACACTTAAAGTTGAAAATAAAAATTAGAAATTCTAATGTTCATTTAAAAATATGACATTTATGGACACTGTTGAAGATATATGTTTGAAAATGAAGGCGGGAAACTTTTTTGCTTAAAAAAATAGTCATAAAATGAATAAAAAGATTTGAAGTGATAAAATGATAATAATAGTATAATAATAAAAAAGTAATATTGATAATAGTAATACTAAGAAGAAGAATAGTGATATAGTAATAAAAATAAAATGTTAGATCATAATAATAATAACATTAATAATATAAGAAAAAAAAAAATTAATAATAATAATATAGCAACACTAAAACCAGTATCTATGGTGCTTGAAACTGAGAAAACTATATTAATCTAGGTCAATGTGCTTGAGTAAGAATTTCTCTCTATGTATGTAAGTGGTCATTAATTCACTTCTTTTGTTTAACAAATTAGGGTTGGCCATTTTTAGGATCATTAACTTCTCAGAAAGATCCAAACATCACAAATCTTGCAAGACCCAGAAATCTTAACCAAACTGTAAACAATATTCAGTGCCTGATGATTGCACCAGGCATGAAATTCCGAGTTGTACTATCGGCATGGGGTATTATATATATGTGTGTGTGTATATATATATATATATATATATATATATATATATATAGACACACACAGACAGACACACACATATATATGCAAACACACACACACACACATGCATGCACACACACACATATATATATATAATCACGTCATCAATTCAAGAATCAGCTCAAAACCACCTTGTTGAGGACAGAAATCTATCTGGTCAATTGGGGGACGGAAGCTGCAGAAAGAACCAATTGGAGAAGAGCAGTCACACAGAAGGAAGTGTCTATGAGCACCCCAATACTCTGCAACAAGTTCTGCCAATGAACACATATATATTATACATATTATAATGAGAGCGGGGAGAGAGTAATAGTGGATGTGTGGGTGGTGTAATGAATAGCAGCTCAGAATGAGAAATCAGAGAGCTGAGTTCAAATTTTAAACTGTATACAATACCTGATGATTGCACCAGGCATGAAATTCCGAGTTGTACTATAAGCATGGGGTATTATATATATATATATATATATATATATATATACACACACACACACATATATATATATGCAAACACACACATACACACACACATATATATATATAAAATCATGTCATCAATTCAAGGATCAGCCCAGAAACACCTTGCTGAGGACAGAAACCGATCCGGTCAATTGGGAGACAAAAGCTGCAGAGAGAACCAATTGGAGAAGAGCAGTCCATGAAAAAACAACATTTTTCAAAAATACCAGAGGACAAATAGAAGAGACGATGAGAGGCCAAAGAAAAGCCAGCATCCTCCATCCTCTGAATCCTCCTACACTTCTATGTGGTGGCTGTGGATATCTCTTCAGATCCAACATAGGACTCATTTCACACAGAAGGAAGTATCTATGAGCACCCCAATACACTGCAAAAAGTTCCGGCAATGAACATATATATATTATACATATTGTAATGCAACAGAGAGAGAGAGAGAGAGAGAGTAATAGTGGATGTGTGGGTGGTGTAATGAATAGATACTCAGAATGAGAAATCAGAGAGCTGAGTTCAAATTTCAGTTAAGTTCAATGTATTTACTTATGCACAAATACGCTTGAGAAAGGTCTGAATTCATCTTGTCTCCCTCTAGCTATGGGTTAAATAAAGGAGCAGGTTGGGTTCTTTAGTCTTGGTTGGCAACCAGTCTGGAAAAAAATAACTCAGAACTCAAAACCTGAACAAAGTTGCTTGGAGACCTTGTGACACATCATGTGTACCAGTTTTTTGCTTTTGTTTTTTTTTAAACATGTGGTTGGTTTTGTGCAAAACTTCACCAATTCAATGAAATCATAAATGCTGGTAGTCTGGCTGTTCAGTTCGTAGAACTGAGCTGCTTGACCCCCACACATCAAAGATGATGCAAGAGTCCATTATATACAGGGTGAAAATAAATGTGTGCAAGTCTTAATATTTGTTAAAACTGACCACTCAGGCAATGACACGTTATTTATTTGTAACACATTAAATGTATATAACCTGGGGTTTGTTTTGACAAATCATTCTCTGGAAAATATGTCAAAGCTTAGTTTAGAGCTTGTGAAGCTATATTATGTTAATCACAAGAGTGCAGCAGCAACGGCAAGAGCATATAAAAAAAAAAGGATAGGAAAGTTTGAAACTACAAAGACACTGCATGATATTCCTTCAAGTGAGAGACATTCCTTAAAAGCTGAGCGCACACATCAAGTTATGGATAGTCTGTCAATAATTTGATCAAATGTGCAACCTTGATTATACAACAAAATGGAGGAGCAGTTGAAAATTTGTTGTAAGTTCATAAACTCCATTTCATAGCCATTTGTTCCAAAATATATGTTGTCGTTTTCACAATCGTTTACTTTGCATTATAATGGTTTTAAAACTTGCGTTCATTTATATTCACCCTGTATATTTACAAAAATATAAAACATATCAGTATGAAAAAGAGTCATAAAACAGCTACACTATCGAGAGTCATTTGGTCTTCACTCAGGAAAGATTATAAAGTTAGAAAATCTGTGCTGGAAATTGATTTCCTCTTCAAATTGCAGCATTTTAGCAGTATTGCCTTAACAAGAATCTCACTACTATGTGCCATTTTTGCTATGATAGTGTTGCGGACCCGATAGCGGTGCAGATCCGGTTTACGAAAATAAGGCCTTGTGCCAGACGCTACACACTCCTATCGGGTCCGCAACTAGATTGGTGACCCCGACGTGATTGGACGGGCAAGACCACAGAGAACAAATTCAACGTTTCTTCTGTGCTGAAACAGAAAACGTGTAAACCCTACTTCTCAAAGGCGACTCACTGTCCTTTCTTACCTACGACGATGCATTTTGAATGACTTAAAGAATTTTGCAAGAACGGTATTCTACCGTCAATAACATGCAAAATTCTCACTACTTTCATTCTACACCGGTAGATATTTTACATCAGCTCACATGGCCATACTCGCATAATTTTTCCCCGGAACAACCTCATCTTTCAGGCGGGCGTCCGACGAGGACAGTAAACAGGTTGACGGGATGACAAACCCAGCTCTACTTGGAGCATCGGATAAAAGCTGATCACTACCGACTTTCTCTGACTCACTAGAGACATACTGCACATTTCGTCGATTCTTGCATTGCAATTATGGACACTTCTTCTTTTCAGCACATGAGAATACTCTTCAAACTTTTCACCCTTTTTAAAAGTTTGTTACTTTTTAGTTAAATGTCTGCCGACATTTAATCCAAGAAGGGAGCTGTGTGGGATTCACGCTACCCCCACCTTCATTTTGACGCACGCGCGACATTTTCACCCCTTCCTCTCACTTTCGGCCGGTGATAGTAGTAAACCGTTGTCTTAGCCGAAGATGAGGAAGAATTTATTTTTCGCGCGCTTTTGCGTCGACGTCACGGCAAATTTGGTTTTTCAAAATTAGTCGCCCCTGTGGTCGTCTGACCATCGGCACGGGCTGGCTCACCTTATCCTCTCGCCGGTGAACCCATAGATACTGGCAGAGATTTTTATTCGGCAAACCTTGCCTAGACCTCATGGCTCGTCTCGGTATCTTAATACATACGACACGGTCGTCACCTTCATGACAGAAGCTAACATCTACCGAGCTCTCAACTCCCAGGAACTTTCAAAAACTTCCAACCTGATGAACGAGCATTTTCCACATTCTTCGAACTCATCCTCTCAGAACCTGTTACTTTAAAAAGAACTACATACACTCACAATTATAAACTCTCGCAGTGAGTATTTTTTCCTTGCCGTATGTTCACTATGCATTACAACTGACTTTCTGAACCTTTCTTCTCGAAGAACTCCTTCCCGCCATAGCCATCTTGGATTTGGATTTTGGCGTGGGATCTATTCTTGTCAACTACCATATTTCCAGCATCTTACTGAAGGCTTAACTCAAGACAATTAAATTTCATTATTACTACATTTCCAGTAATCTCATTGAAGACAATTTACTAATCTACTTGGCCTCTTCTTCAACTACATTTCCAGTACATTTACTGAAGGTCTTCACTGAAGACAAACTACTTGTTAAACTCTAATAAAATCTATGTTTGTTCTTAACCTTTTGTTGATTTGCCTGTCTACTTCTTTTCACTTTGTACGTTCGTACGGTGGAAAGAGCACGTCTTATTATTTTTCTTTTTTTTTTACTTTGTCTGTGGATTCGGTAGTAGTGTGTAGCGTCTGGCACAAGGCCTTATTTTCGTAAGCCAGCGCTGCACCCCTATCGGGTCCGCAACAGAAATCAGCTTATTATAATATAGATTTTCATTTTCTGATTCACTTTTTAGCCCTTTGAGCCCTGAACACCGCTTTATCGGTAGTAGAAAAAATGGCATAACACTCAGCCATCGGTTGAACGGTGGGTAAACACTTGTAACTATTTTTATATCTACTGTGAAACATTACATACCAATTATTTGCGAATTTTGACTCGGGAGCTCAGGCAGAAGGGTTAAAATTGTTCAAGAATGCAGGGCTCAAAGATAGAAATGATATCTTCCCTTTTATTCATTTCTTGTTTCGGTTTGGTTTGGTTTGTTTGGTTTTACGGTATATCAACACCAATGGGTCATTTAATGCCGACAACTTTTTTTTCCTGGTAATATTTTGTTTTGTTAAAAATCTATTCTGGTAATATTTTTTTCCTCAAAAATGTATAGCAAGGAATATTATTTTAAAAAATGTACTGCTGGTAATATTTTTTTTTTCAAAAATATATTGCTGGTAATAATTTTTTTACAAAGTATTTCTGGTATTAAAACCTATTTTTACACTTTCATAATGCTTTTTACCTCAGTTTTGGGGTTAACTATTTGCCCATAGCTGGGACCCTAACAGGGGCTACCACCCTGGGTCAGGGTGGACCTGAGAACAGCAATTAAGAGGTGGTTCCATGCTCTTCAAAACCACCCTGGGTCAGAGGCCTTGCTGCTGGACGTAGTTTATTATCTTACCCTGGATGCGGATGTAGTTTATCATCATACCCAGGATGGATTTCTTGTTTAGATTAACAAACAAGGCACGAAACAAAAAACTGGATACAGTTAAATTAGAACATCCTATCCCACCAGACTTATTTGTTAGCCTCTGAAGACCAACATTTTTCACCTCTTGGCAGAACTTCTTTAATTACTAGTTGGCAATCTTTAACTTTTGTGCCCCCCCCCACACACACACAAAAAGAGAAGGTTTTTCCCTTGACACTGCTATTATTTTAACAACATTCACTCCTCAGCAATGTTTATTGTTTTAAATAGTGATGATTAGATTCAAACTTAGGGGAAACAGTCATTAGATCTGACATGCTTTGGACATCTTGCCCATGGAGTCCATCGATGGTCAAGCAAAGTTGAACAGTGCATAGGAGAATGTAGGTTCAAATTCTGCTGGAGAGCGCATATTTTTCTCTAATAAGATTTCTTGAATATTCAGGCCGGTAGTCAAAAATGAATAAATATACTGTTTAATAAATGAATGGAGTGTCTACTCAAATACGAGTATCCACTAAAAATAATGTTTAAGTACTAAAATGTGGTAGATTAATAAATAAAAAGTCCATCCCTTTCTTTAGAAATTGCTTTGTTTACATTAGGTTATGAAACTGAGCAGAGAAAAATCTGTGTTTAAAGGCACTATTCAACTTTGCTTGACCATTTACATTCTGTGGTTGAGAGGTCTAAAGCATATCATATTATATATATATATATATAATAATAGCTGGCCACTTGTATTTGAGGATACCTGTCTAATAGGGCAGATAGCCAATCCCTATTGCAGACGCTTGCTCAGGCCCATTTCTGTTTGTTCAACACTCACAGAGGACATCTGTGATTTATATTGCAACTATGCTGAACAGACCTTAGTTACAGAGAGTGTGTTATCTAGCATGATCAACAATCTGAAAAGACCAGCATACTCAAACCCTTGGTGACAATGACTTGTGACTTTGTGCTAGAACAGGTATCAACGGTCCCCAAGGGCACCATCTACCCAATTTCACTCACAAGGCTTGGGTCAACCACTTGTATGGTTTTCAGGCACTTTCCAAAGGTGCCATATGTTGGGATCGCCTCTCTCCAGGCCAATAACATCAGGAAGTCTACTTTCTGTAAAAATCGACTATTGTGACAATCAAACCCTGGTCTCTAATGTGAATGCACTAACCACTCAGCCACGTGCTACATCATACATATATATATATATATATATATATATATATATATATAAATTAATTTCGGTTGAGCCCTCTGGTTTGGTGTGTGAATTTGTAAACAGTGACTATTTATGCTAATACTGCACGACTCTTCGACAGAATTGAGTCACTCTCAGTCACTGTGTGTTTACCCGAATCTAAAAATAAACACGCTAAAATTCACCTCCATTCCGTACCGTACGCTGATGGCTTAGCGGGTAGAGGTTCCGACTGACGCAAATTCAGTCGGGTTTCGATCGTAGCTAGAGGCAACCGGACGTCTAGCCACACTGATGAGCTGTGAAACAGCGAAACAGTCTGTCTGTGGATGACAAAAATATATATATATATATATATGACTTGGGATCAAATATGGAATGGAATCATATAGAATGATAGGATAAAGACTGATAAACATTTCCTATTTGTTGTTATCACACACATACACACACACACACACACAGATATATATATATATATATACATACACACACATACACACACAGATATATATATATATACACACACACACATGTTATTTTGTAGATGTGTATATTTTTTTTCTTATATTTCTCAAATATTCAGCAAACAGAAAATAAATATTCTGTTTAATAAATAAATAAATAGGGTGTCTACTCAAATACCCATTAAAAATAATGTTTTAGTAACAAAATCTGTTGGATTAATAATATATATATATATATTTCCCCAGAATTGTTTGGTTTAGTTTGTTTTCTTTTACGGCATATCAACCTCAATGGGTCATTTAATGCCGACAACTTTTTTTTTTTTCCTCCAGTATTGTTCTTGATATATGAAAATATATATTGTTATCTCATTTATATATATATATATATATATATATATATATATATATATATATATATATATATATATATATATATATATATACGCGCACACAACCACACAGAGTCCACTTGAAAATGTATACACACTTCAGGAAAGGAAAAACTTGTATAGATATTGTAATACTAAATTTATTCAGACATCATGACATTAATACAAGTTACCTTTGTTGGGTAACGCCATCTGTCAAGAAAATATTGTACTTGATTAAATGGTGTTATTGGAATTTTATAAAACTAGGAAAGATTAGTTTTTCCTTTCCTGAAGTGTATATGAATTTTGCATTTGTATATATATATATATATATATATAGTTTTTGTTTATATTTTATTTTTATATCTACAAATATTTAAGTAAATGCTCGGTTTATAATAAACAGTATTAACAACATTTACAAGCCTGAATGTTTGAGAAATTTCAGACAAAATATGAGTCCTTTGATAGGAAACAAACCTGTATCCTACACGGAACCATTACTACAAATTTCCCATGATTAGTTTAAAAGCAGTAATTCGACCTTGCTAACTATTTGCTTCCTCTGTAGCTAAATGGTATAGCACATCAGGCTATATGATGATTTTGTGTAGGATACAGGCTCAATTCCTGTCAATGGACACATATTTTTTATGAAATTTCTTGAATATTCAGGCTGGTAAATGTTGTTAATACTGTTTATTACAAACAGAGCATTTACTTAAATATTTGTAGATATAAAAATAATGTAAAGAAATATATTAAAATAATTGTCAGACTTAGTCCATTTCATAATACATATATATATAGTAAAATTGCAATTTATTTCTATAGTAAAACAATTTTCAATACATTTTTATATTCACATTTCATCTTCTACTATAAGCAATGAACAGTCTGAATGACCATTCGATGTCTCTGCTGATTCGCTGATATCACAGATGAAATAAAACTGTATAATTAAATTATGACACTTTTCTTCTTTTTTGCCAAAGATAAAAAGAAAAGAAATCTATGAAATACCTTCAACAATTATCACAGCTGAAAAATTGAGCTTGCGGAATACTTGATTGAGTGCCCACCGATAATGCCGAGCGACTTTATAATAACCTTGGAATTTGGTCTGTGGCCATGGTAAACTGATATCACTCAGGTCGGGGTGCTGAAAATATAATAAACGTAGTAAGATGACATTCAGTGCATAGCAACATCTGTATGCAGCTGATACTATTTTGCATATATATGGATAAACAATTTCGAAAAAGAGCAGTTAGCTCTGGCAAGAATTTAAACGAGGAACTTTTTCTTTTTTCTCCAATACGTAAATGATTTTAGAAATCCAGACTCGGATGTTTTCATGAATAAATGATAAAGAAAAAAAGGTTATAATTTACAACATTTGAAATTTATATACACAGATACAAAGAAAAAAAAAAATAGTTACCAGTCCAGCACTCTTTTCTTTAGAAAAAAAAAGAGTGCTGAACTGCTATGAAATATTTAACCCTCGATACGGCTGCATTCATTGTAGCAGGCTGTTGACATATGCACGGCTTGATTAACCATTAAGCAAAATATGCATGTGAATCAAGAGAAGAGGTCATCACAGAAATTATAATGATATTATGTGCCTGTACATGCCTAAAGAAATAAGTCAAACACAACATATGAAGTTGGTGGGTGCCATTACGAATGTGGAAACGACTAACCCGTTGCAAATCTTTATGGCAATTCAGATTGGTTAATAAGGGAATAGGCTAAGGGAGATAATGAGGTTTGTATTTACTTAATATATCACATTTCCCCTCCTGAATAAATTAATATTACTAAAGTTATGGGATTTAATTTTTGCGAACAATTACAGGAATAGACTACCCTCATCTTCGTTAGGTATTATTCTGGCCATATGCTTATATGATTTTGTAACCATCTTAGAGCGGTTGCAAACAAGGAGGAAGCTTATACTTAATATCAGGAAGAGGCAGCTGAAGTTTCTGGGACACATAATGAGGAAGGAGGTCCTGGAGAATCTGATACTCATGGGTTGAATAGCGGGAAAAAGAGACAAGGGAAAGCAGCTCGTGACATATATGAATAAATTAATATTACTAAAGTTATGGGATTTAATTTTTGCGAACAATTATAGGAGTAGACTACCCTTGTCTTTGTTAGGTATTATTCTGGCCATATGCTTATATGATTTTGTAATGTGCTGGTTTGTTGATTACACGATCACTTCTGGTCACAGTCCTGTTAGAATCTGGTCATGGCCCATTTGACAGTGGCTGCTCGGCTGTGATTGGTTCTTTCTGGCTGGGTTCCAAGGGAATTGGTCTTGTTCTGGGGTGGAACTGATGATCAGCCTCTCTCAATGATTGGATATACTTTCAGTTCCTTCTGTTTATTGCCAGTTGGCATTTCCATGATGTTCGTTCTCAACTGATGTCCTTACTTTTTTTAACACCAGTTACTGAGACTCTATACTAGTATCCTTCACTCGCAGATGTATGGGACACCAAAATCTTTTATCTTCTTAATGTCCCTATAGGTTTTAATTTGGCTCTGGACATATGAAACCAACTTGGCTCATCATGGAGAAACAAAGAGAACAAAGAGATGCTGTATAAGAATTTTTATTGTTTTTTCACTAATGTTCACCCAATATAAGGCCCAAGAGGTACTCAAGGTAGAAGGTTACTGAGTTGAGTTATATTAGTGTTGGAAAGGACAAGCTTTAAAAGTATACAGTTGAAGTAGATTTTTAGAAGGAATCAGAAACCTAATCCTAAACAGGAAACAAGAGACAAACCTCTACTGTTCAGGCATGCTGAGATCAAGTAGAGACACTCACTCTGATTTGCCAACTCTTGGAAATGTGGTCTGTGTGAGTAGGCATATGCGGTTGTCAAGAGCAGATAAACCATCTGAAAGGTCATCATAACAACCAGACACAAGCCAACTATATCAACCTATCTCATTGTCCTATCAAGTATAACTATGTTGTTTGTAGCTCATTATCTGGACTGAGATGACCCATGTTGGTACGCAACAGAATTATAAGGCATGCAAATCAAACAAGGAGACAGATTCTATCTATCGTATATGAATGATACGTATGAAATTAAATGCTGGTCTGAAGAGTCATCTTAGGGACCATGGACACCAAAATGAGACAGAAGTGATTACAAGTGATGCCAATGGTGAAGGGGCGGCTGTCATCTGAGTAAGATGTGGCAATCACCATAGCAAAGGAAAGTGAGAAGAAAGGACTAAGTATAAACTACAAGAAGACAGAGTGCATGGTTATCAGGAAAAGGATGAGCCCAAAATGCAAATTACAGATCGGGGGAGATTAAAATCAAGCAGGTACAGAAATTTAGATATCAGAACACGAAAAGTGCAACACTGAGATCAGAAGATGTACTGGGATGGCCAAAAATGTATTCCAAAAGCTAAGCAAAGTATTAAAAAAACAGAAAAATTTTATTAGAAACAAAAAGAAAAGAGTACTGAACCGTTACATGATATCTGTCCTCCTGTATGGCAGGGAATGCTGGACAATCTCCTCAAAGTTGAAGAAGAGACTTGAAGCAATAGAAATATGGTTCTACAGAAAGATGCTGAGGATACCATGGGCCGAACGTGTGAGCTTTTGAAGACAATTGAAATCAAAAGGTTTTGTAATGCCCGTTTGTAGAAGAGACTTTGTAAATCATAGATACAATAATAGTAATGTCTTTGAACAATACTTGATCAGAGGCCACTAATTCTCATATATATACTTTTCCTTTACCTGTCACGTGATTTAATTATTTCAAGATGAGGTTGATTGTGCTTGCTCTCTGGTGATCTGTGTTCAAACCCAAATGTCGGCAGTGACACTTTATTCCTATATGACACCTCCCCTTTGAAATGAATTCCTCTGGGGTCTATATTTCTTCAGCTTCGGTTCAATATTTAGAAATTCGGTTGCTATTCTTTTCCTCTTACCATAAAACCTTGGTTCAACAATTTCTGATGGCATGGGTACGTCAAACATGCCAGACAAAATTTCCATAGGTACCTCTTTTCAGAGGCCTTTTAAATCAGTGAATCTGATTAAGGTGTCGCTTATGTTCTGCCTTTGTCCCCGTACCTTGTATGTCATTTTGCTGATCCATTTTCTCATAATGCCATCTTCCTGGATTTCTTTTCCATGATGAGACATTTTTTAAAAAATACATTATTTCCAGGTCTGAAGTACAGTGTAACCCGGATATAAGAGAAACCCGGATATAAGATAGGCTTTATCTGGTCCCAAATCAGAGCCTGTGTCAATGTATATTCTAATAGACCAAACCCGGATATAAGATAAACCCGGATATAAGAGACTTATTATCCGGTCCTGACAACTCTCTTATATCCGGGTTACACTGTATTTACTTATATTGTCATTTCTTGCTGCTCTCACCTTACGTTCTGGTAGTAACTTATTAAAAATGGACTTAATCTTCCTGGCGAACATCTTCAGGCGACATTCCAGACATGGTGTTTTGGTTTGGTGTTATCCTGTAAACACTCAGAAATTGTTATCGTATTACTTCATCTGACTTCTCTCCTTTTGGCTAATTTAATGCCCATTTTGTAGGAGAGACTTTGTAAATCACAGATACAATAATAGTAATGCCTTCGAACAATACTCAGACATATGCTGCTAATTCCCATATATATACTTTTCCTTTACCTGTCGTATAATCTAATTATTTCAAGATGAGGTCGACTGTGATTGCTCTCTGGTGATCCATGTTCAAACCCAAATATCGGCAGTGACACTTTATTCCTATATGACAAAAGGAAACATGCTTAACATCAGGAAGAGACAGTTGAGGTTTCTGGAGCATGTAATGAGGAAGGAGGGCTTGGAAAACCTGATACCCATGAGACAGATTGATGGAACAAGGGACAGAGGAAAGCAGTGCATAACATACTTGATGGGCTTGAGCAAATGGATGACAGAACAGGGTTTGGGAGAAATAACAAAAAGACAAAACTTATTAAGAACTACAAGGGACAGGAAGATGTGGAGGGCCGTGATCGCTTACGTCCTGAAGGGACACAGCACATAAAAGAAGCAGATGGTAGCATCAGTTGATTTGAAGTTTTGTATAAGTGATCTAGAGAAAGATAGAGACTTGTAAAATACTGAGGTGCAGGGGTACAACAGGATTGTGTCTTTTTATGTTCATATAGAGGTAGCCAGAGTAATACTCACCCACAATTTTGTGTAATGCAATGTATCAGACATCAGCATAATTGGGTGATTAAGTTTATTTATATGTCGTTTCTAGAGGCTGGTAGGGCTTTTGTTTAGTCTTTTCTTAATTTAGCTTTCCTGTCGAGAACAGTCTAATTTTGCATTGTGGTCAGTCTTATACAAATGCAAACAAGAAAGGGAATGTTAAAGAGTTCTCAGCTCAATAATCAAGAAGCTCTTGAATAGAAAGTTGATGGTCATTTGATCAACCTCAGAACTTTGCAAAACTTAAGCATTTTTTTCTCATCATTTTACCACAATCAAGAAAAACCACTAAAACACATGGGGTTGCAGGGAGTGAAAGTGAAAAAGAATGAGAAGACCGAGAATAGGGACAATTGAGGAAAAGACAAGAAAGAAATAAGGTCCATAAAGATGGAAGATGGCAGATGACATTGCATTTAAATTTTTCAAGATTATATTCCACAGGTAAGAAATGCGAGAAAAAAAAAACTGTTGGAAAAGAAGTGGCATTTGCATCTATCTAGTAAAACGATGTGTCCTAGTTGCCAATCTAGTAGCATACTAAATTCATGTAGTCGAGACACCAGGGTAAGAAAGCTCATCAGAGCAGTTGCCATGAAAATATTTGTAGAAAAGACAGAGAGAAGCCAAATCGTGTCAGTGAGAAAGTATCTGAAGTCGAGATGCCTGGTAAGGATTGATTACATTAAAGATCCTTCTTTAGATTTTGTCAAGAATTTTGAGATATACAGTGAGAACACCAGACCAGATATGGCAACAGTATTCAATGCACGTCATATATATCCATACATATATTTTATAAGACTGATCCAGATTTATATGCATGTCCATATATTACATGTCTTCATGTGTACATGTATTTTTATGCTTAATTGCAGAGATATGAATTGGAAGCACAAATCCCCATTTAAATAGAGATATGCTACAATGAACACGAGCATAAATCTCGGAAAGCATTTATTGCAGCCCCAACACACACAACAGAAATGAGTAAGAATAGCCAAGAGAATGTAATTCTATATTGCATAATCAGAATGGAAGCTAAAGAACAGAATGTAAGAGCAGATTTTGGTTGTATGCCAGACAAAAGAGAGAATGGATGAATTGATCACATTCCTAGGTAATTGCACATCTGAATTATTGAGGCAGGTACAATGGGTCAAAGAAATTCTACCATTTCCCAACAGCTTTATTAACAAACCCTAATAAACACAAGATTCCAAGAATCTATTTTGTTACTGAAGTTCCTATGTACCTCCTATTGCTGTGAATTAAAGAAAGGTTTGGTTTAAAATTCCAGGAAGGTTACTGAGTACAAATATAGATACCTGATGTCTAGTCTGAATAACAAAGTATATAATAAGACAGGCACCTGAAGAAGGTTAGAGAGTACAATGACTGAAATGTTATATTCAAACCAAGGTGAGCATGCTGGTCTGAATAGCAAAGAGTATAATAAGACAGGCACCTGAAGAAGGATGGAGAGTACAATGACTGAAAGACTATGAGATGAGCATGCTGGTCTGAATAGCAAAGAATATAAGAAGACAGGCACCTGAAGAAGGATGGAGAGTACAATGACTGAAAGACTATGAGATGAGCATGCTGGTCTGAATAGTAAAACATATAACATCACTATCATTTCTACTGTTCTTATTTTTTCAACTGAAATGTTATACTTATGTTTTCATTTTGCACAAGTACTCTTGGGAATATATGAATCTTATCTCTTCTCTCCTGTCTATGGGTTAAATAGCAGGTCTAACTGGGCTTTCTTGTCATGAAGTGGCAACCAGTCTAAGAGAAAGAAAACTCTGAATTCAAAACCAGCCTGAAGGACAGACTGTCTGCCTAAAGTGATATTATTGGGGTGTTTTGGAGTCTTTTATATTCATTGTTTTTTGGCATTTGGTTATAATCGCAGGTTTGTACTGCTTTTCATAGTTTAGTATTTTATTTCTGAGATGAGTAATTGTTAGTATTCTTGAGTTATTTCGAACTATTGTTTTCATCTTGGTTTATATAGAAGTTGGGGCTATACTAACATCCATATCATCATAAGCAATGTTTTTCAAGCTATTTTTACTACAGAAGACTATATGCATAAACCTTAGAAATGGGGGAAAATTTTTTTTTTTCTTTGTAGAAAATATTTTTCTATAATTAAAAAGTTATTATTATACCTATATTATCATTATATTATATGACAGTGTGATTAACACACATCACTGTGTGGGATTTATTTCTAATTTATTCATTTGAAAAAAAAAACATATTTCTTCTTTTGAGAAAAAATTATTACATGGAGGTTGAAAAAGGAAGAAGTCCTTGAAACATGCACAAGTACAAAAAGAAAAAAAATAACATTTCATTATTACAGTGTAGGTCCTGAGTTTTTCCAGGTATAATGAATGGTTGTACACTCAACAAGGTTCCTTGCCTGGAACATCTATTAGGGTTCAAGAACACCCCAGACCTCAAGCAGAATTTGTATATACAAACCATCATGAAAGACACTGGAAAAATAGTTGTTGCCTTTACAAGAGCTAATATGTTAACATTGCTGCCATATCGCGAACTGTCCAATGCTCACTTTCCAGCCTTGATAAGAGTTCAAAAGTGTTTATGAAGCCTTATGAACCATTTTCCTCCATACAATTCCTTCCCCACAGATGAACCATTGCTAGCCTCTTGCTTCTCTATTACTATTTTCATGGCAGATGTGCAGGCAAACTATAATCTTTGGTTCCACCAGTCAAGACCTTCACAGCTAGGACCCACCAGGCCACATACACAGAGTCAACTCATCCTCCTTCCTTTCATATTCCACCTAGACAACATCTTCACTAGAACTATTGCATTATGTAATTGACTCCTGAGAGGATGCTTCCCTGATTAATTTGATGTTAACCTTTTCAAGTCAAGGACCAATCATTATTTATCCTACATATCTTCATAATATACACCTTTTCCTCCCTTCCTGTATGGCCTGAAAACAACCTCATTTAGTAAGCCTTTACCTTGAGTTGCTCTTGGGCCTTGTATTGGGTGAAAAATAGTTGTAATAAAAGAGAGAAGAAAGAGAAATTGTATGTCTCTTCAAAACAAGATTCAACATTATGAAACCTAACAGACACTCAACTGACTGCCTTCTTCCGACAGTGAAGGATGGTGGTGGATCAGTGATAGTTTGGGCAGCCATATCATGGAAATGTCTCAGTCCAATAGTTGCCCTGCAGGGTAGAATCAACAGCAAAGGAGATCATGTTCATCCAATGGCCCAGACTTTAGCGCTGATGGTGACTGTATCTTCCAAGATGATAAGTCTCCAATACATACCGCTCAAGTGGTTAAGAATTGGTATGAAGAGCATGAAAGTGAGCTAGAACACATGGAGTGGCCTCCCCAATCTCCAGATATCAATATTATTGAACATTTGTGGTGCATTTTGGAGCGACAAGTTAGGAGCCGTTATCCTCCACCGTCATGTCTTAAAGAGCTGGAGCAGGTGTTAATGGAAGAATGGCCGAAAATTCCTCTGGATGAAGTCAGGAAGCTGTATGATTCCATTCCTAGACGTATTAAAGCTGTATGTGAGGCTAAAGGAGGACCAACTTCATATTAAATAAATTTTCTTTGAATTTAACAAGTGTTTCAATTATTTTGTCCAACCCCTATATATATATATATATATATATATATTTTTTTTTTTTTCTAAGGAATTAATGGATTTTATTTTAAATCCAACATTATTTCTTACATGTTTAAAAGCCACCTTATAGGGTGGCATTTAAAACAAATTCCTGTGGAAGGCTCTTGATTGGGCTTTTATTACAATAGGTAGGGAGGTGTAGATGTGATAGACAACAATAAACTACAGAATAACTCAAAATTGTCTGCTGCATTTAAGTATTGCATTAATATTTAAGCTTATCTTTTCAAAACTTACTGATAATTCCTATGTGGTCACTTAATTTAAAGTGAAGTTGATGTACGTAGGTCCTTACTTTCCATACAAACAATTATTTTTCTTTCATGGGTGACTTTCGCTGGATTTAGCATTTAATTTTGATTAGTCCCAAGGCTAATGAGTCCTAAATATAGGATGAAATGTCTGTCCAGTGTTTTCTGCATTCTGTTTAGGTTTCTTTTAGGCTTGATGAATTACTTTATTATGATTATCTCAAATCCTCCTAATATTTTCTATTGTTGGATTTAATTGATTTCATCGAATATATATATATATATATATATATATATATATATATATATATATATATAATTAAGTAATTCATTGAGTCTGAAAGAAACCTCAACAGAATGCAAAAAGCACTGGATGGCTGTTTCGTCCTATATTTGGGACTCATCAGCAGTGCGCATCCACTACCGAGAATTGAAACCCTGACAGCTGAGTTATCAAGCAAACGTCATGGGAGCCAAGGAATTATCAAGCAAACGTCATACCAACTTTATCCACTGTGCCATGTGTCCTTGTGAGTTCAATACCTGGTTAAGGCAGTGGAGAACTTGGAGAGAGGAATTAACAGGAGATAATTGACAACTGACATCCATTAGACATGGCACATGGAACTGGAACAGTCTACCCCAGTGAGCAAAATAAAGGGTTCAGTTTGACATTCCAACCACCTGAAGAAGGCCGGAGCATACAACAGCCGAAACGTTGTGATAAATATGATGACAAAGATGAGGACAATAGTTTGAATAATGTATATATTATATATATATATATATATATACACACGAACACACATATATACACACACATATACACGTACACACATATATGACATTGGAAAGTGAGGATTTTTCTCTTACCTTGATATGCGTGACTTGGTCCTTATACCTGTCAATTGTTTTTGAAGTCTTTTCATGACCACAGTCCTGACTAACAATAATTGGAAATTTTTGCTGATCTTTTCTGTATCTGCAAAAAAAAAACGTAAAGTAAAAACAGAAATAAAAAAAATAAAAATAAAGTGTCTGCATGCACGCGCACACACACACACACACACACAACATGAGTGAGTGCTAAAAATTCCTTGTTTCCCCCCAAGGACAGAACAGCTAAGAGCCATGCAATTCCATATCTTCATCCAACAGATGAAAACACTTGGTAAATCATTTCTAAAGTTCCTTTTACAGTATAAAAAATGATTCTGATTAATAGTTATCAATAATATACTGATTTTGAGAAGTGGGTCAGGCTGACAACTGAGCATGTGAGTGTGTATGTATGTTTAACTCTTTGGCATTCAACATGCCCAAACCCACCCCATAAATATCAACTCTAAATTTCACTGTTTAAGAGAGAAAAAAAAAACAGAAAGAAACTCAATGTATATATATGTACATGTACATATATAATAATGGACTCTCCTGTCGGTTTCGACGTACGAGGATCTGACAGCTTACTTGATTCAGTTATGAAATTTTGTGCGATAAATGTGGCATTTAAGAGCCGCTAGTGATTTACAAAGGAGGCCACATATGGAGCAAGTGTGAGGATTATGAGATGAGATCACTGTTAGATTGGCTGACCTTTTAGATCTCGCTTCTTGAAGATGATTCAGACAAGCAGATTGAAAATTGCTGAGTCCACTAAAACACATTGATCTCCATTTTACCCACTCCAAGGCTAAGCGCTCAAGTGTGTTATGTGGTATATTGACTGCTGACAAGTTGCTTTTCAGCTTGTTTTTGTATCTTAGCCATGGGCGTCCTACATTTCTGTAGCCCTGATCTAACTGGCTGTACATTAGGATCTTGGGTAACCTGTCATCAGACATTCTCAAGACATGACCAGTTCCACCGTAACTGAAACTGTATGAGAAAAGTCTCGATTCCTCCAATATTACACCTGTTAAACAGGTCTATGTTAGATATCCTATCTTGAAGGTTAACTCCACAGATTGCACGCAGACAGCTTTTATGGAAAACATCTAGCTGGTGTATATGGTACATGTATGGAGTCCACAACTCTGAGCCATACAAAAGGATGGCAAGTACGACAGCTCTGTAAACCCGAATTTTCATATCCATTCAAATACCCTGCTCATTCCACAAGTGATGGCAAAGTTTGCCAAAAGCATTGCTAAAATCCGATGCATGATTTCATCATCTAAAGTTCCACTGTAATTTACTTTGCTACCAAGATAGGTGAAAGACTTTACATAGTTCAAGGTTTTGTCTTCTACTTTCAATGCTCTCTCTGGAAATTTGTAGACTGGTGGATTTTGATTCTCACCATGCAATTGCTTCGGAGTAGGACAAGGTTGGTGCACAACTTCAGTTTTCTTTATGCTAAGTGTAGGACCAAATGCTTTACATGCAGCAGAAACGATTTATCCAAAATTTGCAAAATCTTATCCATTCCAAGATATTTAATTTCTCTATGTCTCTCTCTCTCTCTCAAAAAAAGAAAAAGAAAAAAGAAAACACCAACCAATTCTTTGAATCAAATTCCCACCACAATTTGTCACCTCCACTCATCAAAAAATGTTTCCTATAACATCTACTCACCACTGGCCTCATCTGATGTTCGATACATATGAGTATCCTTTTCATTAATTTGCATTTTTTAAGTCATTATTATTATTACTACTGATACTGTAAAGTTGACCTTGACTAAAACCCTACAATCTAAGCTTGATGGGACCAATACTCGGACACTGAGAGCTATAATTAATACCTCTTGAAGACGGCATCCAACTAAATCACAGCTCTATAGTTCTAAAAATTGCTTGAAAATGAAACAGTACTAAGGATTTTAATTTCACTCTAAAATTAAATTTATAGTTTTTAGTTTCTGTTTTTTTAGTTTCTGTTTTTTTAGTTTCTGTTTTTGAAACATGGTAATTTCTGTGTAGCGACAGGACCATTTTTTTTTAAAAATTAGTAAATTTATAATATTTATGCTCTGCAAAATTGTATTGAGCACTGTTCTTTTAAAAAAAAACAAAAAAAAAACACCGGATTATAAATTTTACTGTTCTTTCTCATTATATATATATATATATATATATATATATATATTGGCAGCATGTTTTCATTGAGACATGTTTCGTTGAATAATTTAGACATGTTCTGTTTGCTTATTTTCAATAGGATCCTTTCATATTCACAGATAAACTTTTTGGTGTCATTATTGACAGACGAGAGAAAATCACCATGTTGATACATATTTCTTTTATTTCCAAGTGCTTTCAACACAGTACAATGTCATCATCAGTGTATTGTTTATTGCAAGATAAATATTGTAGTGTTCATTATTGTCAAAGTTGTTGTGTTTATCTGAAAGTTAAATTTCTTACAAGTGAGCAACGCTGCAACAGTGTGTGACCGCTGAAACCGTTTAAGGGAGGTAACTAAGTTTAGTGTGGAGATTTTTTTTTCTGAAATGAGTAGTGAAAAGAGAAACTATTAGTGCAAACCTTAGCAATTCAAACTACTTATTGTACACATTTTAAAATATTTGTGGATTATTCATAATTAAGGTTTGGTTTCAATTTTTTAATATAGATAGCTTCAAGAATTTTTAGTGTATGTTTATTCTTTTCATGAAAAAGTATAGAGCATTTTTAACAAGGATTTTTCTGAATTGCAAATATGGACAGGTATGTTGTTGTAAATGTTTAGAAATGTTGTACATATTATTCAAATGAAAACTTAGTTGCCATGGCAATGTTGTTGTAGTGTGTCCAACATAAATATTATTTTTACTGTGGGAGATACAATCTCCCAGAGCACAGCACATTTCAATTTATAAACAATGTTGGTTTTCTGCAACATGTTAGTGGGCGGGGAAGAGTCGTTACGAAATATTGTATTATGTAATTTTATTATATATTTTTTACTAGGATCTGTGGTGGATATATTAATTTTTATTAATTATTTTAGGATATTTGCATCTTGTTTATAATTAGAATACATTTGGTTATGATATAAAAGATTGATATGTTTGGCTTTTAAAGAAGCATTATATTCTAGTTGTTCAGTTTCGAGATCTCTGATAAAGCATCTTATTTGTTCATCTACAATATAGTTAGGGAAGTTATTATTGATGAGAGTTTATTTTATATTTTTTTTAACTCAAATTGAAATAGCCAATGATAAATTACACATGCTCAATAGCAGAAAACAAGACATATATAACAAACTAAAACGTACAATTACTCCCAATCAGCTGGAAGAAATTACATATAGACAAGAAAAAATTACCAATACATCAGAAACTCAAAATTGCCTAAAAAAACCCCAAAAACTGAACACACTATACAAAGGATTTATCACTCTCTCTAACAAAACGGATAATTTTATTAATATTTCTAACCACACACTAAGCATCAAAAAGAATTGCTTAACCTGCCATATATACTGTAAGTATAATCGCTACATCTCAATACTTCAGTAGTAAAACAATAAGACTTAGTTGCCAATCTCATAGTACATTTAAATTCATGCAGTTTAAGAAGGAGAACTCAGAACAATTGCCATGAAAATAATCATAGAAAAAGCAGAGGGAAAACCATGTCATGGTGGTGGGAAAGTAACTGAAGCCGAGATGCCAGGTCAGGACTGATAACATTGCAGACCCTTCTTTGGATTTTATCAAGAATCTAGAGATATATACCTGGAGCACCAGATCAGATACAGGAGCACTATGCAATGCATGTATTAATGGTAAATAAATATAAATATGCTATATAAGACATAAAATATTTAAAAAACCCAGCCTTCCTGCTACAACATTATCTCCCAATTATTATCAGGCAGTACGATTGGGTATGCTATTCCAAGACACTCTTATATACATAATTATAGGATAATGATATAAATTTTTCTATATCAAGAATAGCTTTGGAGGAAAGATGTTTGACAAAGTGGAAAAAGTTTTTCCTAAGGATTTCATTGACATTGACTATACATGTGCATAAAAGGGTACACTGGAAATTTTAAATTGAGAATTTTTTTAAAAATTTGTTTTAAGTATACAAGCTAGCCAATTTCATCTAGATTCTAATAAACAAACCCAATCAGATGAAGTCCTAAGCGAGGAAAGGCAGCACACAAAACCTTTTTCCAATTTGTCATACATCTTTTCTCCATACGTAATTATGTATATAAGAGTGTCTTGCCATGGAATATCCAATTTTATGGCCTAATTGGGAGAAACCACAGTAGCAGGATGGTTGTTTTTCAGTGACAGACCCAAAGAGTGTGAGTTCAATACCCGGTTCAGGCAGTGGAGAACTTTCAGAGGGAAAATTAGCAGGAGATAACTGATAACTGACATCCATCAAACATGGCTCGTGGAACTAGAACAGTCTACCCCAGTGATCAAAATAAAGGGTTCAGTTCGAAATTCCAACCACCTGAAGAAGGCCAGAGCGTATAACGGCCGAAACGTTGTGACAAATATGGCGACAAAGATGAGGACAATAGTCTGACTAATGTAAATACTGTAAATATTTTATGACTTATTTTTTATAAATATGACTTATTTTATGACATTTGCATGTTTTGAAAATTGTATTGAGCAATTTTTTGACAAATATTATTTTTTTGTCAAAAGTTGCATTTTTTTTAATTGAATTATATATATATATATATATATATATATATATATATATATATATTGTTGTAACCTAAGGAAGGCTACTGAATAGAATCATAAAATGAAGGTTGGAAATGAATGATAATACTTAAAATAACACATATAAGATTTGCCAGTGGTGCGTTGAAGAAGTAGTCACTGCTAGAAGTGAGTCAAGTAAATTTCACAATGAATCTCTAGCTGCAGACCAACATACAGTATTTACTACTGTATTTATGTGAATGGGGACATACCCATTATCGTCTGTAGGTATGCTACAACATATATATATAAAACCAAAAAACCAAATAGGTAAATATAGATAGGTATGCCAGTTTAACCTTCTATTTAACCCATAGCTGGGGGTGGGATGAAAACATGGATTCATAATTTTCCCAAAGACATTTGCGTGAAATAAATAAATCCAGCTGAGTGTCACCTCCTCTACCACCAGTCAACACTACTATTTAACCAACTGCTGGGGGCCGGAAGTTACTTGACTTTCCAAAAAAAATATTTGTGTTAAATAAATAAATCTGGCTAAATCCTGTGTTGAGTTGAGGACACTCCAATGTCACTTCACTTTTACCGAATTGTTAAAAAAGACGCTAAGTTAAAAAAAAGAAATGTTCATAGTGTCTTGAATCTGATCGATGCAACAACAAACATATTTTAGATTATGATTGGTAAATTATTTCTTAATCTAAAATTCTTTTGAAGCCATTTTTCCTGAAAGAAGAAATAATTTTTTATTTTAATAGAATTTAGGTTATTCCTGTATATATATTATTAAAAATATAAAAAGTTCACAATATTTATCAAAGACCGACTTAAATTTCACAATATTTTGTTAACTTTTTATATTATTGCTCTAGATATCTATTGACAACTTTGAGAAAACTCTAAATATATTAACTTACATAATTTTACATCTATCAATAGGTGTTATTATTATTCTATATTTATATATGTGTGATGGAATAAAGAACAAATGGGAAACAGTTATCAATCTAACATGCTTGACTTTTATTAAAGCTTCATCAGAGAATGATTAAAAAATAAATATTTTTCTGGTATTTTTATTTTGTGCTGTTTCATTTTCATTAATTAAGCAGGTTTCACATGCATTTGACTCTTTAAACCAGTTAGTATAATTTGTGGCATTACAAATTCAAGGAGAGACAATGTGTCCCTACAAAGTTTCAATAAATTAACAGATTCCAAGCCTACCTGAAAGATTGTAAATATTGCTATATGTATTTAAGTACAATATTTACATTATTCGGACTATTGTCCTCATCTTTGTTGCCATATTTATTACAACGTTTCGGCCGTTGTATGCTCCAGCCTTCTTCAGGTGGTTGGAATGTCAAACTGAACCCTTTATTTCACTTGCTGGTGTAGACTGTTCTAGTTCCACGTGCCATGTATAATGGATGTCAAGGACACATGGCACAGTGGATAAAAGCATTAGTTAGATCCAGTGACAGGACCCAAAGAGCGTGAGTTCAATACCTGGTTAAGGCAGTGGAGAACTTGCAGAGGGGAATTAACAAGAGATAACTGATAACTGACATCCTTTAAACATGGCATGTGGACCTAGAACAGTGTAACCCAGCGAGCCAAATAAAGGGTTCAGTTCGACATTCCAACCACTGAAGAAGGCCTGAGCATACAACAGCTGAAATGTTGTGATAAATATGGCAACAAAGATGAGGACAATAGTCCGAGTAATGTAAATATTGTACATAACAATTAATTTCTGAAATATAGACTGATGTATCTAAGTGTATCAGAATTCTAGTTTGTCTATGTGGGCATCAGATGATGATGTATATTAATAAGTCTGTGTGTGTGTGTATGTCTAGTATACATTATGTTTGTTGTTTTTTTTTGCATGTTGATTTGGGAATGTTTTTGTGTTCATACCGTTTGTCAAGATAAACATATTTTAAATTCTTTAAGAATGGATTCAATAAAGGTTGGCAGTGTAATATAATGTTTTTGACGTGTGATAAGAGTTGGTAATATTGTTGTTAGCAGACTCCTGAAGTGATTTCTTTGTAAAGAATTATGTTCTTTTTTCATTCAGGCGGCATTTGTAAAATCAAAGTTATCGCCAGTTTTGTTCCTGTTTATTATGATAAAGTTTGAATGGTTGTCAAAACATAAATCTCTTTTGTGTTCATAGATACAGGCTTTTAGATGATGTGATGTGTGTGTGTGTATACATTATAGATGACGTGATGTTTATGTGCATGTGTGTGTGTGTGTGTGTATGTGTATATATATATATATATATATATATATATATACATACACGTTATAAATGACATGATGTATGTGCTTATATATATATATATATATATATATATATATATATATATATGTATGTATGTGCACACACGTTATAGATGAAGTGATGTATATGCACACATACATAGGACACGCTGACATGGTGTTATCAACAGCAAGCTTGTCTCACTAGTTCAATTCTCAGTGGGTGCCTCATACTTTCAGCCTTGTGCCACAAGAAAACTATCATACACACACACACACAATAGGAGGAGATAAGTTCAACTATCATCCAATCCACACTCCTCTCCAGTCTTTTGGACAGGAGTAGAGTTTACTCTTGTTCCCTGTTTAAGATTGGCTTTCTAGTTTCTTCTAAAATCTTTTCATTCTCTTTCACTCCCAGTAGCCCCTTGCATCTTCATTATATTATTGCTTTATTTAGGGTGAATTGAATATATATATATATATATATATATATAGTTGTCTAAATGTCAATCTCTTTTGTGTTTTTAGATACAGGAAGGGACAACTCAACACCACCAACTGAGTGCCGGAACAACACAGGAGTGAGGATACAACTCACCACCAGAAAAACATCACTTTTTTTTTATAAGTGAATAGAAGTCATTTATTAGGGATTAAAACCTTAGTGAATATGTTTTTAATTATTTTTAATAAACTAAATCATAAAGAAATTTATTTTTTAGTGAAGTAAAACTATTCATTAATGGAGGTTTTAATTCTAAATAAATTACTTTTATTCCGTTCCCTTTTCTCAAAATCTGGCCAAAGGACAAAACAAATGTTTTTTTTGGGAAGGACATTTTGGTGAGATGAAGAACTTTTTTGCATCTCATTATACATACAAGATTACATATATATATATATATATATATATATATATATATATATATATATATATATATACTCTCACACAGACATATATTCAAAAGCAATCTTTTTCTTTCTCATACAACATCTTTTTCCTGTTTTTTTTTTAAAGCTATCTTCATCATTCTATGATGTGCCTATAAACAAACTGAGAGGTTTTGTTTTTTTTACCCTTAGCAACCAGAATTTGGTCTATTTTGTCATCTTTGGTGCACTGTGAAGATAATAACAATGCAATTTTTTTCTTCAAAAAAAAAAAAATGTAGAAATGTTTGAAAAGGAAGAGATATGAGAAAGTGAAGCCATTTTGATTTCTACAGTATTATCTATGAATTATGTCAAATTTATGATTCAAGTTAATTATTATTTAGCAAGCAGTTCTACAATTCTCTCAATACACAAACTTTGGTAACATAAACTTGAACTCAGAAGAAAAAGTTAATTCTTTCATTGCATTTCTGTTATCAACAAGTGGATTGGGAATTGATCCATGATTTCCTTCATGACATCCCTTGGAATTAAGTTTTTAATCATCCTGCTCAAAAATGTGTCTGAGGTTTGAGTGAAAGCCGACATCAATGCTTTCATTCCAGCAAGGAAATACCAAGTTCATTTCCTTGGTTCTCACATGCATGTTTGGCTGCTATAGCCCACAAGAATCACATTTTCCAGCTGTACCAGAGCAACACATCTGATTGCAACAGACATCTCTTTGTCTCTGCACATAATGAGTGCAAGCGTATCCTCAATGAAGCGAAGTTACTGTTCGCTGATAGAATGAAACATGGCATCTAGCAAGTTCAGTTCTAGAGAATACCGGCGGTTCTGCAAGGGTGTGCTGAACAACAGCAAATCCTCAATCCCTCCCTTCTTCAATCAATTCAAAGTCCTGACATCTACAGCAGATATGGTTGAATGATTTGCTCAGAAATTCTCCTCCTGCGTCCTGGGTATGACGATAAACTGCATCCAACAGCGAGGCTTCTGATCAGGAGGTTTTGAGGAGCATCGAACCACCTCTTAATTGCTGGTGTTCCCAGGTCCACCCTGACCAGGAGTGGTAGCACCTTTTAGGGTCCCAGCTATGGGAAAATAGTTGACCGCACAACCAGACTCAAAACACTATGAAAATGTAAAAATAGATTTTAATACCAGAAATATTTTTTAAAAATTAGTATCAGCAATAAATATTTGAAAAAAGAAAATATTACCAGAAATAAAAATCTTGTCAGCATTAAATAAGCCATTGAGGTTAATATGTCACAAAACAAACTACACATTTTTTAAATAAAATATTACCAGCTATACATTTTTGAAAAAAAAAAAAAGAAAAAAAAAGGAAATTTTGTTGGCATTAAATAACCCATTGTGGTTGATATGCCATAAAACAAAACAAACCAAACCAAACCAAATTCTCTTCCAATTCAATAATCAACTCATTTGGAGTACCCACACCTGATTTCCCTCCTAAAACAGAGGCTCTACTGAGAGATATGCACATAACCCCATCTTAGACATCATTTCTAAATTAGATTCCCTTAAGGCAAGTGAAGGTGACTGGATCCCAGCCGTCGTCCTAAAGAAATGTGCTCCTGAGCTGGCTCCATTTCTCACCAAACTCTACAACTATTACCTCGCTGCTTCCATCTTGTTGGAAGTCCTTCCTCTGTAGTTCCTGTTTTTAAGAACTCTGGAGAATCTTCTGACTCCTCTAACTATCACCCTATTAGTCTCCTACCACTTTTCAGCAAAGTATTCAAGGTTTTAATCAATGCTGAAAGGGTTAAGCATCTTACCTCAAACAAACTACTCTCTGACAAACAATATTGCTTCCGTTTTGCCAGGTCTACCAGTGATGTGCAAATGGCCATCACTGAATATATAAATCAAGCTCTTGATAATAATGGTGAAGCTCATGATATGACTTTTTGATATCTCAAAGGTGTTTGACAGGGTTTAGCATGCTGGCCTTCTATGTAAGCTCCAGGGCTACGGTATTACAAGACAAGTGTTTGATTTAATCCAGTCATTCCTATGAAATCGTGAAATGAAAATCGTTTTGAATGGGCTTGCTTCCAGATTCTTTCACAGAAACGCGGATGTTCCCCAAGGCTCTATTATGGCATGCCACGCCGTTTCTGATCTTCATCATGACCTTCCTGATGCCATAGGCATTTATGCAGATGACACTACCATTTACTCCTTTCTCAATAGCAAATCCATCAGAGATGGCAAAGTTAACCGGGTTGGTTCTTTTGAAAAGGACCTCCAATCAGTGGTTAACTGGGACAGAAAATGGCTTGTAAACTTTAATGCCTCCAAAACAAAACTGCTCTCATTTAACCACCATAGAACCATAGAGAAACTTTCCTGCCTGCCATCAGCATGATTGATGCTAGACTCACTGCGCCTCCTTGGCCTCATGTTTTCAAATCACTTGAAGTGCATACCAGAATTCATCCTCTTGACTACTCTTCCTCAAAGAACTTAATAATGTTAAACAAACACTAATCAACAATAGCTTCCCTAACCACCTTATAGACCACCAAATGAGACTATTTCTCAACAAAGTAATAACGATAGTGAACACACAGTCAAAAATCACATACACAATTTTTACAAAAACCAAATGCATATTAATTACAAACAAGACGAATCTTCACTAAGACATATTATAAAGAAATATACTACCCCAATTCACCCAAATAAAAAAATCAAATTGTCTATTATAAAAAAATTTAAAACAGCTAACCTTATCCTCAAAAATAACAACACACCAGCTAAGTCAAAATTACAAAGAACGAACATTATCTAGGAGTTCAAATGCCCCTTCAGGAACTGTGTTCTTGATCAAACCGGACTCATAAATAATTACATCGGTTACACAACTACATGCTTATCCAAACGTCTTACGTTACACCTATCTGACCACAGCTCCATTAGAATGCATTTAAACATGCACACAAATTTACCAGACTCCATTAGAAACATACTAGTAGACAACAGAAATATAATAACTGCATCCACCTGTAAAAAAAGATTAAAAATAATGGAAGCTTTAATAATAAAAAAAGAAAAAGCCAACTCTTAACAATATAAACTACAAACAAAGCCACAATGTACTAACTGTATTCGGAAATTAAAAACATCCCTACCACACACTAAGACATACACATAATGCACACACTCAATTAAGCTGAAAAAATCGAATCATCCTTGATAATGGCTAAAGGTATAGCTGAAAGCGCTCGGAAATATAAAACATTTTGACAGTTCTTACACACCCTTTGTCCAGAAAAGAAAGCTCTTGTTCGAATACAAGAAAAATTAAATAAAAAGCTTAACCGTAGTACCTTGTCTGTCGGTTTTAATGAAATATGCATGCATACATATATATATATATATATATATACATGTATAAAAATTATAAATATAAATTATATATATATATGTAATATGTATATTATATATATATATATATATATATATATATTATATAAATATAAAATATATATGTATATTGTCTGCTTCGTCTGTGGCATTTATTTGCACCAACTGAGTGCATCAATAGTTCCGAAAAGTTTGGATGGTTCTGTACAAGCCCTCACCACTTTAATCAAATCACTTGTGTGGATTTTCTGGCGGTTTACGTTCATTCATTCATTCTTATCCACACAGTTCAATTTCAAAACTTCTTTAATGCTCCTTATATATATATATATATATATATATATATATATATAAGAAGCTTTAAAGAAGTTTTGAAACTTTTTCAGGGCAGACATTTATTAATTTTAAAACTCTAATCTCCTTTAAAATTGGATCCTCTGACTTCACTCTATTTGTTGTAGCATTCCAGCCATTTTCTGAAGGTCTCCATGGAAGTCATCCAAAGTGAAGGTGTCCACAACTCTTGTCACAGCCTCCTTAATATTTGCAATGTCTTCAAAACTGAGATTTATATCATTTTTTTAAAAATAATTTTTAATTTTTTAAAAATTCTTCATCCTTCGAACTTAAGAATTTGAATGATATAAATATAATTATAATATTTTAGGCAACAATAATTAAATAAACAAGTCTTAACACACAATTTTAAATCATCACCACAAGAACACAGATCTCATAATGGTCGGAATTTATTCAGCACCTGAAGATCGCAGGTTTGCATGAAACTTTGAGTCGAGCTATTGACAATGGAAATTATGTATATTCACTAATATATATATAAACTTAATAGCTGTGTTATATCACACTGAGCACTGTATTTATAACATGTACATGCAAGTATATGTGTGTATATGTATATTTTTTTTATCATGCCTATATCCATACTGTCCTGGGTATGATGATAAACTACATCCGCATCCTGGGTAAGATAATTAACTGCCTCTGATCAAGAGGTTTTGAGGAGTGTGGAACCACCTCTTAATTGCTGGTGTTTCCAGGTAGCACCTGTTAGGATCCCAGCTATAGGCAAATAATTAAACCCCGAACTCAGGTCAAAATACTATGAAAGTGTAAAAATAGGTTTTAATACTAGAAATACTTTGTAAAAAATTATTACCAGCAAGACATTTTTGAAAAAAAAAAAAAAAATTACCATTGATACATTTTGAAGAAAGGGTATTAGCAAAAATAAATTTTTTTGAAGGAAAAAATATTACCAGAAATTCATTTTTGAAAAAGAAAAATATTACCAGTAACGAAAATTTTGTTTGCATTAAAAACCCCATTGAAGTATTGATATGCCGCAAACCAAACCAAACCCATATATATATATATATATATATATATATATATATATATATATATATATATATATATATATATAAATAAAATGCGGATAATAATTGTTTTTGATGGCTGTTTCATCTTGCCTATATTTGTGTTGTGGACTCTCTTTCTCTCTCCCTCTCTCTCATAGACACACACACAAAAAAATGAAGAAAAAAATTTATTAGCATATCTTATACTTACTTGATCAATTGTTCCAAACTTCGGCTAACCTGAACTCTATCACAGGCTATCATTAACACTGGTAACACAGTATCATCTGAATTTTTCACCTTGGGCAGGTTAAGATTTCGTATTACCACACCATAGTTTTCATTGTTTGCATCAGCGCCTTCATTATTTGGAGGGTTGTTTGGGCCTGGAGAAAACAGAAGAAAATAATGAATTTCTATCATTGACAGTTCACTTGTGTCAGGGTGCAGTGAACAGCTATCGAGAAATACTTTCTTGGATTTTAAGAATGTGTGTTTCATTAAAGAATAGGACAATTTTTTATAGAAAGATTTGTCTTCATTGAATGCTTGCCACTCTAATGGCCTTTGAAAAGAGCAGAAGAGAGATATTATTGAAAGAAAAATGTAATAAACATCATAAAAGCAAACTGAAAGTTGGCTTTGAGACTTTCATTGTGTGAATGAAGGCAATATACAGTGTTGACCTGGGTTCAAATCAGACACTTACCTCCCCCAAGTACACCTCCTTAAACTCCCTTCTGATGTACACTTTGTGATCACCAATTAACTATAAAACACAATGTTAGAATGCAAACGATATACACAAATATGCCATCAAAACTATAATATACCAAATTTCGGGATACTATTTAACTTTGAACACTCTGCACTATTAATATTACTTCTCTTCCCACTGCATTTTTTTTTTCAATGCTTCTCAATTGCAGTAACCTTATTGTTCATTTCACTCAAAGCTGTTTTCTGTTGCTATAGCAGGATATGACAACACAACTGTGAAATTCAAACTCACTATTGTTCAGGGAACAGAGTCACCTTCAATGGCAGGATAAACTTTTTGTGCAGAGTGATAAAGGTTAAAAAAAGGTTACAAGAAAGGAAACTGATTGATTTGTTTCCTGTATTTTATCAACTCTTTGCAGATTATTTAAAACTAGAAAATACAGGGTGACCCCCCCAAAAAAGGGAATTTTTGAAGTGCGTATTGCCAGACATGAGCAAGTGGCAACACTGCGAGACAGTGACCTTGAGCAAGTAAACATTTCGCCATTTTAGTAATGAGAATGAAATTCACAGTATCCCAGCTGCGATGTTGCAGCAGTCAATGAGGAATCTCAACAGCAGATTTCAAAAATGCATTCGTACAGGAGGACGCCATCTACAGGACGTAATTTAAAAAAAATGAAAATTCCATCATTGTTTCTTAAATGGCATGTTTTAAGGTTTCAATTACTATGAATTAAATATTTTTCTTCCATCACTCTTGGTTTTATTGGATTGTTAAAATGTTCCCGTTTTTTTGGGGTCACCCTACATTTTAGAGTGTTTTTTTTTTTTGTGATAATAATGGTTTAGTGATACAAGTCTTACTAATTAACCTATATCAGGTGGGGGAAGAGATGGATTCATACCTTTCCCAAGGGTATTGCGCATAAGTGATTATAATGAACCCAACTGGAATTGGAACTCTGCTCTCTGATTAACAACTCTGAGCTATTATACATTACACCACCTGCACATCCAAGCTTATAGCATCTGTTATTCCCAAGCGGTCACCCATCTAGATACTGACCCA
The DNA here is from genome assembly GCA_964036315.1 of Acanthosepion esculentum. Classification (NCBI taxonomy): domain Eukaryota; kingdom Metazoa; phylum Mollusca; class Cephalopoda; order Sepiida; family Sepiidae; genus Acanthosepion; species Acanthosepion esculentum. The sequence goes on along the minus strand of OZ038509.1, from coordinate 57,331,566 downwards.
GCATAATGTTGCTTAAGTTCAGTGCCCATACAGGAACTGGTGCTTCAATTTGATGTGGCCATGAGCCACTAGGAAAGAAAGATGAGAAAGTAAGAGTGAAAAAAGAAAGAAAAAAAAAGAAGACAGGAATGAGAGTCAAAGGAAGAAAAGGAAGAGTGAGACAAACAAGAATGCAGGTGAGGATGAGGAAAAGGATAACAATGGGGAGTAGAGAGAGAGAAGGAAGGGGTGGGGGAGTGTGAAGAAAGATGGGGAGGAAAAAAGAGGAAGAAGAACGACAGTGGGTAGAAATATTTGGGAAAAAAGTGAGGGATGGAGAAAGAGACTTTGGAGAATACTGGTTTGGGGAGAATGAGTCTGCTTAATCTCCCCAAAAAACTTTTTTATGATCAATTTTATGCAAAAAATAGTTAAGGGAGTGGTGCACTATACACAGGTTAAAAATCAGGCTTGAACAAAGAAATACAAGTATCTACATCTTTGTACCAGATATTTTTACAGTAAGTGGTTTTAGCTTTATACAAAAAAGAAAGAAGACAATTTATTTGCTACAAAAAATATATATGAAAGATGACACCCAGTACTGCAATATTTGACTATGGTAGACCTACTCGTGTTGCTCATAAGCTGGGGTTGCATTATACACAAGCGATATGAAAAAGAAAATCAGGTTTTTCAAAAGATAATTCAGGGTCGCACTATACATGAAGTAGGTCTATATACGAATATATACGGTAACTTGAAACAAAAAACCTGTGAATTTTTAAGTCCCTTAATTCTAAACAATAATAAACAACTTTTTAAAAAAAAAATCATATTATATGTTACTATATTTTTTTATAATATCATTTAATATAGTCACATTGCTGAATGATTACAACATTTGCTTTCAGACCATGATATCAGGGTTTGAATCTCATCTTGTTCAATTGGTCAGGAAGGTGGCTTCTTGATGTTATCACCCTATAGAGGTGATCCAAGTTTGTGGCATGCTTGGAAAGTGACTGAAAAGTATACCACATGTTGACCAAAGCTTTGTGAGTGAAATTGGGTAAATGGAGCTGACTCAAAGCCATTGATGATTGTACTAGCACAATTTTGCAATCCATCATGAGTGAGGGAATGAGTGTACTAGCCTTGCTCAAACTGGTGATAACGTCAGATTATGCAATCTCTCCTAGAACCTGGAAGTCTGCTCAGGATGGTTGCAGTATGAATCACAGGTGGGCTCAGCAGGTGTTAAACAAACACAAATGTGCCTGAGCAGGCATCTGCAACAAGGACTGGCTAATGACCATGGCACATGACAATTATATTTAATATACAAGACAGGGTTTATGACCATATCACATTGAAACACTAGTTCTCATATGAGCACCAAAGTTAAGCAACATTGAACCTGGTCATTACTTAGATGGGTGACTGCTTGGTGATATTTGCATGCAAGTGAATATAACAAACACAACTGGAATTTAAACTCGGTCCTCTGGTCTACAATTCTGAAAGGTTATTCATTAAATCACCTGCATAGCCAAGCTCACACCAAACATTTATTTCCATTTAGTTTGTTGAGATATTCCGTGGTAGTTAGTGTTACTTTCCCGCTAATTCTTTTTACCATTTCCCATGTTTTGTTGATTGGTGTTTAGCTATGAGGTGACTCATTTACATATATTTAAAATATTTAAACCTCATTTACATAGAAAGTCACACCGACTATAAATATCTATGACTATTAGCCATGAGGTAGTTGAGTGCATACTAATTCCCGTGAGTTAGTAACACTACACTACACTATAATGGCATTGCCGATATCTAAAGAACCAAACGAACAATTATCACTGGATAATTCTGAATATTCACAAGCGTGGCTTAGGATACTAGCAGCTAAAGTTAGAACAAAATTCTGAAGGATTTAAAATCAGTCAGAGGAGAAAAGCAAATAACTAATCTCTTTTTGGCTGGTTGTGGGGCTATTATAAAATTATCCGCAATTGCACACCCAGGATAATTGAAGAAAAGGACGTTTGACGATATAAGTAAACTAATAGTGAAAAACACAGCACCCAAGAAAAAACTAATAACTGCAGAGAGAATGTGAATATTTCTCAAAAAGTGAGTGAAACAGTTATTGAATATGTTCTTCATCTAAAACAGGGTGCTAATTATTGTGAATTTGAGAAACTGGGCTTGGAAAACCAGTCAATCGAAGAGGATGTGATCCAAATGAAATTGGTAAATGGACTTCAAAATGAGGAGTATCGGCAAATGTCTCTAATGCATTTACAACTGGAAAAGCTGTCACTAGAAGAATGTGTTGAATTTGTTCAGTAACAAGAATTAATTTGAAAATTTAATAAAATAAAAGTTATGGATCTGGACACATATGTGATAAAGAAAAAAGATAAAATAATGAGTAAATGGATGGCAGAACAAGCTCTAGGAGAGATAAAAAAAAAGACAATATTTAAGAGCTACAAAGGACAGGAAATTGGGGAGAGCCATGATTGCCAACATCCTGAAGGGACATGATGCATAGAAGAAGAATGAGCTTGAGTATATGGATGGCAGAACAAGCTTCAGGAGAGATAACAAAAAGAAAAAAATTATTAGGACAGGAAATTGTGGAGAGCCATGATTGCCAATGTTCTGAAGGGACATGGCATATAGAATAATAAGAAAAGTAAAGTAAATCTGATTAACATATTTGAAGGCAACCAATAATTAAGAAAAAAATATTCAACATGTGGACAGACGTGGTTTAATCAAATGACAATCTGCTAACATTGTTTCTATCTTTGGTAGGTTTAAAACCTTAAACGTCTCATTCCACCTACCTTGATGAAGTATCACCATACTTTACAAGTCATGAAAACCCTCCAACCCAAGTTCAAATCGCTCTTGAATAGCAGTTAAAGTTTCAGATAAAGAAAAACATCTGTTGCAGTCTGTTTCAACTCTAATATATTTCACTGTCATCAGATTTTGTAAGAGAGAGCACAATAGTAATGCTTTTGTTTATAACAGAAAAATATGAAGTCGTTGCTGAGAGCATAAATTCAAGGACATGCAAAAATATCAAATCTAGCTTGTAAATGCCAAGGTTGTTTAACCATATTGCAGAGGTAGGAATAAAGACAAGAAAGGAACAAAAATTCAGATTAGCAAAGGTCAGAGCCATCTCCAGCTCATTGGTTGAACAACTGTCATGTATTAAATCTGGTTATCTTGCAAAAGTTTTCTGACAAAATCATTGCTGGCCTTTTGATTACTTATTTGAAATATTCAGCAGTTCTCTTTTCATAATCTTTTTTTAATATGTCACTTTGAGGCTTCCATCTTTACTTAACAAGCTCCAATTCCTCTAATCTTGATTCCAGTACTTCTTATGGGCAATGAATGGTTTTTATCTTAAATAGTTTCCTCTGTTCCACTGCAAGGTGTTGTTGTTGTTGTTGTTGTTTTTTTTTCAATTTTTTGCTTTCATTTGTCTTTGTCTTCACTTATTTGTCTCTTGGCATAACTATATCAACTATTGTCAGTGTTATTGTTTTATATATATATATATATATATATATATATATATATATATATATATATATATATATGAAGAAATATAGTCTTAAAGTGTGCTATATTTATGGGATAAAGTGCTCAATATCAGAGATAGAGCATGTGTAAATATAAAAGTGGACATGGAGGTCAGCACTTAGAGGCGACAGTCTGTTTCATGCTAGTGCAATCGTCAGGCAACTCTCTCTCTCTCTCTCTCTCTCTCTCTCTCTCTCTCTCTCTCTATATATATATATATATATATATATATGTGTGTGTGTGTGTGTGTGTGTGTTAAAGTCAAGGAATACTAACCACTTCTGCTACTATGGTTTCCACTGGTAAGGTTTCTTCAGGCAGTAGAGGTTAATTGTATTTCCCTGAATGCTTTGTTTATTTATTTGAACATTCTCAACGGGAATTACATTTAAAAGGAAGGAGCAAATCAAATGTAGTTGAAATGTAGGGTGAGGGAAAATTAATATTAATAATAGGGAGAGAGGCAATGGTATAGGGAATGTAAGAGAGAGGTAGGGAGAGAAAATATATTAATAATAATGAGAGGGGACTCAATATTGGAGGAAATGTAAGTGAGGGGGACAAAAAATGTTAATAATAAGGGGAGAGTTTAAGCAATGGTAGAGAGAACGTAAGGAAAGGAGAGAAAGGATTTTAATAATAAGGGGAGAGGTAAAGTAAGAGTATAAGGAATTTAAACGAGGGTGAGGAAGAAAAATTGTAATAATAAGGGGGAGGGGTTACTCAAGAGTAGGGGAAATGTAAGAGAGAGGAGGAACAAATATTAAATTATTTTTTTTTAAAAAGTGGAGAGGCAAAGCTAGAATAGAAGGAACATAAGGTGTGGGGGGGGGAAGGAAAAATATAATAATAAAAGGAGGAGCAAAGAAAAAGTATAGGGAATAGAAGAGGGGGGAGGCTGAAAAAATACATGTATTTTTATCCAGGTTCATATAAACCTAAAATGTATTTTCTAATGTGCTTACAGTCTGACATGACTTCAGACCTCTCATTTAACAGTTTATTTTGGTCTGGATATGACATTATTTCCAGTTTCTCCTCCTGGCACAATCTACACATATTACCAATGTTGTAAGGTTTGGTTTTCCTTAAAGTGCTCCAGCATACACTTAGGCTTCTTCCATTTTTCTCTTTCATTTCCCACACATGGCTGGATAGTTTTGTACAGTTTCTATATTTTTCTAGTGTGAACAATGACTAGTGGTTGTAGCATCTTTTTTTTTAAAACTACTTTCAGTACATCTCCTATATACCTTACTTTTGCCATTTTTGTTCTCTACAATTGCTTTGTAGATCACCTCTTCTATTTTACAAGCCCATTTCAGTGAACATTTCTTTCTATCTCTACAGTTGCACGTTTTATTGTTTATTTCATTTTTTCATTTGCTACCTTTGAAATTCCTGGTGTTCTGTTTTTCGATAGTAGTTTCCAAATTGCTGGTAAAACTGTAGCTTATTTTCATGGTATTTCTATTGAAGATTTTATGCAATTTTGAATTTTGGCCAGTTATATAATTCTAAATAATTAGCAAAAAGAACAATAATAACAAAGGAAGAATAAATAATAAAAAATGAGTATTGAAATAATATGAATTGTCCCTTAAATGGTCAATGTTTGACTAAGAATATCGTATAACGAACATGCAATAAGAAAAATACATAACATTTTTAATTGGTTCAACTGAAACTTCATGGAAAAATGTTTTTTATAATCACAAGTCTAAGTAATGATAAATACAAAAACAACATGGCTGTCTGTAAATATTACTGACAATCAAAGGATAGTGGCAATAGACCTATGGCTGTAAATATGTAATATGTAATATGTTTAATATGTAAACAAAGAAGATAGAAAAGGCATACAAAAACTTGTGTTTCTGCTACAGTCATTTATTCCTTTTATGTTGACTGGATTGAAATAGAGTTAAAAGGTCTCTTGAGTATGTCGGTTCCTTTTGGTTCTGAAATAATTTATAGGAAGTAAGGATATGAATGGGTAAGGCTGGTCAAGCTCAGATCAGCCTTGTGCTGAGTTGGAAAGACCGAACCTCTACTTCAAGAGGAGTTCTGCTAAAACATGTCCAATGATGTCGTTTGTAAGGGGAAACATTTGCCAGTAGGAACACTATTACTATTGTAACATTCGCCAGTAGGAACACTATTACTGCAGGGTTCACATTTTTAAGCCAAGAGGAGAAAGAGAAAGATCCTGTCCTTTCTGGAAGTGGGGTTATAAAATCGCACATTGTCTCCAGACCAAAGTTCAACAGGCAATGAGTTGGATCTGGTCAGCTCACAACACAATGCTACTTCTGACATGAAACACATCTGTTTAGCTTTCATTCTACATCATTGATAATGGTTGCTACGAGTGTGTTGTGTATTGGTTAATGATCAAAAGCAAACATTTTTAGCACAACCTTGAAAACCTGACTTGCAGTTGCAAAAAAAAATTTCAAGAGACTGACACGCCTACATAAAAAACAATATCCCATCCAATGGCAAAAGCTGCTGGTGGTACCAGGGATAGCAGTACCGCCTTAGGCACCAAAATTGTGTTACCCCTCCTAGTTGGCTGCTGACAATGAGAGGGTATTGCACATGCTTTCACACACTGTATGTAGTAAAGAAATACTTTTTTATATGAATTTTGTATTGAGCATGGTGATATATAGATAGATACAAATTCAATTCTGTGTTTTTTGTAAATGTGGCAATATTCATTATGTAACCATATATATATATATATATATATATATATATATATTTATAAATGTAAAAGACAATAGGAAAACTGTAATAGTTGCCGATGCCACATTGGACGAAATGCGTCGGCAACTATTACAGTTTCTCTATTGTCTTTTACATTTATAAATATTGTCTCTTTTTCTAAAGATTAACTCTGAGAAATTTTTCATATATATATATATATATATATATATATATATAATTGTCTTATTTTTATAATGTCATAGATATGCATATTTGCATTTGAATTATAATTCTATTTTTGTAGTTGAAGGTATATATGTTGTGTGGATGTGTGTATATATATATATATATATATATATATATATATATATATATATATATATATATATATGTGTGTGTGTGTGTATGTATGTTTCTGTACATATATATATATATTTTCTCTCCATTTATTGAGAGTTAATTTTAACTTTTATTTTAAAACAAACCCTATAAATAAAATGGACTGCTAATAAAATGTATGTGTGTATATATATATATATATGGAATAAAATGTATGTGTGTATATATATATATATATATATATATATATATATATATATATATATATATACACACACACATACACAGTGCTGTGCAAAAGTGAACCCTAAGATAATATTGAAAATAATTATCTCTTTTTTCCAGATAATCAACAAGTCTTAATTAATATATATATATATATTTGTTAAGAAAAACCTTTATTAAATGAATTACAACTACTTTCAAAGATTTTTATCAAGCTGGAATAAAAATATTAATTAAAAATTAAGATGTGCAAAAGTAAGTGAACCCTCACATTTATATTCTGTATTTTTGTTTTACATCATTGCCAATGCAAATAGTCTTTTGTGCACAAATCAAAATGACACGTGTTCCATTTTTTTTGGTAAGTTGTGTATACCGCAGGTAAACAATATGACTCATTGTTTATGCAAAAGTGTGCAGTTAGAGACTAAATTTAAAAAATATATTTGTAAAGAACTTCCTGAAGCTTTAACAAAAAGTTGCATACTTGAAACCTATAATGATGGAGAAAGCTACGAAAAGCTATCAAAAGGATTTGGTGGGCACTTCTCCAATGTGCAACAAATTATTTATTAATGGAAGGTTTTTGTTATGATGGCATCACAATCAAGAAGTAGCCGTCCACAAAAAAACAAACAGACATCTAGTTCAGCAAGCCCAGACAAATCCTAGTGTGACCTTTTTTGGTTCTCCGACGCTCACTGGCCAATGTTGGAATCAATGCGCATACATCTACAGTGCAACAAAATCTGAACAATGCCGATCTTCATGGCAGAATGCCTAGAAAAAGCACTGCTTATGAAATAGCACAAGTATGCTTATCTCAGATCTGCCAAAGCTCATATTAATAAGCTAGAAACATTCTAGCAAAAGGTTTTATGGTCAGATGAGACCAAACTACAACTTTTGCGGAGGAACAATAAGTGGTACATCTGGTGAGTTCCAAATATGGGTTTTGAAGAGAATTTGATACCAACCATTAAACATGGTGGTAATAGCATTATGATTTGGGGGTGCTTTGTTGCAGCAGGAACAAGCAAAATAATATGCATTGACAGCACAATAGACTCTGCATGATACCAAGCAATTTTGAATGAGTGTCTTGTCCTCAATTCAAAAGCTGGGTTTAGGTCAGGCTGGAACTTCTAACAGGACAATCTTGATCTCAGTCATCAAAGCAAATTCACAAAAGAATGGCTTTGTAAAAAGAAATTTCAAGTCTTGGAACAGCCTAGTCAAAGTCCTCATCTAAACCCAATTAAAAATCTGTGATTGAAGTGAAAGAAGGCAGTGTGTATGCACATCTATAGTTATGTGCATACGTGCAATACAGATTTTACTTTTACACATCTTTTATTACATACGTATATATGATGATAATTTTTTAGATTAGATGATGATGATATAAATTTGATTTCTTTTCAATGTCTTTCACTGGCTGTAACTTTGTGTTCCTCTACCAGCCCTGCTTGTTGGATTGGCACCTTTTTGTTTTTCTTCCCCATTTCCTCTTATCTCTTCTAGGATTTTTCCAGGTCAAATCTTTTATTCGTTTCCTCTTGTAATTTTTAATAAATTGTCTGGATGATTTAAACCATTTCATTAACTCTTTAATTATGTATTGAGTTTTTCCTTTGGTTTGTGTATATATATACATATATGGAAAATAAGGACCTACGTACATCAACTTCACTTTAAATTAAGTGACCACAGAGGAATTATCAGTAAATTTTTAAAAGGTAAGCTTAAATATTAATGCAATACTTAAATGCAGCAGACAATTTTGAGTTATTCTGTAGTTTATTGTTGTCTATCACATCTACACCTCCCTACCTATTGTAATAAAAGCCCAATCAAGAGCCTTCCACAGGAATTTGTTTTAAATGCCACCCTATAAGGTGGCTTTTAAACATGTAAGAAATAATGTTGGATTTAAAATAAAATCCATTAATTCCTTAGAAATACATATATATATATATATATATATATATATATATATATAGGGGTTGGACAAAATAATTGAAACACTTGTTAAATTCAAAGAAAATTTATTTAATATGGAGTTGGTCCACCTTTAGCCTCACATACAGCTTTAATACGTCTAGGAATGGAATCATACAGCTTCCTGACTTCATCCAGAGGAATTTTCAGTCATTCTTCCATTAACACCTGCTCCAGCTCTTTAAGACACGACGGTGGAGGATAGCGGCTCCTAACTTGTTGCTTCAAAATGCACCACAAATGTTCAATAATATTGATATCTGGAGATTGGGGAGGCCACTCCATGTGTTCTAGCTCACTTTCATGCTCTTCATACCAATTCTTAACCATTCGAGTGGTATGTATTGGAGCATTATCGCCTTGGAAGATGCAGTCACCATCATTGAATAAAGTCTGGGCCATTGGATGAACATGATTTCCCAAAATGTTCAGGTAATCTTTGCTGTTGATTCTACCATGCAGGGCAACTATGGGACTGAAACATTTCCATGATATGGCGGCCCAAACTATCACTGATCCACCTCCATGCTTCACTGTCGGAAGAAGGCAGGGTTGTAAGCTTCTTTGGGCTGCCTCCACACATAAACTTGCTCTGAAGTTGGGAAAAGAGAAAAACTGGACTTGTTTGAGAATATGACTTGCCTCCATTGGTCTGCAGACCAGGCATTGTAATCTTTGCATCACTTCAAACTCTTCTGAATGTTGCAAGTGGGGAGAAGAGGTTTCCTCATGGTGGCTCTCCCATGATATGCAGTCTTATGGAGCTCACGACGAACAGTTTTAGTAGAAACTGGACAATTCAGATGATTATTCAACTCAGCGGTCACTTTGGGCGTAGTAGTCCGATGATTTTTTGCCACATTGCATTTCAATGCATGTCGGTTCCTGTCAGTAAGTTTGCAAGTCCGGCCCAAATTGTTATGGTTGCTAGAGGTTTTGCCCTGTTTCTCAAATTGCATCATAGTTCTTGATATGGTAGCTCTTGGAAAACCAAACCGTTCAGCAACCTTAGTGATCGAGGCTCCTGCCATGCAAACTCCAACAATTTGCCCTTTTTCGAACTCGGAGAGGTCACGCATTTCGCTTAAATTTGACTAAATTCTAAAAATAAATAAGACAAAGACAGTAAATTAGATAAATAAACGTATTTACAATAGATATAACCACCAATTATGAAGTTTTAGTTAAAGTTCTTAATATAATAGGTCTTTGAAATATAGGAGTGGAATTTGCACCTGTTCCAATTATTTTGTCCAACCCCTGTATATGTATATAGTAAAGGTAATACATCCGTTGGTATATAATCCAAGTGGATTTTAGTAATATAAAATATTAAAACTGATCCACAAAAAGAGCTCAATGTATTTATTATAACAGAGCCAATAAATAGTATTACACAACAAAATCCAAAATTACCTCATATGGGAGGAATAGATCTATTTCAACTGATCCAAGTTGGTCAGTCTTATTCATCACTGGTGTATAGACTCTATATAATAACAACAGGATTTTGCAATGGAACAGAGGAAACTATTTAAGATAATAACCATTCATTCCCCATAAGAAGGACTGGAATCAAGATTAGATTGCAGATGCTTCCTTGGGTTTTATTAAGAATCTCTAGATATATAGCAGAAGCACCAGACCAGATATGGCAGCAATATTCAAAGCATGAATAATTCAAAAATACGCTTTTAAGTAGGCGCTCGAGGGGGTCGTCAGTGATGTTTTGACTTGGTTCATCAGGGAGTTTCGGGTCTTTCAACATCATACTCCCCATCACCAAATCGACCCAATCAGGGGAGATCTAACCCTGATTCCCCCTCACTTTTAAAACGCTAACAGTTACTCTGGCCTTTTTAAAGAATTCTACGAAGAAAGACCACGTATTCCGCACATCCGATTGGCTGTTTGTACAACCAATCAGCTGCGCGAACTATTTTTAAATGGCCCGCAGTGGGGACTAGGTTTTTTTTTTTTTTCTCTTTGGTGGATAGCAGCTTCAATGGATAGCTGAGGAGGTAATCTTAATATTCCTAAGTTTAATCCCTTCCCTAAGTGTTGCATCGTTTAAATATTGCCGGTTGTATTTTATTTTATTTTATTTTATTTATTTATTTTTTTTTTTTTATTAAACTCAACCCTACTATTACATTTATCGTTTAGCCCGATTCTTAAAATTTGTTACAGGTTAACTTTAACTGGATTGGTTTTATTCGCTATATTTAAATAATTGTCCATGAACATAGTCTATTTCTTTACACACAATAATAAAATTAGAAAGAAAATTGATAAAGTAAAGTAAGCAACATAATATTCCTTACCATTAAACTATTTACAAATTTAAGGTCGTTTAAATACAGTAGACTACGAAATGCTCCTGGAATATAATTATTATACTTCACATTATAAAACTACACACACACACACATTATAAATACACACACACACACACACATGTATACATATATGAATCGCTTAAAAGTAAACCCTATAAACTAATATAGAATAGAAATATACAGACGATTTAAAACAAAAATCGAGAGAAAAAACTCTATAAATACATTATGTACGTGTTATAATTCCGATTAAAAAAACAAAAAAAACAAAAAAAAAAAACGCTTAAGGTAAATAGTAATTTAAACTACCGTGTATAAAGAGGGTTTAACATAAAAAAAAAAAAAAAAAATATATATTTACAAATAACACAATTTACCAATTGACATATGTTTGTTGACTGTACCTGTACAAATAAAGTCATTTATATATATATATATATATATATATATATATATATATATATATATATATATATATATATATATATATACACACATATACACATATATATATATATATATATATATATATATGAAAACGCTGTCAATATTATGTTACCATTATATAATAATTATTTACAGATTTAACTGGCTTAATAATTTTACTTTGTAGTCCAAGAGCTATCACGCTTAATCCATAACCATTTTGCTGTCCTTTCTGCTGTATTAGTTATGGTCCGAATGGCCTTTCTTTTGTTAGCACCTGCTAAGCCAATATCAGTTAGGGCTTTGCAAAGCGACCTTGCAGCAAAACCCCTTACACCCACCTCGATTGGTAAACAGCTTGATTTCCATCCATTGTTTTTACAACTCGTTTTTAATTCATCGTATTTTAACATCTTCCGTTCGTGGGCTTCTTCTGCATGCTCTTCCCATGGCACTGTCAGTTCCCACATTATTACTTTCTTAATATTATTAGAGAAAAATACTAAATCTGGGCGTAAAGATGTTTGCACGATGTGGTCGGGGAATTTTAATCTTTTCCCTAAGTCGACCCTTAATTCCCAGTCCGTTGCTGGTGACAGGATATTTGCTATGTTCTTCTTCTTAATATAATAGGTCTTTGAAATATAGGAGTGGAATTTGCACCTGTTCCAATTATTTTGTCCAACCCCTGTATATATATATAGTAAAGGTAATACATCCGTTGGTATATAATCCAAGTGGATTTTAGTAATATAAAATATTAAAACTGATCCACAAAAAGAGCTCAATGTATTTATTATAACAGAGCCAATAAATAGTATTACACAACAAAATCCAAAATTACCTCATATGGGAGGAATAGATCTATTTCAACTGATCCAAGTTGGTCAGTCTTATTCATCACTGGTGTATAGACTCTATATAATAACAACAGGATTTTGCAATGGAACAGAGGAAACTATTTAAGATAATAACCATTCATTCCCCATAAGAAGGACTGGAATCAAGATTAGATTGCAGATGCTTCCTTGGGTTTTATTAAGAATCTCTAGATATATAGCAGAAGCACCAGACCAGATATGGCAGCAATATTCAAAGCATGGATGAATGGTAGACTTATAAATATGTAAGATAGATTCTTCTTTGGATTTTATCAAGAATCTCTAAATATATAGCAGAAGCACCAGACCAGACGTGGCAGCAATATTCAAATCAAGGATGAATGGTAGACTTATAAATATGTAAGATAGATTCTTCTTTGGATTTTATCAAGAATCTCTAAATATATAGCAGAAGCACCAGACCAGACGTGGCAGCAATATTCAAAGTAAGGATGAATGGTAGACTTATAAATATGTAAGATAGATTCTTCTTTGGATTTTATCAAGAATCTCTAAATATATAGCAGAAGCACCAGACCAGATGTGACAGAAATATTCAAAGTAAGGATGAATGGTGAATTGCCTAGCATGGTAGAGTTTACTAACTTCCCAAGCAAACCTGGTAATTGATTCAATTCATGTCAGTGGAAAACATTAGCCTGTAATAACACAATGGTTCACTCTCCTGGAGGTTAGTATCAACCATGCTGATGTCTATTTTTCCTTTATTTTAAAAAAAAATTTACTTTATTTCTTGAATTTATATACCACTAAAGTCTAGGTACCATACAGCAAAGTTTATCAGAACAATTACTATGAATGTAAAAGAAAAGTCACAGGGAAGATACATTATTGCAGTGGGAAAGGGATTGAATCCTGGATGCCAGGTCAGGACCAATAACATTGCTAGTTCATCATTGGATTTTGTTAAGAATCTCTAAATATCTATCAGGAGCAGAAGATTAGGTTAAAAGTAGTTGATGCATTCATTTTAACTAGATATCACTGAGTTAAACTCTGTGGCAAGATTGTTCAAAATAAAATTATTGATTTTTGACAGAGCACAATAGGTCCAAATCCTAACAGGACACAGCAATAATTATGCAAATTAGGTTACTTGAGCTCATTAAGTATACAAAATGGCTGCCAGTGAGAAACATTCAGAAGTTCCAACTCTGTAATCTCATGAGTAGGGCGTATTTGCTATTTAATTCTTTCTTACCCATGCAATGTTCACTTTAGTGAGTATTAATATTTTTTTACAGTAAGGTTCACTCTGTACAAGGCCCAAGAGCCACTCGCGGTAGAGGGTAATGTTAAGAGGCAGTTTATACAGATAGGAGGGGGAGATAATTTTCCTACAATATAAGTGGCATGGTGGGTCCTAGCCGTAAAATTTAGAACTGGCTGACCCAAGGAATGATTCATCCAAGCACTTTCCATGAAAGTAGCGGCAGGGTAGCAAGAGGCTTGCCACATCCCACCTGTGAGAAAGAGGTTAGAGGGTGGAAAATAATTTGTCCCCCAGGACTCTGAGACGCTTTTGTATTCTATTGAGACCGGAAAGTGAGGACAGGGTATTACTTTGAATCAGGGAATAGTTATCGCAGTGAAAGAAATTCAGAGAATTTGGCCGTTCCATATATTAAGGAAAGTAGGAGTTATTTCAGTAGTCATTGTATGACATATCCATGGTTTTAAGGATAAAAATTGATTTCTCTTTATGGATTATTCTGGATTTGAGCAGTGGCTAAGGGGAGTGGCAATTATTATAATGAATGAAATAAGAGGATATGATGGTTCTATATATTAAAAGAAATATGTACTACAATGTTTTCTGCATATCCATGACTATAAAGTTCATGCTTTATTTCTTTTCTGAATTGTTTTGGATTGGGGGTAATTATTATAATGAATGAAATAAGAGGATATGGTGGTTCCACAAGTAAATAGAAGTATGAACTATTTCATTGTATTACATATCCATAGTGAAAAGAAAGGTTTTTATTTTAAGCCTTCACTGTCTTTCGGCCATGTCCAAATGCAAAGAAGACAATGGGATTAAATCCAGACAAAAAATCTGGAGTGGAGTCCAGAAGATAGTGAGCTGTCAATGCTGACACCCTTTTGGCAAATCCTGCAGCCAAGCCGGCCCCAAATGTAATGCCCTGTATTCCTTTGCATCCTGTCAGTATAACTGAGAGAGAGGCCATGTGGTCTGAGCAGCACATGGCCGCCTTATTTCATTGCCAAGGTCTGCACTCTGGAGAAGTCCTCCAGCCTCATCACCTAGCGAGAACACAAAAGGATAACTTTGAGCAAACAGGGTCTTACCATTATCTCATGTGATAATCGGATGCTTAAGAGAATGAAGCCTATCTTTTCCCCACAGATGAAATGTAAGCCTTTCGCTACTTTGTCACTATTTCCATGATATATGTTTTGATAAGCTACAGTACTTAGTATCACCACCCCTGATATTCATAACTTGGACCTGCCATGCCATTTACACAAGTATGAATCATCCTAATTCTGCCGTCCTGGGTACGACGTTAAACTGCATCCAACAGTAAGGCCTCTGATCAGGAGGTTTTGAGGAAGCGTGGAACCACCTCTTAATTGCTGGTGTTCCCAGGTCCACCCTGACCCGGGGTGGTAGCACCTGTTAGGGTCCCAGCTATGGGCAAATAGTGAACTTCCAGGTCTTTTCCAGCACATTTCTTTTTGAAAAAATATTATTACCAGCTATACGTTTTTGGAAAAATAATATTACCAGCTATACTTTCTTGAAAAACAATATTACCAGCTATACTTTCTTGAAAAACAATATGACCAGCTATACTTTCTTGAAAAAACAATATTACCAGCTATACTTTTTTGAAAAACAATATTACCAGCTATACTTTTTTGAAAAACAATATTACCAGCTATACTTTAAAAAAACAAAAACAAAAAAAAACAACTTTTTCAGCATTAAATGGCCCAACGAAGGTCGATATGCTGGTTAAACAAACAATCTATCTATCTATCCTAATTCTGCTTGTATTCCTAAAGTAAGAATTAAGTTCCACTCAAACAGCTTCTTCCCAAGAACTGCTGCTTTGTGGAACATACTCCTGACAGGATTTCTTCAAAATCATTACAATCTTGACCTCTTCAAGTCTAGGTTTAACTGTTATCTTTCTTGCATAACCCCATGAACTTCACTTCTTATGCTCCTACAAAACTACACAGGGGCACTTTGAGGTAGTGTAATGGTCAACAAGCAAGTCTCACTAGATCAATTATGACTGAATAATGAGTTTGATCCTCACTTTCTGCCTTGTGCCACATCTAAGCTAAAAATCATCACTATAGAACACCACACAGTAACCCTCTACCTTGAGTGGCTCTTGGGACTTGTATTTGGTGAAAATTAGTATATATATATATATATATATATATTACATGAATCATTCATACAAAAAGCAGATAAGTGAAGTTAATGATATAAATGGTGAGAAACATCTTCGCAAACAAATTTATTAAAATTACATTAACCCACGAACCTCTAGATGAATGTTATGATCCCTGTTTTTAATAAATTCAAGCTGTATAAGGTCTCATTTTGCTAGTACTTTCATCTGTTCATACAGACAACATCAGGAATGGAAATTGATTTGTTTTTTTTTAGTACATCCAGGTAATAACGGGACATGAAAGATTAGATGTGAATCGAAATATGTTTTTTTTAGAAATGTGTTATTGTTAACGGTAAGAAATTTTGGAGTGTGCAGGTGCAATGCTAAGGTTGAATTTTTTGAAAATTTAAGAGAGTGCGTTTTTTTACTAATATGGTAATTGGAGAATTCTTTTGTTGTAGTAGTTTTTTTCAGTCGATGTGGCGTGAACTAAATTGTTCAATAAATAGAGCAATGTCGCAGCTATTATCACAAAAATTTGCACGTCAGATCAGTTCTTTTTAAATCAAATATGTGGTGCAGTTCAATTTATATTACATGAATTATTCATACAAAAAGCCGATTAGTGAAGTTAATGATATAAATGGCGAGAAGCATCTTCGCAAACAAATTTATTAAAATTACATTAACCCACAAACTTCTAGATGAATGTTATGATCCCTGTTTTTAATAAATTCAAGTTGTATAAGGTCTATATGTGTGTGTGGGGGGGGGGGTCCATGGCTTGAAGGCTAAAGAATTACTTCTCGTGATAAATTATTTTGGATTAAGGAGTCGATATAACTATGATGAATAAAATAAGAGGAAATGGTGGTTCCATATGTTAACAGAAATACTGCAGGGAATAGCCATGGCAAAAAAAATTAAAGATTCCCTTCTGTCTATAAAAAAAACAAAACACTTTGAATTAGTGTGTACTGCCCATAATGAATGAAATAAGATGATATGGTGGTTCCAGTTATCACCAGAGACTTGGAAATTTAAAAGAAAATGTTCAAACCTGATATTTTCCTGTATTGTTGTAGTTGTTCCAGCAACTTTTCATTTTCCCGTAACTGTTGGTGAATATCATTTTCCATCCTTTCTAATTTATTCCGAATGTTTTCAGGAGAGTCAAGCTGAAAACAAAAAAAAATGAAAGAATTTGGTGAACATTAGACAAAATATATTAAAAATATTTTTATCAGGAAATTACTAAAAAGAAGGTGGCAGACATTTGCAATCATGTGACTTGTCAGCAAAAAAAAAAAAAAAAAAAAAACATTAATTCCTGAAGTAAAGTCAAACACTGACAGAATATAATTTTGAAGAACATGATAAATAAAGGTACCATGGTCCAGTCATTGGAGCAGCAGGTCAAGTATAATTATAAGTAACATTTGAAAACCATTGATTTAAAAAATACTGTCAAGAATCATGAAAATTTGATTAGAAACAAAGAAAAGAGTCCTCAACTGCTAGGTAATATCAATTTGCCAATATGGCAATAAATGCTAGATAATCTCACAGAAGAAGAGACTTGAATCAACAGAAATTTGGTTTACAGCTGAGAATACTATGGACTGAACACGTGAGCAACAACAAAGAGAAAATAGAATCAAAAAAGGACACGTCTGAGGATACCATGGGCCAAACATGTGAGTAACAATAAGGTTTTGGAGAGAATGGAAACAAAAAGGAAACATATTTAACATCAGGAAGATGCAGTTGAGGTCTCTGGGGCATGTAATGAGGAAGAAAGACTTGGAAAATCTGATATTCACAGGACAGATTGAGGTAAAGAGGAAAGCTTGATTAAATGGATGGTAGAACAGGGTTTAGGAGAAATAGCTAAAAGACAAAACTTATTAAGAGCTACAAAGGACAGGAAGATGTGGAGTGCTATGATTGCCTATGACCCTAAAGGACATGGCACAAAAAAGAAGATATCAGAAAAGGACACTTATATCAGAAAAAAGGTACTTGAAATTTCTAGGGCACATAAAGAAAGAGGGCTTGGGGAATTTGACACTCACAAGACAAGAAGAGGAGGAAAGCCGTGCATAACCCCTGCCTAATGAGCTTGTGTAAATGGTAGGCAGAACAGTGATTAGGAGTGGTAGCAAAGACAAAATTTGCTAAGAGCTAAAAAGACAGGAAATTGTGGAGACCCATGATTGCCAGCATCCTAAAGAAAGACATCACATAGAAGAAGAAAAGTAAAAAAAAAAATATAAATTTGGGAGTGACCTATCAAAAGAGATTCAGTGTTTTAAAAACAATAAAATATCAAATTGCTTATTGGAAGGTCATAGTTCATAGCACGAGACATGGGAGGATGGGTGAAAGAACTTGAAGGCTGATATGGGTTTTGAAAGAAAACACTCAAATCAAGTTTGACAGCTCAGAATATAACAAACAACTGAAAAAGGCTGGAGACTATAGCAGCTGAAACTTGACAAGAGAGGAATTACAATCATGGTGCTGTTTAATCGGGACGCAGGTGGAGGTCTTTAGAAAAGTTCAACATGGAATATATTATCTGAGTTTCTGAGACAAATCTTTATTTTATTTGGTCGAGCACGCTCAGGCATTCATGAATCTATCACGCCGACCATCACAGTCCTGTATCAAGATTGTAAGTTCATTTGGGTGGCAATCTGTGTCCTACCATAACTGGTCAATGTAGGTAGTTGCTGGGTGACATGCCTGTCTTGCACCGTGGCTAGGAGTCCAGAACTGTAGATCACTCACAAGTTCTTGTTTTTCTCACCAGCAGTGTCCTGCAAAGTGCATTCTGTATTTGCATAAGATTGCAGAAATATTAGTGATGGGTCATAGAGCTGTGATGGGTCATAGAGCTGTGATGGGTCATAGAGCTGTGATTTAGATGGATGTTGTCTCTGAGAGATGTTAAATATAGATCTCAGCATTCACGTGTAAGTGTCACCAAGCTGAGACTAGGATTGGTTCTCAACCTTTTTAAACAACAGCATACCTAGTGGCAAATGAAAATTTTATGGAACACTTTGCAAAATTTTTGAAGGGTGTACATTTAAATGTTATGAAATAGATTTAAAAAAATACATACATAAATATGAACTTTATTTTAATGTTTCTATTCAAGTATTTTAAAAAATGAATATTAAAACACAGTATTAGAAACAACATAGTCAAAAATAGTAACAAGAATTATTTGAAAAAAAGTTTAACACTTATTCATTTATTCAAATAATAACATGGTACCATTACTACTTTCACATGCACACACACACACATATATATATATATATATATATATATATATATATATATATATATATATATATTATATATATATATATATACAGCGAAACAGTACTGTCTGTGAATGACATAATTTAGCTCTTGAAAATACATTTCAATTGAGCACTGTTGAGTAATAAGCTAATTCTATAAACAACAGCCACCTGCACTAATGCAAAGCTCTTCAGTAAAATGAATGGAGCACTTTGGTTGATTGGCATTTGTTTACATTTGTAAAAACAATACGCTAGAGTTAGTTGTGTAACTCTACCGAGTGAAGATAGCTCTGACTGACACCAAATTAGTTGTGTTTCAATCCTGGCTTGAGGCATTTGGATGTCTAGTCGCACTGAGGAGATGTGATACAGCGAAACAGTACTGTCTGTGAATGACACATTATATATATATATATATATATATATATATATATATATATATATATATATATATATATGTATGTATGTATGTATGCTGTGACAATATTTTGTGGCACACTTAAGAGGATTGCGCAGCATGGGGGTCGAGAATCACTGCGCTAGGTTTTTAGTTAATATCCAAGCAGTGGCACCATACATTAAGACCATCTATATAGTGCTTCAAAAGAATCTCTGTTTGAGATTGTCTGGTAGATCAGATTTCCAGATGAGACAAAAAAATGACCCTTATTCTACACATTATTTATTAATATCTTCATTTCTGTTGTTTTTATCAGTTTCTGTTGATATATTTCTATTGATTGCTGGTGTTACATCAAATGGTCAGTGAAATTTTCTCCTCATGTTTCTCTCATGATCAGCGTCTCAATAAAAATCACCAGTTTTCTAGTGTTTTCTGAACATTCGAGATGAATTAATGTCATTTAATGAACCTTTCAGACAAGTATCCTTATATTTTGGCTTGTGTGTTTTCCAAGCTTCCTCAGGTGTTATATCTGATAATCCTCAAGGAGATCTGAATAGAATTTCCTCTCCTTTTAAACTATTTTTCCCCCTTTTTGCTCACTTTTGTCGCTCAATCCATTTAGATCTGTGCCTCCAAGCTAAAGATTTATCTCCACATTGTTTTCTTTTGCTAATCCTTGTAAAAAGCTAATCTTTGTTGCTTGAAGTTATGAAATCTCTTAAATGGATTGAAGTAATAGTAAGATTAGCCATTTCTCTACAAGGAAACATTGGCATTCATTGACTGAACAGCCAATACTGCTGTCCATAGAAATTTCTAAAATCTTTCTCTTAATTTAGGAAAATAGGCTTTTTAAGTCTAGTAGCTGTTATCACTCTTTCCAGTACTGATGGGAAGTTTCCTTCCTAACCTTTTGTTTGAAGTAGTGTGGAATGTCAACATTTTGATTATATCATTATATACTTTTTGAGTTGCATGTGCTATCCATTTTAGTTGTTGCTGTTGTTGGCAATCCTGAATGATATAATTTCTGTTATTTGGTACTATTCTTTGTGAATCTGTTGTGCCAGTCTACAATGTTCGAAGAAGGATGATCTTTGCTAAGACTCTTAGGCTTCAATCATTTAAAGCCTTTTTTTAACCCTTGATGGCAAAATTTAAAGAAAGAAAGTAACAATTTTGAATGTTAGGGTGAGGAAAAAAGCATTCTGGTCAAAACCTTATAGTCATTTAAAGAAATGAACTGGGGAAGAGACGAGGCAAAATAAAACTATAAAAACAACAGAAATAAGGAGTTTAATTAGATTGCTTCATGGAATAATGACAATGGTCCCATATTGATGCTTCAGATAATACAAAGCAGGCTGGGGAACCTATCAGAGGAAATTCAGCAACAAAAAGAAAGATAAGGATGCTTGTTCAAATGATTCAGAGAATTTTGAAAGGTAAAGCTTTCTTTAAAAAGTAATTAAAAGAATCAAATATGAATCTTTAATAAAATGACGAGTCGCATTAAAAATCTCAACATTCCAAGTTTTATTAAAAATGTCTAATTAACAGAAATTCTATAGAGACATTGGTTTCAAATTTTTCTCTTTTTATTTTTCATCTATAAAATTATTTTTTTTATTCCATTTTATTTTGGTTGTTTCTGAGAATTTTATCCCAGCTGATAGGAGATAAATAATGCCCAACCATTTTAAACTTGACAGGGTGGGATACTTCTTCATTTCTGTGTGTTTTTTTTTTAATAGTTTATCTATGTAGATATTGTAGCAATATGACTAAAGTCAGTAATTCTCACCCGCTGTGCTTAAGTGTGCCCCAAAATATAGTTACAGCATACATATTATATATATATATATATATATATATATATATATATATATATATATGTGTGTGTGTGTGTGTGTGTGTGTGTGTGTGTGTGTGTGTGTGTGTGTGTGTGTGTGTATAAGTAGTAATGATACAGTATTAGTATTTCACACTAAAAGTTGCACAGATAGTTGAATAGAACCATTGAAATAAGTAAGTTCATATTTGTGTGTTTATTTTTACAGGTCTATGGTTTTATTTTATAACATTTAAATGTATACCCTTTAAAACTTTTGCTAAGTGTGCCGTGATATTTTCATTTGCTCCTAGGTGTGCCATTGCTTTAAAAGGCTGAGAAATACTGGTTTAAGCAAACAAGGTTAACGTGGATGGTTCGAGGATATACCTCATGTTCCTAAACCAAATTAACTAAACAAAACAAGCCAGGTGGCTTGAGTATACTGATTGATTCATTCATTCATAATGCTTCTCAACCCTTTGCAGGTTATTTAAAGCCAGAAAATATTTTTTACATTGTGAGATTTTTTTTCGAGATAATAATTGTTTAGTGATACAAGTTTTACTAATTAACCGATAGATGGGGGAGAAGAGGTGGATTCATACATTTCCCAAGGGTATTTGTGCATAAGTGAATATAACGAACCCAACCGGAATTGGAACTCAGCTCTCTGATTAACAATTCCAAGCCATTATCCATTATACCACCTGCACATCTGACAGCACATGGTATTCCCAAGCACTCACAGAAAAAGGCATGTCGTTTGAATATATGCTATAATTAGTTCTTCTTTTGGTCAGGAAATATTGACAAAAAAAATTTCTTATCATTGGAAGAAAAGAGAATTGGTGAGTAAGCACTTGTACTTGAAAATCTGTCTACTAGACTTACAAATCAGTAAAAGCGAAGGCTGTTACACTCATAGTGAACCTTGATGTATAATATTAATGTTCATCTGTTCACCTGTACATATACATTTATTATAGTAGGTCATTGCTGGAAAGGTGTGGCACCTACCAATATTTTTTAAGCATACCAGGAATTTAGAAATAAAATAAATTCAGAGTGATATTCTTCCATATTTTATTAAGTTAAGAAAATTGACTTGACTTTAAACCCTGTTGTATTTACATTAAAGAGCATACAATTGTATTCATAATTACCTATACCATAATATTGATTAATTCATTCATTTTTTATGGCTTATCAACCCTTTGCAAGTTATTTAAAGCCAGAAAATATTTTTTTACATTGTAAAATTTTTTTATCCATTACACCACCCACACATCCAAATTTACAGCAACAAGCATTCAATTACCAAGTGGTCATCCATCTAGGTATTGACCAGGCTTGACACTGCTTAACTTTGGTGATCGTATAGGAACCAGTGTTTCAACGTAATGTGACCATAAGCCTATACAATAATATATACTAGGTGTAACAGTATGGGAAAACTGTCCATCCCACAAGATGTTTAATATCTAAAAAAAAAACGATTAAACGAATTGAGTTCCTTTTTACCAGGTTTTCAGGTAAGACGTTTAGCCATCTTGACACGATGTCGGAAGAATCACTGAAAAAACCTTTGAGTTATTCAGCTAGAAACTAAAATCATTTTGTGTTAGCCCCACTGCCTTCCCAACTGAACAATGGAGAGAGGAAAAAGATCATTCAGGCCTTCAGTAATGATACCAACATTCATACTCTGGCTTCCATTTTCAAAGTCCATTCAAGAACCATGAAAAAGAAGTTTAAAAAAGAGGGAGCAGTAGAGAGGAAAACTGGATAAAGAGGTCATAATAGCAAGAGGATCACCATTTTAACTTAGAGCTAAATACATTCTTATTGTACAAAGTAGATTCTAATAGTGTTATAAAAAACTCAGAGAATTTCAGTAAGATATCTTTAATCATTTCTAAGATACATTGGTTCAAAGCTTAATCTAACAATTGGACAAATTGCTGTTACACAATTTGGACAATTTTGTTGTTAGACCTGGTATATAAATGTGAAAAACATGATATAAAAATAAAATAGGTATACCTCAGACTAATGGTGGGTAAGTGAATGACAAGAAAGAAAAAACTTATCAGTAACATGTTTAATTCTGACAAATACAATAACTGCTAAACTTTACATCAAAACATTAAAAATACAGGGATACTCAGCGTTTAAAACTCAATAAAAAGTGGTTAATATCCTTGCTGCTTATTTTGCCTGAATCCTCTAAACCAGCACTTCTTAAATTTTTTTCATTCATGACCCCATTTTTTGTGACATTAGGTATTAACCAACTACACTGAAAATACATCCGTTGTCATTGCACTTAGTCACAATGGTACCACACATGTGTTTTATTTCTGCAACACTTGCATGGCACATGTAAAATATTGTGCTTTCGTGAAATAACATATAAACTGAGATTCAAGTGTTTGAATTCAATCTTTGCCGCCTTGGTATTTCAGGTCGTGACCCATAGTTTAGGAAGTGCTGCTCTGCGATGGCCAAACTGTAGTGCATTGCATGATGCAGTGCATTACATCCTAGTAATTTTTGCAAATCAGTTTACAATCCACACTCATACACTATTGAATAAAAAAAATTTACATAAGAACATTAACCCTAGAACACTAACCACCAATTAAAGTTACACCACTACTAACCATCGGTATATCATACCCAATTTTGAAAATATAAAAAAAATATTAAATATAAATCTTTATTTGAAATATTTTACATGCAGGCACTTCAAACTTTGTACTTTGAGTTAACATTAATAGGAACTGAAAAACATTATTTAGGTAAGAAAATCAGGTACTGAAAATTGTAATTAAACATAGGAAAATTTGCGCTATGTATATATATATATATATATACTATATATATATGTATATATATGTATATATATACTATATATATATGTATATATATGTATATATATACTATATATATATATATATATATACTATATATATATATGTATATATATACTATATATATATATATATATACTATATATATATATATACTATATATATATATATATGTATATATATATATACTATATATATATATGTATATATATATATACTATATATATATGTATATATATATATACTATATATATATGTATATATATATATATGTATATATGTATATATATATATATACTATATATATATGTATATATGTATATATATATATATACTATATATATATGTATATATGTATATATATATATATACTATATATATATGTATATATATATATATACTATATATATATGTATATATGTATATATATGTATATATGTATATATATATATACTATATATATATGTATATATATATATACTATATATATATGTATATATGTATATATATATATACATGTATGTATATATATATATATATATATATATACTATATACGAAAGGTTAGTGTTCTAGGTTTAAATATACAGGGATAATCAGCTTTTAAATTAAAATTTTGATATCCAATGTATCTAAATGTATCTTAAGTTGTCTCATTCGACTTTTTATCACTTTTAATTTTCTCATTATTGTTTTCAAATGTATCACATTGTATTAGTTGTATTACAGTGAGGAAGAGAGATTTTTTACACCTCGGATGTAAACTTAATGTTGAAGATCCCAAAATTAGTACAGCTTCATTACATTTTCGCTTTAATAAAATTATTTTAGCTTTTAATCAAAACTGCATCTTTTTGAAGTTGAAATGATGTTAGAGCCATTATAATGAACAACTAATGCATTGAGCACACTGTTTTGGAAATGGATGCTTTTATGTTCATAATCTTTTATTTAAATTCCTCAGTATCTCACCTGTATATCTAGAGACATTTTTGTAGTCTTTTTTGTATATTATAGCTTTAGCTTAGAAGTAGCTTTGTTTTGTGTTAATTAAACCTTTTATTGTTTTTGCAGTGTCGGTGATAAATTTTATATGAAAATTAGACAAACTCCTTTCAATTGTAGACCTTGCCAAGTTAATATAATCTGACATGCTATAAATGATGGTTCCATGTAGGACACAGGTTCAATTCCTGTCGGAGGACACATATTTTCTACGATAATTTCTCAGACATTCAGGCTGGTAAATGTAATTAATACTGTTTATTATAAACAGAGCATTTACTTAAATAATTGTATCTATAAAAAATAACGTATGAACAGAAAATATATTGAAATAATTGTTGGACTTAGTCCATTTCATAATATATGTCTTCATTTGTTTATGTTAAGATACGCTTCAAGCTATTATGATCATTCGAGAAAGATCATGAGAAATTTGTTGTTTAAAAACAGTAATTTGGACTTTGCTAATCAGATGCTTCCTCTGTAGCTGAGTGGTATAGCACATCATTCATATATATAGGTAACTATACTCGTGTCGAAAAACCTTCGAACTATTGATTTAACAATAGCCAAATCAATCACGAAGGAAAAAAAGGTTTTAAAAAAAGAAAGAGCCAGGAACATGAAAGTCTGTCGAAAATAATCGCACAGATACAGGTTCAAGGCCCAAAGAAAAAAACCCGATACGAGTAAACAACTAACTAAAGAGCTCGATACAAACGTAGAGCAAACCTAGTCAAACCTAATGAGCCAGACAAACCTACCAAAGTTTCACTTAGGCAGATCGTCAGGACCCTGACGATCTGCCTAAGTGAAACCTTGGTAGGTTTGTCTGGCTCATTAGGTTTGACTATATATATATATATATATATTAAAGTAATTCATCAAGTCTAGAAGAATCCTCAACAGAATGTAGAAAGTATTGAACGGTCATTTCGTCCTATTTTTTGGAACTCATCAGCAGTGTGCATCCACTACTGAGAATTGAACCTGGACTGTTATGATATGACATGTCATACCAACTGGACCAATGGGCCTTAGTGACAAAGAGGTAACTAAGACTCAATATAGCGCCGCTCATGCTAAATTCCGTAGTGTAACTCATCGAAATATACTTAACCCAACAGATTGTGCCCCCAAGAGCCACGTCTTATATATATATATATATATATATATATATATATATATATATATATTTTTTGAGAGCAACTGTTCTTGTAAAGATGTCTTATTAAAAAGAATAGACATTTGATGCCTATTAAATTGATCATTTTTCTATTATATGAATAAGATTTCACAAGTATGGTGGTTGTTGATGTATGATATTGCTAAAATTGATACAAGAGTGTCCAAACTGTTGACTTACACGAATCATTATTAAAGGTATGATTGGTTAGTTGGTTATTTTTGTTTAGTGGCATATCAAGCGCTATGGATTATTTAATGCCAAAATGTAAATATTTTGTATGCAATTTTGGGGTGGGGAGATAATAACAGTTTAAAGACACAAGTCTTACTAATTAATCCATAGCTGGAGGGAGAAGTGGTGGTTTGATACCTTTCACAAGGGTATTTGCAAGTAAGTGAATATAATGAACCCAACTGGAATTTCAACTCAGCACTCCAATTAACAATGCTGAGCCATTATCCATTACACCACCCACACATCCAAGCTTACAACACCTGGTTTTCTTAAGCGGGCACCCATCTAGATATTCTTTATTATTAAGGCTTCCATTATTTTTAAGCTTTAATAATAAAAATAGAAAAAGCCATCACTTAATATTAATTACACACAATGTGCTAACCATGTTTGGAAAATAAAACATCTCTATAACACTAAAAACATACACACAACACACACACACAATTATATTGAGAAAAATAACATCATCCTTAATAATGGTGAAAAGTATAGCCAAAAGCACTCAGAATTATAGCACATCTGGACAGTTTTTATGCACTCTGTGTCCAGAAAAGAAAACATTTGTTCAAATGCAAGAAAAATTAAATAAAAAGCTTAATTGTAGTACCTTGTCTGTTGTTTTTAATGAAACATGCATATATATATATATATATATATATATATATATATATATGCCACTTCAGTATAGACCACTTTTTCTGGTGTGCCATCTTAGTATACTCTTTTTGGGAGTTACTTTTCCTTATGGAAAAAAGTATATGATCAAGTATGGGGGAACTATGAACCCAGTATTGTCAAGCAATTCCTGTACTCTCAAGCACATTTTATGGCACATAAAAATGAATCTGGGTGTTTTGTGTAAGATTCTTTCCCCCTCAAATAAAGGTGATTTTTCAGTAATTCAATTCTCTGTTATATAAGTATCCCCCACCCTTGATGATTTATTTTGCAAATACATTATGTGTAATACCCAGCTTCCATTATTGTAATATATTGGGTTAGCTGAGGGGATATTAAGGCTCATATCACCTAAAGACCAGCACCATTCACCTGATGACTGTATAATAACACACACAAAATTGCAGTTGTAGTTGGTCATGTGTATGCCTGATTACTGAAAAGAAAAATTACACACACACACAAACATATATATATATATATATATATATATATATATATATATATATATATATATATATATATATATATATATATATATGTATATAATTATATATGTATTTGAAAATGCAGGAAAGCATTCTTCTTTAAGTATCCTTTTCAACCAACACTTCATTAGAAGAACACGGTAAATATTAAACTGACAGAATAACAATTTGCACTGCAAGAAAAGAAAAAAAATAAGGAGGAGAAAAAAGGAACGTCGACTAAAATACAAATTTATATAAAAAAAAAAAAATGAAAGGAAAAAAAATACAGGCAAAAGAGCCAATGTAAATGGTTCCTGGTACTAAAGTAGAAAAATTCACTCACATACATCTTAAAGGACTGAGGGAACGTACAAAATGCTCTTTTTGTCTGCACAGAGATGGTTGATGTAATTTAATAAAAACCGCTTCTAATATGCATAAATGCTGAGCAGAGTGAGAGCTCTGCACAGAACAGTAAATGAATTGTCCCTGTATCTTTCTGCACATTCCAGATTGTCTTGTAAATGCTGACCAATTACCAACATGTTCTTCTAATGAAGTGTTGCTTGAAAAGGATCCTTAAAAGAAGAATAGTTTCCCTGCATTTTCAAATCTATATATAGGTTCTGTGGTTTCAAACTTCTGTTTAAATACATACATACATACATACATATATAATAATTTATCCAAACATTATAACATAAATATGTTATAAAATCACTACAAAAATAGCCATTTTGTTTCAACACTTCTGGTGCCTTATCAAGTGATGGTGTTGAATGTAGAATAAATAAAATGAAAACAAAATTGAAACAAAATGGCTAGTTTTGTAGTGATTTTATAACATATTTATGTTATAATTTTAGAATAAATAATTATATTTACTCTACTCTGTATTGAGCACTCTTTTAAGAATAGTATTTGTTGGCTATTGGAATTTATTCCGTATACACCAATCCTATACTTGGGTATATATATATATATATATATATATATATATATATATATGAAGAAATATAGTCTTAAAGCGTGCTATATTTATGGGATAAAGTGCTCAATATCAGAGATAGAGCGTGTGTAAATATAAAATTTATATATATATATATATATATATATATATATATATATGTATATATATATATATATATATATATATATATATATATATATATATCTCCCCAAATGAGAGAAAGAATAGATGGAGAAAAATTCCACTGTTTGTAGCATTTACTTTTAAAAAAGTGCTCAATACAAAGTAGAGCAATATATTATTATTATTATAAAAGAGTATAATAAAAACATATTGAAATCACTATTTATCATTGCCTGAAGAGATACAATCAAAGTATTGAAACATGAAAGCTTTTGTGTAGCGATTTCAGTATGTTTTTATTATAATCTTTTATTATAATAATAATAATAATAATATATATATATATATATTTAAATAAAATTTAAATAAAAACAGACCACTTTAAGGTTCTATATAATAAATTATTTCACCACAGCCCTTTTAATTTAAATGAATTACTCTTTAATAATCATTATTAATGATAAAATATTTAGACTTTTGATAATTGAATACTAAAGTCATTACCTAATATTTTTTTAGAGAAGCTTTTTTAGGGAATTCTAAGGGCACACCTATATATATATATATAAGTATGCGGAAATATTTAAAAAGATATATGTAGGTATTAATACATGAAATTACCTATGTATATCGGTACATGTGTACCTGTATGAGTGACTGCAGATGTAAAAGAACGTATGTATATGAAATTTACATGGATGTGTTTACAATATATGATAGAGCAAGATCTCTAATATTACATTCAAATATCACTCCATATTAACTTAAAACTGAATTTTAAGTAAGAGAAATTACCAATTTAAAAATAGTTGCTAATTGAACTCAGGAATAAAATTCAAACTGATAGAGATATCACCTTAATAATCAATTACAACTAGAAGTAAACTTATATTTGAAAATAAAACATTTTAGTGTTTTAATGTAAATTCTATGAATATTTTTCTAATCGACTACTTCGTATTAAATCCCCAAAACGTTTGTAATAAAATTAAAAAAAAAAACTTTAACAAACATATAATTAAATTCCTTAGACTGTTTAAACATTCAAACTTATATAAAAAATTATAATATTTATGAACAGTAAAGCAAAAAACAGCGTCCATTCCAAAGAAAGTTAATGACACTTTATCACAACTTCTTTCTCTCTCTTTCTCTTTATGCCTTTTTGTCCTATCCCCCTCCCATATCAATATATAACTTCCGTTAACAGATTTAATGTGTCACTGTCTGGATTTCCTCTAAAAATTTAAATTTGAAAGAATAGAAATGTTACATCTAACTCAATCATGTCTCTCTACCCCCTTCACTCCCTCACTTCGTTAATTTACTTATTACTGCCCGTCATAAATGTTTTTTCATTTTTCGTTTCAACCTTTGGAAATAAAATCTGATGATCCACTGTTCTTTTAAAAGGGCTGTGGTGAAATAATTTATTATATGGAACCTTAAAGTGGTCTGTTTTTATTTAAATTATTAGCTCTGATTTACATTGAGCTCTCTGGATTTTATCCTCCTTGGGTCTACCCATACGGATTACCTAGTTTTTCGTAAACTATATATATATATATATATATATATATATATATATATATATATATATATATATATATACACACACACACACACACACATACATACATACATACATGCATGCACACATACTCAGATATATATACACAGGTTGCGGCTGGTATTTGAGGACATACAGATTTAAGATTAATACTGCTTCCCACTAACTTCTAATTCTTTTATTTGCCAGAAATCAAGAATGGCAAACCCTATGGTAAGAAATGAAATGAAAAGGCATGCATGTGATTGTGGCATTACAGGCTGATCATAGCGATTTGGATATTGCACGTGTCCTCAGAGTTGCAAGATCATTTGTCCACAAGATATGAAAAGAGTCAGAAGACGCTGACAGTTCCCCAATGTCTGTATCAAAACGTAAAAGACATTCTGCACATTCTGATAAAGTGAGAACATCCGAATTTATTCAGGAAGTCAAGCAGACAATTGATGAAAAATGAGGTCAATTGCCAAAAAGCTGCATGTGTCTGAAAAAACAATCAGAAGGAGTGTTCATGAAGACATTCAATACAAGTCCTACGTGATGAAGAGAGGTCAATTTATGTCTGAAAAAACAAAAGAAAACCGTTTAAACAGATCCAAAAGGCTTTTAAACAAACTTAAAAATCCTTCAGAAGCTGGTGTGATTTGGTTTTTCTCAGATGAGAAAAATTTTGATCGAGATCAAAAACTTAACAGAAGAAATGACAGATGGCATTGTTCAGATCCTTCTGAGGTGCTAAGAGTGATGTGCACAAAATTTCCTTCAAGTGTTATGGTATTGAGTGTTGTTAGCAATGAAGGACATGTTATGCCACCAGACTTTCTTCCACAATGTTTTAGAGTAAATGCTGCTGCTTACATTGAGGTTCTAGAAACATTTGACAAACCCTGGATTAACAACATATGCAACGGCACACCTTACATATTCCAGCAAGACTCGGCTTCATCCCACAAGGCTCTGCGAACACAAGAGTGGATGGCTGACCATTTCTACAACCACATCACACCCAACATTTGGCCTCCTAACTCTCCAGATCTTAATTCACTAGACTATTATGTGTGGAGCGTTGTTGAGAAGGAGGTTAATAAACAGCCTCATAACACCAAAGACTCTCTTAAAGCTGCAATAGTTTGAGTAACGTCTGACATAAATAAGGACAAATTAATCAGAGCTTGCAGCTGAGTTTGACCTCGTGTAGAGGCAGTTATTGATGCTAGTGGTGGTTTTATTGAATAAAATTAAATAATAGTTAGCTAAATTTCATGTTTACTTGTTTGTAATCAAATATAAATTATATTCATTTGTTCAGCAAGTTTTTTACTAATCCATAAAATCTGTCCTCAAATACCAGCCGTACACTATATATATATATATATATATATATATATATATATATATATATATATATATATATATATACTATAGACACACAGTGATGATACTGGATCAAAGAAGATCCTAGTGATTTGATCCATGAAATATTAATGACCATCTAAGTCAGAGAAAAATGTCATGTTATAAAATCTGATTTTTCACAGCGAGATGATTTCTCTGAAAGAAATGCACAGACTAACATTGATATGTTATTCACAATTGTGCTTGTTACTGTCTTGCATTTTTCTGACATTTTCAATATAATTTGTATGCATGCACGAATTGTAAACGATCATAAATATTTGCCTCTTTTTGTAGACTATGATGGTTGATTCACTGTGCCACATTAAAAACTGTTTATTTTTCTATGTGCTATATCCCTTCAGGAAGTAGGCAATTATGGCCTTCCATAATTTCCTGTCCTTTGGAGCTCTTAATAAATTTTGTCATCTCTTAAACCCTGCTCTGCCATCCCTTCACTAAAGCTCATTCTTCTTCTCTGTGCCGTGTCCCTTCGGGACGTAAGCAATCATGGTCCTCCACAATTTCCTGTCTTTTGTAGCTCTTAATAAATTTTTCCTTTTTGTTATCTCTCCTAAAGCTTGTTCCGCCATCCATTTACTCAAGCTCACTTGGTAGATTATGCATTGTTTTCCACTTTCCCTCTTGCTTTCAATCTATTGTGTGTATCAAATTATCCAAGCCTTCTTTCCTCATTATGAACCCTAGAAATTTCAACTATCTCTTGCTGCTGTTATGTATAAGTGTCCTTTTGGTTTCCATTTTCTCTAAAACTCTGACGTTGATCACCTGTTCATTCCATGGTATTCGCAAGCATCCGTCTGTAGAACCACATTTCTGTTGCTTCAAGTCTCTTCTTCATCAGTGATGACATGGTCCAGCATTCACTGACATATAGGAGCATGAATGGAAAAACTTGTTTTTTTAACTGAAAAGATGGATTTGGCAGGTATCCAGAAAATACCCTAGACCTTAATGTGTTTGTCAATCTGAGCCATCATGCAGGAACAGGTTGAAAATATCCTTCTAGATTTGTCCAAATAACAGCATTTGTCAAAAACTGACAGTTTTTGATGAAGGTGATTGTTGGAAGATGAACAACAAAGGTTCAGAAATTTCATTTAAAATGGGGTTTGTTTTCACGAAGGGTTTTGATGGGAAGACAATTTTAAAATAACTGATTTGGTGTTGGTTGCAAAAATGTATGTTTCATTATGAGGCAGTTTTTATATACATCTCACATTTAGCTTTATTTGCATATAAATGTTTAAACAGCCTATGGTCAAATCATTTTCTCCACATAAAATAAGAGATTTGTTCAAATTCTTTGAAGAAAAAAAAGATTACTCTGTTGAGAATGATGCAATTGTAGAGTTGATTTGGTTTGTTTTGTTTTACGGAACATCAACCTCAATGGGTCATTTAATGTCGATAACTTTTTTTTTCTTCTTTTTTTTCTTGGTAATATTTCTGTTTTGGCAAAAATCTGTTTCTGTTAATATTTTTTTCCTCAAAAACGTGTAGCTGGTAATATTATTTTTCCAAAATGTATAGCTGGTAATATTATTTTTCCAAAACGTATAGCCGGTAATATTATTTTTCCAAAATGTATAGCTGATGATAATATTTCTTCAAAAATGTACAGCTGGTAATATTATTTTTTCAAAAATGTATAGCTGGTAATATTTTTTTTCAAAATCGTATAGCTGTCAACACTATTCTTTCAAAAAACAACCAAAAAAACGTATAGCTGGTAATACTTTTTCAAAAACGTACAGCTGGCAACATTATTTTTCCAAAAACATATTATCAGAGGCCTTGATGTTGGACGTAGTATATCGTCATACCCAGGAAGCGGATGTAGTTTATCGTCATACCCAGGATGCCGATGTAGTTTATCGTCATACCCAGGATGCGGATATAGTCTGGATGTTAACTATTTACCCATAGCTGGGACCCTAACAGGTGCTACCACACCGGGTCAGGGAGGACCTGGGAACACCAGCAATTAAGAGGTGGTTCCACGCTCCTCAAAACCTGTAGAGTTGAGTTTGAATTCCAGTGGAGAGTTCATTACATTCACTTATGTGCAAATACCCTTGGAAAAGGTATGAATCCATCTCTCCCCCTAGTTATGGGTTAAATAGTAGGACTTCTGTAAACATACACCACCCAAGCTTTACACCAACCAGCCAATCATTACCCAACATTGCATTATGATTCTATCTTGTCAGTGTGCACTGAAAGCTGGGAAAGGGCCTGCTGCACACTCACAAGGTAACAAGATGAAAGACAAATGCTGCGCCAAGGAATAAGAATATGAACCCTGTTTCCCATATTATAAAATAGATGTTTTTAAGGGCTTTTCCTGATCATCTGGGTAGGTAGGTAATCTAACAGCTCAGCTCTTTCACCTACCAACTCATCTGCCATCTACTCATCCTAACATGGTAGCTGGCAATATGAATAGAGATTACAAGACCATTCCCTACCAAGGGCAGACCTGAACTCTCTCCTGATCCCAAGAATGACTGTTAATATAGACCAGCATCCAGATATTTTTTTTTTTTTAAATCATGTCACCCCAAGCAAGGTCAGAGGTCACTATCATGCAAGGGGTTAAAGAAGGGTTGGAGGAAGAGCAGATAGGAGTGGCAAGGGAGGGGATGTGGAGAAAGAGAAAGACAGTGGGTCGATCAAGGCAAGGGTGCCACAAAAGATCCGGAGCGAGAGCAGATAGGAATGAAAAATGAAAGGATGTGGAGAAGGGAAGTGGATAGATCAAGGCAACTGGAGATGTCGATTGATGCTACACTTAAACCGTTGGAGATTGTATTTGTCAGGGAAACAGTAATAGGGAAGGGAGTTCCATAGGTGAGATGTGCAAGACATGAAGCTATTGGAGTAGAAGAGACGTCTACATCTAACAGTTTCCACGGTGTAGGGGTGGGAGCGGGATGCCAGCCTGGTGGGAGCGGGATGCCAGCCTGGTGGGACGTTTAAATTCACGAGGCCTGGGGACAAGTGAACGCAACTCCTCAGAGCAATTACCATGGAAGTACTTGTAAAAAAGGCAGAACAAGGCAACATCGCGTCTGTGAGAGAGCGACTGCCGATGAGATGACAGATCAGGGCCAATCACGTTGACTATCCGTCTCTGGATCTTATCAAGAACCCCGAGGCAAACAGCAGGGGCCCCAGACCATATATGGCAGCAATACTCCATACCCTATTTCGGGCTTTATTGCTACTTGATCTTTGAAAACCCCTCACCCAGTTCTTGACTTTTGTTTTATCCTAAAGTAGGTGCCATATAGAAGACTGAACTTTAAAAGGATTGACCTGCTGGACAGTCAAACAGAAAAACACTTGTGATCGCTGGAAAACACCTCTTCCCTTTCTATTACATTGTTACCTCCTGAAATTGCTCATGCAATATGCACTTGCAAAAAATTATGCACTTGCAAAAAAAAAATTATGCACTTGCAAAAAAAGATTTATGCACTTGCAAAAAAAATTATGCACTTGCAAAAAAAAAATTATGCACTTGCAAAAAAAAAATTATGCACTTGCAAAAAAAAAAATATGAACTTGCAAAAAAAAAAAAAAAGTTACATTTTGACAAACATATTTATCTACCCCACAAAGAACAGACAAGCCATGAAAAACAAATCAATCCATCAAAGGCTTTCTAATGTCAATTCCTAATAAGAAATCCTTCTTCCTGAAGAATTCTTAAGTGAATTATCAAAACTAGCATACTGTAGGAGGCACAGTGGAGTAATGGATAGCGGCTTGGATTGAAGAATTGGAGAGCAGAGTTCGAATTCCAGTTGAATCCATTGCGTTCACTTATGTGCTAATATCCTTGGGAAAGGTATGAATCCTCTTCTTCTCCGCCCAGCTATGAGTAAAAAACAAGACAGACCAGGTTCTATAGCCTTGGATGGCAACTGGTCTACTGCAGAAAGAAATGGCAACCTACTGAAGGAAAAAATCTGCCTCGTCAGTCATGTATCAAAAGATACATGATCGCCTAAGCGTTTATGATGCATGGCATATAACTGACCATTCAGTGAGAAGTCAAGGTTGAGAAAAATTCCACAGATGATCACAACCAGAAAATAAATAAGCAAAAATGCATAAAATTTCAAAATTAAACTTATGATAACAGACAATAGAATTTAAAACATATATATGCAACAGAAATGTCTAACACTGTCATTGGAAATTTACAAAAAAGTGAAATGCAATGAATAAAGTTTTATTCAAACAACACTTCCCCCAGAATTATCATTTTGTAAAATATAAAAGATGCTTCCCCAATCATTAAAATCCTATTCTCAAATATGTACCTCTTACCCCAACCACCTTGTATGCTCTTATAACAACCTCATTCAGTAACCCTCTAACTTGAGTGGCTCTTGAGCCTTGTATTGATTGAACAATAGTATTAAAAAAATCTTCTCAGTGTGTCCAAATACAGAAGAAAATTTTAATTCTAAAATGGATAACGTTTTCAAATGGTTTCAAAATCAGTCACACCTAAACACTTTGTAAATTGAATTAACACTGAGGTTACCCTGAGAGAATTAGAAGTCCTACCAGGATGCATTATTGGTAGACATAATCTTAACAGCATAAGACCTGCATATGACAGTGTTGATAGCAGGCATAGTGTTGTAGCATACCTACGGATGATAATGAGTATGTCCCCATTCACATAAATACAGTAGTAAATACTGTATGTTGGTCTGCAGTTGGAGATTCGTCTCCAGCTGTGCTGGTCAAACTCATCCGGGCAGAGAGGATCCCCAGACGAGGCTATGTCAAAGGGCAGAGTCTCATCTCAGGGAAACAGCTACCTGACCCCATTTAGTATGGGGTCTATGGGGAAAAGTACAGGAACTCCTTCAGGAGGCAGTAAATGAAAGCAGGAAGGAAGGACTAAGCACCAATTGCAAGAAGAGAGAATGTAGAGTTGTCAGCAATAGAAAAGCCCAAGATGCAAATTATGAATTGGAGATGCCAAAAACATGTAAAAATTTAAATGTCTAGGAAGTGTTTTAACAGAGGACAGAAAATGCAGCACCAGTAATCTGAAGGCTCATTGAGATAGCGAAAGATGCCTTCCAAAGACTAAGCAAAGTATTAAGAAACAGGAAAATTTCATTAGAAACAAAGAAAATGCTGAAATGTTATGTAATATTGGTTCTCCTACAGCAGTGAATGCTGGACAGTCTCTTCACATGTGAAGAAGAAACTTAAGGCAACACAAATGTGGTTCTACAGAAGGATGATGAGAATACCACGGACTGAACATGTGGGCAACATCAAAGTTTTAGAGAAAATGGAAACAAAATGGACACTTATACACAGAATGAGAAAAAGGTTTATAATGAGGACAGAGAGGTTAGAAAATTTGACACTCTCAGGACATACTGAGAGACAGAGGAAAACAGCATATAATCTACCGAATGTGTTTGTGCAAATGAATGGCAGAACAGGATTCAGGAGAGATTAGCAAATAAACTTTACTAAGAGCTGGAAAGGAAAGGAAGTTGTGGAGAGCTGTTATCACCCACATCTGGAACAGACATAACACATGAAAGAAGAGAAAAAGTTAAAAAGTTCAGTAAGTTTTGTATTTAATTTTTTATAAAGTTGTTTATGACACTGAATGTGAACTGCTGCAAGTTTTGTATTCTTTGCTTATTGATATCAGTTGCCAATTGCTATCTAAAAGACTCACTCCCTGAAATGGTGACAATAAACTTACATATAAGGTAGTGATGTAAAGTCATCAATACAATGGTTTTTTTTAGAATTCTCTTCTTGGTCAGGACAAGAACTATTCAGTACCATTTCAAATATATTAAGGTTTGTATGAGAAAGACTCATGAAAGAATAAGAAAAACGAGATAGGGAAAGAGTGAGAAAAGAAAGGAAAAAGTATTGAAGAAGGGAAAAAGATAGGAAAAAAAAAAAAGAAAAGGGTGAGAGATAAAGCGAAAGAAAGAAGTACAAGAAAAGTGAAAGAGAATGAGAGGACAAGAAAAAGAAGAGAGTAAAAAAGGAAGA
Source organism: Acanthosepion esculentum (assembly GCA_964036315.1). Taxonomy (NCBI): domain Eukaryota; kingdom Metazoa; phylum Mollusca; class Cephalopoda; order Sepiida; family Sepiidae; genus Acanthosepion; species Acanthosepion esculentum. Next base: position 57,293,501 of record OZ038509.1, on the reverse strand, counting down.
AGTACAGAAAAATGTAAAAGAGAATGAGAAAAGGGGGAGAGAAGGAAAGAAGTATAGAAAATGAGAAAGGGAATAAGAGGATGAAAAATGGGAGGGACTGATAAAGAAAGAAGCACAGAAAAGGAGAAAGAGAATGATAGAATGAGAAATGGGAGAGAAAAAGGGAACGAAAGAAGTACAAAGAATGTGAAAGAGAATAAGAGAATGAGAAACGGGAGAGAGGGAAAGAAAAAGGCACAGAAATAGGAAAAAGAATGAATGGATAAGAAAAAGGAGAGAATGGAAATAGATGAATTATGGAAGAAATGAAAAAAGAATGAGATATGAAATGCAAGAGAAGGAAAGAAAGAAGTACAAAAATGTGAAAGAGAATGAGAGGATAAGAAAAGGGAGAGAGAGGAAGGGAAAGAAAAATTATAGAGAAAGAGAATAAGAAGATGAGAAAAAGAAGAGAGTGAAAAAGGAAGTAGTACCGAAGAAAGGAAAAAAGAATGAGAGGATGTGAAATGGGAGGGAGAGGGGAAAGTAGTATGGAAGACACAAAAGGGAACAAGAGGACAAAAAATTGGAGAGACTTATAAAGAAATAATTACAGGAAATGGGAAAGAAAATGAGAGGACAATAAAAAAGGGGGAGAGAGAGAGAGAAAAAGAAAGAAAGTGTGGAAGATAGGGAAAAGAGAACATGAAGACAAGAAAAAGGAGAGGCTATAGAAGATCTGTTGTAAAAAGGAAAGAGAATAAGAAATGTAAAAGAACAGAATAGAAAAAAAAGGAAGGGAGGAAAGAAGAAAAAATATTGGGGAAGAAAGAAATAAAAATAATATAAATGGAATTGAAGAAGAAACAAAAAAACAGCCTCTTGCAATGTTCCATTGAATAGCTTTGATCTATATTCAGACATTTTGAGACTGACTCGATTCAATCAGAAACAAATAACAAATAAGTCCAATTTTCAACACAATTAAAAAAATTGTTAAAAACTCTTCTTTGGATGGGAGAAAAATGAAAATGTAGATAAAAAAAATCTCTCAGCGCAATAGAGCAAGACCCCAGTTCTTTGAAAGACAAAAAAAAGAAAAAGAAAAGAAAGAACAAAAAAAAAACCAAAAAGCAAAAAAGCAAAAAAAAAAAAAAAATTCTGTCATTTATTGCTGAGAGGGAATACCAGGTCCTTTGTTGAATTCTGGACAAGAAAATAGAAACAAAACTATCCAATGCTAAATTACTATGGCATTGGCAAATAACAGAATTAAGAAAAAAATCTAAGGGAAGAGCAGCAAGATGGCAACAGAGAGGTGAATTTCAGAGTCAAAACTTAAAAAAGAAAGAAAAAAATCCTAACTTTACTACAACAAATTGTAGAGATCATTTTAATAGCTGCTTGTAATGCCTAAATATTATGGTGATTTTCTAAGTGTAGTTTTGATGTGGTACTTCGTAGTATGTGGTACTAAGTCGGAAATATACAGCATCCAGTGAGGATCAGATTCACTATTCAGTCACAAGTGATTTGGTAAGACAAGCTTGTTAATCATTACACCATGTTGGGCGTAATATCATGAAGTGTATGTAAATGTTCTAAAGACATATTCCTGTTCCGGCAGAAGAAATCTTTGAAAGAAATCAATGAGTGCTTTATACAAAAACTGGACAACAAGAATTTGCCATCTTCATCCCTGAATAAGTCGTGTGCCAACTTCCAGCATTGAAATTTTGAGATTCAAGATGCAGCATAGTGTAGGAAGACTTTAATGGTGTCAACTCCTTAAATTGTTAATCAGGTTTCATTACCTAGTTTTGGCAAATTGATTTGTTTTTTTTTAAAGTTCGTCAACCTTTTGTAGGTTATTTTCTTTTTCTTTTAGTCATTTAAACCCAAGCAAGGCTATAAAGCCACTAAGGCACAAGGTGTTAGTGAATATGAGAAGAAAAAAAACATTATTAAGGAGAAGAACAAGAATTAAGAATACAAAAGATTACGATTGACATTGCATTTATATTTTTGAAGATCAAAGTTGACTGAGAAGTAAGAAGCTGGAAGACAATTTCACAAGAGAGATGTGAGAGAAGAAGCTATTATTACACTATTTATATTCAAACTATTGTCCTCATCATTTTTGTTATCATAACATTTTGGCTGTTGCACCCTTTAGCTTTCCTCAGGTGTATATCGATCTGGGTAACCAACAGGGAATAATTTCAAACTGAAACCTTTATTTAATCTACTGGGGTAGACTGTTCTCGTTCCACTGCCAATGTCTATGGTTATCTCGTCTAGTTCTTTTTTTTTAGCATGGCACAGTTATCAACAATTTTCAAAAAGTCCAAGTACACACTGCCTGACCAAAGGACTGAACTCCCAATTACTATGTCACCAAATAATGTAAATAATGATAACTCCTCGTCCCTGAAATTCAGAGAGAAATTTTCTTTCTGCAAAAAATTCTAAATATTACTGCTCCTTATTTACACTATTTAAATTTGGACTATTGAACTTTTTTTTTTAAGCTTATCACTCCAAGCAAGGCTGGAAGCCACTAGCATGCAAGGGGTTACAGAAGGTTTGGAGGAAGAGCAGATAGGAGTGGTAAAGGAGAGGACGTGGAGAAAGATAGTGGATCGATCAAGGCAAGGGGGTTACAGAAGATTTGGAGCGAGAGCAGATAGGAATGAAAGGTGAAAGGATGGGGAGAAGGGAAGTGGATAGATCAAGGCAACTGGAGATGTCGATTGACGTTACACTTAAATAGTTGGAGATTGTATTTGTCAGGGAAACAGGAATAAGGAAGGGACTTCCACAGGTGAGATGTGCGAGACATTTGTTTCAGACCTTTTGATCTCCAGCTTCCTCAGGTGGATATTAATCTGGATAACCTACAGGGAATTCCAAACTAAACCCTTTATTTAATCTACAGGGGTAGACTGTTGTTCATAGACACTTGAAACGACTTTTGCTATTTCTGCCATGACAGGCTAACAGATCAGCTTTTCCGCTCAACAAGCAGGCTTACAGCCATATCACATTGAAACACTAGTTCTTATATTGTCACCGAAGTTAATCAATGCTGAACCTGATTAGTACCTAGATAGGTGACCACTTGGAAATACTAAGTGTTGTAAGCTTGGATGTGCAGGCAATGTAATGGATAATGAATTGAAATTAGAAATCATTCCAATCAGGTTTGTTATATTCACTTATGTGCAAAGACCCTTGGGAAAGCTATGGCTCCACATCTTCTCCCCCAGCTATAGGTTAATTAGTAAGACTTTTGTATCACTAAACCATTATTATTTCAAAATAAAAAATAAAAGTATTTTCACAATCTAAAAAATATTTTCTAGCTTTCAATAACCTGAAAAGGGTTGATAAGCCACAGAAAACGAATCAACCATTTAATGCACTTGAGCCACCTGGCTTTTTTTGTTCAGTTAAGTTGGTTTAGGAACATAAGAGCCCCAGCTAAGTGTTAACCAGTAGAACTTGTACCACTCAATCATTATTATCTTGAAAATATTCTTAGAATCTAAAAATTTTTCTGGCTTTAAATAACCTGCAGAAGGTCAATAAGCCATTAAAAATCAATCAAGCCCTTCAACCATTAAGAACACTGATTCTCACCTACTACCCCTTTGTTCAATTCTATATCAAGACACATGGAACTGGAACTTTCTCTTGATGGACAGTATGTACTCACCAACAGACAGTCTGGAATTAGCCTTTAATTCTGTAATTGTTTATATAAGCATATGAATGGAAATTTGTTAATTTCCGACCAAGTGGCACTTGCCCCCAGGAGTTTTCATTTTTTTATTATTTTCTTCCCTTTTGGTCAGTGGCTGGCCACTTGGAAGACTTGACTTTGCAGATTTTACTGCTGGTCATACAAACACTAGACACTTCAGATACAGATAAAATCATTTAATCCCATTTGACTTTGTGTATTTTCTAAGCCAAGTTCTGTTTTGTCACATTTTGAGCACCCGCCCTACTCACCAGATCTTCCATTTGACTATTTCCTGTTTCCGAAGGAGTTTGACAGGAGGAAATTATTGAACAATTTGGAGTTGGCAGCGGCCACAGAAATGTATTGCAATGACAAAACATCAGAATTTGTTTAACCCTTTAGTATTCAACACTTTAAAATCCGCCCTGTAAATATCTGTGGTCAAAGTCTAACAGTCTGTGTGAATTCCTGTGTTATTTGCAATGATACCATATATTATAGCAGAGTATACATCAGGTGGGCAATGGAAGGTTGATCATTGAGCGACAATATTTATGAGGCAGATTTATATGGGTTGAATGCTAAAAGGATTAAAATAAACTTGAAAACAAAGTATGAATTGATTTGTCTTTTTACAGATTATCAACCCTTTGTGGGTCATTTAAAGCTGAAAAATATTTTTGAATTTGTCTATATTTCTAAGATGAGGTATTATGTACACTATTTACATTATTCGGACTATTGTCCTCATCTTTGTCGCCATATTTATCACAACGTTTCGCCCCTTCAGTATCTGTCTATATTTCTGAGATGAGGTATTATGTACACTATTTACATTATTCGGACTATTATCCTCATCTTTGTTACCATATTTATTACAATGTTTCGGCCTTTCAGTATCTGTCTATATTTCTGAGATGAGGTATTATGTAAACTATTTACATTATTTGGACTATTGTCTTCATCTTTGTTGCCATATTTATCACAATGTTTCAGCTGTTGTGTGCTCTGGCCTTCTTCAGGTGGTTGGAATGCAGAACTGAACCCTTCATTTCATTCGCTGGGCTAGACTGTTCTAGTTCCACGTGCCATGTCTAATGGATGTCAGTTATCAGTTACCTCCTGTTAATTCACCTCTCCAAGTTGTCCACTTCCTTAAGGTATTGAACTCACAACTCTTTGGGTCCTGTCACTGGATCTAACCAAAACCTTTATCCACTGTGCCATGTGTCCTTAAGGTGTTGGTTTGCCCTTAGCTGGGACCCGAACAGGTGCTACCACCCCGGGTCAGGGTGGACCTGGGAACACCAGCAATTAAGAGGTGGTTCCACGCTCCTCAAAACCTCCTGATCAGAGGTCTTGCTGCTGGACGTAGTTTATCATCTTACCCAGGACACGGATGCAGTTCATCGCCATACCCAGGATGCTTCATATAAAAGATGCCATGATTAGTTATTGGAATTGACCGTGCTTGCAGGCAGTGTTCCTTAGCCTTTTTAAGCAACGGCACACTTAGGAGCAAATTAAAATATCATAGCTCACTTAGCAAAATTTTTAAAGGGTGTACATTTAAAGGATATGAAATAAAAACCATAGATTAACAAAATACTCACACAAATATAAACTTACTTTATTTCAATGTTTCTATTCAACTATTTGTACAACTAATTTAGTGTAAAACCTGTGCCTGGTGTTTATTTGCAATTTCTTCAATGCTGCGAAAATACTGGCACAGTGGATGAGAATCACTACTCTAAGGGATGTGAACTTCCATATATATTTATTTTCTCCATATTATAGAATGGTACATCCTGGGTAAGATGATAAACTACGTCTAGCAGCAAGGCCTCTCATCAGGAGGCTTTGAGGAGCATGGAACCACCTCTTAATTGCTGATGTTCCCAGGGACACCCTGACCTGGGGTGGTAGCACCTGTTAGGGTCCCAGCTATGGGTAAATAGTTAACCCTGAGTCTTAGGTAAAAAGCATTATAAAAGTGTAAAAATAGGTTTTAATAACGGAAATACTTTGTAAAAACATTATTACCAGAAATAAATTTTTGAATGAAAAGAAAAAACTATAACCAGCAATACGTTTTTGAAAAAAAAAAATACCAGCAATACATTTTTTAAAATAATATTACCAGCTATATATTTTTAGGGAAAAAATATTACCAGAAATAGATTTGACAAAACAAAAATATTACCAGGAAAAAAAGTTGTCGGCATTAAATGACCCATTGGGTTTGATATGCCGTAAAACGAAACAAACCAAATTATAGAATGGCATAAAGATCAGAACAAAAAATGATGAGCATTAAAAGGACTGTCAAGACCCTGATTCATCTGTAGAAAGGGTGTGAAAATTGGGTGACAGGTTTAAGAGTCACTATTTTTTTATTGTCAAATTTTTTTTTTTTTTTGGAGATTTACAAAATGACAGAATATTAAAAATGATATGAAATAATGAAAACTTACTGAAAGTTAATCAGGGATTATTTTTATCAGTCGAGGAACAAATATTTAAAACAGAAAATCTCAAGAAAGCAATAATGCTTCCTGCCTCAAAATTAATTTGCCATTGTTGGCTCAGTGCCATACAGAATTTTATAACAACAGAAAATAACATAATCTTCTAAAAGACTCTTCCAGTTGTTCATGTTTCCAATCTGGCACCAATAAAAGTTGCAGAAACTTTAAAAGGATTCTTTGCATTCAGCTATTTAAGGCTTTGAAAATTTTTGATGTAAGCTGACAGCTTCTGTTATCTTCTTACAATTATGTGTAAAGCTGGAATTGGATTAAATGTTGATTGCGAATTCCAAAGACAGGTCATTTGCATTTTTGTTTCTTTTAACATGTCTGATTTCGAAAAAGAATATTACGTTCTCATCCGAATTTGGATTTCTCTTGTGGCAGCAAAATTGACTGACAAGCAGATGTAAAGTACGGATGATGATAGATTTTTTCAATATTTCTAATTTTGAATGCCTGACAGATTGATTTGTTTTTTTTTATGGTTTATCAACCCTTTGTGGTTTATTTAAAGCCAAAACATGTTTAGGGTTGTAAGAATAATTCTTTTTTTTTTTTTTTTAGTGCATATAACATTAACAATTTTTTTTTTAAGAATAACAATGATTGTCCTACTATTTAACCCATAGCTGGGAGGAGGGATTCAAACCATCCCCAAGGGTATTTGCACATAAATGAATCTAATGAACCTGACTGGAACTCTCTGATTTCTCATTCACATCCACGGGGAAAACTGATCAATATTTTTTTTAATTATTTGAAAATATTTAAAAGTTAAAAAAAAGAAAAAGAAAGTGGCTTGGACAATAAGCCATTGTTGCTTGGGAAGCATTATGCTAATGAACTGCCTTCTTTAAGGGAAAAGATATCCTTTAATATTAGTTCTGATTAAATTTTAGATGAGGGGAAAGAGTCTGAAGAAACATCCAAAGCTTGAAATTCTTCACACTTCCAGAACTGTTTGCTCGGACACAAATTTGTACTTGTTTACCAAAATTGGATTTTTACTGGTTGCAAAGCAACTGTTACCAAACGTTTCTGCTTGGATGGAAATTACCCAGGATAAAACGTACCTATCAATTTCAGGCTGTATCTATTTCCTTTTGTCTGTTATTCATTTCAATCTATATCTCCTCCTTTTAGATATTACATATCTATTTACATACTGCATATCTTTTACATCTTACATAAACTATACATTATTGTGAAGTTTTTGCACACATACATACAAAAGGTGTGGATATAGAAATCAACACTGCAAGGTGACTGTTAGTTTCACACCTTAATAAAATCAATCAACCCACTTTTGTGCATTGTAACCATTATTATTAGGTTGGTGCAAAAATAATGTCGTTTTTTGACGTTCAACTTATATATATAAAACGACATTATTTTTGCACCAACCTAATAAATCTAACTCAAGAATTGCTTATTTCTGACATTAACTCTGGATAAATGAAGCCACAGAAAATGAAGGCTTGCATAAAGGACTGTTTATAATATCCCAGGTCCTTATCACTATATTCATTATTGTAATGATAATATTAGCCATTTCCTTATAAGGAAACATTTGGCATTCATTGACTGAGCAGCAACCACTACTTTCAGTTGAAATTTATAAAATCTTTCTCTTAAAACAATTTTTTAGAAAAACGTTTCTCAAGTCCAGTAGCTATTATTGCTCTTTCCAGCATTGAGAGAGGTTTCCTGTCTAACCTTTTATTTGAAGTAGTGTGGAATATCAATATCTTGATTATGTAATTATTTTCCCTTCAGCTACATGTGCTATTCATTTTAGTTGTTGCTGGTGGTGGTAGTCCTCAAGTGATGTGGTTTCTGTTATTTGGTACAATTCTTTGTCATTCTCTAGCACCAGTCTAGAAGGTTTGAAGAAGGATGATGTGGCATCAGGAGTGTCAGGAATATAGCAATGAAGGAAATCATTTACTCTGCCATTAACGGTAAAACCACCAGCCACCAAGGGGACATAACTCACTTCCATTATCAGACTTCACTCATTTTTTAATCATTGATCTTAGAAAGCAGCTGTATACAACTGACAGTTTTCATATTTCTGAATGGGTTTGACACTATGCATTTCATTATATGAACGTCTCAAACAGACAAGGTTGTTTAAGAATATGACTTGAGTTTTCACGTTAATATTTTGGTTTGATAGCAGTTTGCAGTGTTGTTGTTAACTATCTCCATTGTAGCCTATTCTATGTTCAATTTCCTATTCTCCTATACTAAATTTCATTATATGAACGTCTCAATCAGACAAGGTTGTTTAAGAATATGACTTGAGTTTTCACGTTAATATTTTGGTTTGATAGCAGTTTGCAGTGTTGTTGTTAACTATCTCCATTGTAGCCTATTCTATGTTCAATTTCCTATTCTCCTATACTAAATTTCATTATATGAACGTCTCAATCAGACAAGGTTGTTTAAGAATATGACTTGAGTTTTCACGTTAATATTTTGGTTTGATAGCAGTTTGCAGTGTTGTTGTTAACTATCTCCATTGTAGCCTATTCTATGTTCAATTTCCTATTCTCCTATACTAAATTTCATTATATGAACGTCTCAATCAGACAAGGTTGTTTAAGAATATGACTTGAGTTTTCACGTTAATATTTTGGTTTGATAGCAGTTTGCAGTGTTGTTGTTAACTATCTCCATTGTAGCCTATTCTATGTTCAATTTCCTATTCTCCTATACTAAATTTCATTATATGAACGTCTCAAACAGACAAGGTTGTTTAAGAATATGACTTGAGTTTTCAGGTTAATATTTTGGTTTGATAGCAGTTTGCAGTGTTGTTGTTAACTATCTCCATTGTAGCCTATTCTATGTTCAATTTCCTTTTCTCCTATACTAAATTTGTTATAACGAATCCATACGCTGATGTATTTGAAGTGTTTAGTATTTACTAAATCCACATCCTGAATTTTTATGATGGGCTCAGAGTAGATGCCATCACTGCTTTAGCTAGAATCTATGGGTGGAGAACTTTTGTTGTATAGGCAGCCTCAGCAAAAACCAAATCACATTATCTTGTAGACTGTATTACAGAGTCAGATAAAATAATAAAATATTGAAATACCAGAAAACTGACAGAAAGATTGAAAGAAAAGCAAATTTACAGATTTGTCAAATCTATTTGGTAAATGTTTAAATATCCCTCCACAATCACACAATATCAGGAGCCGAGAAAAGTGAACTCGTGTTTTCAGAAAACAAACCAAATTTTACAAATATATTAAGAAAAACAAACCTTTTTTTTTTTTATCATTTTACCTCAAGCAAGGCGGAAATGCCACTCATGGGGGGATTACAGGTGAGTGAAAGTGAAAGAGAAAATTGAGAATAAGGAGGATTGAGAAAAGGGCAAAAGATGAACAGGATTCAAGAAGACAGAAGATGGCAATTGATGCTGTATTTAAATGTTTGAAGCTTGTAGTTATCAGGGAAACAAAGTAACGGAAGGGAGTTCCACAAGTGGGATGGCTTGGTTTATTTTGTTTTAAGGCATATCAACACCTCAATGAGTTATTTAATGCCAACAAAATTTTTAAGATAGATTCGTATGAATAGAATATGTATTCTTTTTAAGAAATCAGTTTGTAGATAAGGTTTCGCTGACATATTTTTGTAAAGAGAATTTTTGTCGAGAGTCAAATGTAAAGCCTGTAATATTTTCTTTCCCAAATGTATTGCTGGTAACTTTACTGTAAAAATTTATTATTATACTTTTATAGTGTTTTAACCCCAGTTTGGGGATTAACTATTTGCCCATAGCTGGGACCCTAACAGATGCTACCACCTCAGGTCAGGGTGGGCCTGGGAATAATAGCAATTAAAAAGTGTTTCTATGATCCTCAACACTTCCTGATCAGCAGCCTTACTGCTCAAGAACACACTGCCCGACCCAAGGATTGAAATCACAATTACTATGTCACCAAATTCATGAACAAATGCTTTAATACACTAGGCTATGGTCCGAGTGGATTAAGTGTTGGTTTTGTTGACCGAGTAATTGTGGGCTGGGCAGTGTGTACTTGGAATTAAGGGATTTTTTTTTTAATCAAATATATTTTTATTACTTCAAACGTTATATTTAGCGGATACTCATATTTGAGTAGATGCCCTGTTTATTTATTAGATAGCCTTCGTCTCCTGGTCTGCACATTTAAGAAAAAAAATATATGTATATTTAGGCCGCATATCTTCATTCAAGCATGTTTCATTAAATATTGTATATATTAAATAAGATATATATCATCCTCAAGGGTGAATTGTGAAGGTAAACTTGCATGTTTGAAAAAATCACCATCACAACAATTACAGTTACATTAAGTTTGTCTTTGCAACTCACTCCTGATCTTGGAGGAAATCGAAAGTACTTGGGTTAACAAAAATACGACGCCTTCCTTACTGAATTTATACTTAACATCAAGAAGATAATTAGAGAACTAGAAAGGATTATTATAAAAAATAAATAGACAAAATATGTCTATATTATTTAATGAAATACACACACACACATATATATATATATATATATATATATATATATATATATATTCAATTGTATGGATATGAGTTTGTAACCCTGGGTTTCATGCTTTTGCGATCATCAGACAAGGTTACAAACTCATATCCATACAACTGAATATGTCAGCTCTATCACTGATTTTGAGTACTTTCCAATAAGTACTGCATATATATATATATATATATATATATATATATATATATATATATATATATATATATATATATAATAAAAAGAAAGAACAGTAAGATATAAAATCCGGTGTTCTTATAGATATTTTTATTTTTACACAATAAGGCTCAATGTAAATTTACAGAGCATTAATATTATAAATTAATTGATTTAAAATATGGTTTTTTTCACTACACAGTGATAACCATGTTTCAAAAATGGAAGCTAAAGCCTTTGAATTTAATTTTGTTATTAAATTAAAGACCATTAGTTCCATTTCCTTGTCAAGTGAATTTATGGAACTAATGTCTTTAATTTAATAACAAAATTAAATTCAAAGGCTTTAGCTTCCATTTTTAACATGGTTATCACTGTGTAGCGAAAAAAAACATATTTTAAATCAATTAATTTATAATATATATATATATATATATATATATATATATATTAGTTAAAAAAAAATTAGGAGATCAGCTGATTCCACTACATTTCGCTATCTTCGGGTGATTTTGGTCAATTGATTTACTAATGCTATAATAAATATTTTAAAATAAATAAATAAGCACACAACATGAGGTGTGCTAGAAGGGGAAGAGGGGAAGATGAAAAGTAAGGGGACTGGAAATGTATCAGTTGGAGTTAAATGAAATGTATATACTTTCTTTTCATCCCAGTTCATATGAACTCAAGAGGAACATTTTAGTATGTATGCAATAGGTCATAATTTCTGATCTCTCATTCAAAAGGTTTTTTTAATCTGGAAATGTTATTATAGCTAACTTTTCATGTTGACAAAAGTTGCAGATATTATTGTGTTTGTTGTAAGGTTTGTCTTTTTAAAACATTTTCCAATTTAAAATCAAATCTTTGTTATTTAATATTTTTTAATACTACTGTTTCCTGGTCTAATTCAACTCTGACCATTAACATTTTATTATATATATATATATATATATATATATATATATATATATATATATATATATATATATATAATGCACTAAAATGATCTTATGTGACACAGAAAAGTAGAACACTATGAACATTTATCTAAGAGATTGGTAAACTGAAATTATGTTTTATAGTTTTATAATGTTAATCCTAAAGTTGGAATTCCACTTTGAGAGCACAGCATTAAACATTTATATAAGATCAAGAGATATGCGAGATCAATTAATTATTGATCCGTTTTATGAGTTGATTTTAACGTTACATTCAAGAAAGCATTATGAAAAAGATTAAATGCTTTCTTTGCATATGTGCAGGATTATATTTTATACAAATATGTCATGTTTTATTGCACTTCAAAGAAACTGAATATTTTTTGCCATAAACTGAAAGTTTGTAGCAATCCTGCATTGAGCAAGTTGATAAGCGCAATTTCACCAACTACATTTGCTCATTTCTGTGTAGGCACGAGTTTTGATCAAAAAGTACCAGGACTGGTGCTATAAAAAGAAAACTACAAAATATATCAATTCATCATTTAATCTCCTTTGAAGTAGTCCTCTTCTGAAGCCAGAAACTTTACTGAGAGTTGTTTCCATTGATAGAATCATTCCAGGAATTCCTTTATGTATTGGGATGGCCAAAGATGCCTTCCAAAAGCTAAGCAGAGTATTAAGAAATAGAAAGATTTTGTTAAGAACAAAGAAAAGAGTATTGAACTGTTACATGATATTTATCCACCTTTATGGCAGTGAATGTTGGACAATCTCCTCAAAGGTGAAGAAGAGACTTGAAGCAACAGAAATTTGGTTCTACAGAAAGATACTGAGGCTACCATGGACTGAACATGTGAGCAACAACAAACTTTTAGAGGAAATGGAAACAAAAAAAACTTGTACTTCACATCATGAAGAGGCAGTTCAAGTTTCTGTGGTGCGTAATGAGAAAGGAGGGCTTGGAAAATCTGATACTCAGAGGACAGATTGAAGGAAATAGGGACAGAGAAAAGCTGCATGGAGCATATTTGATGAGATTAAGTGGATGGTAGAACAGGATTTGGGAGAAATAACAAAAAGACAACACATTAAGAGACATAAGGAAGATGTGGAGGGACATGATTGCCTATGTCCTGAAGGACACGCCACATAAAAGAAAAAGAGTAACTGCCTCATTGCATTCTCTTAGATTGCTTTATCATCTTGAAATATTGTTCCTTTCAAGTAGGATTTGATTTTCGAAGAGGAAAATGTTGCAAGGAGCGAGATCTGGGGAATATAGTGGTTGTCAGGTGTGGGGAATGTTGTGCTTGGCCAAAAACTGCTACACAAGCTATGGTCACTGATGAAACCTCTGTGGTGCAGTGAGACGACCACACTCTACACTCATTCCTTTCAAACATTGCAATGTACAACAGTGAGTGTGAATTTTTAACTTAATGTTTATGCAGTACTGCACTCTACATTCTTGAGCCCCATTACCATAGCAACAGTCCTGATATGTTTTGATCAGACCTTGTATATTGTTTTGTTAGACATGCCTTTCAAACAGGAAAATTAGGTTAGAAACAAAGAAAAGAGTGCTGAATTGATATGGGATATCAATCTTCCTATATGACACTGAATAGGATAAGAGGGTTAATAAATTACCTTATCAGATCTGATGTCCAGAAACCAGAAAATGTTTGATTTTTTTTGCACTAGAAGTTTTTTTGCAACATGCTGACAAATGCTGAATTCCTCACGGTATTTAGTATTGTTGAAGTTATCGCTAACATTTTTTGTCGAGATTTACAAACTCTAGGTTTCGTTCAATGAAATTTGAATAAGCTGATTTGTTTGGAAAAATACTCTGACGAAAACTCTACTTTGCAATTTAATAATGTCTTTAATTTAATAGGACTGCATGAAGTTTTTTGTATGTTAAATAATAAAACTTAATTTTTCCAAAAAAATTACTGAAAATTTATTCTACTAAGCTACGCAGCTGAGTAAAACCAACTATACTTTGTACGCTCCTTACCTGTTAGCACATCTCCCCAAATTTGGTTTCAATCAATGTATGGCTATTTTAGAGTGTCTAACAGACAGATGGACTAACAGAATTTTATATGTAGATTGAAAGTGTGCTAATCTCAGAATTCCCAACAATAAACCTAAAACCAGGATCATGCATGGTATTGGCGATCATTGTAAAACCGATAGTAGCACAATGTGGTATAAAAACTAATAGAGATAAAAAAGTGAGATATACTTGGAGTGGGCTGATTTAAAATCCTGCAAACACCAATGGCTCTAATATTAAAATAAACAAACATTTCCTGGTCTCCAGTTGATAATTTATTGCCCCTCTTATCCACACTGTTTCCTTACACACAGTTTTGTCTTTCATTCCAACCTGAAGAAGCTGAACTTAATACACATCTGTAAAAGTTTTCCACTTTTATCTCGACTTTTGGATTTTTTTTATTTTTAATATTCACCCAATACAAGGTCCAAGAGCCACTCAAGGTAGATTGTTACTGTGTGTTGTTGTATGGGTATAAGAAAGGTCGAGAAGTGAAGGTCTTGGGGCTATGCAGGAACAATAATGGCTAACTTTAGACTTGAAAATGTCAAGATTTAATTAGCGAATAAAAATCTCAGATATTATTCTATGTCCTAGTAACACACACACGCACACACACACACACACATATATATATATATATATATATATATATATATATATATATATATATATATATATATATATCAAATATGTAGTGCAGTTCAATTACAATGAATCATTCATACAAAAAAGTAAATTAGTAAAGTTAATGAGATAAAATTAGCAAAGTGAATTACATTAACTTTACTAATTTACTTTCTGTATGAATAATTCATTGTAATATAAATTAAACTGCCCCACATATTTGATTTAAAAGAACTGATCCGACGTGCAAACTTTCAGGAAAAAAACTTAGACATTGCTCTAGTTATTGGACTATTTAGTTCATGGTATGTTGATTGATAAACACCTAAAAAAAAATCTCAAGTTGCCATATTAGTAAAAAACGCTCTCACTTATATTTAAAAAAATTCAACCTCAGCCTTACAACAGCAGGCTCCACAAGATTGTTATCCATAACACACTTCAAAAAACATATTTCTATTTGCATGATATTTTTTCATTTCGGATGATACCTGAATTTTAGCAAAAAGAAAATAGTTTGCATGCCTGATGATGACCAGAGAACCTGTTGAAAGTACTTGCATATTTAAGGAAAACCTAATACAATTTATAATTTAAAAAAACATGGATAATAGCATTCATTGGGTGGTTAGTAGGTTAATGCATTTTTAAAATTTAGTTAGCAAAGTGAATTTGCCATTTTATCTCATTAACCTTACCAATTTACTTTTTGTATGAATGATACATTGTTATATATATATATATATATATATATATATATATATATATATATAGTTTTTAATCAATCCGCACCCAAGTAATGTGATAAATGCAGCGTTAAAAAAATTTTTTTTCAAATTTGTCCCATGATCACCACTTTTGTTTCTGATACTTTAAAACATCCTACTAATACACACACACACACACTATTCTTAAAAGAGTGCTCAATACAGAGTAGAGCAAATATTATTTATTCAAAAATTATAATATAACTACAAAAATAGCCATTTTGTTTCAACACTTCTGGTGTCTTCTCAAGTGATGGTGTGATATATATATATATATATATGCATGTATGTACAAATCAAGTTATATGAATATCTGTAATTTCTAAAGTAATGGATTTTTTAATTATTAATCTGACAGATTTTATCTCTTTAAATGTTTGGATTCAAAACTAAGCAGATATGAAATTTTGAGAATCTATAACAAGAAGGATTTTGCTTTAAGGTAATATTCAGCCTTGCCTGTTGGCAAAAGTCCTTCATGGCTGAGTTGGTATAAGCATATCTGGTCTAACAACAGCTTCCCCTGCCCAGGGGGACACAGGCACGACCTGCCAGAGAGCACATATTTTTCCTGAATAAGATTTCTCAAATATTCAAGCCAGCAGACGAAAATGAATAAATATACTGTTTAATAAAAATAAATGGAGCGTCTACTCAAATAGGAGTATCTACTAAAAATAAGGTTTAAAGTAATAAAATGAATATCTGTGTAAAGTATATACCCTCATAAATTTAACATGTTCACATTTGAATATTTTGTGAATATCTGTATATATGAACCAATATGTTATTATTTTCTAAAGCATTCATATGCACATCTGACATTAAATTGTAATGAATACAAAATAAAACCTTAAGAAAAATACGGTAAGATTGCAACGTCTAATTCCATTTTTTTTCATTTTAATGTCATTGGTAATTAAAGTTCTGGTATCATTGCAGCTTCCATAGTATGTAAACATCGACAAAAAGAAAAAAAATGAAAAATGGGTAAAAATGGTATAGAAATAAAAGCAAAAACAAATTTTCTCTTAGTTTGACTAAGACTTCGTTTAAATTCATTTTTCAAACAAAAACCAACAATGACATTTGACATTTTCAAGCTTAGAAGCAAGAAAATAATAAAATATTGGTAATAAACATTTAAAAAAAAAATCATTTTATAATTATTTATAATATTTGACATAATTTAAAAGTTTAATCTTGGAATGGTAATGGTTATATTAACCGTTTCCTTATAAGGAAACATTTGGCATTCACTGACTGAGCAGCCAGTGCTATTTGAGTTAGACTTTTCTTCACTCCCTGGTCATTAAGATGGGATCAAAGTGTAGTATCTGTTCTCAGATCGCTCGCTTAATGATCGCCTTTTGGCTGAGATTCGATCACTGATACATGCCTGGCACAGGGATTCGTCCCTGCGCTGGTAGTATCGTGGCTACATCTAGCTAAGACCAGCCAAGACCATCTATGACTAGCTATGACCAGCAAAGTCCAGCGGCCCGGGTGGAAACACTCGGGTCAACCCCATCCCTCCCCAAGTTAAAAACCGACCTTGTGTCACAACCTGACTCAGTGGGGTGTCAAGTAGATACCAAGTGTAGTATCTGTTCTTAACTTTAATGGCAATTAAGCCGTTTCCTTATAATGAAACATTCTATATTCATTGACCGAGCAGCTAGTGTTACACTTTTCTTCACTCCTTGGCCATCAGGCCAGGATGAAAGTGTAATATCTGTTTTTTTTCACATATAATGGTAATATGGTTAAATTGTTGGAAGGATTTTCTTTACTGGAAACTTTGGAATAAAATGAACTGACTCAAGGATTTAAAATAAATAATATGTTTCTATTTATTTTCTTTAGAGTAAAGAATATGAGTCCTTACATATTCAGTGTATCAAAATGTTCCTTCATAAGGCAGATATTGATAGCAATCTGGAGAAATGTCTGTTAGTGCTAATTTTGAAGTTAGGCCATGGTAGGAATAGTAGTAATCTTAGAAATAGGTCAGTGTCAAGGTACTGTGTTTTTCACTGCCTCATTGTTGTAGAGTTATTTCCTCAGTGGAAACTGTATTTGGACTAAATTCGTCCTAAATAGGTTCAACGTACAAAAACATTAGGAACTTGTAATAATCAGTATTACGCAGAGTAATCGAGTTGTGGTCGCTGACTACTTTTTCGTATTCGACTCCTACTGACTCCTACTTATAATAGATGGGAGAGTCTATTATCTATAGACTAGGTGTCATTCCCCATAATACTTATGCAGGTCAGAAATGCCATTGGTAGATGATACTTAACTCTTCCCATGTCACACATCCCTGGTATCACTGTAGTAGTGTTCTTTTATTCGTTACTCTTGCCCTCTCTTCTTCCTAGCTGAGAGTTGTCAGCTTATATACATTTTGACCAGGCTCCGAGAATCTGGAGCAAACATTGGTTTCATCTAACATCAAAAGTTTCATTGTGTCAATGTTTTCGAGTGGTCAAAATTATTTTATTTTCAGGCATTCCTTTCTTTTTAGCATTTCTTTTTTATAACAGAAGTTATGTGTGGAGCTTCCTTGATTTTTGGTACTTTTAAGTCGCAAATAAGTAGGGTCTGATCCTGCAAACTTCTATTGTTTTTTGGCCGGCTTCAGTTTTTCTTCTTCCTCTTATTTGACGGTTGCCTTCTCGTTAGTTGAGAGAAGTATATAAAGAGAAGTTTCGAGAGAGAGAGAGTAAGAAAGTAATATGGGTTTTAAAGGAAAGTGCAGATACTTTATTTTAATTTTTTTTATTTTTGTTTATATATTTTATTATTGTTGGGGCTCACTACAGTAATATTAGCCTTACAAGGAAACATTCGGCATTCATTGACCGAACAGTTAGTCCTCCTTGTTATGTTTTTTTTCACTTCCTGGCCATCGGACTGGGATCAAAGCATAGTATATGTTCTTCTCATCTCTGATGGTAATGGTAATATTAGCCATTTCCTTATAAGGAAATATTTGGCATTCGTTGGTCAAGCAGCCAGTGCTACTCACTACACTTTTCTTCACTCCCTGGCCATCGGGCTGGGATCAAAGTGTAGTATCTGTTCTCCTCATCACTAATGGTAATATTAGCCGTTTCCTTATAATGAAACATTCGGCATTCATTGACCGAGCAGCCAGTGCTACTCGTTATGCTTTTCTTCACTCCCTGGCCATCAGACTGGGATCAAAGTGTAGTATCTGTTCTCCTCATCTCTAATGGTAATATAAGCCATTTCCTTATAATGAAACATTCGGCATTCATTGACCGAGCAGCCAGTGCTACTCGTTACGCTTTTCTTCACTCCCTGGCCATCGGGATGGGATCAAAGTGTAGTATCTGTTCTCCTCATCTCTAATGGTAATATTAGCTGTTTCCTTATAATGAAACATTCGGCATTCATTGACCGAGCAGCCAGTGCTACTCATTACGCTTTTCTTCACTCCCTGGCCATCGGACTGGGATCAAAGTGTAGTATCTGTTCTCCTCATCTCTAATGGTAATATTAGCTGTTTCCTTATAATGAAACATTTGGCATTCATTGGCTGAGCAGCCAGTGCTACTGTCAGTTAAAGTTTATAAAATTATTTTATTAAAATAATTTTTCTCAGGTCTATCACATATTATCACATTTTCCTGTATTGATGGGGGTCTTCTTTCCTAACCTTTTGTTTGAAGTAGTTAGGTGCAACAGCATTTTGATTACATCATTATTTTCTCTTCCAGTTATATGTGATATTCATTTTTAGTTATTGCCACCACTGAAAATCCTCAAGTGATGTAATTTCTGTCATCTGGTACAGTTCTTTGTGATTCTCTAGCACCAGTCCAGAAGGTTCGAAGAAGGATGGTTTTCACCAAGACCCATTTCCTCACTCACTCAAAACCAGTTTTGACCATTGATCCAAGAAAATGGTTGTATACAGCTGGACGCTTAGATATTTCTGTACGAGTTTGGCTCTGTGCATGACATCCATATAAAAACCTCAATCAGACGAGGCTATTTAAGAACATGGCTCGAGTTTTCAGGTTAATGTTTTAGTTTTGTAGCAATTTGCTTCTTACCTTTCATAAGCATCTACTATGAAGAACTGTCAAAGTTTATATCATTACAAGACCAAACAATTTTCTATATGACATTTGAAAATATTACTGTTGTAGCATACCTACATACGATAATGGGCATGTCCCCGTTCACATAAATACAGTAGTAAATACTGTATGTTGGTCAGCAGTGTGAGATTCATTGTGGAATTCACTTGACTCACTTCTAGCAGTTGACTACTTCTTCTACGCATCGCTGGCAAATCTTATATGTGCTGTTCTTGTTTTAAGCATTATCATTCATTACCAAACTTTGTTTGATTATTCTCTTCAGTAACCTTCCCTAGGTTACAACATTTACCATGCTAACCAAGATTATCAATTTATAAACCATGTAAATTCTAGATTAGCTGATATGGAGTTTGTTGTATTTTCCAAGTCTTATTTAATGCTACTTGCTGGCTGTGAATTTCTATGATATAGAGCAAAAGATAGTAGCAGGACTTTCTGGTTGTCAGTAATTGATATAGGTATGGCTACATTGCATAGCATGCTCCCATGGTATGAAATAAAAGAGTTTCATTCAAAGCTACTTGTTTGCTCTTAATCCTATTGTGAAGTAAATCAGAACAAAGTAGATCAGAGATAAATAACTCTCTGGCTGTTAGCAATGTCACTGATATAGTATAAGCATTGCTACATGGCATAGCAAGTTCCTATATTTAATCTGAAGGAATACATTGGTGAAGGATATGATAATAAACAGAACAACAAAAGATACTGCCCTTTTTGGAGATTGTGTAGAGTTCAATGAAGTTCATCAGAGACAATATTGGTTTGACTGTTAAATAATTTTCATGCCAAAAGGTTGCTTCTACAATATGACATACTGAACTGAATCGATTTTATTTACATGGTTTACATTCAGACTAATATCTTCATCTTTGTTGTTATTGTCACAATGTGTTGGCTGTCTTGTCCTCCAATCTTTTTCAGGTACCTCTCAATCTAGGTAAAGTACAGGGAATTATGAACCTTTTAAATAATCTCTGGAGTGTATTATTCTCTTTCCACTGTTCATGCCTTTGGATATTTTTTACTCTTATTTAGTTCTCAGTTATTGCTTTCCACAGAGTCTGAATTTGTACTACTCATTCCAGGGATTGAACACGCAATTACTTCTTTCATACTGATCAGTTATTCCAAAACCCAAGTAAATTATTAGGAAAAAGAAAGATTTTATTAGAAACAAAGAAAACTGAACTGTTACATGATATGGCAGTGAATGCTGGACAATTTTCTCGCAGATGAAGAAGAGACTTGAAGCAACAGAAATGTGGTTCTACAGAGGGATGATGAGAATATCACGAATCAAACATGTGAGCAATGACAAAGTTTAAAAGAGAAAATGGATATAAAAAGAACACTAATTCTTAACACAAGAAAGAGGCAGCTGAAATTTCTAGGTCACATAATAAGAAAAGGTAGCTTGGAAAATTTGATACCCACAGGACAGATTGGAGGTAAGAGGGAGAGATGAAACTAACACATAACCTACCTTGAGAGCTTGAGGAAATTGATTGCAGAACAGTTTAGGAGATATAACAAAAAGACCTAATTTTTCAAAAGCTACTAAGGACAGGAAATCATGGAGAGGTATGAATGCCAATGTATTTAAGGGAAACAGTACATAGAAGAAGAATGAGCTTGTGTAAATGGATGGCACAACAAGGTTTAGGAGAGATAACAAAAAGACAAAATTTATTAAGAGTTATAAAGTGCAGGAAATTGTGGAGAGCCATGTTCCCCTACATCCTAAAGAGACACAACACATAGGGAAGAAGAAAAATGAGCTTGTGTAAATGGATGGCACAACAAGGTTTAGGAGAGATGACAAAAAGATAAAATTTATTAAGAGCTATAAAGTTGCGGAAATTGTGGAGAGCCATGTTCCCCTACATCCTAAAGAGACACAACACATAGAGAAGAAGAAAAATGAGCTTGTGTAAATGGATGGCACAACAAGGTTTAGGAGAGATAACAAAAAGACAAAATTTATTAAGAGTTATAAAGTGCAGGAAATTGTGGAGAGCCATGTTCCCCTACATCCTAAAGAGACACAACACATAGAGAAGAAGAAAAATGAGCTCATGTAAATGGATGGCACAACAAGGTTTAGGAGAGGTAACAAAAAGGCAAAATTTATTAAGAGCTACAAAGTGCAGGAAACACCGATGTCCCGAAGAGATAAGATACATGATAGAAGAACAATAATAAAAGATCTCAATCATATTGTTCTTTTTTTCCACTTTCCTTTAATCGTTAATAATTAAGAAGAAGAATGTAATTCAAGGACAAAAATATCAATCATTCACAAATAAATATAGAACTCCATGATGCTCATTTCCATTTATTAAAGTTACCATGTTTAGGAAATGACAACCGATTTGCTCTTGACAAAGTTAATGGGTTCATAAAACTACAAATGGTTTTGTTTCATTCAATGAAAAATGAAAAACATAAAATATGAAGTGTGAATAAAATTTACAGAGTATTTTAATGTTATTGTAAACATAAAAGGGTGGTCTAAAAACAGGAAACATTAATATTTATAGTAGAAGTCTTTCATATTCTTATAGTATGCAAGAAATGAAAATGAAAAAAAGAAATAGAAAAAGCAAAAAAAAAAACAAATGAAAAAAGCAGAAAAAACAAATGAAAAAAGCAGAAAAAAAACAAATGAAAACCAAAAAAAACAACAAAACAAATGAAAAAAGCAAAAAACAAAACAAATGCTAAAGGGAAAAACAAATGAAAAAGAAAAACAAATAAACATGAAAAAATTAAAAAAAGCAAATGAAAAAGCAAAAACAAAGCAAATGAAAAGTGAAAAACAAATGAAAAAGCAAAGAAAAAAATCAAATGGAAAAAGCAAAGCAAAGAAAACAAATGAAAAAGCAAAAAACAAAACAAAGGAAAAGGGGAAAAACAAATGAAAAATACTAAAAAACAAACAAAAATAGCAAAAATCCTAAAAAGCTAAGAAAAAAACAAAAAAGTAGAAAAGAGCAAAAAAAATTTTTTTAAAAAGTTAATTCGTAAAAAAATATAATAGAAAAAAAAAACAATAAGAAAAAAGAAAAATCAAACAAAAAAAATATAAAATAGCAAAAACAAAAAATAAAACAATAAAGCCAAAAAGAAACAAACAAAACAAAAACCTATAGCAAAATATACACAAAATCGAGAAAGCAAGAAATAAAAAAAGTACACACACACACACACACACACACACACACACACACACAGAGAGGACAAAAAAAAGAATAAACGTTGTGAACCCAAACGTAAAGAGAAGTAAAAACTAAAAGAAAAGCCTGCAGATTAACAGGCATCATTACAGAGGTTGATTGATAGAAACTAATTAAAGATTTAAAAAAAAAAGAAAAAAAAAAGAGTAATTACTGAAGGTGGAAGGTAAGGGTGGCAGGGAAATAATTAGAGAATATTTTCTTGGTGATAAAGTCTGGAGTATTGTTTTGTTTTTGCCTAAGGTTATATTGGGTTTCATCTCTTAAGAAGGGTGGCAAAAAGAGAGTTGCCCTTAAACAAATCTCACACAGATAACATCAGCAGCAAATCCTCTGAAAGAATTCTCATTAAAACTGATTAATACCAGATTGATCTTTTTAGTTTTAAAAGCAGAGATTCTCTCAAAAACAGGCATTTCCCAGCTTTAAATAAAAGAAAATTTCTTTTTTTTAACCTTAATATTTGAACAATACATTTAGAAGAAGAATAATCCAATGAAATTATTCTTTGTTTTTCTTAATTTGTTTTTAGACTCGAACTAAGTTATTTTCTAAGTGCAATATATTTTGATGAGTTCTAGAATATTATATAATATAATTGTATATATATTCTACAAAAGTAATATGACATTTTTGGAGAGGAATGAAATATATATATATGAAAAAAAACATGGACATTCAGAAGATAATGAGTCTGTCTATATTTCTGAGATGAGGTATTATGTACAGTATTTACATTAGTCGGACTATTGTCCTCATCTTTGTCGCCATATTTGTCACAACGTTTCGGCCGTTGTACGCTCCGGCCTTCTTCAGGTGTTTGGAATTTCGAACCGAACCCTTTATTTCGCTCACTGGGGTAGACTGTTCTAGTTCCACGAGCCATGTTTGATGGATGTCAGTTATCAGTTATCTCCTGCTAATTTTCCCTCTGAAAGTTTTTCACTGCCTTAACCGGGTATTGAACTCACACTCTTTGGGTCTGTCACTGGATCTAACCAACGCCTTTATCCACTGTGCCATGTGTCCTTGAGAGTGTGAGTTCAGTACCCGGTTAAGGCAGTGGAGAACTTTCAGAGGGAAAATTAGCAGGAGATAACTGATAACTGACATTGGCAACAAATCTTTTCAAAAGCCTTTAAAAAATTAAATTTATAAGCAGTATTATCATTATAATTGGCAATGACCAAAGCCAGTTTTTTTTCATTATTTGGTTAAATAATCTGGGTTTCTGAAAGAAAAGCCCAATCAATATCTAAGGTAAATCTAAACCCTCATAAAGTTGGTAGAATATGATAGGTTTTATCTATTATGAGCTTGAAGAATAAGAGAAGACAATTCTGATAGTTCTTTGGCAAATTTGGATCTTTGTGTTTCTCAACAATAGACCGTCCTATCAACAGATAAAAGCTTTTTGAAAAATCACCCTTTTTACATGAGGTTGATTTAATTGATTTGTTTAAACCGTTGCAGATTATTTAAAGTCAGAAAATATTTTTAAAATTTAAATTTAGTGATACAACTCCTATTAATTAACCCATAGCTGGTGAAGAGAACAAGTGGATTCATACCTTTCCCAGATTATTTGTGTGTAGAGAAATATAACAAACCCATTTGGAATTGGAACTTGCTTCTCCTATTTTCAATTCCAAGCCATTGTCCATTACCTAACTGAATATCCATGCTTACAAAACCTAATATTCCTAAGAGGCCACCAATCTAGGTACTGACCAGGCTTGATGTTGCTTAACTTCAGTGATCCTACAGTGTTTAAATGTGATACAGCTGTAAGCTTTTGTCATGTTAGGAAAAGTTTGTCAAGGATAGGGAAGGCAATTTTGAGCCTTATTAAAGGCTTATTCTTTATTTCTAATCCCACTGCTTACAGACAACCAGAGAATGATCGTTCTGCAAATTTTCATGAGGGGGGAGTGTAACAGAGAATCGGTTCAGCCTGATAAAAGACTCTCAGTTGGTTGTATGTTGTGCTGTAAGCACCAGGAGTTACGTCCCCTTCCACAATGGGCTGTTGAGAAAAGACCTTCTACTTAGAGTAGGTAGCACTGACTATTGGGATATGAACAATACTGGGTAGGTATTAGCCAATAGTCAGCGTGGGTCTGGGAATGGAACAGCTATATAACACCAGTGTTTTTCTCAGGCGAGGGAGGAGCGCTCTCAATGTTTGTTCATGCAAATACCAGACAAGATGAACACAATTAATAATACAATTATCATTCAATAAAATTGTTGTATGACCCAATTTGGGAGATGTGATGTTTTTGGATTTCCACTTGTGCCAGAGATGATTCTTCAAGTCTTGGTAAAATTCAGGATTTCGAATGCTGATTTTTAACGTCAGCAGATCTTCCTCTCCCCACTTGAAAGGTCAACCTTTCTACTCCTACTTGGCCATGCCCTTGATTGAGATAAACTTTGTACACACCAACCAAGTGATAGATTACTTCAGAAAACAAATATCAAGTTTTATCAGATCAAGAACAGAAACAAAAAAGTGATGAGTTGTGGAGGCAGACTTTTATTACCCCATTTTCATTGATATACTTGTCTGATTTTTTAAAAATTTGTTTAAGGCTGACTAGACAGTAAAATAATCTCATATAATACACATGCCATGTTTCACATGCATAACACTAAGCTTTGTTTAAATCTCAGTACAGAGGAAGAATATTATTACTAATTTCATTTATGTACCATGTAAACCCATGTATAAGCCAATCCAAATATAAGCCAATCCCTTATATCTGAAAAATGGGCAAAAATCAGAACTTTGAGGCAACTAATTAACATGTTATGTTTAAATGGTTGATTTTGTAAATTCTCACAAGTGGAGAACATTTTTATGAAGTTTTACTATTTTGATATCTAAAATGTTTTCATATCATTTTTTTTAATCATTTCACCTCAAGCAAGGCAATAAAACCACTAAAACAGAAGGGATTACTGAGTATAAACAAATAAGGAAAAAGAGAAACATTATTAAAGAGCTAGAACAATAAGAATAGTCAAGAAGACAGTAGATAACGATTGACATTGCATTAAAATTTTTGAAGATCAAAGTTGGCTGTAAAGCATGGAGACGGAAGAGTGTTCCAGAAGTGAGCGAGAACAATAGAAGAGTAATCAGGAAGACAGTAGATAGCGATTGACATTGCATTTAAATTTTTGAAGATCAAAGTTGGCTGTAAAGCATGCAGTTGGAAGAGTGTTCCACAAGCGAGAAGTGAGCGAGAACAAGAGAAGAGTAATCAGGAAGACAGTAGATAGCGATTGACATTGCATTTAAATTTTTGAAGATCAAAGTTGGCTGTAAAGCATGGGGTCGGAAGAGTGTTCCACAAGCGAGAAGTGAGAGAGAACAAGAGAAGAGTAATCAGGAAGACAGTAGATAACGATTGAAATTGCATTTAAATTTATGAAGATCAAAGTTGGCTGTAAAGCATGCAGTTGGAAGAGTGTTCCACAAGCGAGAAGTGAGCGAGAACAAGAGAAGAGTAATCAGGAAGACAGTAGATAGCGATTGACATTGCATTTAAATTTTTGAAGATCAAAGTTGGCTGTAAAGCATGGGGTCGGAAGAGTGTTCCACAAGCGAGAAGTGCCAGAGAAGAAACTGTTAGCACAGAACTTACAGTTGCATCTAACCAATCCAACTGTAAAATGATGAGACCTAGCTGCCAATCTAGCACTGAACTTAAATAAAGTGGAAAGATTCATTACAGTATAGTTTTTGGTTTAACTCCATTACACAATGATTTTTTTTTTACCATTTCATTTGTTTTAGAAAGTTTTAATAAGTTTTTCAAATTTTGTTTACTTCCTTTTAGCAAACAATAGCACCAACTTCCAAATGTAATAGGATTTCATTTATCATGTAAATCAAATGAAACGCAGACCTTAAAAAATTTCTCATATAAGTCAATAAGAATGGGCCAGCAGCATAAAGAAAAATTGATTAGAACATTACTAAATAGAAATTAATTATGGAACCAGCCAGTCTAATGCTGAAAGAAATAAAAACAAAGATTATGAATAACAAAAATATACTGCTTCTAAAATTTAAGTAAAATGTTTCTTCTTGTTTATGATCAGGTTTCCAGTTCCTTCTAAAGTCTACTTCAACTCTATACTTCTGACATCGCCACCTTTTATTTACTATTTTTTTTTCTTTCAATAGGAGCGGATAGGTTTGTCTATCAACTGGTTCACACTGCACCCCAGTCTTTTAAACATGAATAGAGGTTTATCCCTTGTTTCTTGTTTAGAACTGGGTCTCCATTTCCTTCTAAAGTTGTTTTGTAAAATATTTCTTTTGTGTTTATAAAAACTTCAATTTAAAATTCTTAGCAGTTTCTCCAATATATTCCTTGTGGCAATCATTACAGGTAATGAAGTAAATTCCTCCTTCAAGTTTTAGCTTATTATTATTTTGTTTTGTATTAATTAAGTCTTCTTATTGTTTTGGAAATAGTTGTAAAATCTTTTCTATTAAGCTCAGGTGAATTCTTTTCAATTACAGTTGTGACTGTTGGTAGGTAGAATACTGCAACTCAATACTTTTGACGTTTCCACCTAAACTCTGAAATTTTATATATTATTTATTTATTTTTTCCCTTCAATAGCAGTAGATTGTTTCAGCTATCATCTGATTTGTACTCCTACTCGATCTTTTGAACATGAATAGAAGGTTATCCCTTGTTTCTTGTTAAGGACTGGGTTTCTGGTTTCTTCTAAAATTTTCTCATTCTTTTTCACACACAGTAGTTCCTAGTGTCTTAGTGGCATTATTACCTTGCTTGGGATGAAATGAAAAATTGTAAAGCAACTAAATCCTTTAATCCAAATTCTGTAGATTAAATAATCTTTATTTGATCTACATTCTGGCAGATTAAATAAAGGGTTCAGTTCTAAATTCCCCGAAGATTACCCAGATATACAGGAAGGCCGGAGGGAACAACACCTGAAATGCTGTGATAAAATGACAAAGACGAGGACAATAATCTGAATATAAACAGTTTAAATAATGATAACACTTCATCCCAGAAATTCAAACAAAAGTAAATTATCAAATAAATACCAGCCAAAACTTGAGTATAACAACCAGTATTTTTTTCACTGGAAATAGTAAATTTGAAATCCTTTAACTTTCAATTGAAGCTAAAAATGAATGCTTTTTCATTTTTAAAAACTCATTTTAAACCTTACGTATATCAACGTAATGTCTAGTTTTTAACAGACTTGTGTCTTTTCAAAGACTTTTTTCTACGCTTTTTATACTTCAAAATTTATTCTTAAAAAAAAAATTGCCATTATTATTTCACAAAGTTACTTTAATATTTTTCTCTAATATTGTTGTTATCCATAAAGAACAAATGCATTCATAGAATTATTTCCTTTTATTGGCTGTATTTTTCTTTAAAGTAAAATAAGCAAACAAATATTAATGTTTGGTTTAATTTTTAAAAATTTTCCATTAAAGTGTAAAATAGAATCATATGCTTAAAATAGGATCAAATGTCATATGCTTAAAATAGGATCAAATGTCATATGCTTAAAATAGGATCAAATGTCATATGCTTAAAATAGAATCAAATGTCATATGCTTAAAATAGGATCAAATGTCATATGCTTAAAATAGGATCAAATGTCATATGCTTAAAATAGGATCAAATGTCATATGCTTAAAATAGGATCAAATGTCATATGCTTAAAATAGGATCAAATGTCATATGCTTAAAATAGGATCAAATGTCATATGCTTAAAATAGGATCAAATGTCATATGCTTAAAATAGGATCAAATGTCATATGCTTAAAATAGAATCAAATGTCATATGCTTAAAATAGGATCAAATGTCATATGCTTAAAATAGGATCAAATGTCATATGCTTAAAATAGGATCAAATGTCATATGCTTAAAATAGGATCAAATGTCATATGCTTAAAATAGAATCAAATGTCATATGCTTAAAATAGAATCAAATGTCATATGCTTAAAATAGAATCAAATGTCATATGCTTATTATAAAATTAAAGAAAAAGCCATTTAAGAATGGTTTTACATAAATTTAATGTCATATAAGAAAATTTAATATATTTAATTAAAAGTTTAATTCGATATTCTAAAAATGCGGTGAACAAAATATTAACCATGCTGGTGCTTGCTGCACAGACATTTTTCCAGGTTCTTCTAAAGTATTTATTTATTTATTTACTAAAGTTGACACAAACAGGCTGAGATTAAAGTGCACTGCAGTGGATTACCTCACCACAAGGCACTTTCTCAAAATAACCAAAGCCATCTCCCCTTGTGGGGCACCTCAGGCACTGGGCAAAAACTTCAGCCCCCACATTTAAATCGAGGGTGAGGTATTGCCTGGAGGAGCAACACTCTGGGAAAAAGCCAGGAAATAGCTGATCTTATGTTGACAAGTGCCAGAAATTTCGATACTTAACTCAATAATTAATTCAAAGATTATGTAATATTTTGCAAACCTTCGTTAACAATATACCCCAAAACCAATATACCCCTCTCCCCACCAAAAAAAAAAAATCAATTTAAAAAGTGCATCCTCAGGTTTAAGGCAAACCTCTAAAATTTTTGTTTTTAACTTATTGGTATACAGGGGAAATAAAAGTTGGGATTAGGAGTATAATTCATTTGGCTTGAAAAGTTATCCCTAATTTGAAGCAGTAAAAGAATATTAATAAATAGAAAATAATTAGGGAACGAGCCAGTCACATTCTGAAAGAAATAAAAACACAGATTATGAATAACAAAAATATACTGTAAATTGCTTCTTAAATTTAAGTAAAATAATGTTTCTTCTTGTTTATGATCAGGTTTCCAGTTCCTTCTAAAGTCTAATTTGAAGCAGTAAAAGAAATAATTGTACTTAAGAAGCTTAATCTATCATTTCAGATATCACCTAGTTTCCAGTTTGTCTTTTTTACAAAAGACAAAGATGAGAGAGCGAAAATCAGCTTCAAAAGCCAATGTGAATGTTACAAACAATAATCACTTGTCAACTACATTGGCCTTCAAATTTTCATACCATAGAAGTTCATGGAAAAATGCACCCCAAAAATCCACTATATGTATGGCCAGGTGTGCCAAAGAGTCAAATAACCAACACCCCATGCTGTTCAAAGGGATATCAAAACAAACCTCCAGTACTGCTCAAAATCAAATTGATGACATGAATATTTCTTTTTTAGAATTAAATAAGATTAGTTATACAAATTTAAAAGAAAGTCTTGTCAACAACAAAAAAGGACTTTGTGTGTCCAGTTGTAGCATTTTGGGCTGAAAATATTTTAACTGTTCAGTTGTCAAATGTTATTGATGGTATCCCTCTCTTTATGTTGAGAACTTATAAAAGTCAGGAGTTAAGTGTTATATTAGCAGCCTGTCCAAAAATCGTATAAATACAGTTGATACTTGGTCAACATTGAAAGAAATGATATTTAAATTCTATGGCTTTTGATCACAAGAAGGCTATCTTGAGTCAGCACTTTTCAGCAATGGCCCCCAAAATGATTGGAATGAAATACAGCTCAGATATAGTAATATGTGCTTTTGAGTACTATACAACATCTCGGTCATTGTATAATAGATTAAGACTGGATTTTCAATTGCCATCATTAGCAACATTGAGAAAGATGACATCAAAAGTTTTAAAACTTAATGAAAAATCTTTTTGCTATCTGTATTTAATACTCTTAATGCCAGTCAAAAAGGGTGCATAATTCTCCATGATGAAGTATATATATCAAGAAAATGTTACTAAACCATAGCAAACAACTATTTGGTAAGTCAGTTGACTATCCATCTCTACTTGCTCAAACAATACTTGGTATAATGTTGATATGTCTTAATGGGAGTCCAAATTTTCTTACAAGATTGATTTGAATTTCAAAATTAACATCAACCTTTTTATTTGAACAAATTGAGTTAACAGTTCAGGCCATCAACTCTGTATCAGCTGACGTAATATGTGATGGCAACTGAGTAAACTGAGCATTTTTAAAATTATATCCCACACTCCCTGAAAAGCCTTGGTTAACTGAAGATTATAAAGATTTGCTTTTTTATTATGTTCATCTGTTGAAAAATATTTACAATTTGTGGCTCAAAGAAAAAAACAGGAGAACTAATCCTTGATGATAATGGAGTAAAACAAGATGAAGAAGTGTGTGTGTGTGTCTGTGTGTGTATTATTTGTTTTGGTTGGGAATTATATGTCAGGAAGTGGTGAACCTACAACCAGTTCCAGATAGTATTAAGATGACTGTTTAAATAGACATTAACATTTTAAAGGCACACATGGAGCCATACCCCTACACCGTGGAAACTGTTAGATGTAGACGTCTCTTCTACTCCAATAGCTTCATGTCTCGCACATCTCGCCTATG
The DNA here is from genome assembly GCA_964036315.1 of Acanthosepion esculentum. NCBI lineage: Eukaryota > Metazoa > Mollusca > Cephalopoda > Sepiida > Sepiidae > Acanthosepion > Acanthosepion esculentum. The sequence continues at coordinate 57,262,291 of OZ038509.1, read as the reverse complement.
GAACTCCCTTCCCTATTACTGTTTCCCTGACAAATACAATCTCCAACGGTTTAAGTGTAGCGTCAATCGACATCTCCAGTTGCCTTGATCTATCCACTTCCCTTCTCCACATCCTTTCATCTTTCATTCCTATCTGCTCTCGCTCCAAATCTTCTGTAACCCCCTTGCCTTGATCGACCCACTGTCTTTCTCTTTCTCCACATCCTCTCCTTTACCACTCCTATCTGCTCTTCCTCCAACCCTACTCTAACCCCTTGCGTGATAGTGGCTTCCAGCCTTGCTTGGGGTGATACGCTTAAAAAAAAAAAGTTCAAGAAGAAGGCAAACACTGTCAGAAAGAAGATAATATTGATGGCTGGCAATACATTTGAAGACTAATGAGATCTGAATAAAATGGGTGTCATATGCACTGATTTGGCTAGCTTGTTTTGCAAAATACTTTTTCATACCTGTTAACTGCCACCTGACTTAATTTTAAGAAAACTTGAAAAATTCAATAGTGTAACTTTAATTGATTATATTAGTTAAAAGCAGAAGACTTTGAAGAATATAAATCATTGATTTTTTTCTAAAATCAAATTACACAGTTACTGAAAATTAGCTCTTAATTGCAACATACAAAGCCCAATAAAACTAAGACATTATTTAATTAAAAAAGCTTTTAATGGCTTTTATAAATAATATATGTTAAGGACAATATTGTCTGAAGCCAAAATATTTTTCTGATGAAAAATTAATTTTTACAAGAATTGTTTCCTTTTTTTTTTTCAATGTTAAAAAGCGATTCAGGCTTTGGCCATATCTTTGTTTGAAAAATTTCAAAAGAAGCCACCAAATTTTCACAAAAATCTTAAATAAATTTTATAGCAATTTTTTTTTTTTTACTTTTACACTACTATATTTAGTGGACTATGATTAAATAAAACAAAAAGTGTAAATGATTACATAATTAATACAAAAATTTCACATTTTTGTAACTGTCATAACAAAATTAAAAATAAGGAAAATTAATTTTTTTATTAATTTTTATATTATCTCAGTTGTGAAATTTTTTCATAAGGAACAAAACTGGCCATAACTTTGATTTTACAAATGCCACCCTAATTTAAAAAAAGAACAGAGTTCTTTACGTTCAAAAGACTTTGAAAGAATCTGGTTAAATATTTTACCAACTATAAGCACAACCTTTATTAAATCTCTTAAGAAACCTCAACAGAATGCAGAAAGCACTGGAATGTTGAGGTTTCTTCTAAAACTCGATGAATTACTTAATTATGATTATCTCCTAACAATTTCTCATATATCCTTGCTTGAACCGGCTTCTAATGCTCTGAATGATAATAGTCATGGCTCTCGGGGGGCACAATCCTTGGTTAAAGGAACTTGTATGAGTTCCACCACGGAATATGAGAGAAGCCACATCACATTGGTGAGAAAGTGACTGAAGTTGAGACGCTAAGTCAGGATTGATTACATTACAGATTCTTCGGATTTTGTCAAGAACTTTGTGAGGAATAGCAGGACACCAGACCAGATACGGTGGCAGTATTCAATGCACAGGCAAATGGTAGATTTGTAAATGTGGAAGATAGACTCTGATGAGAAAAATTTTCTGACACAGAACACTGACCCAACTTTCTTTGCAGTAGATTCAGCTTTTGATTCGATGTCGTCGTGCCACTTCAAGTCAGTTGAAAATGTGAGGCCAAGGAGGCACAGTGTGTAGCTCTCCAGGAGTCTAGAATCAGCCATTCTGATGGTAGGTAGAAACGTTTCTCTATGGCGGTTAAATGAGAGCAGTTTTGTGGCATTATATATGTGCATGTGTGTGTGCATGCATGTAGGCATAAAGACACACATTTTGTATGCGTGTGTGTATACAAGTGTACAAACATAGACAAGCTTTGAGGTAGCTATAGTCAACCACAGTTAAAGGAAGAAAATTAAAAATAACCTAGTAATTTTTACTTTTACACCAAATTACTACTTAATATTTGAAAGTTCTAGAAATATCGAAAGATTTTATCCTAAAAGTATTAGAGGAAGAATATGGGGGAGAGAGAGAGATAGATCACCTACCTTTCCATGTTGTCGGGATACAAGGATGTAATATGTGAGCAGGTTCCAGGAAAGGAACACAGTGATGACCACACCCACCACGTGCTTACGGCGCATCCTAATGCCGAAAATCTCTACAGCATGATCTGACGGTAGAGAGTCTGCAAAGAAATGAAAACATTTGAACATTTTCAAAAGCAATCAATAAATGAAAGTCTTTAAAAATATCTACAACTTCAGACATGTCAAAGAGTTACAGGAATTAACACAAGACTCACCATTCTTCCCATCTTCAACTACTACTACTACTATAACTGCCTCTATTTGATGCAGTGATAATATTTTTAGTGGAGATCATAGAAGAGACCTGCCTAAACAAGCTGGAGTGAGGAGTTATCCTTACTTACATTGTTTGCAGTTGGACTAATATCCTCATCTTCACTGTTATTATCAAAACGTTTTGGCTTTCTAGGACGAAGAATTATTATTATTTACAGTCAGACTAATATCCTCATCTTTGTTGTTATCATCACAATGTTTCAATAACTGTAGCTTCCAGCCTTCTTCAGGAATCTGTGGATCTGATAACCTTCAGGAAACTTTGAATTGAACACTATTTAATCTACAGGGATAGACTGTTTTTGTTCTGCAGTCCATGTCCAGGGATCTCTTGTCATGTTTTCTTCTTCGTACTGAGCATCTATTGCTGGTCTTGTTTCCACTCAATCTGTACTACCTGGACCAGGAATTGAACTCATAGTTACTATGCTGTCAAATTCACAAACCAACATCTCAATATTTCAGAAGACATCTGCCTGAACAAGCTGGGAAGGAACTACGAGGGTCATTCAATAAATAAGGTGAATTTTTCAGTATAAGGACTTCTAATACAGATAGAAGCTTACTCTTTTTTAAATTTTTTTTTGTTTTACTTCTTTTTCACATGGATTTAATTTCTTTTGCAGATTGAAAAAAAAACTTTGAGAGTTTTGGCGATTAACAAAGATGGCCTACCAAGAAGCATGCTCCAGGATTGAACAGCGGTCAGTTATCAAGTTTTTGGTTGCTGAAGGGTGCAAACCAGTTGAAATTCATAGGAGAATGTCAACTGTGTATGGTGCCACATGTTTCAGCCAAAAAAAATGTCTACAAGTGGGCTAAATTGTTTAAAGAACGACGGAGCAGTGTTGAGGATGAAGACAGGCCTGGGAGGCCTACAGAAGTGAGGTCTCCTGAGGTGATCGAATCAGTCAATGACCTCATTCAGTCTGACAGAAGGGTGACAGTGGATGACATTGCAAGGACTTTGAGCTTATCTGTTGGGACAAACGCAGGGATCATCAGTCAGAAGGAGTCATCTTGCATCATGACAACGCAAGGCCTCACACAGCAGCCCAAACGGTTCAAACCATCAACAAGCTGGGCTGGGAACTGCTCCCTCATCCCTCTTACAGCTCAGACCTTGCCCCTTCAGACTTTCACCTGTTTGGTCCCTTGAAAGCGTTCACGAGAGGCACAAAGTTTAAAAGTGACGATGAAGTCAAAAGTGTTGTGAGCGACTGGCTGAGACATCAGTCCAAAGATTTTTACGCTGAGGGAATACGGAAGCTTGTGTACCGATGGGAAAAGTGTGTGACAGTGCTGGGAGACTACGTTGAAAAATTTTTTAAAAAGTAAGCTTCTATCTGTATTAGAAGTCCTTATACCGAAAAATTCACCTTATTTATTGAATGACCCTCGTGTAATATGCTACATATATTTTTTGTCTGTAACTTTTTGCTGAACTAGTTTTCTCTCTTGCATTGGCATTACCGGGTAACTGTCTTTTTTATGACAATGGTGAACAGTTTCAAAATAGATACAAGTGAAAAGACAGACTCTATGAAAGAGCAGATCATTGGTTAATTGTATCTAAAAAATTCACTAGTTAACAGAAAGGACTTAAAATAATACCAATTTAAGCAATGTTATATTTGATGGCATCATGTATAAAATGGCAGATTATGCTCTTTAGCTTTGAGTGGCAACCAGTCTGGGAGAAGAAAAATTCTAAATTCAAATATATTAGGCATATGTCAAATGCAAACAAAGCTTGGTAGGGCCATTCACTACAACTAACCCTCCAGCAACCATCTTGCACCCTAAATTGCCACTACCCTCTGGAGGAAGATGTCAAGAGAGTAGCACCCATTGCCCCCCCACCCTCAATTCCCTAAGGCACAAATCATAAGCTATTAATTTCTACCTCTCTCTCTTTCTCATATATATATTTCCACTATTTACATTGTTCAAACTGTTGTCCTCATCTTTGTCATATTCATGACGTTTTGACTGTTGTACCAGCTATCTTCAAGTGATATACGTTGGAATTTCAAACCAAACCCTTTACTTAGTCCACTAGGGTAGATTGATATAATTTTGTGTGCCATGCCTTTTTTGATATCTCTGTTTCAATTATTTCCCTTCTCTAACTCAACTCAACAAGTTTTTGTTCACCTCTACTGTGGCCAAGTATTGAACTCACAACTCTCTTGGATCAGGTCACTTGATTACTTCAAACAACACGTTGGTTGAAGTAATCCGGTGATGGGAAATAAACTGAGATATCCAGGAAAGGCATGGTATGTGGAACTAGAACAATCTACCCCAGTAGACTAAATAAAAGGTTCAGTTCTAAATGCTGCTATATATCATTTGAAGAAGGCTGGAGCGTACAACTGTCGAAACATCATGAATATGACAATAAAAATGAGGAAAAATAGTGTAAATAGTTACAATACTTCATCTCAGATATATATATATATATATATATATATATATATATATATATATATATATATATATTTTATGCACTGTTACATTAGACCATGTACATACCCACTACAAAACCATACATCTTGTTTCAATGTTAAAAAACGTTTTTAAATGTTGAAACAAGATGTACAGTGTTGTAGTGGGTATGTACATGTTCGAATGCAACAGTGCATAATAAATATTTATTGCTCTACTTTTGTATTGAGCCCTGTTTTAAATTAATATTTTGAACACTGAAATCTTACTCTTCATTCTTTTACATTTGGATATATATATATATATATATATATATATTTAAAGAATCAATGAATTCATTATATTATTACTTCAAATGTTATTACAGTGGATACTCATATTTGAAATAGACACCACATTTTTATTTTAATTTTAAACAGTGTGCATTACATCTAACGGACTGTACGTTTGAGAAATCTAAAGAAAATGTGCTCATCAACAGGAATTGAACCTGCATCCATCCCTGGTGTGCTTTACCGCTCGGTTACAGAGTGCCTCACAGTTCATCAAGACTATTTTCCCTTTTAAGGAAAGCACACTTTCTCATTTGGATATTTTTTTCCAAAGTCTTTATCTGCACAGTTCTGTAACCAAAATATATACAAAGCAATTTATAAAGAATTAATCGATTTATTTCTAACCCAATATTTTTCTTTAAACATTATTACAGTGCATATTTTTTTTTCATTTGGCAGTGTTTGTCACCTTCCTTTCTGTTAAAAACACAAAAGTTCAGTTCCTATAACTCTTGACGCTATGTTTTATGACCACTTAGAACACTTTTTCATTCAGTGTTGCTATTTCAGAAGCAAATTTAGAACACAAGCCAAGGACTTAATTAACAGGAATTGTTTATAATATCTTATTGTACCTAACTTATAAATTAAACTTTATCATAGGAATGTAGGCACAGGAAAAATGTATGAAATACAGGGCTTCATACTGTCCCCCCTTTCAGTCATAATAGGATTATCAATGAAAAATTCTCAGGCATTTTAACACAAAGAATGAAAATAATTTTGTTAAACCCATTTGTTGGCTACATCTGATTAAACTGAGCTATCTGACACAAACATACATATGTGGGGCAGTTGGTGAGTATAAGATTCACTACAGTAGTTAGAGAGAATAACTTGTTATTCTCTACTCTACAGTGACGTGTCTATCAATGTTATAAGTCAACAAAAATAAATTTTGCTGATTGATTTTTCTCTCTACCATCATCTAACCAATCGCAATTAAACAAAAAGACCGAAAGGAATCAATAACACCTTCTGATTTGATTCCTATGAATATTTGTCCCCACCACATGAACATTGAGTGCAAAAATGAAAAAATAAATGAAGAAAGTTGCCAATCCTAAAATCAATTTACTCCTAAATAGATTTCCACCACAAATCTATCGGCCAACTTTCCCCTGACACATTCTGATAAGACACTGGTCATCTTACAGATACAATTTGACAAAATTGATTAGAAAATCTTGTTCTTGCAGTACAGTGCTTGTGTGAAAGTCAAGTATCTTTGCTTATAAAAAAAACCATGGGAAAAATGATATATAAATTTTTATATATCAAGAACAATTTTAGGGAAATCTATGAAAAAGTGGAAAATATTTTTGTGTGATGCATTTCATCGTTTAGGACTTCACTGGACGAAAGTAATGTTTATGTTGATGTGACAACATATGCACACAAAAGAGAGGGAATGCTGATAATCTTAGAATTTGTTTTATATATATATATATATATATATATATATATTTATATAAAAGTGGACATGGAAGTCAGCACTTAGAGGTGACAGTCTGTTTCATGCTAGTGCAATCGTCAGGCGACTAGTGCTGTTATTTTTCTCGGCTATTTATATAAGGGTCAGTGGTGCATTATGGGTAGTCTATTTTGGCGGTTACTTTTACCAGAAGTCGCTTATTTGTTTATTTATTTATGTCAAATTATTTTGCTTGTTTTTTGTTTGTTTTTTAATTTTAATTTTTTATCTTATATATTTATTTATTTATTCTTTTATTTTGATCGGTGTCTTTGGTTAACGTAGTAAAAATTTGTTTATATAGCTTATTGTTGGTAGTCTATAATGGCCGTCATTTACCGGAAGTCGCTTGTTCGCTTATTTATTTGGGTCAAATTGTTTTGCTTGTTTTTATTTATTTTCATTTTTATTTTTTATCTTATATATTTGTTTATTTGTCATTGATTAAATCTGTTTGTTGAATTTTGGGGTGTGATGTGGTTTTTTCTGACTATTATTTAGGTGGGAACAGTTTTTAATTTATCTATTTAGGTTGGTTATCTATTTGTTTTTGTTTTTTTTTTAAACGGCTCGTTTATCGTAATCGGTTGTTAGTTTATTTATATATTTGGATGTATTTAGATCGATTTATTATACTTGTTATTATTTATTTGTTACACTATATATTTTTGGCTTTCGGTTCTTAAGTAACGTAGTATATTATCTTTTATTAATGTTTTTTTTATTATTATTTTTATTTGTATAACAGTTATAACTTTCGTCCGTTCTTTTGTTTTGATTTTATTTCGTATATTCTAACAGGTGTGGTTTTGTGATTTGTTTGGAGTAATTTATTTTGCTTATTTTATTGTTGTTTGTTTATATATTTATTTATTTTTCTATTTTAAGTTACGTAGTAAAAATTTGTTTTCATGTCTACATTTTGAGATTAGCTCGGATCTTTTATTTAATAATTTATTTTGATCTGGGAAGGTAATGATAGCTATATTTTCCTCCAAGCAAAGTTTGCAAGTTTTTGATAGGTTGTTGTAGGCTGATGATTTTTTCCTTATTTTCCAAGATATTTTTGGTGTGGTGTGTGTTTTGTTTTTTATTTCCCAGATATACTTAGAAAGCATTGTGCTGTTCGCATATTTACTATTTGTGAAAGACATTTTGTGTACATAATTTCTTTGTTTCCATGGTCCTTCGGTTACTCCTATATATACTTTTTCTTCATTATCTGCTGATTTTGTCATGGCTTGGTAGATTACGTTGTTTTGTAAACAATTACCGTTTAAGGGACATTCGTTTTTTATTCTGCAGTTGCACGTGGGTTTAATTTGTTCGTGTGGTTTGTTAATAATTTTTCTGTTGTGCTTTTTTATTATTTGTGCCATGTTCTCGGTGCAACTGTAGCTGCTTTTTACTGTGTTTTTGTTGAATATTTTGTGTAGGGTGCTTGATTCCGGGAAGTGTTTGCGTAAAAGCTTGAAGAATATTTTTCCTATGTTTGTTTTTACGTTTTTGCTGTACGGTGGGTTGAACCATATGATATTTCTTTTTCTGTTGGTCTTTTTTGTGTTCTGTGGTGAGTATGTGAGTGTTGCTGGGAATCCGCTATCTTTTAGGGCTGTTTCGTAGTCTTTCTTGGCTTTGTTAAATATAGATTCATTGGAAGAATTGTCTAGTTTTATTCCATCTTATCATTGTTTCATTTTATTCCAACACTCTGGCTCTATACACTCTTCATTATTACTATTATTACTAGTTTTATTCCATCTTATTATTGTTGCTTTTTATCCCAACAATCTGGCTCTATACACTCTTCATTATTACTATTATTTTATTACTAGTTTTATTCCATCTTATTATTGTTGTTGTTTTTTATCCCAACACTCTGAATGTATACACTCTTCATTATTATTATTATTTTATTACTATTTTTATTCTATCTTATTAGTGTTGCTTTTTTATCCCAACACACTGATTCATTATGCTTTATATCCGAAGACTTTATATTCTCAAGCAGTTAAATCAAGCAGTGAGAATCATAAACAAGATTTGAACTTACATCAAATATTTTTAGGAGACACAACTAACCTCCTCCCCAATATTCTGGGAGCATATCTGACCTCCTCCCCAATATTCTGGGAGCATATCTGTCCTCTTCCCCAATATTCTGGGAGCAGATACTGCTTTTAGCACTTTGGTCACAGATTTTAGACAGCTTAGCAAAGACCAATGTACTCTTCAAGGCACACTTTGGATTAGCTATACACTTCTAGGACATAGAGTAAAAGTTCAAGTCTCATCAGCAGCTGTATTTTAAATTTTTATTTTTGATTTAAACTACAGCAGAAAAACAACAACCTGATAAATATTCACGCTACATTGCAAAAGTTTGAAGCCATCCCCAGAATTAGCGAGGGATAGACTTGAGAGAAGAGTGAAACAAAAATGAAAAAGAGCTCTGAGAGTCACTGAAAAAAGAATGGAATCAATTATCAAACTTATACTTTGAGAAACTTTTGCAATGAATGTCAAAACTTTTTTGCTGAAATAATCAAGGCTAAAGGAAGATATTTTGATGAGAGCAAAATTTAATAATAAAATGCTTTTTTTTCTTTTTGTCATAATAAAATTTCTAATAAAAAATCATCTCTCACTTTTTTTAACCATGTATAATAACTCTCTTATTTAAAGTACAAAACAACTACATTTTGTGCCAATTTAAAAAATTACCAGGGGTGCCCTCAAACTTTTTAACTGTAATGTATATTAAACAAAAATAAAACAAAAGAAATAACTCTTTACAATTTAATAACACATCTTTTTTTTTATGTTAAAACAACAAATTTCAGTTGATAAAGAACAAGTGAATACACAAAGATAGAAAGAAGTTGCTGAAAACTGTGACTTAAATCATCATCTTCTATCTGCCACGTCCTTTCAGGATGTTGGTGATAATGGCTCTCCACAGCTTCCTGTCCTTTGTAGCTCTTAATAATTTGTGTCTTTTTGTTATCTCTCCAAACCCTGTTCTGCCACCCATTTACACAAGCTTGTAATTATGTGTTCTTTTCCTCTGTCCCTCTTGCCTTCAATCTATCCTGTGAGTATTACATTTTCAAAGCCCTCTTTCCTCATTATATGCACTAGAAATTTCAATTCTCTTTCTGATGTTAAGTATAAGTGTAATTTTTGTTTTCATTTTCTCTAAAACTTTATCACATGTTTGGTATTCTCAGCATCCTTCTGTAGAACCACATTTCTGTTACTTCAAATCTCTTCTTCATCCATGAGGAGATTGTCCAGAATTCACTTCCACATAGGAGGACTTATATTACATTGCAGTGCAGTACACTTTTCTTTGTTTTGAATAAAATTTTCCTATTTCTTAATACTTTGCTTAGCTTTTGAAATACATCTTTCACTATCCCAATGTGCTTCCAGATTTCAATGTTGCACTTTCTGTTCTTTGTCAAAGCACTTCCTAGATATTTAAAATATTGTACTTGTTTGATTTTGGTATCTCCAATTTGTAATTTGCATGTTAGGCTGTTCCTTTTGCTAACAACCATATATTCTATCTTCTTGCAATTAATTGTTAGTCCTTTCTTCTCACTTTCCTTCACTACCATCTGTAGGAGTTCTTGTAGTTTCCTTTCTATGTCTGCTATCAACACTGCATCATCTGCATATTTTTTTTTTAAGCGTATCACCCCAAGCAAGGCTGGAGGCCACTATCACGCAAGGGGTTATAGAAGGGTTGGATGTTGTTAAGATTGTGGCCGGCAATAATGAATCCTCGCAGGACATCTAATTCTTTCCGAATCACCTCACTGTCTAGGTTGAATAAGTCCGGTGAGAGGACCCATCCTTGTCTTACACGCCTTACTATTTTTGTCTATTTACTGAATTCATTTCTTATTTGTATGCAGGAGGTTTATTGCCAGTACAGGATCAGCAATATTCTAACGTCCTTCTAAAATATATCAAGGTTACCTAGCAGTTTCTACAGTTCTTTGTATGTGATGCTAAAGTAGAAAATACCTTCATTTGAATAATTATTAAATACCATCAATAACAAAACAATCACTTATAAAGATCCCAAAAGTTTAAATTGGAAATAAGTAAAAGAAACAGAGTTTTATAGTTGATTTTTTTAAAGTTGAATATGCAAATTATTGCCATTAAGCAAGATTTATAAGGAAATTGAACCTAGAGTAAGCTGTTCTAGGGATAGTTTCACCCAATACAAGTTGCTACAGAACCAAAAAAATAACCTAAAAACATATGTTCTTAAATAGCCTCATTATCATGTTGATTCCAATCTGATTTAGGAATGACTGCAAAATAAATACTTTTCCCCCCTCTCCAATTTATAGGCAGAAGGACACAAATGGTATTTCTTCTTAGCCAATAAACCTGTCCAGTTCTTGATTTCCTATGACTCAGTACCGGTCTGTTTTGTCTTGAAGTCAGAACACTACATTCACTTATTGAAATTTACTCTTAGTTTGTAAACTTTTTGCCTTATTACTGTTAATTTGCTTTGTATATATTGTTTGCTTCCCGTCCTGTTCTTTTCTTTTCTTTTTTCTTGTTATTGCAAACTTTGTTTTGTGATGTCAACAAACACTCGTTGCCACTTGTGTAATGTCAACGAATACTCATTGTCACTTTCATAATGCTCATTTTAGTAGAGACTTTGTAATCGCAGATACAACTATAGTAACGCCATTGAACTGGTGTCAGATGCCTTTGAATAACACTCGCACTAATAGAACTTGCTTGATAATACTCGCTCAAAAAGTAACCACCGAATATTACCATTAGAGATGAGAACAGATACTACGCTTTGATCCCAGTCCGATGGCCAGGGAGTGAAGAAAAGCGTAACCAGTAGCACTGGCTTCTGTCAATGAATGCCGAATGTTTCATTATAAGGAAACAGCTAATATTAACATTAGAGATGAGGAGAACAGATACTACACTTTGATCCCAGTCCGATGGCCAGGGAGTGAAGAAAAGCGTAACGAGTAGCACTGGCTGCTCGGTCAATGAATGCCGAATGTTTCATTATAAGGAAACGGCTAATATTACCATTAGAGATGAGGAGAACAGATACTACACTTTGATCCCAACCCGATGGCCAGGGAGTGAAGAAAAGCGTAACGAGTAGCACTGGCTGCTCGGTCAATGAATGCCAAATGTTTCATTATAAGGAAACGGCTAATATTACCATTAGAGATGAGGAGAACAGATACTACACTTTGATCCCAACCCGATGGCCAAGGAGTGAAGAAAAGAGTAGCACTGGCTGCTCGGTCAATGAATGCCAAATGTTTCATTATAAAGAAAACGGCTAATGTTACCATTACCATTAGAGATGAAGAGAACAGATACTACATTTTGATCTCAGCCCAATGGGTAGGGAGTGAAGAAAATCATAGCTCTAGTAGCACTGGTTGCTCAATCAATGAATGCTGACTGTTTCCTTATAAGGAAACAGATACTATTACCTTTATAATTAAGTTGATCAAAATACAAGACAAATGCTGGTAGATATAATAAAATCCACATTTCTTATAGGTCATTATTAAGTTCAATCCCAGGGGCCATTCCTCCAGGCAATCTTTCTCAAGGGAGCTAGAGTTAATCTCTGGTACACAAGGTGTCCCCAAAGGGACAATCCTGAGAAGACTGAATTATTGTTGGTCTCTGATGTATACATGGGCACCCAACTTTAAACTTGGCAAGGTGTCATATTCCCTTTGAGTGGATACATGGAGAAATCCCATAAAACCACATTTATTTTATATCAGTTTCATGCAATATTTAGAGAAACTGACAATCAAATTTACATATATTTAATCAATTTTAGAGTTTTTCAGGAGATATACGGAATTTGAAATCTTGTTGTAAAGAACTGTAATTTCTTGTTGATTTCAGATAGTACGAAAATAATTCAATACAAGTTATTTAACACAATCTCACTGATATTAAAATAAACAGATAATCTAATCTAGAGAAGGTTGAATTTGCTTCATATAAAGGCCACATTTTTTAGGAATTATTTAACACAATCTCCTCGATATTAAAATAAACTTGAAACTCAATCTAGGGAAAGCTGAATTTGCTTCATGTAAGGACAAGAATCTTTAGGAATTATTTCGTTTAAACAAATGCATTAGATGTTTGAGAGCTCAAAGGCAAGCAAATTTATGCACATACATTTTTATTGTTAGTCACATAGTAAATAACAAAACTTTTATATAAATATTAACACCCAATCATAAACAATGATACATGTTCTTGCTCATTTTTAAGCCGTTATTTTGCATGAGCTTTGCCAAATCATAAAGTTCATAGATATAACAAATGCTTGCAAAATCTTCACAGATGTGCATATTTAATATGGTAAGAAACTAAATATAAATAATTCTAAAAATTTTAAATTCTTGCTTATTTACCTTTTGCATTAAACTGTATCATAAAAAGGAGCTCAGCAAATGTATTTCCACAAACTGCACACATAAAAATTGAAAGCGTGCATGCAGTCGTGGTTTGGTCACTTCCTGCTTGTTAGTCACAAATATAAAAGAGAAACTCGTATTCATGACCTGGTGGTTTTTATTTAGATTTGCGCATGTACGTGTGTATAAAATAAATTTTATCTACATGCATAAAAGAGCAGTCTCATAATAAAACTGACTTCTTTTTCAAGTAACAGTAAACAAACATGGATATCTACATCACTATTTGTGAGCTCATCTGATTGATCATTACCACTGCTTATTGAGTAATGAGTTTGATCCTCACTAGGGGTCCCAGACTTATGTGCTTGGGGTCTGTCTTAAACCTAATGCAGATCTTATTAGAGACCTTTTACCGACCCTTTATGCTCATCGTGTTTCCAGAGTGGTGGGGAGCGATAGATTGTTCCAGCCAAATACTGCAGCCCACCTACATCATATGTGGGTGACACAAAACAGGTTCCAAGAGCACTCACTTGACTTCCATTAGACCTTGTATTTGCTAGATCTAAATCTCATCCAATGTAAATACAAGTTAGTTTTTGATAACCTTTGAAAGTGTTTGGATAGATAAATCCAAAGAAATTGAGCAATTTCTAGATTTGATTCATGTTGCATGTTGGTTCCAATCGCCATTGGAATGGCTGCAAAAACATTCCCCTTCCCCAAAGTTATAGACAAATTGTACAGATGCAGAGATGCTGATGGGTGCATGTTGTACATCCCTGACGCATAAAAATCCTAAAGGACACAGCAACTTACCCACCTGTGTGCCCCAGGGAAAAGCAACAAAAGCTTCCCATCAGAAGTGATAGATTGCACATATTCTTTAAGAAACTTTTTACTAATTCTTCCTTTCTCTCTTTCTCTTACTCCTTCTTTCTTACTTACTTTGGGCAATGGAATGTGTGGGTGGTATGAAATAGACATCAATGTCACTTTACTAGAAACTTTTTTGGTTCATTTTTTAAAAACTTTATTTGACATGCACCTGAACTCATTGACTGTTGCTTTAAATAGTTTTTGTTTTAAATTTATTGATTCAATTGAAAAAACAAAAAAACAAAACCTTTTCTTCTGGCAATTTAAAAACTTTTTTCTGTCATAATTATCAAAAAAATATAGTTTCTTAATAGAACTGTGATTAAGTGTAAATACTAAAAAAGTTGTTTTGTCAACTTAAGTGATATAGCATGTTTAAAATTGTTTTTTAGAACTATGGTTAAAAAATATTAAAAAAAAAACAAACTGTGTAGCCCTGCAGTTCAACAAAAAAAAATATTAAGAAACCCTTGTTATTTTTTGATTTGAAGTCAAAATGCTGTGATCACTTGTCTGTGTTTATTTTGTGTGTTAACACCATTCTTACTTTGTGAACTTTTTTACCTTATTACTGTTACTTTGCCGACGTTTGTCTTGCATATATTGTTTGCTTAGTATTATTTTTGCCCTGTTCTTTTCTTCCTTTTCTTATTGTTTATTGCAAACTTTGTCAATTCTGTTTGTTGCGCATTTTCTCCAACCATCAATTCTGAACTTGTTATCTATGCTGATAAAAAAACATTTATTCCAAGTCTGAATGGTTTGATAAGGACAAATTGCCAGCTGATCTAAAAAAAAAAGAAAAAGATCTACATTCTGTTGTTAACTGGGGCAAGGAATGGCTTGTTGATTTTAAAAATGAAACTGCTCTCTCTTCTGAGAGAACCCTTTTTACCTTCGATTAGCATTGCAGATGCTAACCTCCAGGAAAGTGACACATTGCTTCTTCTTGAACTAAAGTTTTCCACCGACATGAAGTGAAAAGATTTTATTGAATCAACTGCTAGGTTCACTGCTATGAAAGCCGGTTCCTTGTGCTGTGCTAGACAACTTTTTCTCACCAGAATTTATTGTACATATTTATAAGTCTACCATTTGTCTTGGTTTTGAATATTGCTGTCACTTCTACTCTGGTGCACCTGTTATATATGTAGAAATTCTTGATAAAATCCAAAAAGAATCTGAAATTTTGTTGGTCCTGACCTGGCATCCTAGCTTCTGTCACTTCCCCATTGCCATAACATAACTTCCTTGTGCCTTTTCTATAAATATATTCATGGTAATTGTTCTGATGAACTTTCCTCTATGGTACCTAGATTTTATAAATTTAAGTGCAGTACTAAATTGGCAGTAAGGTCTCATCATTTTACAGATGAAATGGCTAGATGTAACTGTAAGTTCTATATTAACAGTCTCTTCTCTGACTCTTATCACTTGTGGAACTCTCTTCCGGCTTATTGCTTCCATTCAACTTTGCTCTTCGAAAATTTAAGTGTCTTCTTAATTCTTGTTCTCCACTTAATAATATTTTCCCTCATATTCTCTAACATATTGTAAGCCATTAGGTCTTATTGGTAGCATTAGCATTGTCTTGCTCAGGGTGAAATGATTGAAAAAATTAAAGATGAAAGAAATACTAATCAAAAATGAATAATAATTGACAAGGCTTCATCTAAGAAATTCAGACAACTTAAGACTATTACTACTTGGTGGAAAAGCAAAAGAAATAAGGTGAAAGAAATACTAGTGAAAAATGAATAATAATTGACAAGGCTTCATCTAAGAAATTCAGACAACTTAAGACTATTACTACTTGGTGGAAAAGCAAAAGAAATAAGGTGAAAGAAATACTAGTGAAAAATGAATAATAATTGACAAGGCTTCATCTAAGAAATTCAGACAACTTAAGACTATTACTACTTGGTGGAAAAGCAAGAGAAATAAGGTGAAAGAAATACTAGTCAAAAATGAATAATAATTGCCAAGGCTTCATCTAAGAAATTCAGACAACTTAAGACTATTACTACTTGGAAAAGCAAGAGAAATAAGATGAAAGAAATACTAGTCAAAAATGAATAATTAAATTGTTGTATATAAACTGAAAAGACATGTTTTTGGGTATTCAGTTTATGGGAAGATTAAAAAAATGTGAACCAGTTTCAACGGATTCCTATCTAAGTGTTGGTATCAAAATTTCATCCGGGCTTTGTATCAGAAGCCAAATTTTCTTAAACATTCAGATTGTTTCCTTGGACAAATGCCCAAGTTTTAAGCAAGACAATATATATTCACCTTGAATGTTACAATCACCCAATACAAAGATTTAATGGCATCACACTGATGATTGACTAACTCCATGGGTAGAGAATTCCTGCATGCACTGTAAGGACCCCAACCAACTGCTTGTTAAAATTACATCTAAGATGCATAACTATTCACTAGATAATTTCTATTTGAATTTCTGGGATGAGAAGTTACCATTATTTACAATCGGACTTTTGTACTCATCTTTGTTGTTGCTATCACAATGTTTTAGTTGTTGTGCTCTCCGGCCTTCATCAGGTTTATATACAGATCTGTGAAACCAACAGGGAATTCCGAATTGAACATTTATTTAAGGGGATAGACTGTTCTTGTCTAAATAAGAACTAGATGAGATATCCCAAGACATGGGCAGTGGAATAAGAACAGTCTACTCCCACAGATTAAATACAGGGCTCAGTTTAGAATTATTTGTAGGTTATTCGGATTGATATACAAATGATGAAAGCTGGAGGGTACTATGACCAAAACATTGTGATGTCAACAATAAAGATGAGAACATTAGTCTGAATGTAAATATTCCCGAGATATTTAAAATGGCGGGGCATGTCTCCAACAGACCTTGTATTAATCACAGATCAAATATTATACAGTAAAAAAATTGCTGTATAATATAATAAAACCTGATCACCTTAGGCCTCCACAAAATTGCCTAGATATCAACGAAGCCCCATGCTTTCTTGATTCTGCATGTACATACAGAATTTAACAGTGGCAAACTGCAGATATTATACAGTGGAAATTGCTGTATAATATAATAAAACTTGATCACCTTAGGCCTCCGCAAAATTGCCTAGATATCAACGAAGCCCCATGCTTTCTTGATTCTGCATGTACATACAGAATTTAACAGTGGCAAACTGCAGATATTATACAGTGAAAATTGCTGTATAATATAATAAAATTCAGCTGAATTGATCACATCTAAATAGCTGAATATGTTCCTATTATGAGAGACCACCTTAGGCCTCTGTATTAGTGTCTGTGTGTCGACATAGCCACATGCTTTCTTGATTCTGCATGTGCATACACAATTTCACAGTGGAAAACTGCAGCTGATCGCAGCTGCAGAATGGATGAATTAATTGGGTAATTGTTATCTCAGCTGCAGAATATGTTTACGCCAGTCTCGTTCACCTAATTAGTCACAGAAAGTTAGGTGAACCCTCATTTCCTTGCTTTCAGGCTGGAGGCCTGGTTATGTCAAACTGGATTCATTTTTAAAAAGTTGGTTAATCACAGCCATTTATTCATGATTGGAACCCTTGCTGTTGGATCGGCAGGAGATGCTCAGGGAGTCCAAAGACAAACAAACAAACAAAAAAGAAGAATAAAAAAGAAATGGCAAAAATAGACCTTTGGTAAGGGAAATGGACAAGAATTATGTCGGCATTGTTGCAGATTAGTTATCGAAGTAATAGACAGGAATGGTAAAATTTTAAGTCCATATCTATGTAAACATACAACACCTATACATACAACAGATTGTAGAAACATTGAAACTTTTAATTAAATAGCAATACAAAAGCTTAGGTAAAAAAATCATAAGTAAAAGATGATAACTCCAAAGTTCAAAAATCAGTCTCATATGCCCAATGTTAGAAAATACTGGGTCCTATGAATCAAAAGGGTAAAAAATTCACATCACAACGCACAAGTACCTTTTTCACCAAGAAAAAGCTGAGCAATCCTGTGGTCCAAAGTAGCGTTCTTTTATTGGGGTAAGAAAAGTTGTGACTGGTCGAGACAGGTAGGGTAGTAGAAACAGTTACCATAGTTCAAGTCCTAATAAAATCAATCTTGATTTGGATTTTCTTTTTCAACAGGTAGCACAAAGACGACAGATTCTTCTCTGAGGTAAGACTTGGTTTTCTTCTTCGTCACCACAGCATTAAATTTCAAATTACTTTTGGTCACCTGATCTAATCTTGGGCCAAGAACTTTTAAACATTCTCTCCTATGTATGAAATCAATTGCTAGTTCTGCTGATAGGAAAGTTGGTTTGTGGTGTCGTACCAAACAATTTTACTCCTCACAATCCTTCTTGTACATTTATAAATCTACTATTTGCCTATCCATTGAATACTGCCACCATGTCTAGTCTGGTACCCTTGCTCTATATCTCAAGATTCTCAACAAAATCCAAAGAAGGGTCTGTAATGTAATCAGGACCTGACATGGCATCTTGACTTCAGCCACTTTCCCATTGCTGTGATGTGGTTTTCTCTGTCTTTTCTACAGATATTTTTATGGCAATTGTTCTGATGAGTTTTGTTCCTTGATGCCTTGACTGCCTGAATTTAAGTGTACTTTTCAATTGGTAACTTGATCTCACCATTTTACTGTTGAACTAGCTCGGTGTAACTGTAATTTCTGTTTTAACATTTTCTTTTCTTGCACTTCTCATCAATGGAATCCTCTTCCATCTTCTAATGCTAACAGTTTATTCTCTTGTATTTCTCACTTGTATAACTCTCTAGGTTTCTGGCTTTCCAGTTAACTTTGATTTTCAAAGATTTAAATGCAATGTCAATTGTTATTTTCTGCCTTCCTGAACCCATTTTTTATTGTCTTTTCTCCTCACTAAATCCTTCTCATTCTCTTTGACTCCCAGTAACTCATTGTATCTTAGAGGCATTATTGCCTTGCCTGGAGTGAAATAATTTAAAAAAAAAGTACTTGTATATAAACACCAACACACATATTGATACTGAAGAAAGCTTTGGGTACCTTGAGAATGGTTTATATGAATTATCTAAGAAATATCTGTGTCTGATTATTCAAGGTCTATTTATTTTCCATAATGCAAAAACAAAAAAATAGGCCTTGACATTCAAATAAATAGAACAAAAATTGATCCAGTGACTGATTTTGTACATTGTCACAAGCCATTTAGCAAGAATGACAAAGTAAAACACCAAATAAGCTTTTGGAAAGCATAAGGTATGCTGAAATCAACAAGAGTACTAATCCACATTAAAATGATGATATTGTATATAAAACTGACTCTGTGTGTGTGTCCACAAACTACTCGAGAACCATAAGGCATATTTCCACCAAATTTGGAACATAGATTGTACTCGATACTGGGTGTGTCTGGACAAAAAAATTAATCATTTTACAAAAATCAATAACCAATAATCGATAAATATAATTTTTAAATGGGAATTTTCATTAGTTTGGTTGTTTTTAAACTTTCAAACTTAAAGTCTAAACCCTAAGGCCGATTTTAATGAAACTTGATAAGTGTATGCAACTTACTGTCACGCTTATTAAACACTATATTGATTTTCGTTTCTCTCAACACTGGGACCCCCAGGGTGCCCCAATGGGACCAAAAAACTTCAAATTACTTTGATTTTGATGAAATTTTGCATGTTTGTTACGCTCTTACAATGAGATAGAAATCAGTTGTCAGATTTTTAAAATTGCATGAGGGGGCCCCCAGGATGATCCTATAAACCCCTTGATGCCTCAATTGCTTTTCAAGTGTATTTTGTAGCAGTATTCCCCAATTTCAACGAAAATTTCAGTACATATTGAGATTATATCGAGTAACTGAAGTCGTCACTTGGAATTCACTGAAAATCAACACTAGGACCCCCACGAGTTAGGGGACCAGCAGGGAACCCTGAAATTTTCAATTAAGTCTACAGCCTTGGCCATAAAGTTGATTAAATAGAAAACTTAAAAAAGATGTGCTTTATTATTTCAATTACTAAACCTTACTTAAACCTGTCCTTTGGTTTGAAATTTGGGACCCCTAGGGTGAACCAAAGGGACCCTCAAATTTTCAAATTGTTTCGACGGAATTTTACATGTATGTTACAATCTTAAAATGAATAAAAAATGATTATCAGATTCTGAAAACTACATAAGGGGCCCCCAAGATGACCCATGAACACCTTGCTGCCCCATTAGTCTTTCAATTGTAGTGGTTAGCAGCATTCCGATGAAAATTTGCACATAATTTCTGTTTAGATCAATCAATTCAAAATCAAAACTGACACCCCATGTGTCATAAATACATTATGAAAAATATCAGTTTTCCCATTTTGGTACTGAAAATAGTTTAGTTTGCATTAACTTGACGGCAAAAATTATATCCTTCATTAAGAAAAAAAGAATAAGTGCAAATGAAAGTGTGAACCGATGAGAAGTGCACGTAGGTATAAGACACGTGTGTGAGATCGATCGAGATGTGTAGTGTGTACAATTGATTTTGCTCCACGTGCAATGATCAATCGAGTTATGTAGTGCATACTATCGATTTTGCTTCACGTGTAGTGTTCATTAGTGCTATGTGATGAAATAAATGCAAAAAGAATCATTCGCATCAAAGTTGTCATCCAGTAAAAAGGTCGGCTGCCTTCATGCATGTATATTTTGAATTTTTGATAATTTAAATTTGTGAAAATCATATTAAAAAAGTTTAAGCGTAAATGCCAATTTTTAATTATGTATTTATCATCTTCTAATCAGCGTTTATATAATGCTTACTCATATATTTGGATACTTGAGCCCTAAAATTTTGACAGTTTTATTCTGAAAAATGCATTTATAATAATGTAAAGACCCTCTTTCGATTCATTTGTAATTATGCTAAACTTAATGTGTACGTTTTAACGTTCATAGTGAGTAGGTTTCTAGCTGCATGTTAATTTTTATTTTATCACTAGAACGTTTTTTTGGTGGTCTTTCTTTAGATAAATCCTAACTTTACGAGCTTGCTTATAATTGTTTACCACGTTCCCGTGGTCTCCCTTATAAACTTGCATTTAATTTATTGTGGCTCCATTAATGTGTATAATATTCTTGCTTTTTAATTGATTACTTCATTGTTGCTCAAAAAGCTTAGCCCCCAGCCCCCCAACTGCAGCCTGACAGAAATGCCAAGTGAAATCCTTCACTTGGATGTGCTATTACTGCAGCCAAACGCAGGAAAGCACGGAGAAGAAACGCTTCGCAACAAGAAACTCAAATTAGACTGACACAAAATGCTATTCGTGCAGCTAACGCAAGGTCAGCAGAAACTAATGAGCAATGGTTAACTAGACGAGGAAGGAACGCTTCCAGAACTGCTGCTACTCGAGCTGTCGAAACTGAAGGGCAAAGAACAATTCGACATGTAAGAAATGCTACTAGAACTGCTGCCACTCGAGCTGGCAATCTTCAGACATACAAGTCCATTAACACAATCCCAGATCCAGATCAGGTGGTGAATTATCCAACTGAATTTCTTAATTCATTAGACCCACCTGGACTACCGCCTCAGATTGGCCATAAAAGTTGGGACCCCAGTTATGCTTTTGAGAAATGTGGAACCACCAAGACTCTGCAATGGGACACGCTTGGGGGTAAAACAGACAATGCGACACGTCATAGAGGCAACTATTCTTTCAGGATGTGCAAAAGGGGAGGATGTGTTCATTCCAAGAAATCCTCTTATTCCTTCAGGAACAGAACTACCGATTCCTTTCAGAAGGCTACAATTTCCTGTTCGTGTCAGTTTTGCAATGTCGATAAACAAATCCCAAGGACAAACGTTGTCTGTTGCAGGCGTTCATTTGGAAGAGCCATATTTTTCACATGGGAAATTATATGTTGGTTTATCCAGAGTTGGAGACAAACAAAATCTCTTTGCAGTTATTCCATGAGGTAAAACCAAAAATATAGTTTATCATGAAGTCTTGTGGATTTTAAATGGACCTATGATGTTAATCCTTTTATTTGCTTTGACTCTCATATACATGTATGTTTGTGGTTTAAAATAGACTCTATAGAGCCATTCTATGTTCCAACTGGGATTAACTTTAATTCAAGTTAAATTTAATTAATCTAAAATAAACTCTTTAATAAAATTCAACCCAATAGACTATTTGAAAGGTGTAATTATGCCAAACGGTTTTATTAAGTAATTAGCTTTAGCCTATTATTGGATAAGTTAGTTGGATTTTCAGTGACTGCAATACATCTTCAAGGAGGGTTTGTACGATCATATCACCGAGCACATAATGTTAAAATGCTCCTTTGTTCACCTTTTTGTCTGCACATAAGCAGGCAATTGAGATACTTTGGGGTAGGACATATGGGTTGGTTCTCTAAATAGCAGGAGGTCATATACAGATGCCTTTAAAGGCCAATGCTGACTACAATATCTAGAGATTCTTTGATGTGGTGCTGATCTTGCAGCAATATCTTCCAAACTATTGAGGCCGTCTTATGCAGTCTGCATTGTCAATGCGTAAGCTGTTTTTGCAGCTTTTCTGTTCTCTGGAATTGTACGTTCTTCTTGAGTTTTCAAGGCTCTTGCAGCTGCAGTTGTTGAAGCATTTCTAGACAGTCTTTGTGAACGTTGGTTTTCAGCCTTGGCATGGCTGCTAGGAGAAGTCTTTCTTGAATTTCTTCTCCTTCCAATGCATGTTGTTCATCTGATGTAGTTTGCGCAAAAGCTGTCAACAAAGCATTTTTCCTCAACAATTTTCGAAGATCGATTGTGATTAATGTACTCTTCATTTGCTGACAAATATTTTTTGTATCTTCTGTGCTTCTGGAAAAAAAACAACTTTCTCCTGTTATAAATGTTTTCACGCTTCATGTCATTATAATGTTTCGCCATATAGATAAGAGACACTAAAGAAAAATCTTGTTTATTTTAACTTTACAGATTGGATGAGGTTCGTGATCTTTTTTTGAATAAACCCAGGCAACGCTGGGTAATGTATATATATATATATATATATATATATATATATATATATATATATAGTGTAACCCGGATATAAGAGAGTTGTTGGGACCAGAGAAGAAGTCTCTTATATCCGGGTTTGGTCTATTATATATACATTAACACAGGCTCTAGTTTGGGACCAGAGAAAATCTATCTTATATCCGGGTCTCTTATATCCGGGTTACACTGTATATATAAAATTCATTAACTTTTTAATTATTTCACTCCAAGCAAGGCAACAAAGCCACTAAGGTGTAAGGGTTACTGAATGTGAGAGATTATGAGAAAAAACATTAAGGAGAGATATGTGAGAAAATAGGAATCAAGAAGACAAAAGATAACAACTGAAATTGCATTCACATTTGAAGATCTGGGAAGCCAGAAGCCTAAAGAATTACACAAGTGAGACAGACAAGAGAAGAAACTATTAGTATAGATCTTATGGTTACATCTCACCATTTCAACTATAAAATGATTTATTTTTAGTCTGATAATTTTATTACTGCAAACATTACTATAGCAGATAATTCTTTGAAATAAATACCCCATTTTTATTTCTTTCAGACCTGGGCATTCAATTTACATTTAAGAAAATTAAGTAAAGAAAAATGTGTCCTCTGACAGAAATAATATACTCAGTGCAAAATAAAAATAAAAATGGGGTGTCTGTTTAAAATAAGGAGTATCCGCTATAATAACAATTGAAGTTATAAAAATGTCTTATTAAAAATAAACCCATTAATTCTTTAGAAATTACTTTATTTACCTTTTGAAAATGAAACTGAGCAAATACAGGTCTTCAGGAAAGGGGAGGTGCTTTCCTTAAATAGAGTAAAAAAGAGCCTTGATTACTCTGAATAAGGAGTATCCGCTATAATAACAATTGAAGTTATAAAAATGTCTTATTAAAAATAAACCCATTAATTCTTTAGAAATTACTTTATTTACCTTTTGAAAATGAAACTGAGCAGATACAGGTCTTCAGGAAAGGGGAGGTGCTTTCCTTAAATAGAGTAAAAAAGAGCCTTGATTACTCTGAATAAGGAGTATCCGCTATAATAACAATTGAAGTTATAAAAATGTCTTATTAAAAATAAACCCATTAATTCTTTAGAAATTACTTTATTTACCTTTTGAAAATGAAACTGAGCAGATACGGGTCTTCAGGAAAGGGGAGGTGCTTTCCTTAAATAGAGTAAAAAGAGCCTTGCTTACTCTGAAGTCCTTTGTAGCCAAGCAGTAAAACATGTTGCATCAAATAGTGGTTTTCCCTACAAATGGGAATGCAGGTCCGAGCTCTGTCTATGAACATATTTTCTTTACTAAGATTTCTCAAATTCACAGGCCAACAGATGTAATACACAATGATTAATAAATAATAACCGGGTGTCTATTCTTCAGATTGTTTTATCTGGTTTAGATTGGGCGATATGAACATAAAGACTTTCAACACAAATTGAAACATTCTAAAAACCGTATGATGCAAATCATCACCGATTCCAAGCTGAGAGACAAAATGAAAATAGTCACTCTTAGAAATTGAATCACTTTACAGTTAATATTTAACAGCTTCCATAACAAACCCATGAAACCATTTGAATATATTACAAGATTTTTATCTGGATTTCTGGGATGAGGAGTTATCATTATTTACACTATTTATATTCTGACTATTATCTTCATCTTTGTTGTTATTACAGTGTCTTGGCCATTGTGCCCTCTGACCTTCCTCAGGTGTATATCAATCTGGGTAACCTACAGGGAATTCTGAACTGAACCCTTTATTTAATCTATAGGAGTGGGCTGTTCTCATTCCACTGCTCTTGTCTAGGGATATTGTCTAGTCATTTATTTTATTTAGTATTGTCCAGTTATTGCTTGCTTGTTTCCACTGAATGCAATTACACACTACCTGACCCAGGGATTGAACTCACAATTACTATATCACCATATTCACACTTTAATGCGCTAAACCAGCAGTCCCTGAACAATTCAGCATTTAATCACCTTCAAAGTAATCCTCTTCTGAAGACAAACACTTCCTTTTCTAAGCAGCTTCACCCTGCGTACTTTTGCTCTGTTACCATAAAAATACACACTGTAATTTTGATCACAGGTTTTCCCATTATTAATTTTATGAAATAAAACATTTTTGGTTAATGAACATATACAGGTTGATTGTTAGATGAATTCACAATATATATTGTTTGCACCCTCTGGCCTTTCTCAGGTGTATATCGATCCGGGTAATCTACAGGGAATCCCGAACTGAGCCCTTTATTTAATCTATGGCGGTAGACCATTATCATTCCACTGCCCATGTCAAGGGATATCTAGTCTTATTCTGGTTTTTATTTAGTATTGTTCAGTTATTAATCGCTTATTTACACTGAATGCAAGTACACACTGCCCAACCCAGGGATTGAACTCACAATCACTATGCCACCAACGTTACAAATGAAATGTTTTTACTCACTAGCCTACCCGTTGGTTTGTGATCCTAGTGGATAAAAGCATTTATGACGACAATAGTCTGAATATAAATAATGTAAATATAAAAAGATCTATTACAGGTCTCGCTAATATGTGTCTTGAGAGTATAGTGATTGGAGAAGGAAGACGAGGAAAAATCAAAGCAGGGATGGCAGGAGAATATAATTCTGTGGTTACCAACTAATGAGTGGCAGACATTAAATATTCTTTTAATAAATGGCAGGGAAATAGGTTATATTAGTTCACAATCTGCTGTGGGGAGAAACTGTGACCAATGAATGTAGACGGCTATGGATGCAGCAAAAGCAAAGATTGTCCTGAAGCAACTGACAAGATATTCCATCAGAATGATATCAGACAAAAATATTCCAGTTTTAAGTTTTCAATTTTATAAATATGCTGGCATTAAATGTAACAGTTATAGGCCAAAATAAGGCATTTTACAACTGAGCAACAGTTAACAAGCTAGTTTTCCCATCTGTTCATGAGTTCACATAGATAGGGTGCTCGCGTTCAAGTCTAACATTTTTACAGAACCTACCAATGCATTTTCATAGCAAAAATCATTATCTAATGAATTTTTATAGTAAAAATCATTGGCCAATGCATTTTCATAGTAAAAATCATTGGCCAATGCATTTTCATAGTAAAAATCATTGGCCAATGCATTTTCATAGTAAAAATCATTGGACAATGCATTTTCATAGTAAAAATCATTGGCCAATGCATTTTCATAGTAAAAATCATTGGCCAATGCATTTTCATAATAAAAATCACTGGCCAATGCATTTTCATAATAAAAATCACTGGCCAATGCATTTTCATAGTAAAAATCATTGGCCTATGTATTTTCATAGTAAAATTATTGGCCAATGCATTTTCATAATAAAAATCATTGGCAAAGGATTGATTGATCATTTTTTTTACAGATTATCAACCCTTTATGGATTATTTAAAGCCGTAACATTTGTATAGAATTTTATGAAGGATCCATTACCACTTTGGTACTACTGTTCTACCACAAGAGATTCTTTGTTCCCTTCAAATGATTTCTTCCCTTACCCAACACCCCTGACTTAAATCATTAAAATTGCCATTCTTAGAATAGAGACGTTCTGCCCAGACTCGACCATTTAGAGACATACCTGCAGAATAGGATTACACAACTGATGTTCTCAACAGGCGATTATTAGTGTTCCATGGGCCACTCAAGTCCAAACTGCCAATCAGTGTTACTTAGACAACCAATAAGAGATGCCTCATTTCAGGCTATTGACATTATTAGAGTTGCATAATATTTTAGCATAATTTTAAATACTTCCTCCTATCTATCCAAAGAGACAACAAAGTTAAAAGTTAAGAATGAAATTAGAGTACTCCATCATTGCCAGCACCTGCGTCTACCAGTTAATGATTACTTCCATTCTTGATTGCAGGAGAATCCCAATAGATATTCTAATGTCTTACACGATTGGCAGCTTTGCTTCATATGTCAGATCCACCATGGCTCACAGTAATGCCAGGTCAGCAATTCTAGTTTTCACTTGATCAAATAAACATATCAAGACTTGTTAATACAGAAAGAGAGACAAGTTGGGAATAGTAGATGCTGTAAGCAGAAACCAACATTGTATGACCTTATCAGTTTTGAGATAACTTTTCAGAGATGACAAGAAATGTGACCCTAACTATCACTGGCAGCAGAAAATGGCCCACCTCACCAACTGGCACCAGAAAGATCATACTACCACCAATCACTGTCTTCAGGAAATGGTGTCTGCTTCAACAACAGTTACTGACCACAGAAAATACTATTACTTTATTGAAAATCATTGGCAGCAGAAAATGCAGCCACCAATAACAATCATTAGCTGCAACACATGTCCCTGCTAATGCCACCAACAATAATTGGCTATAGGAAATGCAGACTGAGAATACACATCTTCAACAATCACTGACTCCAGAAAATTCACCCCGCTAACAATTACTGTTCACAGAATATGCACAATGACTCGACCAACAATCACTGACATGTAATGCATCCCATCAATAATCATTGTCCACAGAAAATGCTCCCCATCAAGAATTGTTGTCCACAGAAAATGCTTTTCACCATTAGTTATAAGACACAAAAAATTGACGTTCCCTCCTCCCTCAAGGAAATATGCTTCCTTCTCATTGACAATCATTGGTTGCAGAAAATGCCCGCCCAAATCAACAGGCAGTAGCAGAACCCACTTCCAATGAAGA
Organism: Acanthosepion esculentum; assembly: GCA_964036315.1. Classification (NCBI taxonomy): domain Eukaryota; kingdom Metazoa; phylum Mollusca; class Cephalopoda; order Sepiida; family Sepiidae; genus Acanthosepion; species Acanthosepion esculentum. Next base: position 57,234,496 of record OZ038509.1, on the reverse strand, counting down.
AAAGAAACCAAATTAAAAATCAAATAAAAATAAGACAATCCATTATGAAATGCTTGTCAAAAAAAATGATCTTAAAAATAACAATCTATTCAAAAGAATGTTTTTTTTTCAAAATGATGATCAACTTTAAAATTCTTCTTAAATCCTTGTAAATGTACTTTTATGATCCAGTCATCCTCCACAGGTGCCATCCAGTTGGCAAATCTCCACTTGTTCAGTACATCAAAGTTTTATCATGAATATATACTGTGGATGCCTATTCAAAAGGTGAAAAGAACAGTAATGATAATATTAGCGATTTCCTTATAAGAAAACATTTGGCATTATTTGACCAAAAAGAGTTCTTAAATTCACAGGGAATTTAATCAGGAAGGTAATTTATCTTCCCAGGATGACAGTGGCCATCTTCACATTGAATTGCCATTTCAGCATTGGGGAAAGAAATACGATCAAGACCAGTTGAAAAAACAAAATAGAGACAGAAAGCAAAAGTAGAGAAATAGCAATGTTTTGTGTGATAAGGAGAGCATATTAATGATGATTCATTGATGGGGAGTTTTTTTAAACAGATTATCAATCCTTTGTCGGTTATTTAAAGCCAAAACATATTTTGGATTATATAAAATAGTAAAAATCATTGGCCAATGCATTTTCATAAAAATCATTATTCTCTCAAGTTCTAATTATAGGTGTGAGTGCACTCTGCCCAAGGACAGAAAGGCAACTGAGTGATGTTAAGTGTATTTACTTGACCCCCCACCCACTGAGTCAGGTTGTGACACAAGGTCGGTTTTTAACGTGGGGACCCGAGTGTTTTCACTCGGGCTGCTGGTTTTAGCTTGTCCAAGCTGGTCATAGCTGGTCCAGGCAAGAGCCAGTCCAAGCTAGTTGTAGCCGTGATACTACCAGCACAGGGACGAATACCTGTGCGAGGTAAGTATCTGAGAGATGATAAGTAATGTGCTACAAACCTCTCGAAAAACACACAAAAAGCTCAATATCTGTATTATATATTATCTACTTCTAGGCAACACCACTCTTCAGGCTTAACTAATTTGCATACTGATTTTAAAAAAGTTTATTTCGTTAATTAACTGTCCTCCATTACTGCTCTTTTATTCGAGGATTTTTTTTGTTTTCATATCAAAAATAGTTCTGTTTAGGAATATCATCTTATATAGTGCAGAAAAGATTTTGCAATTTGCATTTTACTTGGCCTTCAACAAGTTGGCATCTATTTGTAAAACTTTCCTTAACTATAACAAGTCAATTTATGAATGAAATGTTCATTTAAAATTTTTGTTTCAAAGATTTCAAGTAGTGAATATATCTTACTTTGCGAAGCGATAACAAGTGGGCAAGTGCTAATATATATATATATATATATATATATATATATATATATAATGTAAAATAAAAATATATATAAATAAAGACCATCTTCCCCCTAAACTCCCACATTTCACTGAGTACAATCTCAGTAATATTACTGCTACAACATGACTATATCAAAGGCCTTGACCTTAAGAAAGCCACAGCTCCAGACCAAATTACACTGGTTGTTCTAAAGAACATCAATCCAGAATTATCCCCAATCCTAAGAAAGTTATTCCCACACCTTTGGAAGGTGTCAAGTTTATGACTGGTTTTTAAGAACGTGGGCATGTGATCTTTCCCCTCACAGTACAGACCATCAGTCTCCTCAGTATCAAACTCTTTAAGGCTATAACCAATAAGAAGGTCATCAAGCACTTAGAAAAGAGCAAACTTTTCAGCAACAAGCAGTATGGGTCTTGGTCGCGCAATCCAGTGCCAACATCCTAACTACCGTCACTCACAGAATCAGTGAGGCTCTTGACAACAAACACACCTTGAGGACCATAGCACCAGATATCTCAAAGGTCTTCAACAAGGTGTGGTACAATTGATTACTACACAAGCTCTCCAGTTATGGAATTGCTGAAAGAGTCTTCTTGATTATAAAATCCTTCCTAAGAGGCAGGTCCCTGAAGGTATTTACCAAGGTAGTTGGCCAGTCCTCCAGAGCCCTAGAGGTCAACTCTCAATGGTCGAAGATAGGCAACTAAACTCTCTTTCAATCTTGCACAAACTAAATGGGCTAAAAACTGGCTGGTTACATACAATGCCTCAAAGACTAAGCTAGTTACATTTCATCATCACCAATCTGATCCTGAACTATCACCAATCTGGATGAACAGAGGCCCTTTTGGGGAAGCACCATGCCTTTAAAGACTGTTGGGTCTCAAACTCACACCCGACTTCAAGTGGAACACTTACATACGAGCAATTGCTAAAGATGCAGGTAAAATAGTTGGCTTCCTGTAGCGCTCCAGTAAGTACTTGACCTCTACTGCTAACCTCTACTTTTACAAGAACCAGATTAGGCCAAAAAGGGAGTACTGTTGTCATATTTGGCAGGAGCTAACCAGACCTCACTTTCCAGTCTTGATAGAGTTCAAAAGCATCTCCAACCCCTTGTGGATGACAAACTATTCTCCAACCTTCAACCTCTCTCCCACAGGTGGCATGTGGCAACCCTCTCACTGCTCTCCTGCTACTTCCATGAAAAGTGCTCAGACGAACTACATTCCCTGGTCCCGCCGAGACAAACCTTCACAGCAAGAACACACCATGCCACTTACATACTAGTTTACTACCTAGATTCCTTCAGTACCTCATTGGTGAGAAGTAAGCTTGAACAGCTTCTTCCCGTGAACCACTGGTCTGTGGAACCGACTCCGAAAAAAGGATGATTCCCCAATCACTACAATCTTAACCTGTTCAAGGCTGTGGTTAACCATTTTCCACTCCTATACACACAAATGGTCTCCTAATGTAACACTTTACCTTGAGTGGCTCATGAGCTTTGTAAAGGGTAAACCTCGCTGTAAAATATATATCTGATACTAATAATAAACACACTACATATATTGGTTTTACTACAACCATGCTCTCCTGTAGACTTACCTGTCACCTGATTTTAGTTCTATTAAACACTTTTTAGAAAAAAAATAGCCATGTACGTAATATTAGACAGATATTAGATGATAAGACAATAATACTCACATATACACACAATAAAAAGAACCTTCAGATATTGCAGGCCATCTACATTAGAAGAAAGCAACTCACACTCAACAAACACATTACACTGCATCTAGACATAGGGTTCTGTTGTTAATATTTCAGTCTCTCATGAGGTATGACGTCATAGAACTGCATCATGTACTTATGACCTGTATACGCTATTCTGCAATTGTTATCGTGGCATAGCAATCTTCTATGTCAACATAACAGAATATCATCTTTGATGGTGAATATCTTTGTTTAAATGTCCATATAGACACTCTGAAGTTGGCTCAGGTGGGGTGAAAGCTTAGATCAAGGAACGACTTAATAAAAAAAATATCCAAATGTTGAACAATTTTTGTCTTTATTTTCACCTGAAATTAAAGCAAACATACAAAGTTCAGAACAGCTTATGATCAGACATAATAGACATTCATTGTCTGTTATATTTAACAATATATATATATATATATATATATATATATATATATATATATATATATATATATATATATATATCTAATCTGCTGCCAAAATGAAATAAAACCTCATTTTATCTTTGGTAGCCACCAGATGCTGCCAAAAGCTTCTTGACTATTTCTGCCACCTGTTTTTCTCCCTTACAACATCTAAATAGGATGTGTGAGTCGCATAATGGTTATAGGAAAATAAAATGGAATCAGGGAACAGAGTTCAAATTCTGGCTTCATCTGCAGTGTT
>OZ038509.1:57090686-57225686 GCA_964036315.1 Acanthosepion esculentum | reverse complement strand
CCTTTTTAAAAACAAGTAAATGTATTAGACTTTCTTACAGCATGTAAAATTATTTTTTCATATCAAGTATAAGTATGTATATTACCAGGTCACATTTTTAAAAATTTTATATATAAATATTATTTAAGTAAAATTTATGACAATAATGGCAAAAAATAGCTAATTTATTTCTCTGATTCAGTAATCTTTTATTTTTATAAACTTAGTAATATATATATATATATATATATATATATATATATATATATATTAAATGTGCTTTAGACCTCTTGGCCACAAAGTGCATTGATGATCAAGCAAAGTTGAATAGGCCTTTAAATGCAAATCTTTCCTAGACTTGAAATATGCAGATCTACTCTGTTTCATAACTTAACGTAAAAAAGCAATTAATAAATAAGTGATTAATTTTTATTCATTAATCCAACAGCTTATTTTACTTAAACATTATTTTTAGCGGATACCCATATTTGAGTAGATGCTCTGTTTATTTATTAAAAGGCACTTTGCTTGATCATCGACACACTTCAGGGCTGAAAGGTTTAAAACATGTCGAATCTAATGATAGTTTCTTCTGCCAAGGGAGATGCAGGTTCAAATCCTGTTGGAGAGAGAGCATATTTTTCTTTAATAAGATTTCGTTGAACATTCAGGCCAGTAGACAAAATAAATAAATAAATATCCTGTTTAATAGTGAGGCCAAGAACCGCACCTACAGTTAATAGATCACTAAGCTATTCAACCTATACCCTATTTTTACTAAATTTGTACTGAAATAATGTGGCATGTTTAAACCATAAGAAAACAGTGAAATAAGTCAAAACCTAATTTCTCTAATGATAGAGATTTCATTTGAATCACGTCTCGTCTTGCTAATGTAAATTTTGTTCTTGTGAAATAAAATTATTTTTCTAATGACACCAGATCAGCTTATTGGTGAAATATTTCATTTGAAAATTTTTTTCACTGTCTTATATATTTCCTATATATATATATATATATATATATATATATATATAAACACACACACATACACATTTGTTTTGTTCCAATTTTTAAAATTTTTTATGCTCATGTATGTTGTCATGGAAAATTATATATATATATATATAAACACAGAATATATAGAGAATAGTGAACATAAATTATATATAATTATTTTAATGTGTTGCAGAGTCGACAGCAACAAAAATAACATCTAAACACAATCGCTGTAGATGGTGTAAATATTGATTCTGATTGAAATGACAGGGCAAAACCAAAATTCTTTGAATCTTAATTCCTTCTGTTGTGGAGAAAAAAAAAGATGAAAAGTTGCAATGGGAAACTTATGAATTATGCATGACTGCCTCAAGGCCAAGATGCGGGGGTAATATTAGATCATTACAAAAGTTTGTACCCAATTAGAAAATTAAAAACAAAATTTTACGTATTCACAAAAAAAATTTATTAGTCAAGCACATAGTCTCCATTGTGTTAACAATGGTCTCCAATTGTTCTACAAACTTGTTGATGCCATTTTTATAGAAACTTTGTGTTTGTTGTCAGATTGTGAGATAGCTTTTTGACTGACTGTACATAGTCAAATGTTTTCTCATTTAAATTGTTCTTTTGAGATCAGAACAAATGAAAATCCAAAGGAACCCAATCAAGAGAATATGGTGGGTACTGGAGGGTTTTCCCATTTCATCTTTTTAAGCTTCCCTTCCCTATTACTGTTTCCCTGACAAATACAATCTCCAACGGTTTAAGTGTAGCGTCAATCGTCATCTCCAGTTGCCTTGATCTATCCACTTCCTGACATCTTCCATTCCTATCTGCTCTCGCTCTATATCTCCCGTAACCTCCCCACCTCGATCGGCCCTCCGTCCTTCTCTTTCTCCACATCCCTTCCTTTACCACTCCTATCTGCTCTTCCTCCAACTCTTCTGTAACCCCTTGCGTGATAGTGGCCACCGGCCTTGCTCGGGGTGATACGCTTAAAAAAAAAAAAAAGCTTGTGTAAGGTCAGTTTTGCAACATGTAATCTTGCACTGCCAGGGTGGAGGAAAATGATACCTTCTTAATTTGCCAAAATTGAACAGTTTTCTTGATCCTGTCTCTTCAAATGGTTGAAAGGCAGTTGAGATATCGATTTTCAAACTCTTAGCAATCTCTTCCATCAAAATCCTTAGCTTCTTCTCCATGATGACAAGCAGAGCATCTTCACTGATGTTGGAAGATCGCCCAGAGCATCGTTGATTGTTTAAGATGACAAAACTCTACTAAACGACTTTTCAACCATCTGAAGAAGTGGAGCACAAATAAAGATTTTGATTTTTTTGTTGTTGCAGTTCCATTGCTTACTCCTTTCTGAAATTCATAGAGCATAATATGACAAAAGTGTAACTTTTCATCCTCCATCTTTAAGGCATTCATTTGTGGACAAATATCAAAACATTTGTGGACAAGTGGAGCACAAATAAAGATTTTGATTTTTGTTTTGTTGCAGTTCCATTGCTTACTCCTTTCTGAAATTCATAGAGCATAATATGACAAAAGTGTAACTTTTCATCCTCCATCTTTAAGGCATTCATTTGTGGACAAATATCAAAACATTTGTGGACAAGTGGAGCACAAATAAAGATTTTGATTTTTTTGTTGTTGCAGTTCCATTGCTTACTCCTTTCTGAAATTCATAGAGCATAATATGACAAAAGTGTAACTTTTCATCCTCCATCTTTAAGGCATTCATTTGTGGACAAATATCAAAACATTTGTGGACAAGTGGAGCACAAATAAAGATTTTGATTTTTGTTTTGTTGCAGTTCCATTGCTTACTCCTTTCTGAAATTCATAGAGCATAATATGACAAAAGTGTAACTTTTCATCCTCCATCTTTAAGGCATTCATTTGTGGACAAATATCAAAATTTAACAAAGTTTAACTTGTAACTGAATGATGCAAGTTTTCAATCTAGGACCCACCAGATATTGGCACCACAACAAACAACAGTGTCAAGTTGCAGTCATTTTATATTAACAATGAAAATTGGGTACAAACTTTTGCAATGATTTGATAAAAAGATAAATGAATTCTGTTAAGAATCAGGTTAATATATTCTGGCACATTGACATCTATATGGTTCTTAGAGAAATGAATGTTTCTGAGATGCTAAAAAGTGAAAATCTTCACTGTGTTTTTTAAAGGCTCAAAGAAGAATTTAAATGTTAAAACACTTTTTTTTTTTAAATAATCAATATTTCTCAGCAAACAGGAATTGGTTTCACTTTTTAAGTTTACACATCTGAGAAACATTGATTTCTCTAAGAACCCTATATATGTCAATAAAAAAGTATCTGATTCTTAACAGTACTTATTTATCTTTTATCAAATCATTGCAGGCCATGTGTGTTATGTTTTGCTTGACTATATATGCTGGTCAATGGTGCATCATGGGTAGAATGTATTATCCTAATTGTTATTGTTTAGGTGGTAACGATTATATTCCAAATTATTCTAGAGGCTATTGGGTAAAAATAATTTTAGATCTGAATGCATTTATTTGTATCTATTTCACTGTGCCATTTGTTAACTTTTTAAAACGTTATTTATTTTTCATTACTTTATTATTTATTTTTGATTATTATTTCTATGTTTCCTTGTGCTTATTTGTGCAGTTATAGTTTGTTAATTTATTTATTATTTACTTAATTTGTTTACTTATTCATTGATTTACATTTTTAATTTATTTTTATTTACTTTTTTATTTTATTTTTTCATATTCATTTCTAGTTTTTGATTTTTAAGTAACATAGTAAAAATTTATTTTTCTGTTTGCATTTTGAAATGAGTCCTGATCATTTATTTAGTAGTTTGTGTTGGTCTGAGAAGATGATTATAGTTATTTTCTCCTCCAGATAGAATTTACAATATTTGGAGTTATTGTTGTAGGCTGATGCTGATTTCCTTATTTTCCATGATATTTTTGGTGTAATTTTGTTTTTGTTTTGAAATTCCCAGATATGTTTAGAAAGCATTTTGCTGTTTGTGTATTTACTATTTGTAAAGGATACTTTGTGTGCGTAGTTTCTGTTTCCAGAGTCCTTCAGTTATTCCTATGTATAATCTTTTCTTAGTTAACTGCTGATTTTGCAGTGGATTGGTATATTACATTGTTTTGCAAGCAATTGTCATTTAAGGAACATTCATTCTTTGCTCTGAAGTTACATGTGATTTTGATTTGTGTAGGTGGTTTGTTGGCTGTTTTTCTGTTGTGTTTTATTGTTATTATTTGTGTCATGTTCTCAGTGCAACTGTAGCTGATTTTTACTGTTTTTGTTGAATATCTTGTCAACATTTTTGTGGTACACAGCAAAGATGTGGACAATAGTCCAAGTGTAAATGATGCAATAAATTTAATTCTGATGTTACCAAATGCTTCAGTTTGCTTGTGAGGTTGAGAGTCTTCTCTAGCCTTTCATGTTGGGATATATTTGAAGTCATTCTGACTCCGTTTCACCACAAGAGAAGCCACAAATCAGGAATGCAATCAACATGGAATCAATCCCAAAGAAATTCTTCCTCATTGAATCACAATATGATTGATTTGGTTGTTTTTTTTATGGCCTATTAACCTTTTAAAGGTTGTTTAAAGCCAGAAAATCTTTTTAGATTGAAAGAATTTTTTTGAGATAATGATTTACTGAAATAAGTTCTACTAATTAACTCATAACTGATTGGAAAGGGATATATGTCAGTTTTATGCTGGAGATATAAGCTAATATTCATTGTGTGGGTGTTAGCCCTGAAGTTTAAAAAGTGCTGGGTTATAAAAACCATTTCTTATACAAGAACCTAAACCAAGAATAAAAATTGTAAATTATCCCAGTTTGTGGCTTGGAAATGAAGTCTATTCTTGAAACTTACCATTTTAAAATAAAGGGAATTCTGCTTTAAAGGTGAAATTAATTAACAAAAATAACCAGATATTTAATTTGCTCTCAGCAATGGAGAAGAAAATGTCATTTATCTGAATACATGTAAGTAAATGAAAAGAGGATTCATACCTTTTCCCAAGGGTATTGGCACGTAAGTGAATGTAATGGAATTCCAGTCAAATCCATTACATTCACTTACATGCTAATACTCTTGGGAAAAGGTATTAATCCTTTTCTTCTCCTTCCAGCTATGGGTAATTAGCAGGACAGACTAGGTTCTATAGCCTTGGATGGCAACTAGTCTAGGAGAAGGACAACTCTGAACTCAAGACCTGTAGAGAGTCGTTTGGGGACCTTATGGCACATAGTGTACCAGGTCTCTGTAGTTGGCCCTTCAAAAAGTGTGGTTGGTTCTGCACAAAGTCCTCACCACTATAATCAAATCATATGATGTGCTGGTGTCTGGGCTGTCGGTTCCTAGGAACTGAGCTGCTTGACACTCATACGTCAAATGTGACGGGAGAGTCCACCAATTGAAAAGAAGAGATATATTCATACCTATTCCAGAGGTAAGAAGATGAGCCTGGAATGCAATTTGCAGATCAGGGATACAAAAATCAAGCAGGTGCAAAAGTTTAAATATCTGGGAAGTGTTCTGACAGAGGACGTTAAGTGTGACACTGAGATCCGTAGACATATTGGGATGGTCAAGGATGCATTCCAAAAGCAGGGCAGGGGGATTTCTTTGGTAACAAAGAAAAGAGTACTCAGCTGTTATGTGACCTCTGACCTCCTTTGTAGCAGTGACTGTTGGATGGTCTACTTAAAGATAAAGAAGAGACTCGAGGAGGCGGAGATGTGGTTCTACAGAAGGATGCTGAGGATATCATGGACCGAGCGTGTGAGCAATGAAGAGGTCTTTGAGAGGATGCAAACAAGGAGTAGGCTTATACTTAACATCAGGAAGAGGCAGCTGAAGTTTCTGGGACATGTAATGAGAAAGGAGGGCTTGGAGAATCTGATACTCTCAGGTCAAATAGAGGGAAAGAGAGACGAGAGAAAGCAATGCATGACATATCTGGCAGTCAAAAGCAAGTGGATGACAGAACGTGATCTGTGAGAGGTGATAGACGGACGAAACTTATTGAGAACTACAAGTGATGAGGAAAATGGAGAGCCACGATCGCCCATGTTCTGAAAGAACAGGGCACGTAAAAAGAAAGAAAGAATATAATGAAACAGACTGGAATTGGAACTCGGCTCTTCGGTTTCCAATTACACCATCTAGACATTACACCACTCATGTATCCATGCTTGCAGCACCTGAAATTCGCAAGTGGTCACTCATCTAGAGACTAAACAAGGTTCAACATTGCTTAACTTCAATGATCATATGAGAACTGATGATATGGCTGTAAGTTCTCACAATATGAAAATCAATATGGAATAAAAACATATTGACATTTATATTTGTATCTGTTTATACCTGAAATCTTAAGGGTTGGATGGAAGACATTAAATAAAATTCCTCTTGAAAGAGATTTAAATAAAACAAATCAACAATGAACAGAATGTACTTACGGTTCATCTTTTGACAAGTGAAAATGATGAAGTTGTGTTGATGTTTTATTTTATTCATAGATGAAAGAGAATATGAGGAGAGAGAGAGGAGAGAATGGAAAGGAGAGAAAAATGAAAGAAGGAGAGCATGAGGTGGGGGGAAGAGGAATGAGAGGGAAAATTATAGAGAATGAGAGAAGGTAGCACATGAGAGGGAGGAAGGGATGTAGAATAGATAAGAGAGGTATGGGATGGAGGTGAGGTGCAAGAGAGAGAGAGGGAGGGAGAGAGATAGAAAGAGGAATGAGAAGGAGAGGTGGAGAGAAAATGACAACAAGGAGATGACAAGTGAGAGAGAGGAGGAAGAAGATTGAGGACAAAAAAATATAGAGAGAGGGAAAGGATGGAGATTAGGTGTGAGAGAGAGAGAAAGAGAGAGAGAGAGAGAGATGGAAGAGAGAAATGGGGGAAAGAGAGGAAGAGAAAGAGATCGAGGCATTTATTTGAAAGAGAGTCCTGGAGATGAAATGCTAACACCATAGCTTTTCAAATGTTGTAGTTAATACTATTATATATATATATATATATTTATATATATATATACACACACACACACACACACACACACGTATGTATGTTTGTGTGTTTATAAGAAACATTTAAACATACAAGCATATACACAAAGGTCCTTACACAATCACACATATATACACACCTTCAAACATCGTTTTCTCTTTCTAATTTAAAGTCCAATAAATTTTCAAATTCTGTAGATATTAAGTAAAGCATTCATATATTAAATTCCACTATTCAACTGTGTTGATTTATGCCTTTCACAGAAGATTATTTATATCCTATGGCTGCCACCAACAAGGTCAGGGTTGATACAGTTGAGCTGACATGGTGTCCCCCACATCATTTAATCCTGAAGCATAGTTGACAGGTGAAAACAGATATAATGGCCAAGACAATATAAAAATAATGAAAAAAAATTGTTTCTAAACTGAATTGAAGAAGCAATGTTCTAACAGCAGCTTATAAATTGAGAAAATGGATGTATAGATTGACTGAAAATTAACTGCATGTATTATAGTTTGGAATCAAGAAATATGCAACATTGGTGATGCACAAAGGAAAACAGGAAGCAACAGAAGAGATTGAACTATCTGACTATGATCTCAGGACTCTGAACAGAGAAGCTCTATCTTTAAATTCCTGAAGCTTGTTTGATTAAACTGAAATTAAATAAGTGGTATCTTGGAAAAACGAGAAAAATTTTGGATAAGAGATTTAACAACAGAAGCTTTAAAAGTGACATCAATACAAACACAATATCCATCAAATGTTCAGGACTTTTCCTAAACTGTACAAGAGGATGAAATTTTGATAAATGAATTGATGATAAAAAAAATGAAACCTTTTACCCAAGGGATGTCATCAATAGATTTATATGAAATGAAGAAAGAAAACTCATCAACATGTAAAATTATGTTGATTTGAATATTAAAATAATATTAAAATAATCGGGTGTTCCAACAAACACAGATTCAAAGAGATCAAAAAGCTAGACAAATATCTTGACCTCATAAGGAAACAAACAAAACTGTGCAATATGAAGGTGGTGGTTGTGCCTATAATTATTTGAGCACTTGGAACAGTCTAGAAGAGGCAAAGAGCTTAAAATCTGAGGTAGAATCAAAATCATCCAAATTAAAATACTGTATACACTTGCAGATAGGTTGCACCAGGAGATAGATTGCACTCTTAGTTTGGGGTTGTCAAAGTGGGTATTTGTGGTTGACTCTTAGATAGGTCACACTATAATCTGGGGAGTTACATGGCTCTTTTTTAAGGGAAATATAACTAATACTTGTTAAATACAATATTTTCAAATATTCACCTTTATTTCAAAACTTTGCTAAAATTAAAACAAAAGTGTTTATTCATTTTGATATAGTTATTAAATATCTGTCTATATTTCTGAGATGAGGTACTATGTACACTATTTACATTATTCGGACTATTGTCCTCATCTTTGTCGCCATATTTATTACGTTTCAGCCGTTGTATGCTCCGGCCTTCAGGTGGTTGGAATGTTGAATTGAACCGTTTATTTCACTCACTGGGGTACACTGATGACATCTGTGATTGAATTTCTAGGTAATATAAACCATAATATCTTCAGGCACTATTTTTACCAGTGCTCATATTGCAATTTTTTGCTGTTATCATCAATGTTTTTACCAGAGCTCATATTGCAATTTTTGTTATTATCGCTTTTCTCTGGCACTCCTTATTACTGGTTCCCATATCGTATTCATTTCTAGTGCCAGAGAAAAGTGATAATAACAACAAAAATTAAGGACACATGGCACAGTGCATAAAGGTGTTAGATCCAGTGACGGGACCCAAAGAGTGTGAGTTCAATACCCAGTGAAGGCAGTGGAGAACTTTCAGAAGGGAATTAACTGATAACTGACATCCATTAAACATGGTACGTGGAACTAGAAACAGTTGAATAATGTAAATAGTATAGTTATTAAACTTCATCAGGACTGAAATCCAAAAAATTCTTCTTTCTCATCATAATCACTGTCAAACATTCTTTTCATTTGTATTTACTTATTGAGTATGGAACCGCTCTGTTTAGATGAAAATTTGGATACCAGTAATGGCTTTAGTGCTAAAATCACTTGAAAATTATAGTCTTTCATTGTAAGTCAGATAATGATAAGTAAATATGAGCAGTGCAATTGAGCACTTTTATTCAATTTATTCAATGTGTGACGCGGTCCGAGTGGAAGAGGCGATTGCATAAAATCAAAATATTGGGAAAAATTAATTTCCTCTTTTGCTCTCACTCATGCTCAAGCCCAGGGAACTCACCTGGACTATTGATACACCACAGTCTACTTCAGATTCTCTATGATGTCGAGCAGATAGCTTGTACACCCTGGTTTTTATGAAAATCTTGGTGAAAAAAATGTTCAACCTATCCTTGAGTATATACAGCATTATTAAATGAGAACACTGAAGAGAATGTGGGACTATTGAAAGGACTTAGTATCACTTCATTTCAAGGGAAAGCCATTGGATACACCTAATGTGAAAATTCAATTTGTACCAGATAAAAAGCACTTCAGCCAAGAAGTGGAGAAACTCTAAAACATTAGGGTAAGGGGTTTTACCCAGAAGAATTTGCATGCTGCAATTTCTACACAGACCCCCAAATAAAATTTGAAGAATAAAAATTCAAATAAAATAAAAAGTGTTAAGGAGCTATACTGTTGCTAGATCTGGGAAATCCAGGTATTATTAGTGTGAAAATCCACATAACAATCACCTGTATTTTCATGATTGATACGGGATATCCATACAGAGAATGTAAGATGGAGGGAATATGTGAAAACTAGTTGGATGTTTAAAATTTTATTTTCTCCATTAATGTTTCACTTTCTATAAGCCTTCTCAAAACAATTGAAAAAAGTCTAAGGAAAGAATTTGTTACTACAGAAAAGCCTGCTACTTAGAAATGTTAAGGTTGATAAAATTTAAACATAAATACTCATGAATAAATCCATGAGGTTTGTACATAGGAAATATATCAAAATGATTTGAGGTATTTGTTCAATGTCATTATCCTTACATGGACAAAATGCTTATCATAAGGAGGTTTTTATTGGAAGAATTCTTTTAAAATGCTCTAACCTGAAGAATAAAGTAATTTCCAGTTTAATTTTTAACTTTATCCATTAACTGTGAATGATTTATGTCACAGCTAATGGGTTAATCATAGTGTGGGGGTCTGCATTTGTCTTCATCCTAATAATAAGGATCTGAATTTTGGGTTTGTGATCGTGACAAAAGTTGGATGAAAATCATAATATTGAAAAAGGAAAAAAAAAAAAAACTGCAAGGATTACTATTGCTGCATTTTTTTTAATCTAATTCACCCCAGGAAAGCCACTAAGACACAAGGGGTTACTGGGTGTGAGAGAATTAGAAAACAGAAGCATTACTGAGGAGCGAGAACAATTGTAAAGTAATTGGTAAGACAGTAGATAACAATTGACATTGATCGTCAAAAAATTTAAGTGCAAACTTATCTGGAAAGGAAGAAACCAGAAGAGAGTTCCCCAAACAAGAAGTGTGAGAAAAGAAACAGCCGAGAACTTACGGTTACATCTTGCCAACTCAATTGCATATTGATGGGACCTCGTTGCTAATCTAGTACTGAACTTTAATTCATAAAGTTTAGGTATCATAGCAAAGGGCTCATGTAAACAATTAGCATGAAAGTATTTAGAGAGAAAAGGCGCAGGGAAGCAACTTTACAGCAATGGGAAAAGGACTAAAGCCGAGATGCCAGGTCAAGGACACATGGCCCAGTGGATAAAAGCATTGGTTGGATCCAGTGACTTGACTCAGAGAGTTGTGAGTTCAATACCTGGCTACTGCAGTAGTGAATAAGAACTTGGAGAGTTGAGTTAAAGGGAGATAACCAAGACATCCAGAAGAGGCATGGCACGTGGAACAAGAACAATTTACCCCAGTGGACGAAATAAAGGGTTTAGTTTGAAATTCCAATCACCTGAAAGAGTTATGGAGCATACAATGGCCGAAATGTCGTGAATGTGAACAATATGGCAATAATGATGAGGACAACAGCCCAAATAATGTAAATAATTACAATACCTCATTTCAGCAATATAGACAAAAAAAAAGAACATTTATGAAATTAAAACATTTAAAGATATAAAACAATAGTTTATTTTTACATTGCTTAAGGGACATAGAACTTTGACAGATTATTTTACACTGCTCATGTGAAGAGTCACCTAATGAGATTAAGATTGTAGTGATTAGGGAAGCATCCTTTTGGGAGTCTATTCCAAAAAGTATTGGGTATTGGGGAAGAAGCTGACCAAATGGAACTTTTTATTATTAATAGAATGCAAAGGATTTGTCCCAGTGTAGGTGGCATAGCAGCTTTGAGCAGTAAAGGTCTGAACTGGGGGAAAATAAGTAATGTAGCTTCTCCAAACATTTGCCATGGAAATAGCAACAGAGTAGCAAGAGGCTTGCAATATTTTGTCTCTGAGATGCAAAAGAATCCATAACCCAGAAGGTCATGAAGATGCTTCTGGACTCTGGGAAATCACAATATTTTTATTGTATTTGTTCAAATCTTCCTTTTTTTCAAAATTCCTACAATTGTCAAAGAATAAGTTCTGGAGTTTGACAAAATGTCTGCTGGTAAGCGAAACAAATACTATAAAAGAGATACATTGCCTGGAGCATCAGTTACCATTAGTAATGGTAATATTAGTCATTTCCTTATAAGGAAACAATTGGCATTTATTGACCAGTGTTACTTTTTGGTGAAATTTATAAAATCTTTCTTTAAAAACAATTTTTCAGGAAAATATGTTACTGTTGTGATGAAGTTTCCTTCCTAAACTTTTGTTTGTAGTAATGTAGACATCTTGATATCATTATTTTCTCTTTACATTACGTGTGCTATTCATTTTAATTATTGCTGTTGTTGAAAGTCCTCAGATGATGTGGTTTCTGTTATTTGGTAATGTTCTTTAATAATGCATCTATTATATAAAAGATATTTTTCTGTAAAAAAGCATGTAATTTATTTTTCTTTTACAAAATAAAGTTTCTTTATATATGGAAAGCTATATCGAATAAGTAACTAGGTCTACTGCTCAAAAAGTTGCTTCACTGTGTCATGCCAGACAATTTTTCTCTTCTGGTTCTATTAAGTCTACCATTTGTCGATGCCTCAAATGGTCCAGTGCTCCAGCTTTATATTTAAAGATTCTTGATAAAATCAAAAGAAGAATGGGCAATATTATTGGTCTTGATCTGGCATCTCGGCTTCAGTCATTGCTCCAGTGGCCTAGTGGATAAAAGCGTTGGTTAAAGAAGACCGGAATGTACAACGGCCGAAGTGTTGTGAATATGGCAATAAATATGAGGACAAGAGTCCAAACCATGTAAATAAGGTAAAGTTTTTTTTTTTTTTGTTTCATTCAGTGACCTTTTGTTTCAGCCATGTCATATGGTAGACCAAGTTCCTGACAGTCAATTATCGATCTGCGGAAAATGTTTGCATGTGATTCAAGCGTAAACTGTGTCGACAATTTGGAACCCCTGAGGTGTTGTTCATGTTGCATCTTCACAAATTTGTGTAGTGTCAGTGGTATAAAAACCGTCCTGTGTTTTCAGCATTTATTTACCTGTCGTAATAATGTTTAATTATAATAAACATATATACCTTGGTCATATTGATTTTATGCTATTCAGAGAATAGCAGTTTGTCTTAAACTGCTTAAGTGAAAGATTGCCCCCTCTTTAAGTCTAGGGTTAACCATTATCTTTCCTACATATCCTTTTTCTTACCTCCTCCTTCTCTTATGCTCATTTAACAACCTCAATCAGTAATGCTCTACCTTGAGTGGCTCTTGATCTTTTTATTGGGTAAACAATTAATAAAAAAAAATATCTAAGTTATTTTGATTTTGGACCTTGCAAGAATTAAAATATTCAGAAAATTATTTACTAAAAAAAAGGATTTGATTCCTATTTTTAAAACAGCATGAATTCTTAATCCTTCATAACAAGCAGGGCCAGCGTGTACTACCCCCCTAGACCCCCAACTGTTAAGCCTGATTAAGGCTCCTGGGCAGTGATTTGTGATCCTCACTATCTTATCAACATTTGCTTTTTTCTAACTAAATTTATACACAATACAAATTGAACTAAGCATAACTGACTACTAAAGAATTCAAAATCTTGACAGAGTTTGATGTCATTCTGGGTTTTTTTTCTCGTCTAAATCTGTGAATTTGTTTTACTCATGCTAAGTCTCCAGAAAAGCATGATATAAAATTCACTATTTTTTATCCATCATGTTGAATGTATTAAAATTATTCAACTTTTTAACAAGAAAAATCTCAAGTTAATGTTAAAATTTACCACAAAACATTGTTGATTTATTTAAGATGGAGTGTCTATGTCTCTAATTTGTATTTAAATACATTGTATTTCTAGTTGAATTGTTCACCTACATTGCATATGATCCATTATTGTATATAATTAGATTACAATAAAATTTGTATTTTCTATATGAATACTATTTTATGAAAATTGGGAGGAACTAGAGATGGGTTCCGTATCATAGATTCCTGGGGGAAGGGACTGTATCATAGATTTTTTAAGCACGAGACCCTGGCATTGGACCTGATAATAAGTACTAATGGCACATCAGAATGATGGATATATCAATATTTAACCAGGTTCCAAACATATCAAGTAATACAGAGAAATGTCAGTGAAGGAGAAAGAGAAAAGGAAACTTCAGACCAACTTTGAAAACGCATCTAGGATTACCGTAAATACGTAAGGAACACCAGGAGAAAATGTAACAGATATGTAAGCAAAAAATTTTTTTTTTTTTACATGAAACATTGTCAACCATTTTTACTATAAATTTTTAACTAGTGCTTATTTTAGTACTTTAGTTTTGAGATGAATTGACATCAAGCATTATTATTAAACATTAACTAGTATTTACTTTCATCTTGATATGTATTACTATTTGATTTCTTCGTGAACTTTTTGTAGCAGTTAAAAATTCATGTTAAATTTGATATCAATGGTTGACAATGAAGATGAAAGTAAATACAAGTCAAAAATAAATAATAATGGCTGACAATGCTTTATTTAATGAAAAATAAAGATGAAAATAAATACTAGTCAAAAATTAATAATAATGGTTGACAATACTTCTAATGAAAAATGAAGATGAAAATAAATACTAGTCAAAAATTAATAATAATGATTGACAGATATTTCTTAAATTTAGAAACATGTTGAATACTGCATGAGAAAAACAAAAATGCTAAGACCTTTATAAATGTTTTATAACAGCGTTGTGATAGCTGGGAAAAAATTACTAGCTTGTAGTTGATGAAAAGATATGACCACAGATGTTAATTATCTTACTTATCACTAATATTTTGCAGTATTTTTTTAAGTCATTTTGTTTTTTAGTTTAAGCACTAAAGAGAATAATTTTCATTTAAAATATAACGAGTAAAAGGAGAGACTAAACCTTGAAGTTAGAAGTTAAATATAACAAAAAAGCAAAAAATAAAACTAGGAACTCTACCTCAAATAAAGCAAATGTCCATGTGTCTCCATAATGATGTTTTATTTTAAAATTTCTCTAATGTTCTACAAAATGGTGTTTGCTATCTATATAGGTTACCAACTTCAGACCAACTTCCGACAGGACAACAAAACTTGCCATGTCAAAAAAAACAACCCTCCCCAAAAAACCCCAAAAAAACCCAAAACAATTGATGGGAAATAAAATCATAACACCTGAATATATATTTTAATTCACTCAAAATTGAACTTGGGAATATATCTCAATTACAATAAATCACTGATTCCCAACATAGGTTGTAGAGTTGGTGGTGGGGAGTTGGTCTAAACTCTCAGTAGGTCATAAGGATTTAGGGAAGTTATTGGGTAGGGGTTTGCTATAATATTAACAAGTTCAGTAAGATGATTTAACCCATTGAATCTAGATTGGGACAAATCACATTTTATACAAACATTTATCTTTTTTTGTGTATATATTTATATTTTTATATATTTTTTTTCAAACACTTAGCTGCACTTGCAATATGTGTATAGCTGATTCCTCGGCCTCATGAATTTAAACATCCTACGAGGCTGGCATCCCGTTCCCAACCCTTCACCGTTGAAACTGTTAGATGTAGACGTCTTTTCTACTCCAATAGCTTCATGTCTCGCACATCCCGCCTGTGGAACTCCCTTCCTTATTCCTGTTTCCCTGACAAATACAATCTCCAACTATTTAAGTGTAACATCAATCGACATCTCCAGTTGCCTTGATCTATCCACTTCCCTTCTCCACATCCTTTCCCCTTTCATTCCTATCTGCTCTCGCTCCAAATCTTCTGTAACCCCCTTGCCTTGATCGATCCACTATCTTTCTCCACATCCTCTCGTTTACCACTCCTATCTGCTCTTCCTCCAAACCTTCTGTAACCCCTTGCATGCTAGTGGCTTCCAGCCTTGCTTGGGGTGATAAGCTTAAAAAAAAAAAAAAAAATCTAAAACCAATGGCTTGCAAACTGTAATGCCTCTAAAATGAAATTGCTGTCTTTTAATCATCATAGATAACCCTTTTTTTCCTTCCATCAGTATGGCTGATGCTAACCTCCATGACAGCAACACATTGCACCTTCTTAGTTTCATGTTTTACACCAACATCAAGTGGATTTATTATATTGAATTGCCAGGTCTGCTGCTTGGAAAGTTGCTCTACTGTGTTGTGCCAAACAATTTTTCTTGCTAGAATCCATCTTGCATGTTTATAAATCTACCATTCATCCGTGCATTGAATATTGCTGCCCCATCTAGTCTAGTGCTCCTGTTATATACCTTGAGATTCCCAACAAAACCCAACTGCTCTGTCGGCTGGGGCTTCAAAATACGCCAACAACAATACATTCAACTCTCGACAAAAACCCACTTAGCAAAAATACGTCAATGAAACCTGATCTACAAACTGATTTCTTACAAAGAATACATATTCTATTCATACAAAGCTATCCTAAAAATCTTGTCGGCTTTAAATAACCCATTGTGGTTGTTATGCCATAAAACAAAATAAACAACCAAAACAAAATCCAAAGAGAGGTCTGCAATGTTATCCATCCTGACCTGGCATCTTGACTTCAGTCACTTTCCTGCTGCTGTAATGTAGCTTCCCTTTGTCTTTTCTATAAATATTTTCATGGTAATTGTTCTAATGAATTTTCCTACTTTGTATTTTGATCACATGAATTCAAGCATAGTACTAGATTGGCAACTAGGTCTCATCGTTTAACTTGAATTTGCTAGAGACAACTGTAACCCTATGATCTTCAAATATTTAAATGCAACGCCAATAACCATTTCTGTCTTCTTGAACCCTGTTCTTTTATTGTCCTTTCAACTCACTAAAGTCTTCTCATTCTCTTTCACTCCCAGTTACCCTTTGCATCTTAGTGGCATTATCGCCATCTTCTGTCTTCTTGAACCATGTTCTTTTATTGTCCTTTCTCCCCACTAAAGTCTTCTCATTCACTTATATATTTACATTTATTATATAATTGTTATAAAATTGACTAATGTTACACACACACACAGACACATACTGACACACACATGCACACACACTCTTCAAAATTTTAACTGCAACACCAATTGTCATCTTTTCTGTCTTCCTGAATCCAATTATTTTATTGTCCTTTCTCCTCATTAATGTTTTCTCATTTTCTTTCACTCTGAGTAATCCCTTGCATCTTAGTGGCTTTATTACCTTGCTTGGGGTGAAACGATTATAAAAATAAAAATGAAAAAAAAAAATGGCTGAAGTTGAGCAGCTTCCATGGTCTGACCCAGTGACTTTTGTTCTTCTGCTGCATTAACTTTGCACCATTTACCTGTGCAATTTTAACATGGGAGGGGGGGGAATACCTGCCTGCAGAAATATCAAACAGACAGTGAGGAAAACTGGTTAAAAACCACAGCAATAAATGATTACATATACAGATCAATATGTGCCTTGGTTTTAAAAAAACAAACAAATATATCAACAGTACTGAAACACCATCGTCTATATCCTTTTGCATGCATAAAATTATGCAGATGGTAAATACTATGCCATTCCAGGCTTCTTGTACTTTTCTGTGTAAGACAACAAAGCTAGAAAGATGAGCGAGTTAGACAATCCATGTTGAATAGGCGTAGATAGGTTCACTAATAGTCCTGTTCAGATACCTTCCCCGTCTTTTGAACAAGAGTAGAATTTTATTCCTTGTTTCCAGTTTAGGATTGGTTTTCAGGATCTTTCTAAAGTTTTTTTGTTCTCTTTCACTTCTTGCATCTTAGTAGCATTATTGCCTTGCTTGGGGTGAATTGGTTAAAAAAAACATTTGGGATAGAGATACTCTTTTATTTTTTTTTACTTACGAGTAACAAAAAATGTTACTTTCCACTTCTATTTGGTATTCTGCAACATAACTACGCTTCGTAAGTATCTTTCGAATTTTATCACAGATGCACTGGCTTAGTGTCAAACTTAGTTTAGTGATGTCAAGAATCAATCAGTTGAAATGTACGGTTCAGGGTCAAAGTAAATTAGATACACTCATCAAAATCAACCCTCAGGTCATTAAGGGCAAAGATCTGATTTCACGCCACTCAAAAAAAGAAAGTGAATAAAGCTTCAAGAAGCAAAAATTCATTCTTTATCAAATCATCATTGGAGATCATCTTCAGAAACTGCTGAAAAAAAAAAAGTTTCTTTCAAGGGCTCAATATTTTGTGCGTGGTGAGTCAAGGAGATTTCAGAGCATTAAGATCAAAGGGGCATTTGATAGAGAAAATGAAGCAGACCATGATTCCCAGCATTTGAACTTTGGCTCATACCTGTTTATGGCAAAGAGGCCAATCAAAAGAGATCACAAAGAAAATAATTCTTTTGATTTTGGCTTTGAAAATATCAAAGTTAATCCAAAAACCTGAAAGACATGAGAAAGAGAAAGAAAAGAAAGAAAGGAAAGGAAAGAAAAGAAGCTGACAATGACTGGAGAACTATAAAATTGGTAATGGGTTGCTGATGAGGGTCAGAGAAGAAAGAACAAGACAGTTCTCAAGAGGCAAAGATCTCCTACAATCCCAGACTTGGAGGCATCAAGTAACGTTTAGCAGTTTAGTCAAAAGCAAGTATACAGGTGATCCCGACCTCAATGAGATAAAAACAGAAATTTCATAAGCTGAGAAAAATTACAAAACGACCTGCTTTTTTTTTAAATTAAAACAAATCAAGCATTATTTTCTGATAATAGTTTTATTTCCTCTAATCTTTATAAAATAAAATAAATGGAGGAATAAAATTGTGTGTTGTATTTTTTTTTTATCATGTACTGCTGCTGCAGTAGAAGTGGCGTTTCTTTGGCAAGATAGCCCAACCCTCGCCAGACTGGTTTTGAATTCAGTTTTTTATTAGGAGAAAAAATTATAAGCTAAGTGAAATATTCAAATAAGTAGTTTCCAGCCAGGTTGGAAGTACTTCACCCCTGGGGTATTTTTTTTTTTTAATCATTTCACCCCAAGCAAGGCAATACTGGTACTAAGATACAAGGGGTTACACAGTGTTGGAGACTATGAAGGAAAAATACTATTAAGCAGTGAGGACTATAATAGAACAAGAATTGGTCATGAGAATATTTTTGTTAAGAAGACAAAGGCAAAAATAGTTAACACACTATTATCAATAGCAATACAAATTGGTCAAAAATTGGCTAAGACTAAAGCATAAATTTAGAGAGTTGGGCAGAAGAGTACCTTATAGGTATGTCCCCATTGCCATTTAAAGTCTGTATATATATATATATATATATATATATATATATATATATATATATATATATATATATATTAATCTGATATTAAATAAAAACAGTTATTATATTAAAGCAGTATTTTAGGATTTCAGGAGTGGGGTGATTGGAACCACATCAAAGTAGATTCAAATTGTAGAAATATGAATGTTTTTACAAATTATAAATCTACGATGCACTAAGGATTGAAAGGTTTAAAGAAATCCAAAAGTTAGTGATTCTTTAAACTGTTTAACTCTAGTTCTTATTTTTATTCAATATCACTCAGTGGAAACGGCAAGTATTGACTTGACATTATTGAATAAAATAAGAACTAAATGATATCTATAGATATGAGCTGTTGAGTGAGAACAATCTACCTTCTTAGATTAAATACTTCTGACATCTCTGCCTAAACTCTGAAATAAGATGAAAGAAATACTAGTGAAAAATGAATAATAATTGACAAGGTATCTGTCTATATTTCTGAGATGAGGTATTATGTACACTATTTACATTATTCGGACTATTGTCATCATCTTTGTCACCATATAAATTACATTTTGGCCGTTGTATGCTCCAGCCTTCTTCATTGGAATGTCGAACTGAACCTTTATTTTGCTTTATTAGACTGTTCTAGTTCCATGTGCCATGTCTAATGGATGTCAGTTATCAGTTATCTCCTGTTAATTCCCCTCTCCAAGAAATCCACCGCCTTAACCAGGTATTGAACTCACATTCTTTGGGTCCATTCACTGGATCTAACGCCTTTATCCACTGTGCCATGCGTCCTTGAGAACATCTGTGTATGAATTTCTGTGTATTATGAACCTAATGTCTTCATCAACCATTTTTTACCAGTGCTCATATTGCAATTTTTTGCTGTTATCAGACAACTTAAGACTATTACTACTTGGTGGAAAAGCAAGAGAAATAATTTGAAAGAAGTACTGATAATTTTTCATCTAAGAGATAAAAAAAAAATGATCAATTTTTTTAATGATTAAAACAAACAGTGTGTAGTGAGAACAAAGTAAAATCTGATAATATCTTGAGCTGTTATCTGAACACATGTGATGTTTTCACCATTAGGTAAACGAAGGTTTCATGGTCAGGCACAAAAATTGTAATCATTCTGATATTTTTATGCCATAGTGTTTATGATTCACTACTCGAGAGTCATTGAAATAGAAATAATTCTTCTTCTATGTGTCATCTCCCTTCAAGACATAGATGATCGTGGCCCTCCACAATTTCCTCCCCTTAGTGAATTTTGTCTTTTTGCTATTTCTCTGAAACCTTGTTCTGCCATCCATTTATTCAAGCTTTCTAGGTAGATTACACATTGTTTTCCTCTCTCCCTCTTGCCTTCACTATGTCCTGCAAGTATTAAATTTTCCAGGCCCTCTTTCCTCATTATGCACCCTATAAATTTCAACTATCTCTTCTTGATGTTAAGTATAAGTGTCCTTTTTTCCCCATTTAACTAAAACTTCATCGTCATTCACATGTTCAGTCTATGGTATTCTCAGCATCCTTCTGTAGAACCATATTTCTGTTGCTTCAAGTCTTTTCTTTGACTGCATGGAGATTGTTCAGCCTTCACTGCCATATAGGATGACTGATATTCCATAACAGTTCAGTAGTCTTATTTGTTTTGAACAAAATTTTCTTATTTCTTAATATTTTGCTTAGCTTTTGGAAGACATCTTTCACTATCCCAATGTGCCTTCAGATTTCAGTGTGGCACTTTCTATCCTCTGTTAAAACACTTCCCAGACATTTAAATTGTTGTACATTTTTGATTTTGGTATCCCCAATTTGTAATTTGCATGTTGGGCTGTCTCTTTTGCTGACAACCATGCATTCTCTCCTTTTGCAATTGGTGTTTAGTCCTTTCTTCTTGCTTTCCTTCAATACCTTCTGTAAGAGTTCCTGTAGTTTCCTTTTTATGTCTGCTATCAATACTGTGTCATCATTATATCTTATGGTGTTAAGATTGTGGCCGACAGTAATGAATCCTGCTAGGACTTCTAATTTTCTCAGGATCAACTAACTGTATAGGTTGAATAAATCCGTTGAGAAGTCGCCTCTTTCTATTTTTGTATATTTGCATTTTGGTGTGTTCCTTTTGCTAACAACCATGCATTCTGTCTTCTTGCAGTTGGTGTTTAATCCTTTCTTCTCGCCTTCCTTCACTACCTTCTGTAGGAGTTCTTCTAGTTTCTTTTCCAGATCTGCTATCAATATTGTGTCATCATTATATCTTATCGTGTTAAGATTGTGGCCGACAGTAATGAATCCTGGTAGGACTTCTAATTTTCTCAGGATCAACTAACTGTATAGGTTGAATAAATCCGTTGAGAAGTCGCCTCTTTCTATTTTTGTATATTTGCATTTTGGTGTGTTCCTTTTGCTAACAACCCTGCATTCTGTCTTCTTGCAGTTGATGTTTAATCCTTTCTTCTCGCTTTCCTTCACTACCTTCTGTAGGAGTTCTTCTAGTTTCTTTTCTAGGTCTGCTATCAATACTGTGTCATCCTTATATCTT
The DNA here is from genome assembly GCA_964036315.1 of Acanthosepion esculentum. Classification (NCBI taxonomy): domain Eukaryota; kingdom Metazoa; phylum Mollusca; class Cephalopoda; order Sepiida; family Sepiidae; genus Acanthosepion; species Acanthosepion esculentum. Next base: position 57,204,180 of record OZ038509.1, on the reverse strand, counting down.
ATGGTGTTAAGATTGTGGCAGACAGTAATGAATCCTGGTAGGACTTCTAATTTTCTCAGGATCAACTAACTGTATAGGTTGAATAAATCCGTTGAGAAGACTCCTCTTTCTATTTTTGTATATTTGCATTTTGGTGTGTTCCTTTTGCTAACAACCCTGCATTCTGTCTTCTTGCAGTTGATGTTTAATCCTTTCTTCTTGCTTTCCTTCACTACCTTCTGTAGGAGTTCTTCTAGTTTCTTTTCTAGGTCTGCTATCAATACTGTGTCATCCTTATATCTTATGGTGTTAAGATTGTGGCCGACAGTAATGAATCCTGCTAGGACTTCTAATTTTCTCAGGATCAACTAACTGTATAGGTTGAATAAATCCGTTGAGAAGGCACCTCTTTCTATTTTTGTATATTTACTGAATTCATTTTCTATTCGTATTCAGGCGTTCTGCTCCCAGTTTAAGAATCTGGATTATTCTAATATCCTTCCAAAATATGTCAAGGTCACTTAGAAGTTCCAACAGTTCTCTGTGACATACTTTGTCAAATGCTTTTCTTCTTCTATGTGCTGTGTCCTTTCAGGACGTAGGCAATCATGGCTTGCCATTCTTCCTGTCCCTTGTAGCTCTCAACTAGTTTTGTCCTTTTGTTATTTATCCCAGACCCCGTTCTGCCATCCACTTGCTTAAGCCTGTTAAGTATGTCCCACATTGCTTCTCTTTGTGCCTCTTTCCCTTTATCCGCCCTGTGAGTATCCAATTTTCCAAGCCCTCCTTTCTCATTGCGAGTCCCAGAAATTTCAGCTGCCTCTTCCTGATGCTTATTCCAAATGCTTTTGCATAATTAATAAAACACAGGTACACATGCGTCTATCACTCTGAGCATAGATATTGCATTCCTTGTTCAAATGTCTTTAACGTACCCGCTGAGCGGTAAGTTTTATTATATGGCTCAATGGAGTATACATATTTCAAAATTAACTATTATTAATTACAATCATAGTCCTTGTCAAAAATAGCAAAATTCTTTATATATGGATCAGCAGTTTTGTCTCTAACCAGAGTATTTTACTTTCGATCGTAGCATCCCTTCCCCAGCTTTGGATCGGTGTAGCATCCATACACCGTAAAAAGCTTACTTTCCCCATGAGCCAGGTTCCACCAGGATATGAGTGGTCATGAGTCTCCACATTTTCCTTTCAGTAATACTGGCTCCTTTCTGAACCAATTGTTGTTGTTGTAATTGTCCCTCTATTGAACTTACTAAATCAGTTTCTATCCACACATATTGAATCTGGCACAATCATCAGATATATGATATGACAAACAAGTACTGCTCAAGTCTCCTGGTATTTCTGTTGGAGGCACCAGGAATTAAATTTAGCTCTCTCTCATAGAGTAGGCCTCTCTCTGTGGGTCGGAGTAAAGAAGACAGCCTCCTTGGTATTGAGAAAATTATATTTAATATTAACCCCGATGAGGTTCTGATTGCATTATCTTGTTGGATATATTAGTCATTGCTTTCCTTTACTTTTTTTGCCTTTGATATACCTTGTGAATATTAAATTTTCTAAGCCTTCTTTTCTTATGCATCTTAAAAATGTCAGCTATCTCTTTTTGATTATTAGTGATAATTTCTTTGTAGTTTCTATTCTTAGAATTTCTTCATTACTCATATTTGTTCATATCATTGGCAATTTCTTTCAGTAGAACCATTACTGTTGCTTCAGATTTTTTTCTATCTTTGTTGACAAAATCATCCAGCATTCACTGTCATGCAGGAATTTGACCTTTGTATACTTTCAGAAAAAATCCTTTGCTATTCTGACGTTTCTTTGGATTTCTATATCTCACTTCTGCTATCTGTTACAATACTACCCAAGTAGTTAAATTTATGCACAGGTTTGATTTTGACATCCCCAATATGTAATTCATACTTTAGGCTGTGACCCTTTTGCTCACAACCATGCATTCTATCCAGTTATAATGGATAAGCTTTTCCTACTTTTCTTAAGTACTTTACCTAAAAATTCTTTCAATTTTCCTTCGACTTTTTTAGCCTCTCTGCATCTCTCTAACCTTTCTCTGGCCTTTTTTTTCGGTCTCTCTCTCTATCCTCCCTCTGATTTTTTGGGGTCACTCTCTATCCTTCCTTCAACCGTCTTTAGTCTCCCTCTTCTTCTTCTGACATTTTTTTGATCACTCTCTATCCATCATTTGACTTTTTTAGCCTCTCTTTCTCTTTTCTATACTTCTTTCAACATTTTTTAGTCTCTCTCTCTCTCTCTCTCTCTCTCCTCTTCCTCCAACCTTTTTTGGTCTCTTTCTATCCTTCCTTAAAAAAAATTTTTTTTGGGTCTCTCTCTCTCTCTCCCTCCCTCTTTTGATTTTCCTGGTCTCTCTTTTGATCTTTCCATTGTAAATTCTTCCAAATATACTTCAAAGACTGACTAGGTTGACTGGAAATATCATGATAAACAACAAGAAAAAGATAAAGATACTCATCACCTGGGTAGTATGACAAAACGGCTACCTGGAAAAATTAGTAGCATGAATCAGGGAGAGAATCTTGAAGAGGAAAAGAAAGTACGATAAAGATGATGGATTTGGTTGGACATTTTTATAACAATGGCCCAGTTTCTCATTTACTTATCTTAACTCTCAACAAAGTTTTCAGTAGTCACACACACATAAACACACACACACACACACAGAGCTATAATTCACTGAATTTATGTTGCTTTATATACAAGAAGATTGTATAAATATCAGTTGTCCTCAGTATGTATTAGGCGACTTATATTTTGTGTGTGTATGTGTGTGTATCCAGGTTTACAGAATACACACATACTGGAACTAATCTCAAGACAATATATATATAGGAGAGTGTATAAATGATGAGAAAAGACAAAGGCTGGTTTGAGACGAACGTGATGAGCAGATAATGGACTTGATACTTTTAGACACATTTGCACTAATTTTTTTTCCCCAACCTGAAAAGATGTTCAAACAGCCTGGGGTCAGAAATAAATAAAAATAGCCAACTGAGAATGGATTTAATAAAGAAAAAAAAAGTGAGAGATGATGATGATGTATTGGGAGTGCAAAAAGGGGGTAAAGTATTGAGATAGAAAGATATAAGAAGAAAGTGTGTATGTGTGTGTGTGTGTGGGGGGGGGAGAAGCATGAAATAACAAATACAGAACAATTGAAAGAGAAAGACGATGCTGAGGTTGGAAATAGAGAAAGATGGACAGAGGTACCTATAAGTAGACAGAGAGAAAAGCAGAAAATATACTTATAGGCAGAGAGAGTGAGAGAGAGATTTGATAATAGTGGCTGAGTGAGATAATATAAGTTTAGAGAGATAATAATGGTTTAGTGATACAAGTCTTACTATTTAACCTATAGCTGGAGGGGGAGAAGAGGTGGATTCATAACTAATCAGAATTTAATAAACAAGAAACTATAATGTGAATATAAAGTGGGGGATCAATTCTCTATTAAAGTCAATATATAAACTGATCCCTCACATTGTGGCCATGGTAATTTACATTCTAGAGAATGTAAATAAATCTAAGAGACATACCTGTGCAGCTAATCAGTATTTCACTGATTGATTGAGGTGAGAGATGATGAGTTAGGAGTTCAAAAGGGAAAAAGTAGGGAGATGGAAAGACATCAGAAGAAAGTGTGGGGAGGGGGAAGAAGCATGAAATAACAGATACAGAATGAGTGAAAGAGAAAGAAAAAGCTGAGATTGGAGAGAGAGAGAGATGGATCGAAATATGTATATGCAAATACAGGGAGAAAAAGATAAAAGCAGAAACCATACTTGTAGGTAGAGAGAGAGAGATTACACATGGAAGCAGAGGAGAGAGATGTGACTGATTTGTTTTCTATGGCTTATCAACTTTTACAGGTTATTTAAAGCCAGAAAATATTTTTAGATTGTAAGAACTTTATTTTTGGAGATAATAATGATTTTAGTGATACAAGTCTTACTAATTAACCCATAGCTGGAGAGAGAAGAGGTGGATTCATACCTTTCCCAGAGGTAAGTTAATATAGCGAACCCAACTGGAATTAGAACTTGGATGTCTGATTAACAATTCTGAGCCATTATCTATTACACCACCTTCACATCCAAGGTTACAGCACCTGGTATCCCCAAGCTGTCATTTATCTAGGTACTGACAAGGCTTAATGTTGCTTAACTTCAGTGATCATATGTGAAAAGGTGTTTCAACATGATATGGCTGTAAGTTGCAGAGAGAGAGAGAGAGAGACTATACTTGTAGATAGGGAGAGAAAAACTATACTTGTAAATAGAGACAGAGAGACTATACAAGTAGGTAAAGAAAGAGACACTATAGTTGTAGTTAGAGAGAGGGAGACCATACTTGGAGGTAGGCAAAGCATGAGAGAGAGAGAGAATGAGAGAGCATACCTGTGGGGAAAGAGAAACAGAGTAATAATTCTAGGCAGAGAGAGAGAGAGGGCAAACTTATAGACAAAAGGCAAGAAAGAGAGACTATAAATGTGAGTAGAGAGAAAAACAGATAACATTCCTGTAGGGAGAGAAAGTGAGAGACAAATGCAGACACTTTGAAGCAAGCAGAAAAATACTTAACCAGACAGAGAGACTTTTAGGCAGGAATAGAGAGATACAGACAGATGGAGATAGAGAGAGACAAACAGATGGAGATAGAGAGATATGAAAAGACTTAGATAAACAGATATATACAAAAAGACTTAGATATGAACAGACTAAACATATACAGGGGGTCATAATATCCAAAAAATGCATTATTTCATGGAATATAAATTGAATGTAAATTTAAAGCAGTGATATGTAATTTGGCCAGGTTTTAAGGAATTAGAAAATTCTTACCACAAATCAACTTTATATAAAAAAAATGATTTGAGAAATCAGAATGAGAGATAATTTCTACTTATTTTAAAATAATTATTATAAGTATTGAAATTAAATATTTACCTAGGTTTGAAAGAGATTTCTTCTAGATTATTCTGTGAACCCCACCCAAAGTGATTCCAGATGTACCTTCTTGATAATTAATCATTCTGTATCTAAACACTGCACATCCAATCTCTCGTTGCCATGTCAAAGACAAAAGAATACTCTCCGGATCTCAGGAATAGCATTGTGGAAGAACAGAAGAAAGGAAAGTTCTTTAATCCAAGAAACAAAGTTTGTGCAACCAAGTACTTTTTTTTACATGTTTTGGATACATTTTGCTTTTCATTTCATTTATTCCTCAAATAATTCACCTTTGGCAATTGATTTGTAATGAGGATTTCCTAATTCTTAATATATTAAAATTCATACGGCTGCAACAAGTTTACATTTATTTAAACCACTGTAGATGTGAGCAAACTGGAAAGGATAGATACAAGCAGATTGGGATGGATATGAGCAGATGGAGAAGGATAGACAAGAACAGCTTGGGAAGGATAGATGTAAGCAGCCTGGGAAGGATAGATGTGAGCAGCTTGGGAAGGATAGATGTGAGCAGCCTGGGAAGGATAAACATGAACAAACTGGGAAGGATAAACACAAACTGGAAAGGATAGATGTGAACAGACTGGGAAAGATAGATGTGAGCAAACCAGGAAGGATAGCCGTGAGCAAACCAGGAAGGATAGCCGTGAGCAAACAGGGAAGGATAGATGTGAGCAAACCGGGAAGGATAAACAAACTGGGAAAAATAGACATGAGCAGCCTGGGAAGGATAGACATGAGCAAACCGGGAAGGATAGACATGAGCAAACCGGGAAGGATAGACATGAGCAAACCGGGAAGGATAGACATGAGCAAACAGGGAAGGATAGATATAAGCAAATTGAGAAGGATAGACATGAGCAAACAGGGAAGGATAGACATGAGCAAACCGGGAAGGATAGACATGAGCAAACCGGGAAAGATAGACATGAGCAAACAGGGAAGGATAGATATAAGCAAATTGAGAAGGATAGACATGAGCAAACCGGGAAGGATAGACATGAGCAAACAGGGAAGGATAGACATGAGCAAACCGGGAAGGATAGACATGAGCAAACCGGGAAAGATAGACATGAGCAAACAGGGAAGGATAGACATAAGCAAACTGATAAGGATAGACATGAGCAAACCAAGAAGGATAGATGTGAGCAGATCGGTGGAGGATAGACATGAGCAGACTTGGAAGTATTGATAAACCATGAGGTACACAAACCTTATTCCTTTTATTCTTACCAATAGACATACAAAAGAAAAGTATTGAATGGATGGAAGCAAAAAGAAATATATGAAAATAATCTTTTTCTTACAGTCTGTTTGAAAGCAAGAGATCTAAGGCTGGAATATATATATATATATATATATATATATATATATATATATATATATATATATATAACTGAAAGTGACTGGACAGAAAGACTGGTCTTTAAAGAAAATTGACATTTTTTGATAATGAAGTGGCTTGTTACTTGCATTGAAAATTCTGTTTGAAATATTTGCAATCTTTTATTGGTATCTTTTGCCTCTTTTCTCACTCAACCCAAAGTTCAAGTTAATAAGTTTTTCATATCATCGTGCCTACAAAAGAGAATTGATTGATTGATTGATTCATTTTCTATGGCTTATCAACCACCTGTAGGTTATTTAAAGCCAGAAAATATTTTTAGATTGCAAGAATTTTATTTTTGGAGATAATAATGATTAAGTGATACATTGCCAATTATTTTGTTATAGGAATACGTGAAAATGTTGATTATCCCCTCTTGTTATAACATATATAATGATAGAGCAAGTATTTACAGTTGAAATAGCTAGATGTAACCATAAGTTCTATGTTAACAGTTTCTTCTCTCACATTTCTTGCTTGAGGAACTCTCTTCCAGCTTCTTGCTTTCCAGTCAACTTTAATCTTCAAAAATTTAAATGCAATGTCACTCAATGTTTAGTCTTCTTAATTAATTGTTCTTTTATTGTTCTATTTCCTATATTCTTTCACACTCAGTAACCACTTGCATCTTAGTGGCTTTATTACCTTGCTTGGAAGGAAATGATAATAAAAATTAGAAAAAGCAGAGCCAATGGCAACATTTCTGTTGTACATTTAGCAAGAGAATTAAATCTGATGAATATAATTATTTTAAAAAAATGATCATATAATATTTAAGTTCTGCTGGGAATGTTAATAGTGTTTGACTTTCAGTTGGTTCACTGTAATTTTTCTCTTCAAAATCTAGTATACATATCTATAAGTCTATCATTCATCTGTGGTGAGAATGTTGCTGCCCCTGATATTTACGTTGAGTTCCTTAACAAAAAAATTCAAAGAAGAATCAGCAATATTATTGGTCCTGATATGGCAGCCCAGTTTCAGTCACTTTCCCAAGCTTTTTCTATAAGTACTTTTATGGTAATTGTTCAGATGACCTCTTGCCTATGGTACCTAGACTTTATGAATGGGAGTGCAATACTAAACTGACATTGAGATCTCATCAATTTACAGTTGAGTTGGATAGATGTAGCCATAAATTCCATGGTAAATGTTGTTTTCTCTCGCACTTCTCACTTGTGGGACTTGCTTCCAGCTCTATGCTTTCCAACCAAATTTAATGTTCAAAAATTTAAATGCAAATTCAATTGCTATCCACTCTCCTGTTGATTACTCTTTTCTCTTCCTGCTCATTATTAATATTTCTAATTCTTTCACACCTCGTGTGTCTTAGTGGCTTTTACTTTAAAAAAATTTGGACCAATTTAAAACTTTGAGCTGAATCTGTCAATCTGGCCTTGGAAAAAGGCATAATCGCCTATTCCCCTGAAGAGTCAGGGCATTAAAAAGAAATTAAAATAAAAACAAATATTCTGCTATCATATATGCAAAACAGAGATAGTAAGATTCTTGAAAATAACCAGGTAAACTGGCGGGAGTCATACGTAGCTCTATGCAACCTGCATTGAAAAACACCAAATTTTTATTATCTATCCTGATCCTGTGGGTTATGAGAAATGAGGGCAATATCAAGTCACCACTCTTCTTTCTGTAGGGCTTCCCCAACTATATCAAGGCACTAGACATGGTGGTCAAGACATGAATCAAGGGGCTGACCCTACAAGAAGTCTGGAGGGTATATTGTGTTAATGACAACAAAGATGAGGATATTAGTTCAAATTTAAATAAACTTGTTTGTTTTTAACAAGCACATAGTGACATGGATAAAAAAAAATTCACATCTTAAATTTTTACAAAATGTTCTATTGAGTTTCCTGTGTCAAGTTTTTTTTGCTGAAAACTTTGGCAGATAACATGGACTAAACAACTATCTCAGGCATCAAAGTCTTTTAAAAAAATGCTTATCTGTCCTCCTGTATGGCAGTGAATGGTAGGCAATCTCCTCAAAGATAAAGAAGAGACTTGAAGCAACAGAAATGTGGTTCTACAGAAAGATGCTGAGAATGACATGGACCTACATGTGAGCAATGACAAGGTTTTAGAGAAAATGGAAACAAAAAGGAAACTTATACTTAATATCAAGAGGAGACAGTTGAAATTTCTGGGGCATGTAATGAGGATGGAAGGCTTGGGAAATCTGATACTCACAGGACAGATTAAGGGAAAGCGGGACAGAGGAAAGCAGCATGTAACATATTTGATGAGCTCGAGTAAATGGAGGGTAGAAACGGTTTGGAAGAAATAACAAAAAGACAAAACTTATTAAGAGCTACAAGGAACAGGAAGATGTGGAGGGTCATGATCGCCTACATCCTGAAGAGAAAGATGCTAAAAGAACACACCTATCTTTGTAAAGAAACTGCTTCATGAACTGCTTTCTAAATGTTGAGACGTTAACCAGACACCTTCCCCACTCGTTATATTTCATATCTATTTGATGCAGTTAGGAACCCTGCCGCCAATATTCCAGTCGCTTTTGGTGTGGCACTTCTTTAATTCCAGACAAAATACATGAAAGTAGTTCAAGTTAGATTTTTAGTTTATTTTGTTTAGATCTTATTGTAGAATTTGCTTTGAGGATAGCAGCACCACTGGTAATAGGTGTCAAGCGTCAGCATTAGTCAGTATCAGTCGAAGAGAAAACAGTACTCTCATACAGGTGGAAAAACAATGGCGTGTCTAAATGTAAATTGCATGACACATATCAGAAGATCATTTCATCAATTGAGCACACACACTAATATATATATATATATATATATATATATATATATATATATATATATATATATATATATATATATATATGAGAGAGAGAGCAACTGAACAGGTGATGAGATTATCGTTGTGAGATAAACTTATTAATTCCAATATACTTAGTATTGATTAGTTCAGGTAACTTATTAATCTGGCAATGATTTTGAATAATATATTGCAGAAATGCCAAAGGGTGAAAAAGATTGATAGGGGAGAGAAAGAGAGAGCTATATAAGATAGAGAGGAGAGGCTGCAGAGAGAAAAGGAGATGGAGAGGGCTTAAAGAAAGAGAGAGAGTAGAGGAAGATAAGTTGAGAGAAGAAAGAGAAAAGTTGGAAAGAGAGAAGGGAGAAAGAAGTTGGAAAGAGAGAAGGGAGAAAGAAGTTGGAAAGAGAGGAGAGAGAGAGAGAAGTTGGAAAGAGAGGAGAGAGAGAGAGAAGTTGGAAAGAGAGGAGAGAGAGAGAAAAGTTGGAAAGAGAGAAGAGAGAGAAAAGTTGGAAAGAGAGAAGAGAGAGAAAAGTTGGAAAGAGAGAAGAGAGAGAAAAGTTGGAAAGAGAGAAGAGAGAGAAGTTGGAAAGAGAGAAGAGAGAGAAGTTGGAAAGAGAGAAGAGAGAGAAGTTGGAAAGAGAGAAGAGAGAGAAAAGTTGGAAAGAGAGAAGAGAGAGAAAAGTTGGAAAGAGAGAAGAGAGAGAAAAGTTGGAAAGAGAGAAGAGAGAGAAAAGTTGGAAAGAGAGAAGAGAGAGAAAAGTTGGAAAGAGAGAAGAGAGAGAAAAGTTGGAAAGAGAGAAGAGAGAGAAAAGTTGGAAAGAGAGAGAGAGAAAAGTTGGAAAGAGAGAGAGAGAAAAGTTGGAAAGAGACAAGGGAAAGAAGTTGGAAAGAGACAAGGGAAAGAAGTTGGAAAGAGACAAGGGAAAGAAGTTGGAAAGAGAGAAGGGAGAAAAGTTGGGAGAGGGAGAGAGAAGGGAGAAAAGTTGGGAGAGGGAGAGAGAAGGGAGAGAAATTGGAAAGAGGGACAGAAGAGGAAGAGAAGTGGAGAGAGAAAAAAAAGGGGGAGAAGTTGACGAGGGAGAAATTTTGCAGAGTGAAAGAAGAGGGAGAAAGCTTGCAGACAGAAAGGAGAGAACAGATGGGAAAGTGAATAAGAATGAAGTAGGAAAGAGAGAAAACAGTGAGGGAGAGGGGAAATGAGGCATTGTGAGGTAATATCATTTTTATCTTTCAAAAAAGAAAAAAAGAAAACACATCTGTAAGCGAAATTCAAATTCTACTTGAGACTGCCCCTGGGCACTGTTCACTAATGCCTTCAAGAAAGACATGAACCTACCTCCCTGCACTCTGTCCCATCCCTGATATCATCTAACTGACATGCCATAATAGTTGATAAAAGATAAAGTGAGCACTTGAGCAAAAAACTATAACTATCTTAGCAGCAGCAAAGAAAAGCTGTTACCCCCACTGACACTCTTGACAAAGGCCAGTTTTATATACCATAGAGTGTGATAAGAATGAAAAGATTTGATAGCAGCAGAGCATCTTCAAGCAAAGGGGATTGTATTGTAACATGAATATATATATCTTAATTCTTGGGACTACAAAAGACGCACAAATCACATGTCTGATTATAGCTTCTCAGCCTCTTTTTTTCAATTCAAGATAATTTGCAGAATTTGATGAAGGTAAAGTAATGTTTGTCCTAAAGTAGAAGACTAGATTTTTTCATGCTCAGTCTTAATTCCAGTGATGAATTGACGAGTTGATTCCAGGTATTTCATGGCCTTTGTGATGAGTGACTTCACCAAGAAGAGGTCACACAAGTCCTGGTCCTAAGTCATCAATATTACCAATTCTCTACATAATTTAAGAGTAAATACATTTTTCAGTAAATGACTATTATTACATCAAAAAATAAACTCTCGTGATAGCAACATGTTGACAGAAATCTTTGTCTGAGCACAGGATTGCCAAATTGGTCCTACTTTTGAACACCCAGTAACTACTAAGTTGTTTTTGTTTTCTACAGCTTATCAATCATTTGCAGGTTATTTAATGCCAGACAATCTTTAGATTTTAAGAATTGTTTTGAGATAATAATGATTTAGTGATAGAAGTCTTACTAACTAACCCATAGCTGGGGAAGAAATGGATTCATACTGAGATAGATATGAACAAAATGAGATAGATAGATAGATAGATATGAACAGAAGGAGACAGATAGATAGATACGAACAGAAAGAGGAAGATAGATAGATACGAACAGAAAGAGACAGATAGATAGATACGAACAGAAGGAGACAGATAGATAGATACGAACAGAAGGAGACAGATAGATAGATACGAACAGAAGGAGATAGATAGATAGATACGAACAGAAGGAGATAGATAGATAGATAGATACGAACAGAAGGAGATAGATAGATAGATAGATACGAACAGAAGGAGATAGATAGATAGATAGATAGATACGAACAGAAGGAGATAGATAGATAGATAGATAGATACGAACAGAAGGAGATAGATAGATACGAACAGAAGGAGATAGATAGATACGAACAGAAGGAGATAGATACATAGATAGATACGAACAGAAGGAGATAGATACATAGATAGATACGAACAGAAGGAGATAGATACATAGATAGATACGAACAGAAGGAGATAGATAGATAGATACGAACAGAAGGAGATAGATAGATACGAACAGAAGGAGATAGATAGATACGAACAGAAGGAGATAGATAGATACGAACAGAAGGAGATAGATACGAACAGAAGGAGATAGATAGATAGATACGAACAGAAGGAGATAGATAGATAGATACGAACAGAAGGAGATAGATAGATAGATACGAACAGAAGGAGATAGATAGATAGATACGAACAGAAGGAGATAGATAGATAGATACGAACAGAAGGAGATAGATAGATAGATACGAACAGAAGGAGATAGATAGATAGATACGAACAGAAGGAGATAGATAGATAGATACGAACAGAAGGAGATAGATAGATAGATACGAACAGAAGGAGATAGATATGGGTCTGTGACTAAGTTGTTAGGACGTTCGCTTTTTGACCATGAGACCTGGGTTTGAATCTCACCGTGGTTGATTTGAAGGAGACTTCCTGATATTATTGATCTGGAAGGGGATGATCCCAGCATGTGGAACCTTTGGAAAGTGCCTGAAAACCTTACCAGTGGATGACCCAAGTCTTGTGAGTTAAATTGGGTAGATGGAACACTTTGGGGCTGTCGATAGTTGAGCTAGCACAAAGTCACAATTCATCGTGACTGGGAGGTTGAATGAGCTAGCATTGTTTAGATCGTTGATAATCCTAAATAACACATTCACTCCCAGAAACTGTAACTAAGGTCTGCTCAGCATAGTTGCAGTATAAACCACAGGTTGGCTCTGTAGGTGTTGAACAAACACAAATGTGCCTGAGAAGAGTCTGCAATGGAGATTGGCTAGCTGCCCTAGTAGACGGGTATCCTCGAATACGAGTGGCCAGCTCTTATCAGATAGATATGAACAGGCGGAGATAGACAGATATGAACATACCTTTCTCACAGTTGTTATTTTTTTATTTAGATAAGAATTATTTTGACAGATTCAGATTCTACTAATTAACCCATACCTGGGAGGAGAATAGGTGGATTCATAATTTTCTAAAGGTATTTGCATGTATTTGAATATAACCAACTTGACTGGAACTGGAACTCAGATCTCTGATTAACAATTCTGACTCAATATCCATTACACCATCTGCACATCCAAGCGTACAGTATCTGGTATTCCTAAGTGGTCACCCATCTAGGTACTGACCAGGCTAAACATCACTTAACTTCAGTGATTGTATGGGAACTAACTGGTGTTTCATTGTTATATGCCTGTAAGCTACTTGCTAAATTTTAGATTGGTTACCAATCAGAAGCAAGTCAAACTTAGTACAGTTTATTTTTCTAGAAATACTGTAAAAATGACAATTACTGAAATTCAAAATCAAATTTGATATTGCTGGACTTTCAAAAGTAATCCAATCTGGCAAACTGATCGACAAACGTGTTTTTTTTTTACAGTAGAAAAATATGTAAAACAAATGACAAACAGTGAGTGTGTAAATGAGTGTTGTTTATAATTTTGATGCAAAGCAGGAATGATCCCCCATTTAATATACACTTAGGAATTAATCAAATACAGATCTATCAGCAAGGGTGCCAGATTTGGCTAAAAGTTGTAAATTGGTACACATTTGAAAGTCAAACATCACTAACATTCCCAGTAGAACATAAATATTTTATGATCAATTTTTAAAAATATTTGTCAGATCTAATTCTTTTGCTAAATATACAACAGAAATGTTGCCATTTGCTGTGCTTTTTTCTACTTTTTGTTTATAATTCCCCCCCCCAGCAAGGTAATAAAGCCTCTAAGATGCAAGTTGTTTTAAAAAAAAATCCACCTCGTCTATAAGAAATTGAAGCAACAATCAGGCTGAATTTTACATTGAAATGATGCTGTTAACAAAATGCATTGCACTGTGAATATCTTTTTGTAAGCTGGAAACTGTTGCTCAGAGCAGGAAGAAGAAAAAGGTTTTTCCATCTATAAGAAAAAAAAAGTTGCTGGGTCTAATACAATATAAGCTTGGCAGCTCTAACAAAATCAGATATTTGGATTAGGTGGCAGCACCAACTTTTTGCCATAAACAACAAATTTCTTCTAGAGAATTTTTCAGAACCAGATATGTGAAAAAAAAAAAATAAATAAATAAAATAAATGAAAACAAACCCCACCAAAGAAAACACTAAACTGAAACACATTATATAAGGAAAATATATTCTGGATAAAGGTATTTAAACCTGAACCACTTTTTATAGTTGTTATGGCGAATACATCTGTCTACTGACCTTTTACCGACATTTCATCCCTCACCTCTAACTCGGACAGCAAATCAGTGAAAGAATTCTAAATGTGGCTGTCCAAGTTGAAAATGTCTCAGGTCATCTATACATCCAACTGATGACCTATAGCCACCACAAGGAAACTGATAAGAACGACACACAATAGTCAACAGAGACGGTTTGCTCTGCTCCTGGCTATTGGCGATCGCTGACCAAAAGTCTGTAAATTATAAGCGGCACAGCAGGAATATGAATGTCATTTCCTGAAACACTATCAATTATTTGAGTCATGTCGAGCTAACCAGCACTTCCTTTGAGGTCAAGAAAAGCAGCAGACATTGTTCTTCATTTACTTGGACTGAGACGACTCTGATATGATGGATGGTGGGGAGAGAAGCTAGAGTGGCGTAAAGGGCCCAGTTATGATGAAATTCAATTTGAATGGCTACATTGGTCACACTTTGCACTGAGTGAATAGTTCTAGGATTTCTTTCTTTCCGAATTAGAGTTAAAAAGTAAAACAGCTTCAGAACTTAAATTTACAGATGCAAATATATGCATCTTGGTTAAACCTTTTAACACATCTCACCTGCCTTTCTTATATATACAGTGTAATCCGGATATAAGAGAGATTTTCTCTGGTCCAAAATTAGAGCCTGTGTTAATAAAACAAAATAGACCAAACCCGGATATAAGAGAAACCCGGATATAAGAGACTTCTTCTCCCGGGGGGGGCAACTCTCTTATATCCGGGTTACACTATATATATATATATATATATATATATATATATATACTACAGTTCAAAGATTTGAGGCTACCCCTGGTAATTTTTTTAAATTGGCTCAAAAAGTATTTGTTTCATACTTTAAATAAGAGAAAATTATTTTACACGGTTAAAAAAAGTGAGACATGATTTTTTATTAGAAATTTTATTATGACAAAAAGAAAAAAAAATTTATGATTAAATTTTGCTCTCGTCAAAATATCCTCCTTTAGCCTTGATTACTGCAGCACAAATCTTTGGCATTCATTGCAAAAGTTTCTCAAAGTAGAAGTTTGATAATAGATTCCATTCTTTTTTCAATGACTCTAAGAGCTCTTTTACATTTTTTTCCCCTCTTGTGTCAAGTTCATCCCATGCCAATATCTGGGTGTGGTTACAAACTTTTGAACTCTAGTGTGTGTGTGTGTGAATATATATATATATATATATATAGAGAGAGAGAGAGAGAGAGAGAGAATAGAGAGAGAAAAAAAAAGATAGGTGAGTATACTTTGTGCCCGGATTTTTCCAAATATCTCCCTTCCTGAAAGAATTACTCTTTACCCAAACCAACATACATGACTATAAAAATGTTAAAAAAATTAAATAAAAACAATTAAATATATAACCTTCTACTATTTAGAATATATGACATAAATTAATCCCAAACTAAAATAATATAATATTAATTACATTATGAAAAAGAAAAGATTAAAAAACATCATTTACTCATTTTTGTTCATTAGACATTACGTCCCTTGCATCCTCCATAATTTACCTTGACTTTTTAATTAACCTGACAAATACTCATAAGTGTCTCTTACATTTAAAAATTTTGTAAAACTAACAATATTTTTACTTTTCCTTTATAGTTGTTGCAAAATAAAATTTTACATTTACCATGATAAAGTCTATCAATTTTATCTTTATCATTATTCATATATATATATATATATGTGTGTGTGTGTGTATATATATATATATATAAGAACAAATAGGAATCATTTATCAATCTATGTTTCGCTTTTATTAAAGCTTCATCAGAGAATGAAATGTGAAGAAAAAAAAAAGGAATTCTGGTAATTTTACTTTTGTGTTCCTTGATTTTCATTGGTAAATCAGACTTCATGTGCATTTGATTTGTTAAGCAACGTTAGTATAATTTGCCCATCTAAAGTTTCAAGAAATTAATGGATTCCAAGCTTACCTGAAAAGCTATAAAGTATATAAGTATATAATAATTCTAGTTTGTCTATGTAGGAATCAGATGATAATGTATATGTGTGTGTGTGTGTGTGTGTAAGCAATAGTATACATCATGCTTGTTAGTTTTTCTCATGTTGATTTGGGAACATTTTATGTACATACTTTTTAGATAAACATATGTTACATTCTTTAAGAATGGATTTAATAAAGGTTGGTGATGTGATATAATATTTTTGGTGTGTGTTCAGAGTTGGTAATATTCTTATTAGCAGGCTCTCAAAGTACTTTCAACATAAAGAATTATGTTGTTTTATAATTAAGGTGGCATTAGTAAAATCAAAGTTATGGACACTTTCGCTATGTGTTACAAGAGATTTTGAATGGTTGCCTAGATGAAAATCTCTTTTGCGTTCATAGAGAAAACATTTGGACTTCTTCACTACCCATAGCATTTCATCTTCAACACGAGAAAGCAAGCTTACAAACTTCACAAATCCAAAAATGGCACTACTAACAGCAACAACACAAAATTCATGATCCTGTCGTTTAACAGCCTTTCTACTGGCGCTGGCGAATTACCTTGGAGGTCCAAGAGGGCATGAGCAACGTAACCTAAATGTGCATATAGGAGTGAATTGATAGTGACTCATTTCATGGCTGCCTTGAGATGGTCATCTCCTGCCGGCAGTGGTTACATTGAAAAATAATGTAGTATGTAACTCTAACTGTTGCTAAATAAACTGTCGGGTCTCTGCATGTACAACTTTTGTTTTTATTGCCTATTTCATTTTCTTTTTGTCAAGTGTCGGATTTTGCTGCAACACCCTGTACCTTTTTTTCAACACCCTGTACCTTTTTTCAATTCGTACCTGAAGATTTCTATGTGCATGAGTTGTAACTCAGAGTTGTACCAAAAGTTGAAAAAATGTAAATTTATTATTCATAGTATAAATTTTGTCTCTATTATTTTACAGGAAGGATTTTTATTACTACCAACACTAATTGTGCAATATATATATGCTCAATATTCAGGATAGAATAAATATGTATATAAATTGTTATAACTCCTAGCAGTTATAATGTCTTGACTGACTCCAATGGACTTACCATGAGTCCTTTATTTTGAGATTTTTTTTTTTTTTTCTTTACAAGTAAATATTTTAATTTATTTCATAGTATTCACCCCTGTCTTCTTTCTGGTGAGTTCACCAACGTACTGAACATTGTGTTTTATTCATTTTGGGTCAACCTCTAGTTTACCCTTTTTTCTGGTAATCATACTTTTACATTCAACAAATTCTTGGGGTGTTGGTATATCAAAAATATTATACAGTACTTGCATATATTCTTCCTTTCTTGTGGGCCTTTCTTCAGTAAACCTTTTCTTTAACCGATTCCTATGTCTTCTGTTTTCCCATTTTTCCCCCCTTTCATCATATATATATATATATATATATATATATATATATATATATATATATATATATCTATCATTTTCCTAATTCGTGACCTTATTACATCATCTTCCCACATTTCATTTCTATTTTTCTAAATTCTGAAAAACACTTTTTTGCCAATTTTGAAAAATTTTGTGTCCTTTTTGTTATCCGTTCTTATTCTTTTTTGACCTGGTAACAATTTGTTGAACACTGATTTAATTTTTTCTTGCGAACATTAATTCTGCTGGTGACATGCCTGATAGTATATTGGGATTCAGCGTTATCCGGTATACTCTCAAGAATTTTCGTAGTGCTTCTTCACTCACTTTTTCATTACTTGCTTTTCTTCAAAGCTCTCATAAAAGTACCCACAAACTGTTCAGCTTGTCCGTTTGACCTTGAGTGACATGGTGGAGTAGTAATATGTTCAATCGAGATATTTTAAAAAGTTGGTTTTTGCACTTACAAATTTCAGACCACATAGTAAAGCTATCAACTACAAGATAACGTGATCTGTTTACTGGACCTGCAAAATCTATGTGCAGTCTTGACCACAGAGTATCTGTCTTTGGCCAAGGTTGTAATCTCATGGTAGGTGATTTTGTTGCCAGAGCACAACCTCTGCAGGCATTTACAAATTTTTCAATGTCTTGATCCATTTTGGTCCAGTACACATTCTCATAAAAGATTTCATCCTTGAAATTCCCAGATGTCTACTATGAAATTTATTTAATATCCGCTTTTGTAATAAGATAGGTATTACCACATCAGTACTCTGTCACATAGTAAGTAAGTGTTCAAGTCAGAATTGCATTCTAAAAATCGTCTATCTTTCTTACTTTTTTTAGTTGTTTTTTTTTTTAATAAACGTGTCTTGTTCTGCTTTTACTTTTACTTCCAGGGTAACTCTTAGTGTACTACATTGCATATTTTTTAATTTTTATTTCACTTTTTAATGCTGCAATAACCATGTCCTCAAATGGTTCAGTATTTTTTTGTTATCAATCTTGATAAACTATCAGCATATCTTAATTTTTTGGACTGTTGGTATCCCATCCTGAAATTGTAATTAAGTAAGATGGTACTTCAGCATTGTAATCTATTTGCTGTATGCATAGGAATTGCTTTTTTTAACCATAAATTGATAATAGAGGTCGATGGTCTGTCTGTAACCATAAACTTCAGTACATATATAAATTTGTGATATTTTTTCACGGAAAAAATTATTGCCAACACTTCTTTTTTGATCTGGCTGTATTTGTTTTTCTGCTGGTAGTAGTGAATGTAAAGTATGTGTGATGGCTTTCCTGCTACTGTCATCATATTTATATAAAATTACTTCTCCTATACCATACTCACTAGCATTTGAAGCCAATACAATTTCTGCTTTTGGATCATAGTGTGCTAATGAAAAGTCTGACGTTAGTATTTTCTTGATTTCTTCAAACACCTTCTGACACTTATCAGTCCAGTTCCAATTTAAACCTTTTTTAAGCAAATTGTTCAGTGGAATTATTCATATTAGGTATATAGATTATATAATAGATTTTATAATAGTTTGCTAGTCCTAGTAATGTTAGCAACCTAGTAATGTTAGTTGTAAGAGGCATATTCTTATGACAGACCTGTTTGACTTAATCCAATACTATCAACAGTACACTACATTTCAGTTTAAACACTGGTGTCAACTCATTTTTCACTTTAAATTTCACTTTGACTTCGGAACACCAACCCAACACATCCAACAGAACATCTGGAAAACATTTTTTCAATTCTTCCATTAAATTTTCACACTGTTTTTTTAAACTGGGAGCTTGTCTACTTACATTTTTGCAAGAAATATTTATAAGTAAACCCTACAACTCAAATAATTCCATCCAGTCAGTACTGAATAAGTTTGTAACATTTTTTGACACATGAACCTTAGCTTTTACACACTTGTTACAAAATGAAATGTTACAAGTAGGTACCTCCACTCCGTTTCAATAACTTGGTTTAAAATGAATTTCTATGAATGCAAAAGCTTTCTTTTTAGCTTTAATTGAAAGCTAAATGATTAAATTTACTATTTCTAGCAAGCAAAATACCCTGGTATATCTCAAACAGAAAATATATCGACAGGAATCTCAACCTTTTGATCACTTTCAAAAAATCATTTAAATTTGGCCATCTTGACACATTCGTAAACAAAATTTAATTCTCAGTTTTAAAAATCTTCCAAAAATAAAATATATATTTGTGAAATGTTATTTGAGGAAAATTAGCAAATTTAAAGTTAAATTAATCTCATTTGAAACAAATATTTCTTACTTATAGCATAAAATGTAATATACAAATATTTCTTAACCACGGGGTCTTATTTTTCTGACATGCTGATTGATGTGTTGACAGCTAAGTATGGTTGACCAGAATTGATATAAATTTACAAAATCTAAATGAATGTTTTTTTTTTGTTTTTAACTACTGATTAATTTTTAAAAATAACATATTTTCAGTAATTATCTAGTTACTTTAGCCTTAAGTTTGAAGATGCTTTCTGAAAAAAATAATAAAATTTAATAACTGAGATAATATAAAAATTATTGAAATACTATAACATTTCATAAATTATCAGTGTATTTATATTTATTATTAATTTATATTTTTAAATACCATACTTATTTTTAATTTTATTCTTTATTATTAATTGTTATCATGATGGTTATGAAATGTTAAAGTTATTTTATTTATTCAATTTTTATAGTACTTTAAATTTTATTATTAATTTTACAATTGTTTATACTTTTATTATATATTTATTATGAATTATATAATTGTTTACAGTTTTATCATTTTAATCCAACACCATAAACAATGTATACAAAACAATTGCTACTATGTGTAACAGTGAAAATACTTAGAACATGTGACCTTTTAAGGATAATGTTATGTATGGACTACCATACTTAGAAAAATGGGAACGTTTATACAATAAATTTTTTTTAAATTTTTTGAAAAATCTTGGTGCAAAACCTATTTTATTGAGTTTTCAATTTTTGATTCATAAATATAATTTTCACTTAATAGCAATATAACCTAACTGGATTGAAGTAATGCAGAATTCTTAAAGATTTATGATATTATAAATTATAATAATTAAAATTAAAAAAAAATTAAAACAATTC
The DNA here is from genome assembly GCA_964036315.1 of Acanthosepion esculentum. Taxonomy (NCBI): domain Eukaryota; kingdom Metazoa; phylum Mollusca; class Cephalopoda; order Sepiida; family Sepiidae; genus Acanthosepion; species Acanthosepion esculentum. The sequence continues at coordinate 57,183,484 of OZ038509.1, read as the reverse complement.
TTATAAAAATTCATTATACATCAAAAATTTCTTTTCTTAAGACAATAGTGTCCTTAATAAATCTTATTTCTAAAAGAAATTAAAAACTTTTCTAATTAAATAATGTCACAGTTTTATTGCATTTTATATTTTATGATTCAGAGCAGATTTACAGGAAATGAGTAGTAGTTTGAAAAAGAAAAAAAAAACAGATGATTTACAAGGAGTCCTGCTTTTAACTAATAAAAAAAAATTTGTAATTGAAATTTAATTTCTCAAAATTTCATGAAATTAATTAAGCGGGGAGTAAGATGTTTAAAAAAAATATTTTTACAAAAATTTACTAAAAAACAAAAATTTCAAAAATAGTTTCATTTGTAATTAAGTCATGAAAGTTTAATTAAAATTGAACATTTATTTTTTTTTTGCAAGAGTTTTCAAATCAATGTGTTTTTCTTTGGAAAAAAGTACAAAAACACTGAACGTAAATATTATGCCGACTGCTGATGATTTTTTTAAGCAAAATTTTGAATAGGTTAGAAAGGATTAAAAAATTTAATAAAATAATAAAAAAATACTTTGGCCTTTCCTCTTAATAGAAAACTAACATTTTCAATGATAAAACTTTGTTTTTATTAAATTTGAGGCTTTTTTTCATCATGCTATGCTGTTTTTTTCAATGAAAAAGTGGAGGTACCTACTTACAAGTCATTTCCCCAGTAAAAAAATAATTTCTTACCTGACATGCCGCGTGTGATTTTCGAAGTTCTTCTTAATATAGGTTTCCGTTTGCTTTCCATGTGGCTTCATTGATTATTGTGATATCACGACCTATATCGTTGCATTTTTACACCCACATTATTAATTTTCACATACACAAATTATCTTTGGTTTTGTGTAATTATTTTTTCTTTAAGTTTACAGTGTAACTTTTTATGTCCTACTCTTTCACACTTGTAACACTTTCAATTCTTAAAGGGACAATCGTCTCCAAGATGTAACCTTCCACATCTGAAACACAGATTAATTTTTCTTTTCCAAATTTTTCTTTAACATGTGCACTCTTTTTCTACAATTTCTTCTGTATTACATCTCAGATTTAGGATTCGCTGACATTTGTCCAATATTTCCTGTAGTGTTAGTTTTTGATTCTGTTCAAGTTTCACTAGAATTCTAGTATGTATTTCTGCATCTTTTTTTTTGCCATTAAACCATGAATGAAAATTAACCCTTTAAACATATCCAGAGTCAGTTCATTTAATTTGAAATTTTCACAATCCTTATTAATGATCCCAACATATGTGAGAAAATCTTTTTTCATCGGATTCATACACTTCCAACAAGTATTAAATAACAAATTTTTCTTGCTAAAAATTTCAGTCAGGATATTTACTGTTTCTTCAAAGCAAATTTTTCCTGATTTTTTCGGTAGTATGGTGGAGTAATGGATAGCAGCTCGGATTGAGGAATTGGAGAGCCAAGTTCAAATTCCAGTCGAATCTATTACATTCACTTACATGCTAATACCCCTGGGAAACTATGACTCCTCTTCTTCTCCCCCTACCCCAGCTACGGATAAATAGCAGGACAGACTGGGTTGGCAACCTACTGCGGGAAAAAGTCATAATGGATAGCAGCTCGGATTGAGGAATTGGAGAGTCGAGTTTGAATTCCAGTCGAATCCATTACATTCACTTAAGCGCTAATACTCCAGGGAGAGGTGTGAATCATCATCTTCTTCTCCCCCCAACTATGGGTAAATAGCAGGATAGACCGGTTTCTATAGCCTTGGATGGCAACTGGTCTACTGCAGAAAAAAATGGCGACCTACTGTGGGGAAAAAAAAATCTACCCCGTGAGTCATGTATTGAAAGATACATGATTGCCTAAGCATGTATTACACAGGGCACATAACTGACAAAATGATAGTATTTTTCATGATCTACTGGTGCTAACTTCCTCAACAAAAGTTTTGTTTTTTCTTGCCTTCCCAGTCACTGCATTTTTCTCTATAAAATTTGCTCATATCTTCTAAAATAAGTAGAAAAGGTAATTCCATTATCTGAATTGTATATGAATTCAACTATAGCATTTACCACTGCATTGGGAGTAAAATAATTTAGGGTATTTTTCTATTTTCTTCTGTATTATTGCACTTAAATTTTGTTGTTGTTTCTGGAGTTCCAACAACTGCTGCTGTCGCTATATTTTTTATCACTTGTGTTAATAATTCTTCTGTATTTGAAGACTATTTGTTTGTTTGTTTTTTTTTTGCTTCTTTCTCAATTTTTTCTTTTACACACACCAAAAAAAAAAAATATATATATATATATATAAATGGTTATAATTTTTCATGATCATTATTATCTTGTGCACTGAAGCAAAAAGTACTTTTTCCTACTCTCGTATGAGATTCATCACCACTATTATAACTAGCCGTTATAATATTATGTCTCAACTGACTCCAATGGACTTCTTTTTGACTCATTTTGAGTTCTTTATTTAAGGCATCTTGCCTAGTTCATTTGTGCTACTGGGGGTGTCTTATTTACTCCACAATATAAATATAAGCAGTGTGAACACAGAAATCAACAATAAATGGTGACAATCTCTGCTTAAGCATGAACAGACTGTCATCATTCAGTATTCATCTTTGTGTTCACACTGCGCGCGTGTGCGTGTGTGTGTGTGTGTGTGTGTTTCTTTTTTTAAATCATCAGAAATAGAGTGGAAATTGTGAAGCAAAAAGCAATAAAAAATATAATTTGGGAGAATTTATAAAATATTCCTCCTTATTGAATGAAAGACAAATTTAATTTAAAAGGAAACCTAAAAGACTAACTGAAAATAATCTACAGTTCTTTTGGTGTTCTTATTCTTAAATATATTAATTCCTTTCAGACCATAGTTCTCCCCAACGTCCTGTCTTTTGTTGCTCTAAATAATTTTTACCCCATTATATTGCCATCCATTCATGCAAACTCGTCAAGCAGCTAAATTGCTATTTCCCCTGGCTTTTCTAACCTTCAATATATCCTTGTGTGTTATACTCTCCAGGCCCTCATCATATGCCCTAGAAATTTCAACAACCTTTTCCTGACTGTAGATATAAGTTTCCTCTTGTTCTTATTTTCATTAAGACTTCCTTATTGCTCACATGTTTTTTTCCATGTTATTCTTAACATTTGTTAGAACCACCACATCAATCACTTCAAGTCTCTTACTCAGGTCAGGAGAAATTGTCCAGTATTCACTACCATATAAAATATTAGGTATGGCATAACAGTTTGGCACTCTTTCTCTTGTTTCTAATAATATTTTTGATGCATTAATACTTTCCCCACAAGCAAACAAAAAGTGACTGAATAATATCTCTGCCTTATTTTCTTTGGGCAGGATGGGAATGTGCCATTTATCATCTAACAAGTCTCTATAAAATTTAACTACAATTTGCAGAGAAGTTTAGATTATGGCCATGAATTGAAACTAACAGACATTAATAAATGAACTGAACAATACATCTATGTAATTATTAGTAATACCAATTCCTTCTGGCTAGAACTACCAATATCAGCAAATCAACTTATGCAAGAGTTAATTCTGCTACTAATTCTTTAGCTATTTATATGACTGTGACTAATAGAGTAACAGCCACTGAGCATGTCTATATACGAATAGGCTTGTTTAGATATCAAATCTACCAATTCAAAGTGCATGCAATATTTTCTGTATAAATATCTGTAGATTTTATAGGCTAGTTTTATATGGAAATGAAAGAGGTATATATCAACAGCAAGATTACATATACACAAATGCAAGAGAAAGAAACATTTTACACAATTTAGAGATGTAGCAAAAAAAGGCCAAAAACATTGTTTTCATGTTATTTTACTTTTTGTCATATATATATATATTATATATATACATTAGTATAACAATCAGAGTAAAGATAAAAAGCAGGAGAAATAAGCCGAAAGATATCCTGGTCAAAAATGAATAATAATTGATATATAATAAATTCTGAGAACTTAAGACTATTACTTCTTATCACTTACTTGTGTGTGTGTGTGTGTATGTATGTATATATATATATATATATATATATATATACACACACACACACACACACAAACACACAAAGTGGTTTCCCTCTGTATTTAAGCGTTTACTTTGTTTTTAATGAATTCATTTTGTTTTTGCCTTGAATAAGTCCACACTGGACGAAACGCATTGGCTAATAATACGGTTTTCCTATTGTCTTTTACTTTATATATATATATATATATATATAAAGAAAGGAATGGATTTTTTATTTATTAATCCAACATAATTTTTATTAGTTAAATGTTATTTTTAGTGGATACTGGTATTTGAGTAGACGCTCCATTTATTAATTAAACAGTATATTTATTTTTGTCTCTTGGCCTGAATATTAAAGAAATCTTATTAGAGAAAAATATGTGCTCTCCGGGAGGATTCAAACCTGTGTTGCCCTAGCTGAAACTGACATTAGATTTGATGTGTTTTCGGCCTCTCAGAGAGCGTATATTTCAGTGGCATGAAATTTACCAAGCTCAAAGGTTGTTTACCATACTGCTCCCAAAAAATAAATAAGTAAATGTATGTATATATATATATATATATATATATATATATATATATATATATATATGAGAAAGAGTATAGTAATTGATATTTTTTTAATTTCAGATAAATAAAGATTGTCATGGGACACAGGAAAAAAATAATCTTAGAAGAGAAACAAGACAAGGGAAAGTTATTGAAAGATGGTAATAATTCAGTTTTGAGAATTGCAAAAATAATGAAGAGATAAGACAACAATAAAGAAAAAACAGAGATTGAAAATATTACAAAAACAAAAAGTCTGTCTTTACGAATGTCACAAAAAAGATTTGAGAAAAATTCAAAGGATAATAAGAACGAAAAGTGGTTTAAACCAAGAGAAATATTTAGGGAGCTGGTGTTTCAAATCTAAACAGAAAAGACACATAATGTTAAGGACACTGACTAAAGCCATGAAAGCAACCTAACTTCAAGTAAACGTTAGAAAATGAAACATGCAAATTGACCAAAGAAGTAAGTGAAAACTGATTTTGCAACAGTAAATTAAGTAATAGTCATTGTTTTTGTCATCTCTGTTTGTTTTGACTTGCTAGTCTTCCATTTTCTTCTCTTCCATTTTCCGTTTGACTTTCTCGGCAATTGAGAACTGGTAAAAGTCCTGAGTGGGATTAAAGCAGATTGACAAAGGTACACCAGGAAAAAGAAAAAGAAAAAAAAAAACTGGAAAGAGAGAAAAAAAATCATCCCTTTAGATCCCCACTGGGTGATCTTATTCCAGTCAACAGGGGTGACATCTCCATTAAAAGCTGAAGTCTCCAGCTGGTTGACTGAAATTTGGGAGCTTAATCTCCATGCTGAGCACTACATTTTATTTCTATTTTTCTCTTCAACTAATCATCTTAGTGATGAATGAAGAGCTACATTGGATGAACTTGGTGATTTATTTACAATTTGCATCCGTCATAAAAATAGTCAAACAACAGAATTTTGGTTGAGTAATGTTTTGGGCCAGTATTATAAGAAGTAAAATTACTGGTTCCTTTAAAAATGTAGATGTCAGCATAAATTCAGGAACTTATTCCAAGTTCTTGGAGCTTTTATGATTTTTACAGGTCACAACCAAGTGTAGTCCAGGGTATGACAATAAACTACATCTAGCAGCAAGGCTTCTGATCAGGGTTATTTGAGGAGCATGGAAGCACCTCTTAATTGCAGTTGTTCCTGTGTCCATCTTGACTTGGGGTGGTAGTACCTGTTAGGGTCCCAGCTATGGGAAAATAGTGTCTTGATTTCTGTTTCGTGGTTCACATGTACAAAAATAAATAATCGTAAAAATACCAGTAATATATTTACAAAAAAAAAATAGTAATACATTTTTATAGCAAAATAACAATCAGTACAACACCAAAGTATCAAAATACATTTTTATAGTAAAATTACCAGCAATACCTTTACCTCCAAACTATATATTTTAACATACGTTTGCCTTGAAAGTATAAAATTATGTACAAAACATCTAGTTGAAGCCATACAATTGTGTACAGAATATTTAGATTTCGGCATTAAATAACCCATGTGTTGACAAAACAAACCAACCAAGTAGCTTTAAGCTAAAGAATATATTCCTGCAACATCCTACAAAGCTATTACCATTTTGCTACAAAACAGGTTTCAAAGACACAGAATTAATATAATTGCTCCCAATCTCTCCAACTATAAATGGAGAAGTGTACATCAGTTGGAAAACTATTCAAATAGTGAAGATCTTTGAGATATAGGGTACACTGTGCAACTCAATTTTCATTTTTATGGTTGGTATCATATATATATATATATATATATATATATATATATATATATATATATATATATATATATATATATATGATAAAGAACAAATAGAAAATGTTTATCAATCTAGCATATTTCATTTTTATTAAAGCTTCATCAGAGAATGAGACATGGAGAAAAAGAAGACCAAGTTTCACAGCCCTATAGCAAGGTTGAAATGACAACAGCATTATAGACAATAATTTTTGTTAAGTTTAGATCTTTGTTGTTGAAGACACATTTGATTAGCTTTCCAAATGCCACATGTGCAGTTCCAATTCTGTGTTTCACATCCTTTTCTGAGGTGCACTCATTTGATAAAAGGCTGCTGTTGTATTCAAATTCTCGTCGCCAACTGTTGTATCTTGTGCTTTCAAGATAACAGAGAGAAATAATAAGGAAGACAAACTCATAGGTAAGTAATGAAATAGAAGTTTTACTACACGAAGGTACAATAAGCAATCGATCTAATGTTAACTCCGCTTAACTCCACTTATTTATATAAATGAATGATTCTATTCATTTATGACCTATATGACAGTTATTTAATGTCGACATTTGTATGAGGCACCTAGCGAGGCTCAAACTCCCTATTCAGTATTAATGGTCAACCAGACTAGCCTTGGCCATCCCAATACATCTTCAGATCTCAGTGTGGCATTTTCCATCCTATGTTCGAACACTTCCAAGATATTTAAATTTCTGTATCTGCTTGATTTTAGTATCCCCAACTCGTAACTTGCATTTTTTGGCTCGTCTTTTTGCTAGTGACCATGTATTCTGTCTTCTTGTAGTTTATGCTTAGTCCTTTCTTCTCATTCTCCTTTGCTACCTTCGGTAGGATGTTTTATAATTTCCTTTCCATGTCTGCTATCAACACTGTGTCATTTGCATATCTTATAGAGTTAAGATTGTGGCCGCCAATGATGAATCCTGATAGGATTTCTAGTTCTCTCAGAATCGTCTTGCTGTATTTTTTATCCATATGCAGGCAGTTTGCTGCCAGTAGAGATTTTTGATTTTTCTAATGTCGTTCCCAAATATGTCAAGGTTGCTGAGCAGCTCTCAAAAATCTTTGTGGTGTACTTTGTTGAACGCCTTTGTGTAGTCTATAAAACACATATATACATCCTTCTGCATTTGATGAACCCACACAGTTCTTGTCCTATCTCTGGCCTGATTCTGCTGCATACTCTACTCATCAGAATTCAGATGATGAGTTTTGTTATGTGGCTCTTTACACTGACTGTTTGGTGGAGTTCACGTTTGTTTCTGCCTGGTTTCTTAGGTAGTGCGATAAAAATTGATCTGCTTAGGTCTTTTGGTATATCCCCACTGTCGTAGATTTCATTTGATATATTCTGTAATCATCTAAGGTTACCAGCATCTCTATAACAAATCTGTCTGGCCCTGCTGCTTTGTTTCTGTTCAATTTGGCCAGTGTAGTTTCCACTACAGATTTTGTATTTCTGTCCCATCGGTATTTCTGTGTATTGTTGTTTGTTCTCTTTCATCGTGAAAGAGATCTCTAACATATTCATTCCAGCGCTGAAGAATTTTATAAGTGTTTCATCCTTGGATTTTTGTAGCCTGTTGATGAGCATGTCTTTTTTATGCATTTCTCCTTTATCTGTGATAATCATTCTCCCTATTTCTGCACATTTTTCGTTGAGCTATTCTTCTTTAGCCTTCATTCGATTGTTCCTGATTGCACTGCGTAGTTTTCTGTACTCTGTTCCTAGTCTTGGCATTGTTTTCTGTCTCCTTTGCATCATGCTGAGAATCTCATCTGTGATCTATTTGTTTTCTCTTCTTCGTTCATTCTACTTTGGGATGTCACTAAAGCTTTTTTAGGATGTCCCATTTTGAGTTTCCATTTCCATTTTGTCCCTCATATCATCTTTTCACACAGTCCATATATTTTTTCTTCAGGTTTAGGGGATAGAAAAGTTTAAAAGAATCCATATTTTATGCCTGATGAAGGTTACAAAATATCAAGAAGTATATATTAATATATAAGATTATAATTTATGCAGATATATGGTATGCTGGCATTATATATAATTCTAGTTGCCTAAATATTGTGAATGTGTGATACTTAAGTAGCAACTCCAGAAGTCCTTTGGTGAATGTTGACATTGTCAAGCATTTTTTGCTCTCCATAGATAGTCTAGTTGATGAGAGCTTTAATTTACTGTGTAGGTAGGTGTTGGCCTTTTGGTCTTTTTTATCATTTTTTCTTGTCTAAGGTCGTCTAGAATTTGTTAGCTTTAATATACAGGAGGATGCAAAAGTAGGTATACAGTAATGAAAAACAAAATCTGCATATTGTATTGATTATACAAACATTAATAATAAACATATCGCTACCTCAAATGTTCAAACTGTTTGCCCCTATCATCCACACACTTGTATTTACCTGCAAAACATTTATTATTATTATTATTTATTAAAAAATAAAAAATTATAATAAATGTATTATTATATAAAATTATGAAAATAAAAATAAATTCTGGTAATAAATGAATCCTAGAACCACTATTATAACACTGGTATAATACTTACTATATACCTACTTTTGCCACCCCCATATATATATATATATATATATTATATAAATAAATGGTTACTCTCAAGTTCTGAGCTCACCCATTTATTAGAACAGCTAACCAATGTCTGTTTCAGGCACCTGCTCAGACACTATATATATGTACAAATGTATACCTTTATTTAATCATTTCACCCCAAGCAAAACAATAAAGCCACTAAGATGCAAGGAGCTACTGAGTGTTAAAGAATATGAGAAAAACTACTATTAATGAGAGAGGACAATAAAAGAACTGGAATTAAGAAGACAGAAGATAACGATTGACATTGCTTTTCAATTTTTGAAGATCAAAGGCAATAAAGTCACTAGGATGCAAGGGGTTACTGAGTGTTAGAGAATATGAGAAAAACTACTATTGATGAGAGAGGACAATAAAAGAACTGGAATTAAGAAGACAGAAGATAACGATTGACATTGCATTTAAATTTTTGAAGATCAAAGGCAATAAAGCCACTAGGATGCAAGGGGTTACTGAGTGTTAGAGAATATGAGAAAAACTACTATTAATGAGAGAGGACAATAAAAGAACTGGAATTAAGAAGACAGAAGATAACGATTGACATTGCATTTAAATTTTTAAAGATCAAAGGCAATAAAGCCACTAGGATGCAAGGGGTCACTGAGTATTAGAGAATCTGAGAAAAACTACTGTTAATGAGAGAGGACAATAAAAGAACTGGAATTAAGAAGACAGAAGATAACGACTGACATTGCATTTAAATTTTTGAAGATCAAAGGCAATAAAGCCACTAGGATGCAAGGGGTTACTGAGTGTTAGAGAAGATGAGAAAAACTACTATTAATAATTGAGGACTATAAAAGAACTGGAATTAAGACAGAAGATAACGATTGACATTGCATTTAAATTTTTGAAGATCAAAGGCAATAAAGCCACTAAGATGCAAGGAGCTACTGAGTGTTAGAGAATATGAGAAAAACTACTATTAATGAGAGAGGACAATAAAAGAACTGGAATTAAGAAGACAGACAATAACAATTGACATTGCATTTCAAATTTGACTAGGAAGCAAGAATCTGGAGTTCCACAAGTGAGAAGTGTGATAGAAGAAATTGTTAGCATAGGAATTATGGTTATGTCTAGTCATTTCAAATGTAAAATGATTAGAACTTGTCGCCAATTGAGTAATGAGCTTAAATTCATAATGTCTACATACCATAGAGGAAAGTCCATCAGAACAATTACCATGAAGGTTTTTATTAAAAAGGCACAGGGAAGCTATGTTACAGCAGTAGGAAAGGAACTTAAGATGAGATGCCATGGCAGGACCAATAACATTGCAGTTTCTTCTTTGAATTTTATCAAGAATCTCTAAATATTTAGCAGGAGCATCAGAACAGATGTGGCAGCAATATTCAAAGCAAGGACGAATAGTAGACTTATAAATATGTAAGATAGATTCTGGCAAGAAAAATTGTCTTGCATGACATAGTGAACTAACTTTCTTAGCTGCAGACTTAGCAACTTATTTAATATACTCTTTCCACATCATGTAAGCTGAAAATATTAGTCCAAGAAGTCACAAAGAGTCACTGTCCTGGAGGTTAGTATCAGCCATACTGATAGAAAGCAAAAGGGGTTCTCTCAGATGATTAAAAGAGAGCAGTTTCAATTTTGAGGCATTAAAATTAACAAGCCATTCCTTGTCCCATTTAACAACAGATTGTAGGTCATTTTTGAGATCATCTGCCAGTTAACCTTATCAAACTTATCAGAAAATTAGAAATAATGTAGGTCCAAGGATAGAACTCTGGGGAACACCTGCATTTATTTAAAAATATCTAGAAGAGTGGCCATTCAAGACAACTTTCATTTTGCGATTTGATAAGAAAGATTGAATCAGTTCAAAAGTTCACCCAGAAATACCATAACCTTACAACTTGTAAAGAAGACCAGTATGCCAAACACTGTCAAATGCCTTCTGGATATCCAAAGCAACAGCCCAAGTTTCACCATTCTTATTTAAAGCTTGATGGACTCTTTAGCAATAACCATTAATACATCAGCAGTTGACCTAGAGAAGTGAAAGCCATAATGTTTGTCTGAAAGAAGGCTCTGTGACGTGAAATGCTTAACCAATTCAGAGTTAATTAGGGCCTCTAATACATTGCCAAGAGGTAGAATGCTCATAGTTACAATGATCAGATGATTTTCCCGAGTTCTTAGACTGGAACTACAGAAAAGGATTTCCAGCAGACAGACAAGAAAGAACCAGCAAGGCATTTAAAGTTTAGAGAGAACAGGAGCCAGTTCAGAAACAAATTTCTTAACCTTTACCATGCTGGAGGCAAAAATTGTCACCATAGAATTCTCTCCCTTTGCTGCTCTAGACATATTCTGTCACCTTCAGATGGTTGCTATAAATAAACACTTGTCAACTGTTATTTCCGGTATTTTAAGCTACTTCTGCTTTGGAATGAGGCTAAACTTCCATTTTCCAATGCCATTTTGAATTCTTCTAGATGCTACATGAGATGTAGCATCAATTAAACCCACATTAAATTCTGTGATTTTTTTGTAAACAAAAATGGCCCCATCAACATCCAATGAAGCCTTTATTCAGGAGTTTTTCTTTGATTAGGACTCTGATGATGATTTTGAAGGCTTTACTCAAATGGACATTGATGGTGAAGTGGTTGAAGATGATAACCACGCTAGTGACATGGAAGAAAGCGATGATGGCCACTAGGTGACGAGCGGCTACTATCATCCATGGCTGACTAATTTTATGGAAGCTACTGGCAACCATCGATGTACCTGATGGGCTTTCTGAAGGTAAATTATTTCGTCTATATATAAACGATGAAATAATAACTTTGTCAATGAGAAAAAAATCAATATAATAGGCAAAAGAAAGAGCAAACAAATGATGGTCTCTTCTTGTATGTAAACATGAGGAAGCGCATCACTTTTTTGATGAAATGAAAGCCTTCTTAGCAATTATTGCGTCCCCAGAACTCCACAAGGATTAATAAAAGTTAAAGTATTTTTGAATTGATAATGTATTTGTTAACATATTTTTTCTTTTTTGATTTTTCTTTCATGTTTCAATTTTTTACAGTATTTACATTAGTCGGACTATTGTCCTCATCTTTGTCGTCATATTTGTCACAACGTTTCGTCCGTTGTACGCTCCGGCCTTCTTCAGGTGGTTTCAATTTTTTGTTTTCAACATCAAAACATGCATGCAAAACATAATACGTTACATAATGCATTGCATCAAAATATTACTCATCCATTCTTTTATTGGAATACAAAAAAAAATGAAATCTATATACACAATACAAAGAAAGTTATGACAATTTTAAAACAGTAGGTGTTTATATTTTTGCACCCTAAGCAAAATGCAGTGGCAGGGGGAAGAATACTAGAAAGAAATTAGCAGGGTAAAAGTTAACAACTATTGTAGGGACACCATCAAGTTTCCATGCTTTGTGAGGATCCAGTTTAGAAATAATAGCAGAAACCATGGATGAAGTTATATGCAGGTCACTCAATAAGGACTCAGTTCTAAGCCTGAAGTCAGACAAAGGTACTCCAGATGAGTAAAGAGTAGACTTTAAAGAGAATTTAAGAGCAAAATATTCTGTGTTATCAGCAGATGTTAATACCTCAAATTGAGTGAAGAGAAGAGGGCACAGTGGGTTCCCAAGTGGACATATCGAATTTTGACAACTTCCTCAAATGACTTTAGGACATGGAAAAATGAAAAGTTCAGTTTCTGTCGTATCAAAAAATGGTCTTATTTGTCTTCTAACTCCAATTATTTCTCAAGATATGCCCATTTGAAGCTCGTGAATTTCAAGTTTTCCATACATCCTGGAAACATAAGTTTTTTTTCTAAATATGTCCCATAAGCCCCTAAGGCCAAATGCCCAAAATTTGATTCAATATAAAAAATTGGGTATATGGACAGGTTTTTGACATATTTTGATGAGTTTTCCACAAAATTTTCTGTAAAAATGGGCATTTTTTCCATCAAAAAAGCCCCAAAATTGGCCCCCACTGATAAATTGTGATGAAAAATTGCAGAAAAGCCCCGAGATGAAATTTTTCATGCTTCACATATAAGAATCTAGACATGTAGGGCTATCATAATCCATTTGGGTGAAAAAGTTCACTCTGGGGAACCATTTTAATTCTTTTATATTGAAAAAATTTGGGACAACCTTCAATTCCCTTTGAATCCCAAATCCGGATAATTTATGTAATTCTCACTCAAATTTCATGATCCAGCCCACTTTTCCCATGTTTTTTGGGTGCTGAATCCAAATCTGGCATCAGAACACCATAAAACTGCACCATGCTCTTGGTATAAGTGATTTTTACCCTTTTTTAAGCCCTTTTAAGACCATGGAATGCTTGTCTTGCAAAGGGACAGGGCACACCATTCGCAGCTGTGAGGAGTTGAAGGCTGCTATGTATGGTTGTAACAGTCATTATGAATCTTTGTTGTGCTTCCTCACAGATGAATAACTATTAACTTTTTTTCAGTAATCTTTGTGATAAGTTGTAGCTGTGTATGATTTATTGTTCATTTTTAAACTTGAATATTTGAAACGCTCATTGTCTGTAGTGTCAAAAAAATGGTCTAATTTGTCTTCTAACTGCAAATGTTTCTCAAGATATGCCTGTTTGAAGTTCGTTCGTAAATGTCGGATTTCCGCAAAATTTCTACCCTTCTATCTTTTGGCCCGAACTTGGATTTTTGAGCCAAAAACTCATAAAAAATCATATCTCAGTTCTTGAAAATCAATTTTTTTGCATACCACACCCTAGAATTTGTCTAAAATGTACTTAAGCACCTGAAGCAGGTGCTTACCGTATGTTATTGTCATATGTCCGCTTGACCCCCATTTAAGCCCACTGTGGAGGGATAGAAGACTTACTCTTATTAAACACGCTATTACAGTGCCACCAGTAGTCATGTGAATCAAACTTGTTACAGGCCATAAAGTACCTCATTCTATCTGCAAACAAAGATTTAATCACATTTACAGTTATTTTGAGCGGTCACAAATAGGCATCTGTTGGGATCAGAACAATCACACTGGTACAGTCATAAAAAATAATTCCTGTGGGCTATAGCAGCTGAACAGGCTGGTGTGAACCAAGGAGAAGATTATGGTTTCACGGGATATTTGCAAGGAGGTAAAAAAGCATCAATTCTGGCTTTGACCCAAGAAGAAGACTGTGGCACAATTCTCAATAGGAAGGTTAAGAATATCAATCCAAAGGGTGTCTCATATAAAGTCACTAAATGAATCCAAGTCACTACACTGGCAATAGAAAGAAGTCTTGTGAATATGAGGTTCCTTTCTAATAGAAAACTCAATGGATGCAACAGCATGATTTGAATTGCCAAGAGGACAGAATTGTGATGCTCGAAAAGAGCTAGGAGAGGAGGTAAGGAACAAATCAAGTAAAGAAGAATATTGAACAAATTTATTAAGGAAATGAGTAGTAAATTCATTATTTGGCTGGGAGACTGAACAATGTAAAAATTAAAAGTCTGAATACCGGCACTATCAGAAACATTAGAATGCTTAAGCCACTTGATGTGATGAGCATTAAAATCACAAAATACAAAAATATTTGTAAATAGATATAGAGAATGAGCCATTTCTATCTTATCACAAATTTTGTTTAATATATTACAGTCCTGAGAAGAAGGAGAGCAATAAAGAAAAAAGAGATAGCTAACAGAGTACAGTAACAAAAGTCAAAAGCACATGAAAGAATCATCTGGGGAACTCAAGAGGCAATTCCATTGTAATTCAGAGATTTTCCCCAATATAAACACCCTATATATAAATATATAAGTTTATTATACATATAATGGCTGATTGTATCAGAGTATGCCTGTCTGCTATGGGGGCAATCCTTGTTGTAGGCATCTAATCAGGTATATTTGTGTTTGTTCAGTCATGGAGCTCAACTGTGGTTTATACTGCAACTATACTCAGCAAACCTTAGTTACAGTTTCTGGGAAAGAATACAGAACTTCACATGATTAACAGATAGAACAATGCCAATGCACTCTCCAAATAGCAATGGAATTGTCTCTTGAGTCCCCTTCTTCATGTTATTGACCTCAGTCATGATGATTTGTGAATTCGTGATTGCACAACCATCAAGGGCCTCCAAACAGTTCAATGTAGCCAATTTCATTTAAGTTAACTTGTGGTGTTGTTTTCAAGCACTTTACAAAGATACTGCTTTCTAAAATTGCCACTTCAGGCTGATAGCATCAAGAAGTCACTTTCCTGAAAAATTGACCATGGTGAGATTTGAACCAGAATCTCATGTTCAGAAAACAAAGGTTCTAAACATTTGAACACAGGCATCATATATATCAGGGGTTGGCAATCTTTTGCTGACTATGTGCCAAATTAAAGTTTTAAAATCATTCAGTGTGCCAACAGCATATATATTTTTATATAAATCAAGGCCTCTTATATGGCAGTGATTACTGGACAATCTCCTCAAAGATGAAGAAGAGACTTGAAGCAATAGAAATGTGGTTCTACCGAAAGATGGTGAAGATAACACAGACTGAAAATGTGATCAATGTGATCAACAACACGGTTTTAGAGAAAATGGAAACAAAAAGGAAACTTGTATTTAACATCACGAAGAGACAGTTGAAATTTCTGGGGCACATATTGAGGAAAGAGAGCTTGGAAAATCTGATACTCACAGGACAGATTGAAGGTAAGAGAGTGAGGGGAAAACAATGCATGACATATTTAATGAGCTTGAGTAAATGAATGGCAAAACAAGCTTTAGGAGAAATAGCAAAAAGACAATTTATTAAGAGCCATAATCGCCTACATCCTTATGGGGTATGGCACATAAAGAAGGAGATAGATCTTTCCAGAAAGTATTCACATGGCAAGGAATCCGAGCAGAATTTACTGAGTATATGTGAATACTCTCCAATGTGGTTATTCTTTTGGCAGTTGGATTCTATTGACTGGGCTTGTGTAAAGCTGTGTCAATTATATTCACAAGTTTGGCTTGTAACTTGGATATTTAGTTACTGAAACTTTTCAGATAATTAAGGTATCTTTCAGTGGGTGAAGCCCCAAGAAAATCTTTGTATGAACACTTCAAATCATTGAAGTGAGAAAAAGCATTTAAAATAATCAATTTTCTGGACAGATTTCAAGCAGGCAGAAAAAAAAAATTGTGGATTGGAATCAAAGGAAATTGCTAATTGACAGAGTGAAAATTAAAAGATCTGAGAATTCTGAAGACTGTCTGGAATTCACATTTTCTGCAAAAAAAACTGGTATACCAAAGTCTTTCCACCTTCACCTACAAGATTAAAGTCTTGGCAACTCTGGGATATTCCTAACACCAAAAATGCCATTCAAAGAAAGGTACTTTCAGACTATAGACAAGATTAAAGAGTATGCAACACGTCTGCTGATATCAATCCTGTAAGGGTACTTTGCAGACTGTTTTGAAAAGTGAAAGAGATGCTGGTATAAGTGTGTAGAGACCCAAAGGAAATACTTTGATTAGGAAAAAGGCACTATTGCCCTCAGTAAGCTATTGTCAATATTAAATGCCTAACTTGTTTACAAACAAGTCCTCATAAGTTAGATATATTTATAGAGGAAGAGAGCTAAAAGTTTGAAATAGAGTAGAAATAGATGTAGATATAAACAGTGTGAACAGAGAAATATTGTAACTATTTACCCTATTTACATTGTTTGGACTGCTGTCCTCATCTTTATTGCCATATTCACCTTCAACATCTGTCTCTATTTCTCACATGACGTATTGTAATTATTTACACTATTTACATTGTTCGGACTGTTGTCCTCATCTTTATTGCCATATTCACCTTCAACATCTGTCTCTATTTCTCAGATGAGGTATTGTAATTATTTACACTATTTACATTGTTCGGACTGTTGTCCTCATCTTTATTGCCATATTCACCTTCAACATCTGTCTCTATTTCTCAGATGAGGTATTGTAACAATTTACACTATTTACATTGTTCGGACTGTTGTCCTCATCTTTATTGCCATATTCACCTTCAACATCTCTCTCTATTTCTCAGATGAGGTATTGTAACTATTTACACTATTTACATTGTTTGGACTGCTGTCGTCATCTTTTATCATATCCAAAAGTTTCAGCCAGTGTACACTCTGACCTTCTTCACATAATACAGTGGAATTTCAAACAGAACCCTTTATTTAGTCCACAGGGGTAGATTGTTCCATTTCTATGTACCATGCCTTTTCTGGATGTCTCAGTTTCCCTTTGATGTAATGGAATAACCTGTCACCCCCATGAGTGACTACACTATAGGTAGTAACTACCTATAAGTCTCTGTAAGTCACTGGACTACAGAGTCTAGCTGGTATCTGTTGAGTACGACTCAGACTTACGTAAGAACTACCAACCTTCCCAATAGTATCACTGGATTGACTTGTGAATTACAATGTGCATAACTGTTACCTTTATTCGTATTGTACTGGTTTTTGTACAATAAACCTTTATTTTAGCCACCTTTTTTTTTTCAAGTATATATTCCTATTAGCACGGAATATAACACCTTTTAGTAACTCAACTCTCCAATTATTTTTTTTTTGTTCACCTTACTCTGTAGAACTCACAACTCTTTGGGTCAAGTCATTTTTGGATTACTTCAACCAATGCTTTTCTCCACTGGGCCATGTGTCCTTGGGGAAATTCCAATGTATATCACCTGAAGAAGGCTGGAGGTTATGATGGCCAAAACATCATGTATATGACAATAAAGATGAGGACAACAGTCCAGATAGTGTAAATAGTTACAATACTTCATCTTAGAAATATAGACAAATTTTAACTTATTTCTTTATTATTGATTACTTTATATTATTTTCTATTTATTCATTAATTACTTGCTACTGATTATTATTATTAAAATTGTTTAGTGATTATGCATGCAATTGTACAGTTTATTAATTTGTTTATTATTTATTTACTTAATTTGTTTTAATTATTTACTTATTTTTATTTTGGGGGGGTCTCATTTGTTAACTTTGTCCAAAGTATTGTCTTTTTAAAGTATATTATCTGTGTTTTATATAGTACATATGTTTGTATTTTTCTTGGTGACGTTTTACAAGATATTTTTTATTTACACACACACAACCTCAGAAATCGAGCACTTTTACCCATAAATATAACATACCTTTAAACTTGTTGGAAAATTAATTAAAATCAACCAATAAAATAGTAATAAAGAATAAGAAAATAAGAAATACATTTTTCCATGATGCTAGTAATAAAGTATAATCGGAAAATGTTTTGGTCGTCTGTGCTATTTTATTATCCCAAATGGCTTCGCCAAACGCCCGTCAGGTGGTGCTGTTTAAGTTCTATAAAAAGACAAACATTTCCTTCCTCTTGCTCCCAGATGTAGCAAAAGGTAGATGAAGATGTCCGTGCTGGAAAATTTTTGTTTTCCTGATCAAATGATAACTGAACTCTCTTCAAACTAAGTGCAAAGCTGACTTGAGCTTAACCATTGTAAGCCTTCTTACTGTTACTTACCCTAATTCATTTCTGGATCAGAAAAAGAACCGCACTCTGTTTCCACTTTCCAACACATAGCATTCAGTACAAGGCTAACTTGAGCATGAGCGTTATAAGCATTCTCATCATTATGTGCCTTAAGTCTGAACCAGAGAAGAAAATGGACATACCCAAGAGACATTGAGAAATTTGATTCCTACTTTGCATATAAAAGAAGAATGAATGGTTCAATAGTAGGAACCCAAATTTTTGTTGCTTCTTCTTTAATTGTTTATATGTGAACACAGACACACCTACAAAACACCAACATGCAAACTTCCATAAATTCCATAAACTATATGTTATTTATTTTTACACTCCCCTACCCCCAACAAGCAGAGAAATTTAAGAACATTAGAAAAACTGAATAAAAAATTAATCAAATTTTCCTTGTCTGTCATATTCAACAAAACATGTTTGAAAGAAAGGTTGCTGCCCATATATATATATATATATATATATATATATATATATATATAAAGTGAACATTGAATCAATACCAAGTGGCAACAGTCTGTTTCATGCTAAACTCAATTGTCGGGCCATCAATCAAGCAAGAAACTGACTGTCACCACTAGTTGTTAATATTGCTCTGTCCCTAATATTGAGCACTTTAACCCGTAAATATAGTATACCTTAAAACTACATTTTATCATTCAACCACACACACACACACATATATATATATATATATATCTTGATTTTAGTCTATTGAGGAAGCAGATCATTATTTAAACATATATTATTAAATATAACAGACGATGAATTTATTAAGTTGGTCCTAAGCTTTCTGCTCACATGAGCCATCCTCAGGGTGGTTATACAGACATGAAACAAAGATATCCACCCTCAAAGATGACATTTTATTTTAACATAGAAAATTGCTATGCGACGATAACGCTCACAGAATAGCAGACACACATCATAAGTTCAAAATGCGGTTCTATGCTGTCATACTACGTGATAGACTAAAGTATTAGAACAGAACCAATGTCTAGATGCAATGTAATGTGTTGTGACTAGTTTGAAATGTAATTTTATTGAGTGTAGGTTGGCTCGTTGAACCTTCAGATATTGGAGGCCATCTACATTAAAACGAAGCAACCCACACTCAATAAAATTACATAAAATAACCACTCTGAGGATGGCTCATGTGAGCCGAAAGCTTAGGACCAAGTTAATAAAAAAATATCCAAATGTTGGACAATTTTTGTCTTTATTTTCATCAAAAATTAAAGTAAACATTTGAACATTAGAATGGCTCATGATCAGACATAATAGACATTCATTGTCTGTTATATTTAATATGTTTTTATATATATATATATATATATATATATATATATATATAGAGAGAGAGAGAGAGAGAGAGAGAGAGAGATGTAAGCTTTATAAAAATATTACTGTTTTCACACATTACTTCATTTATATACTTCATTCTTTATAGATTTCTATCTATAAAGAACACATATGCAACTGTTGTTGTCTACACACATATGAAAATGGTAATTTTTTTTTTCTTTTTTGATGATTCAAGAATGTTTTTCCTTCAAATACTGTAACAAAAAACAAAATGTTTTTTGAAAAATGTTCCTTAAGGCAAAGAGAATATTTCTTTGATTTCAAGGACTTCAATTTTTTTTTTTTAATCTAGGGTGAGTTGGGGGTGCATCTGGCAGCTGGAAATGATGAGAAAAGGATCAACTAAAAAGAATTGACTCTCTTCGATTTTCAAAGAAAAAAATTTTTCATAAAAATTAATTTTTTATTTTAAATTCAAAGAAATGGTTTGGCTTTGTAATTTTTCACAAAAGTCATAAAAAATGTATTCCCCCAAAGCAATTTTTAATGTTTTGTAAATTCAAATTGTTGAATATTTTTTTTATTGCGACTTTATTAAAAAGGTATTCATCTTGTGTTATTCAGAAAATTCTTTTTGTTGCTGTATGAAAACCTCATTAACCTTTGCTGTTTGGTCCATTTTTTTTTTCATCTATAAAAATAACATAATTAAAACTTTGATGTCTCTGTAAAAGAAAAAAGAAAAAAAAAGAAGAAAAAAGAAGGCATTGGGTAGAAATAATCTGCTTTCAGTGATACATATCACAAGAGTTTCTTATTTCTTTATCATAAAAAAAACCCAGAAGGGGTTTATCACCTTTCTTTCTTTCTTTAACTCTATTGGCCTCTTTGTTTCTCCACCTTTCTTATTTACCTTCCCTCTCTATCTAACCCTCTCTATTTTTTTTTCTCTTTACTCCATTCTGTTTCTCACACTTTTTGATCTCCTCTCTCTCACTCTCTTGAACCCCCTCTTTCTCTCTCGCTCTCTTGAACCCCCTCTTTCTCTCTCGCTCTCTTGAACCCCCTCTTTCTCTCTCACTCTCTTGAACCCCCTCTTTCTCTCTCACTCTCTTGAACCCCCTCTTTCTCTCTCGCTCTCTTGAACCCCCTCTTTCTCTCTCACTCTCTTGAACCCCCTCTTTCTCTCTCACTCTCTTTATCCTCTGTTTCTTGTTCTCTTTACCCCCATTTTATGCTTTCCTTACCCCCATCTGTTTCTTTGCCCTCCTTTGTGTCTCACTTTCTTTACTCATGTCTGCCTCTCTTTCTCTCTCTTTAACCCTCTTGGCTCCTGCTCTCTTTACTCTGCCCTGTCTTTCATTCTCTTTACCCCTCCATCTCTTGCTCTCCTTACCTTACTCAGTCTCTTGATCACTCTACCCCACTCTGATATTACTCTCTTTACCCTCCTGTGTCTCAATTTCTTTACCCTCTGTCTCTCACTCTCTATACACACCTCTGCTTTTGCTTTCTTTATTATCTCTCAATTACTTCACTCTCTCTCTCTACCCCTCTTTATGTCTCACACACTCTCTCTCTCTAGCTCTTTGTATCTCTCTCTCTTTACCTCTCTCTTTCTTGCACTTTTTTCACTGTTTATTTCTATCTCTTATTTTTTCTCACAATGCCAATAAATTTCAATTCAGGAAACATTTTTAAAACATCTTTTTTCTCAAAGTCAATGGATTAATTCTCACCCTTCACTTTTTTAAAAGGACACCCCTCCCCGACAACCACCACCAAAAAGAGCAATCTTTATGGGTTCAGCTTAAAAGAAGAGAAACACTTTTTTCAAACTAAGTCTCATATTCAAATCAATTTGATATGCATTTTCATCATTTCATTGTTGTATCCTCAAAGTCATTATTAAAAATGAAAACACAAAAAGAATCCAACAGATGTAAATTTTCAATATTCAACTTGAACAGCAGCTGTTTTGGAAGACAACAAACAAAAAAAATTCAATCATTACAAGAGAAAATCTAAAATCAACAGCTGCTCTTTTTATGCAATCCCATATTTGATATATGCTGTAGAGGTGACCTTACTGACATCTCCTTGTACTGTGCATTTCAGATTAAAATCCGGATAAATGAATGAAACAACATCAACTGACACTTTGATTTGTCTAAAGAGCTGATAATGTTTTTTAACCGTTGCCTCAAAGTATTTCTTGGTGTCTCACTCAAGCATCTGTACCTGATAAAAACTTTCTTCCTCTATGTGTCATGTCCCTTCACGAAGTGAGCAATCATGGCTCTCCATATCGTCCTATCTTTAGTAAGGTTTGTCCTTTTGTTATCACCCCTAATCCTTGTCATCAACCATTTAAACAAGCTTATTAGGTAGGTTATTTGCTGCCATTCTCCATCCCGGGTCCTTAATATATCCTGTGATCATCAAATTTGCCAAGCCCACTTTCCTTGTTATGTGCCCTAGAAATTTTAACTATCTCTTTCTGATTAAAGTATAAGCATTGTTTTTATGTTCATTTTTCTTAAATCTTCCTCATTACTCACATATTCACATGAGATTCTCAGCATCCTTCTGTAGAACCACATTTTTGTTGCCTGAAATCTCTTCTTCATCTGTGATGTGACTGCCCAACATTCACTGCCATATAAGTTGATTGATATTACATAAAAGTTCAACACTTTTTTTCTTGTTTGTAATGAATATTTTTGTATCTTAATAATTTGCTTAACTTTTTGAAGGTATCTTTTTCTATTCCAGTGAGCATTCAGATGTTGGTTTCACATTTTCCATCCTCTATTTAAACACTTTCTGGATACTGAAGTTTTTGAACTTGCTTCATTTTGGTATCTCCAATTTACAGTTCCTATCTTCGACTTGTTTCTCCTGTGACAAGCATACATTCTGTCTTCTTACAATTGATGTTTAGTCCTTTCTTCTTGCTTTCCTTTACTTGGTCTATTCTTGCTGACATCAATACATTCTAGCTTCTTACAATTGATAGTTAGTCCTTTCTTCTTGCTTTCCTTTACTTGGTCTATTCTTGCTGACATCAATACATTCTAGCTTCTTACAATTGATAGTTAGTCCTTTCTTCTTGCTTTCCTTTACTTGGTCTATTCTTGCTGACATCAATACATTCTAGCTTCTTACAATTGATAGTCCTTTCTTCTTGCTTTCCTTTACTTGGTTTATTCTTGCTGACATCAATACATTCTAGCTTCTTACAATTGATAGTTAGTCCTTTCTTCTTGCTTTCCTTTACTTGGTCTATTCTTGCTGACATCCATACATTCTGTCTTCTTACAATTGATAGTTAGTCCTTTCTTCTTGCTTTACTACCATCTCTGGGAATTCCTGAAGTTTTCTTTTCAACACTGTGCCAAGAATGTGTTGTTCAGATTATGTTTTTTTGTGATGAAAGAGTTCTCAGGTGTATTCATTCAACTATAGTAGCATTTTTTTGTTTACCTTGATAAGTGTTTTTTAGTAGTTCAGCACTCTTTTGTTTCTAATAATATTTTCCATGCATTAATACTTTCCCCACAAGCAAACAAAAAATGACTGAATAATATCTCCGCCTATCTTCTTTGGGCAGGATGGGAATATGCCATTTATCATCTAGCAAGTCTTCACAAAATTTAACTGTAATTTGCAGAGAAGTTTAGATTATGGCCATGAATTGAAACTAAGAGACATTAATTAATAAATGAACTAAACAATACATCTATGTAATTATTAGTAATACCAATTCTTTCTGGCTAGAACTACCAATATCAGAAAATCAACTTATGCAAGAATTAATTCTGCTACTAATTCTTTGGCTATTTATATGACTATGACTAATAGAGTAACAGCCACTGAGCATGTCTATATACGAATAGGCTTGTTTAGATATCAAATCTACCAATTCAAAGTGCATGCAATATTTTCTGTATAAATATCTGTAGATTTTATAGGCTAGTTTTATATGGAAATGAAAGAGGTATATATCAACAGCAAGATTGCATATACACAAATGCAAGAGAAAGAAACATTTTACACAATTTAGAGATGTAGCAACCCCCCACCCCCAGACATTGTTTTCCTGTTATTTTCCTTTTTGTCATATTATATATATATAAATAATGAGAAAGAATGGTAATTCCTGTGTAGCGATGGGACCATATTTTTAAATTAGTAAATTTATAATATGTATATATCTTAGTATAACAATCAGAGTTAAGATAAAAAGCAAGAGAAATAAGATGAAATATATTCTGGTCAAAAATAAATAAAAATTAATAATGCTTCATAGTATAAATTCAGAGAACTTAAGCCTATTACATCTTTTTATTTTCTTTTTCTTTTGTCATATATATATATATATATATATATATATATATATATATATATATATATATGTGTGTATATATGATAAAATATAGTTTTACCGTATGCACAGGTTAAAGTGTTCAATATCAGAGATAGAGTGTATGTAAATATACAGGGTGACAGTTTCTATACACTCTGTGTCCAGAAAAGAAAACACTTGTTCCAACACAAGAAATATTAAATAAAAAGCTTAATCACAGTACCTTGTCTGTTGTCTTTAATGAAACATGTATAAATGAAGGATTACTACCTAAATACACAATATATATATCCTGAGTTAATCTTTCTGTTGTGTATTTGGAGAGCATTGTTTTATTCAGTAGATGTCTAAATAGTTTATATGGTTTTGTCTCTGGATTTCTTTGAATTATTTTATGTTCTTTCTAACAACTGCAGGCTACAGTCAGACTGGTACCTAATTGGAATCATTTTGACCAGTAAGTTGAAATGGAAAAGTCTGCAGTGATTAAACAAGGTCTGACCTGTATTCTTATATTTGCTAAAATTCACTTTGTTTGCAGACAGCTTGTCACCCTATATGATAAAGAATAGGTCTATTAAACTAATAAATTTAAAATAATAAAAATTAAAACTCGGTCCTTGTTAATCTGTGTTATTTTCGTTTTTTTGTCATATATATAACAATCAGAGTCATGATAAAAAGCAGGAGAAATAAGATGAGAGAAATATTGGACAAAAATAAATAACTGATAATGCTTAATATAATAAATCCAGGCAATTTAAGACTGCTAGAATTTGTTTTGCAATACACTGATGCGTGTTGAAATCATCCCAGTATTTAGTATTGTTGAAGTTATTGCAAATATTTTTTGTTGTGGTTTACAGACACTACGTTTCATTCAATTTTGAAAACCAATCAATGAAATCTGAATAAGCTGATTCGTTTGGAAAAATACTATGACAAAAATCCTACTTTGCATTTTTTGCGTACCCTATACCCTTCGTATTTCCCATCGTCAGGTCATATAGTACTTCATTTTATTCAATGATATTTTTACACCAACGTAAAGACAAAGGATTGAAGTTTGAAAAAAAATTTGTTTTGAAGTGAAAAAAAAAAAATTTTTTTAAATAAGAAAAAGTGATTTTTCATACAAAATTGACCATAATTTTTTAATGCTAACCGCCGAGTGACATTTTTCACGAAGATTTATTATCAGCGAATAATTCCATGTGTAAAAATTAGCCGTCTGGACCCTATAACATCGCCCGAAAAATTTCCAGAAGTTTACTAATTGATCAAAAACCTGTTGCGCATAATTGTGTTTTTCACAGTCAGTTTCCATTATTTCATCTTAATGTTGTTATTTTCGGACAGCCAAGTCATCAAGGATTCAGGAAAACATTACATCACAGGTTTGCATTGAGAACTTTACCTTCTATGAGGTGTTAGAAATGTTACTGACGAATGGGATTTTTCGCCGAATATTTCGTTTACGCGCTATATTGGATTTTCCAATATGACAAAAACAAGCGTTTTAAACAGCCGTGTAGTGAAACCAGCTGTGCTTTGTACCCCCTTACCTGTTTGCACTTCTCACCAAAATTTGGTTTTGTTCAGTCAATGTATGGCTATTTTAGAGGGTAGGATGGATGGACGGACTAACGGAAGTCATAAAATTTTATATATAGATTATTTGTTTTCATGCTATTTTCCTATTGTCATATATATTATCTATAGTACTACATTTGTCTTTGCTCTCTATCACCCCCAGGATGAAGGGATGGTAATCTTTTACGGAATATCAGAAAAGATTGATAATATCCTCACTCAATTTCCCTCAGCCAGTTTTCATATCTGCGGTGACACCAATATTCACCATAAAGAATAGTTAATCCACTCCAAGAAAACTGATGTTGAAGGCAGATATTGCAGAGACTTCTCCATGTTCTATGAACTAACCCAGATCATCAGAGAACCTACCTGTGTCCTGGACATGGCAGAACATCAGACGAACCTCCTCAATCTCTTCCTAACCTCCTGCCCTGATAAATGATAAATGCTTAGCAAAAGTTTTACCTTCGCTAGGCACATCAGACCATTCCCTAATCTGTGCCCAGATTGATGCTAAACCTAAAGCCTTCCCTCTTGTTCTCTTCCATAGAACGATTTTTTGATATGTGAATTCAGACTGGGACAGCTTTCAATCCTACATGATGGTAGCTTCTTTCCCAACTTTCTTGAAGCATGCTGCCTCCAAAACTGTTGCCCTTGTCACTGATTAGATCCTTTCTGGAATGGAGAGTTTTATACCCACCAAAAAATTTGAGCAAAAACCAAACAGTCAACCCGGGTTTACCCCTGAATGTGCTGCATCCATAACTCACTGAAACCACTACTTCAATATCTACTGCAAGGAGTGATGTTTGCCCCTCACTGCATTCAGAACTGCCTGCAATCACTGAAAAAATGTTCTAGTAAACACAAAGTGCAGCTACGCATGAGCAGTCTAGACCTGGATTGAAAAGAAACAAATTGGATTCTGTGAATTCTAGAAGATCACCAACCAAGTCATGAACAGAGGTGAAGCAGCCGTACCGGCAATTATAAATGGCCCCGAGGTCATATCTACCTTCACAGATAAGGCGAACCTCTTTGGCACTATCTTTGTCTCTAAGTCAACATAAAATGACAAAGATGATCCCCTCTACAACTTCCCATGTCTCCCTGAGCACAATTTCTGTAACATTACCATTACAGCATGAGAAGTCTCTAGACTCATCAAAGGCTTTTGCCTTAAGAAAGCCACAGGTCCAGACAAAATTCCAGTGGTTGCCCTTAAGAATATCAACCAGGAATTCAATTGAAAAGCAATTGTTTATGAAGGAACATGTAAAAACATTAACATCTGTGCATCTCTAACAGAGCATAAAATGACGCAAATATGAAAATTGGGGGAAAAAAAAATTTATATTCATTACAACTGGAAATATTTAATATACGGATTAAGCCCTTGAAAAGTGGACATATTACCACAAAACTGTAATTTTACCTGACTCTGAAGTAATACTTTTGTGGATATATATATATATATATATATATATATATATATATATATATATATAGTTATCATTGCTCTATTTTTATAATATTGAGCTGTATATAAAAATATCTGCTTCACTTTTAAATATAAAATTTTATATATATATATATATGCCGAGTTAATCTTTCTATTGTGTATCTGGAGAGCATTGCTTTAGTCAGTAGAAAGTATCTAAATAGTTTATATTTTGGGGGCTTTTTAATTACTTTGTATTCTGTGGTCTACAGTTGGATTGGCCCCTGAGTAGAACAACTAATTTGAACCCATAATGTGAAATAAAACAGTTTGTAATGATTAAAGGAACTTTAGAACATTACTACTTGGTGGAAAAGCAAGAGAAATAAGATGAAAGAAATACTAGTGAAAAAAGAATAATAATTGCCAAGGCTTCATCTAAGAAATTCAGACAACTTAAGACTATTACTACTTGATGGAAAAGCAAGAGAAATAAGATGAAAGAAATACTAGTGAAAAATGAATAATAATTGACAAGGCCTCATCTAAGAAATTCAGACAATTTAAGACTATTACTACTTGGTGGAAAAGCAAGAGAAATAAGATGAAAGAAATACTAGTGAAAAATGAATAATAATTGCCAAGGCTTCATCTAAGAAATTCAGACAACTTAAGACTATTACTACTTGATGGAAAAGCAAGAGAAATAAGATGAAAGAAATACTAGTGAAAAATGAATAATAAATGCCAAGGCTTCATCTAAGAAATTCAGATAACTTAAGACTATTACTATAAAACTTGCTCAATGAATCACATCCTGATAACTGACTATTGGCCTCAATATAGTGCTAACTTTATGAATTTAGTTGAGAGCATATATATGTGGTAAGTTACTGTATTATTGATTCAGCTGTCTATATTCAGTGGTAGTGAAGTGATCGTTGTTCTGTTCAAGATCTGTGACAGATTTCACTTGCTTTTCAAGTATGGAACTTGCTTGAGAGTTATTGCAAAGTTGAAACCTTTGTTTAACACCATTTTGTCAGAAGTACTTAACCGACGACTGCTGATGCTGACAACTGCTTTAATGGATTGATGCGGAACCATATCATATTTCCTACTATGATCTTTCAACCATTTGATGTCAATGGGAGTTTTTTTTCAATGTCACAACCTCTGACCAAATGTTTCATTGGCAATGAAGAAAAAACAGCCTTAAGAACAAAAAGCCTAATAAAAGAAAAAGAAAGAAAGAAAAGAACCATTTTTCAAAAGTAAATTTGTTTTGTTTGTGTATCAATTGCTTTATAAAATCCTACATCCCCACAGCCAAATGGAATAGGTTATGATAATTTTGTTTCAAAAAGCATGCAACTATAACAGAAGTTGTTTTCCTTGGACATCAAATATCTTACTACAGATAAATATAGGATTTTCTTCAGAGATGCATTCACTTCCTTTCTAGCCAATATATAGATATTGTAAATCTACCTGACATATGTAATTTAAAGTAGGAGTGCTTAATTAGGATTTTAATTGTGTTTACGTCAAACAAAAGATTACCATAAACAGAGTTCATTTTATTAATATTGTTACTGTTGGAATAGCAAAACTCAAGTGGCTCATTGCCATGCAGTACTTGGTCAATGAGGCTAATCTTTTTTTTTTCTTTTTTTTTTAAGCTTATCACCCCAAGCAAGGCTGGAAGCCACTAGCACGCAAGGGGTTACAGAAGGTTTGGAGGAAGAGCAGATAGGAGTGGTAAAGGAGAGGATGTGGAGAAAGATAGTGGATCGATCAAGGCAAGGGGGTTACAGAAGATTTGGAGCGAGAGCAGATAGGAATGAAAGGGGAAAGATGTGGAGAAGGGAAGTGGATAGATCAAGGCAACTGGAGATGTCGATTGACGTTACACTTAAATAGTTGGAGATTATATTTGTCAGGGAAACAGGAATAAGGAAGGGAGTTCCACAGGCGAGACGTGCGAGACATGAAGCTATTGGAGTAGAAGAGACGTCTACATCTAACAGTTTCAACGGTGAAGGGGTGGGAACGGGATACCAGCCTTGTAGGACGCTTAAATTCATGAGGCCTGGGAACCAGCGAAAGCAGCTCATCGGAGTAATTACTGTGAAAGTATTTGTAAAAAAGACAGAGCGAGGCAATGGCGCGTCTGTGAGAGAGCGACTGCAGACGAGATGACAGATCAAGGCCAATTATGTTGCATATCCGTCTCTGGATCTTATCAAGACCCCTGAGGCAAACAGCAGGGGCTCCAGACCATATATGGCAGCAATACTCCATGCAAGGTCGAATGGTTGATTTATAGATTTGGAGGATTGATTCCGGGGAGAAAAATTTCCTGGCCCGGCACAGGGAGCCAACTTTCCTTGCGGTGGATGATGGTTGAGTTGTGAGTTTGATCCTCACTAGGTACCAAATAAAAAAAATTAGATATTAAATAATCTGTCAAGGTTTCACACGTGATAAAATCAACCAATCTAACTTAAAATCACATGAAATGCATTTCCATAGTAAAAAAATCATTTACAGAT
This sequence comes from Acanthosepion esculentum, assembly GCA_964036315.1. Lineage (NCBI taxonomy): Eukaryota > Metazoa > Mollusca > Cephalopoda > Sepiida > Sepiidae > Acanthosepion > Acanthosepion esculentum. The sequence goes on along the minus strand of OZ038509.1, from coordinate 57,153,613 downwards.
ACCTCAACATAGGGTAATGGTTAGTGAGGCTAGTCTGGTTGACCATTACTATTGAGCAGTGAGTTTGATTCTCACTGGGTGCCCCATATAAAATTTGACATTAAATAACCTAATAAAGGATGAGATATTGTAAAATCAATCAATTTAACCAAGATAATTTGTATTTATAGCTGATGAAAATTCTCTTGAGTTTTCCCCTCAGAAATTGTAGACTTTGGACATTGTGACATCTGAGGCACAATGATTTTGTCAATGTTCATTAAATATAAAAGCAAACAGCTAATAAAATGAGCATTGATCGTTCATCTTGGCATAAATTTCATGCACAGTTATTTGTATATATTAAACAGGATAATTTCTTCAAAAAGCATTTTTCGAATACAGAAACATTAATTCTTTTAAAAGGCTTATTTTTGTTTCTTTTAAAGTTTCATATTTTCTCTTTACGTTGCCTTTTCCTGTTCATGGTCAACCCTTTCCCTCCATTTGATAAATTATTCCTCAATTTCTACCATCTCTCTCTTTCTCTCTCGGCCAATCGATCTTCTCCTAACACTCACTTATGGCCAGTTGCTCCTCTCTTAAAAGCTCTCTGCAAATTCCTCCCTTCTTCCTCTTACTGCATGACCAAACCTCTTCTTCCTCCTCTGCTAATCACTTCTTTCTTTCACCCTGCTCTGCTAAATGATCCTCTATTTTTCCCCCTCTCTGTCAACGGCTCCTCTCTTTCTACCCTCTCTGTTAACGGCTCCTCTCTTTCTACCCTCTCTGTCGACGGCTCCTCTCTTTCTACCCTCTCTGTCAACGGCTCCTCTTTCTACCCTCTCTGTTAACGGCTCCTCTCTTTCTACCCTCTCTGTTAACGGCTCCTCTTTCTACCCTCTCTGTCAACGGCTCCTCTCTTTCTACCCTCTCTGTCAACGGCTCCTCTCTTTCTACCCTCTCTGTCAACGGCTCCTCTCTTTCTACTCTCTCTGTCAACGGCTCCTCTCTTTCTACCCTCTCTGTTAACGGCTCCTCTCTTTCTACCCTTTCTGTCAACGGCTCCTCTCTTTCTACCCTCTCTGTTAATGGCTCCTCTCTCTACTCTCTCTGCTAAATGCTCCTCTCCTTCCACCTCTCTGCCAAATGCTTCTTCCCCCCCCTCTATTCTCAGTCTTTCTTCTTTCTTATAGTTCTCAGATCTTTGCAGCAAAGCAAAATTTGGATTAACAACTTGCCAAGTTATTAAATGAGCAACTAATGCAACAATGGACAGAAAAAGTTATTTGTTGCAATGACAGCAAGAGAAAGTGAAAGGAAAAAATAACGAGGAGTTATTTGCTGTCCTTCCACTTACCTAATGAACAGATGCAGTCAAAACAAAAATTTCTAAAACATATTTGGTGCTAATTAACCAGATAAAGGTAGTATCTACAAATTACAAGTATTCCTGTAAAAAAAAAAAAATTAATCATGGCAGACCACAGATATTTGATGCTGGTAATTTTGGAGTAAATGGAATATCAATTTAAACAAAAGAAAAATGTTTTAATGTATTCATGCTGCCATTAACTTTTATAAGAAAAGGAAATTTTAAAATGGACTTGAATTTTAGAATACGTATTTTCAGAAAAAACGAAACAAAAAAACAGGAATAAAGTCAATATATACCAGAGAAAATGCTAAGCTGAATATTAAATCAAAGAAGATGAATCTTGATATGAAAAATAGAAACTGAAGAATTAAAAAGTGGGAAATATGGAATATGAGTCCTCCTATATGGCAATGAATACTCAACAATCTCCTCAAAGATGAAGAAAAGACTTGAAGCAACAGAAATGTAGTTCTACAGAAGGATGATGAGATTATCATGGACAAAACATGTTAGACAGAAAAGATACTTATACTTAAATCAGGAAGATGCTGGTAATTTCTGAGTGAATGGAATATCAATTTAAACAAAAGAAAAATGTTTTAATGTATTTCTCGGGCACATAAGGAAAGAAGGCTTGGAGAATTTGATGATCACAGAATGTATTGAAGACAAGAGACGGAGAATGGCAGTGAATAACCTACCTAATAATCTTGTTTAAATGGTTGATGACAGGGATTAGGAGTGATAGCAGAAGAACAAACTTTACAAAAGATAGGACGATATGGAGAGCCATGATTGCTCACTTCGTGAAGGAACATGACACATAGAGGAAGAAAGTTTTTATCAGGTACAGATGCTTGAGTGAGACACCAAGCTAAATGAATGGCGGAGTGTTGTAGCCTACCTATGGTGATAATGGGTATGCCCCCATTCCCATTAATACAGTAGTGAATACTGTATGTGTTGGTCTACAGTCTGCAGTTGGAGATTCAGTGTGGAATTCACTTGACTTCTAGCAATTGACTACTTCTTCTATGTGCCACTGGCGAATCTTATATGTGTTGTTCTTGTCCTAAGTATTATGGTTCATTACCAACCTTCGTGTGATTATTCTGATTAATCTTTCCTAGGTTACAACACAGGGCAAGTTTGTCCTGAAGGGACCCAGTATATAGATTGATTCATTCATTTTCTATGGCTTATCAACCTATTGCAGGTTATTTAAAGCCAGAAAATTTTTAGATTGCAAGAATTTTTTGGCAGGGGAGATAATAATGAGTGGAGAAGAGGTGTATTTGTACCTTTCCCAAGGCTATTTGTGTGTAAGTGAATATAACAAACACAACTGGAATTTTAACTTGGTTCTCCAATTTCCGATTCTGAGCCATTATCCATTATACATCCTGCACATCTAAACTTGCAGCACTTGGTATTCTCAAGCGGTTGACCAGTCTCAATGTTACTTAACCAGTATTCGTACAAGAACTGGTGTTTCAACCTGATATGTTCGTAAGCCTTCGGCAAAGAAGAAAAGTGGCAATTAGCACATATGACCATAGGCATAATACTTTGCTTAGTTTTTGGAAAGCATCTTTGATGACAGTAAAATTTGGTTAGAAACAAAGAGCATTGAACTATTATATAATATCAGTCCTCCTGTATGGCAGTGAATGCTGAACAATCTCCTCACAGATGAAGAAGAGGCTTAAAGCAACAGAAGGATGCTGAGAATACCATGGAGTTAACATGTGAGTAATGATGAAATTTTAGAGGAAATAGAAAACAAAAATGACACTTATACTTAATATCAGGAAGAGATAGTTAAAATTTCTAGAGCATATAATGAGGAAAGAGGGCTTGGAAAATTTGATACTTAGATTGAAGTCACGATGGACAGAGGAAAACACATTACTTACCTAGCAAGACTGAATAAATGTATGGCAGAGAAAGGTTTAGGAGAGATAACAAAAAGACAAAATTTTTAATAGTTAAAAAGGACAGGAAATTGTGGAGAGCCATGATTCCCTATATTTCTGAAGGTACACGGTATATAGACTGATTGATTCATTTTCTATGATTTATCAACCCTTTGCAGGTTATTTAAGGCCAGAAAACTTTTAGTTTGTAAGAATTATTTTTAGGAGAAATAATGATTTAGCAATACAAGTCTTACTAATTAACCTATAGCTGAGCGGAGAATAGCCAGATACACCACTTTCACAAGGGTATTTGCGTATAAATGAATATAACGAAACCAACTGGAATTGGAACTCAGTTCTCTTATTAACAACTCTGAGACATTATTCATTACAATACATACACATCTGAGCTTATAGCACCTGGTATTCCCAAGCAATCACTCATCTAGGTACTGACAAGGCTTGATGTTGCTTAACTTTGGTAATCATATGGGAACCAGTATGGCAACATGATACAGTTGTAAGCCACAGTATATAAAAGATGATGATAATGATAGGCTTCTAAAATTATATAAATCATGGTTATAATGAATGGAAGAACTAAATAATTTGTGTTCTGATTAAGAATAACTGGAAATTTAAACCAGAAATCAATACTTATTTGAAACCAATATTGTACCTATAACCCTGGCGATATAATACACTCCTAGGAGAAATTATCAATGACACCATCTTGGATTTAAATTGCTCCAGGTCAGTGTGTGGTTTAGCTTAGTAGAATTGTTACTGAGATACTTTACCGGAGCATGTCAAAAGGAACCTGAGAATAGATGATAGCAAGGCTACATTTAGATTTGGATATGGCCAAAACCTGAAGTCCATATTCAAAGGGTGGTGGGTGGTTGTGAAGATAGATAGATTTGCCTCTGGAATCTATGCTTGGCAATTTCAGAGCTTAAACATTTCTGGAAGCTGAGGATATTTTTTTTTTTTTTTTCCCCTTCTGTAGTCAACCATGTCTTTCCACTCTATGACATTCTTTTCAAAGTCAAACCAAAACAGAACTTCACCCCCAACACATAGTTTCATAATATTTTTGTCTTTGCCACTAGCCTTACCAGTGCAACCAATAACTTTCCCTTTTGTCCAAGAAGGATCATTGTCTGATGCCACTTTGCACATTATCTCTTGCTCTGTTCTGGGTAAAATTACAATATTTTCCTTAACAGATTTTTTTTTTTGATGGGCGTCAAGCAAGCAAATTTTGGTAAAGCATGGAGGAAGCTATGTTAGAGTCTACAGATGTATAATAATGATTTAGTTGAAGAAATGAATGGAGGGACAATGGATGAGAACAAGTCCAACACGGAAAATTTGGAAGATGATTCAGAGGTAAACCGAAATAGTTTGTGTACAGATTTTCAAGATGCTGCAGATGTTAGCTTACCAGATGAAAGAAATAATATCAGTCCTTCTATGAGTGAAAACATAAAACTGAGTATCAGTCAAGAGCCAGAAAAAGACTAATGAATCATTCGCACTTTGAACAAATTGTTAGACGCTTTTATGGAAAAGGGTGGGCTCATTTTTAATTCACAGGTGGGACAGGTGATTTAGCAATATTTGTTAGCCAAGATAGAAGAGTTCAATCCTTGGGAAGATTAGCATTAACAATCACCATAATAGTCATCTGAAAGGTAGAAGAGCATAGGGTGGTCTCAGTAGCAGGTGGGACAGGTGATTTAGCAATATTTGTTAGCCAAGGTAGAAGAGTTCAATCCTTGGGAAGATTAGCATTAACAATCACCATAATAGTCATCTGAAAGGTAGAAGAGCATAGGGTGGTCTCATTAGCAGGTGGGACAGGTGATTTAGCAATATTTGTTAGCCAAGGTAGAAGAGTTCAATCCTTGGGAAGATTAGCATTAACAATCACCATAATAGTCATCTGAAAGGTAGAAAAGCATAGGGTGGTCTCAGTAGCAGGTGGGACAGGTGATTTAGCAATATTTGTTAGCCAAGGTAGAAGAGTTCAATCCTTGGGAAGATTAGCATTAACAATCGCCATAATAGTCATCTGAAAGGTAGAAGAGCATAGTTAACACAATACTTTGCTTATTACATATAGGAGGACATAATATTTAAGTACACTTTTCTTTCTTTCTAATGAGATTTTCCTGTTTCTTAATATTTTGTTTAGCTTTTGGAAGTCATCTTTTGCTATCCCAAAATGCCTTCAAATTTTGTCCTCTGTAAAAGCTCTTCCTAGACATCTAAATTCTTGTATTTGCTTGATCTTGGTATGTCCAATTTGTAATTTGCATCTTGGGCTGTTCCTTTTACTGAACAACCAAACATTTTATCTTCTTGAAATTGATGTTTGGTCTCTTCTATTCATTTTCCTTTTATACATTCTGTTTGAGTCCCTGTACTTTCTTTTCCATGGCTGCTATCTATGCTGTATCATCTGAATAACTAATTTTACGATTGTGGCTGCCAATAATGAAACCTGGCATGACTTCTAATTCACTCTCTGTAAAGATTTAATAAGTCTGATGAGAAGACCCATCCTTGTCTTACAACCCTTTCTATTTTTATGCATTTACTGAATACATTTTCTTACTGTATGCAGGCATTTTGCTTCCAGTGTAAGTTCTGGATATTCACTGCCATATAAGTGGACTGATATTACATAACAGTTCAGTACTCATTTCTTTGTTTCTGTTGCTTGAAGTCTTTTCTTCATCTGTGAGGAGATTATCCTTTATTCACTGCCATAGAGGAGGAATTATATTACATAACAGTTCAGTACTCTCTTCTTTCTTTCTCTTGCTTCAAGTCTCTTCTTCATCTGTGAGGAGATTATCCAGTATTCACTGCCATAGAGGAAGACTGATATTACGTAACAGTTCAGTACTACATTTCTTTGTTTCTGTTGCTTCAAGTCTCTTCTTCATCTGTGAGGAGATTATCCAGTATTCACTGCCATAGAGGAGGACTGATATTACGTAACAGTTCAGTACTACATTTCTTTATTTCTGTTGTTTGAAGTCTTTTCTTCATCTGTGAGGAGATTCTTCAGCAATTCATGGCCATATAGGAAGACTGATATTACATAACAGTTCAGTACTCATTTCTTTGTTTCTCATGCTTTAAGTCTCTTCTTCATCTATGGAGATTATCCAGTATCCACTGCCATAGAGGAGGAATTATATTACATAACAGTTCAGTACTCTCTTCTTTCTTTCTCTTGCTTCAAGTCTCTTCTTCATCTGTGAGGAGATTATCCAGTATTCACTGCCATAGAGGAGGACTGATATTACGTAACAGTTCAGTACTACATTTCTTTGTTTCTGTTGCTTCAAGTCTCTTCTTCATCTGTGTACAGATTGTCCAGCATTCTCTACCATATTACATAACAATTCCGTTCTTTTCTTTACCTTTAACCATTTTTTTCTGCTTCTCTTTCGCTTGTATATTTCATGACTATACATTTTGACATGGTGATACCTACATGGGCTTGAGAGTATAAAAAAACTGAGAGCATAAACTGACTTCTTCATACCTTCTTTGTTACAATAGCATTTATCTCTTTTAAATTGTGTGTAACATTGTCATATAATTACCAACTTTGCTTGTCTTTTTGTCACACCAACTGATAAAAGCCATACTGCATTTTTGACTGATCTAAAGAAACACAGGAGGTTCTTTTGTCTTACAGACACAACGTGATTCATTCTTGCTCACCTTCCCACGAGCTCAAAAGAAAATGTAAAACAAAAAAAAAGCCAATCAAATGAAGAATTCTAATTTGAACAAACTCATTAACACTTGGAAACTCTTGCATATTTCTGTCTTTAAATATTGCAAGAGAGTTGACATAAAAAAGATCTGTGTCGCCATGAGCAGATATCAGTGAGGAATGCAGTGTTAGATTCTCTTTGACACTTTGTGTCATGCTGATGTCTTGCTGAAGACATTAAAAATGTTTTCACAACAGATAGCAGGACATTTCTTCCTCTCTTACTGATGTAAAGAATAATGAACACCTCAGGACCTTATTTGCATGATTAGCAATTTCTCAAATGGAGAAATTAGACTCCAGTCATGGCAACCATTTTCAGAACATTTACCCTCAGCACTGAAATTAAAGGGAATGGCATTACCAGAGGTAATTTGATATTCGTCTTGGCATTTATTTCTTGTATAACCTTGAAAGTTAACTTTCCAAATTAATTATTTACAGTCAAACAAACATTCTCATCTTTAATGTAATTACCATATTGTTTCCACAGGGCAAGGATTAAAAGGGTTTCTTATATTCACTTACATACAAATACCCTTGGGAAAGGTATGAATCCATATATTCTCTTCCGGCGTTAATTAGTAAAACTTGTATCAATAAAACTATTATTGTTTAAAAAAAATTCTTACAATCTAAAAAATATTTTCTGTCTTTTAGTAGCCATGAAAGGGTTGAGAAGCTGTAGAATATAAATCAATTAATCGAAGAAGGATTATCTTTGTCAAAATTCACAGACTTCACTTGCTCAAAGCCAAATTTAGCAATTAATCTTCAAGCAGAGAGATAGATATGAATGGACTAAAAGTGACAGAACATTTAGCCTCAGCATTGAAATTAAACAGAATTTTGTCACCTGAAAGAATTTGATATTCGTCTTGGCATTTATTTCTTGTATAACCTTGAAAGTCAACTTTCCAAATTCATTATTTTCAATCAAACTAATATTCTCATCTTTATTGTTTTTTTTTATTCATTCATTCATTTTCTATGGTTTATCAACCCTTTGCAAGTTATTTAAAGCCAGAAAATATTTTTAGAGTGTAAGAATGTTGGTGGTGGTGGGGGGATAATAATAGTTTAGTGATACAAGTTCTACTGATTAAACCAAAGCTGGGAAGAGAATAGGTGAATTTATACCCTTCTCAAGGGCATATGCATGTAAGTGAATATAACAAACCCAACTGGAATTGGAACTCAGCCCTCCGATTAACAATTCCAAGCCATTATCCATTACACCAGCCACACATCCAAACTTACTGCACCTGGTATTCCAAAGTGGTCACCCAGCTAGGTATTGATCAGGTTCATGTTGCTTAACTTAGGTGATCACATGGGAACTGGCATTTCAATGTGATATGGCTGTAAACTGTATATGCCTATATTTGTACATATCATATATATATATATATATATATATATATATATATATATATATATATATATATATAATATGGAGAAAACAACTGAAAAGTTGCAGATTAAAAGAAAAAAGAAAAAAAATTGAATTTTTTTTTTGTGAAAGTATATTATTTATATTTTTTATATATATATATATATATATATATTTGATATTTCAGATCGCCCCGATCTTTCGTCAGAAATTAATTAAATAACTGTATTCAGAAGTTTGTTTTCAAGTAGCGTCCGTTGCGAGACGTGGACGTCACGTGATGTGGAATGCAACTGTGTTTGAATATTTCTAACATAAATCTAATGATAATATTTTAGATGTTGTTTAAAAAGTTTTTTTTTTAACTATATCTAAAGAAATTTTTTAACTATTGAAATATTTATACAGATTTAAAATTCCCAAGTCTTTGTTTAACCCTAGTTTATATGTGTTTAATTTTAAAATCCAGTATTTCTCTTTTTTTCAGCGTGTGTATGTGGAACTAAATTCGGAATCTATCAATAAACATTTACAGTTGTCTAATGAGTGTCTTGATTGATTAAAGTGTTCAGCTATGGGGGAATAAGGATTGTTTTGACGTATGGATAGTTTATGACTGTTGAAACAAAATCTAAAATTAATATATATATATATATATATATATATATATATATATTTATATATATATACACACACACACATCACTGTGCTAAAGTAAGTGAACTGGAAAATGATATTTAAAATAATTATCTCTTTTTTTCCAGATAATCAACAAATCTTAATTAAATTGTATATCCGTTAAGAAAAACTTTTATTAAATGAATTACAACTACTTTCAACGATTTTTATCAAGCTGGAATAAAAATATTAATTACAAATTAAGATGTGCAAAACGAAGTGAACATTTACACTCTGTATTTTTGTTTTACATGGTGGTTGCCAGTGCAAATAATTTTTGTGCACGTGTAAAAATCAAAATGACATGTGTTCATTTTTTTTGGTAAGCTCTGTATACAAACAATATATCTCATTGTGTATGCAAAAGTGTGCAGTTAGAGACTAAATTAAAAAAAATATATTTGTAAAGATCAAAAGAACTTCCTGAAGCTTTAAAAAATTGCATAGTTGAAGCCTATAATGATGGAGAAGGTTACAAAATTCTATCAAAATGATTTGGAGTGCAACAAATCATTTATAAATGAAAGGCCTTTGGCATGACAATCAAGAAGTGGCCATTCGCAAAAAATAAAAGAGAAAGAGCAAACAGACATCTAGTTCAGTAAGCCCAGGCAAATCCTAGCGTGACCTTTTTTGGTTCTCCGACGCTCACTGGCCAATGTCGGAATCAATGCACATACATCTACAGTGCGACAAAGTCTGAACAATGCCGATCTTCATGGCAGAATGCCTAGAAAAAGGGCACTGCTTATGAAATAGCACAAGCATGCTTACCTCAGATCTGCCAGAGCTCGTATCAATAAGCTGGAAACATTCTGGCAAAAGGTTTTATGGTCAGATGAGACCAAACTAGAGCATTTTGGGTTTGTATATCTGGTGAGCTCCTAATACAGCTTTTGAAGAGAAGAATTTGTTACCAACCATTAAACATGGCGGTGGCAGCTTCATTATTTGAGGGGGTGCTTTTGCTGCAGCTGGAACAGGCAAAATAGTACATATTGATGGCACAATGGACTCTGCAGAACACCAAGCAATTTTGAATGAAAGTTTCTTGGCCTCAATTCAAAAGTTGAGTTTAGATTGGGACTGAAACTTTCAACAAGATAATGAGTTTAAGCATCAAAGCAAATCCACAAAAGAATGGGTTTGTAAAAAGAAATTTGAAATCTTGGAACAGTTTAGTCAAAGTCCTAATGTAAACCCAAATGAAAATGATTCAAGTGAAAAATGGCAGTGCATGCAAGAAACCCAGCTGACATTGAACAATTGCGGGCATTTTGCCAAGAAGAATGGTAAAAAATCAGCACTCACTACTGCAAGAAACTTCTTAAAAATTATAGAAAAAGACTGGTTGATAGTGTAACCTCAAAAGGAGCAGTCACCAAATATTAAATGCAAGGGCTCACTTACTTTTGCACATCTTAATTTTGAATTTTCAATTAATATTTTGATTCCAACTTGATAAAATCTTTTGAAAGTGGTTGTAATTGATTTAATAAATGTTTTTCTTAATAAATGTATAGTTTAATTAAGATTTGTTGATTATCTGGAAAAAAGAGAATTTAAAAAAAAATATCATCTTAGGGATTCACTTACTTTTGCACAGCACTATATATATAAATAAAAACCGACCACTTTAAGGTTCCATATGATAAATTATTTCACCACAGCCCTTTTAAAGGGCCGCGGATCATCAGACTTTACTTCCAAAGATTGAAACGAAAAATGTGTGTGTGTGTATGTATGTATGTATGTATCTATGTATGTTTATATATATAAAACACACAAACAAGTATGTAACCAAGTAGTTGGAAAGTTCATTTCCCAGTATTGCTTTGTGAATTTGATGGTATAGTAATTTTGAGTTCAATCTCTGGGCTGGGTAGTACAAACTCAGACTCAATCAGAACAGGACTAGCTATAATTAAGCGGTACTTAAAATAAGGAACAAGACGAGATATCCCTTGAGAGGGATATCAGAATGAGAACAATCTGCCTTTATCGATTAAATAAAGAGTGAAAATCGAAATTCCCTAAAGGTTACCTGGATTGACAGACATCTGAGGAAGGTTGGAGGACACAATTGCCAGAAAAGGGATAACAATGACAAAGACGGAGACATGAGTCCAAATGTAAATAATGAAGTCTTCGTTCCAGAAATTCAAACAGAAATTTCCAAATTTAGTTAACTTTTTGTTTTTTTTTATATTCCTAAAGCCCACCATCCCCGAAAAGGGAATTAGTGGGTTATAGGTCGAAAGTCTCTATTTTATACTGGATCTTTATTTATTTTTTATAATATTGGATTTTAGAGTGGGCATCAATGGATTAAATATAAACGATTCCCAGTTTTGATATTTTCCATTGGTGGGGGGATAGAACACACAAAAACATTTAAATTCAGTGTATTTACTCCTCCCCTTTCATTTATTGTAGTGTGGGATATGGACTCCAACCATCTGATTGGGGATTTGATCCCTGATCACAGACCAGTAATGTCCTGATGGCAGTAACTACTCAGCCTGACTTGAAACCACACTTAGACTTGTCTGATATTCTGCCTGACCTCTGGTGGAGCTGTGCCAGGAGTTATAACTACTGAAACTATTTTGCCCAGCCACTGCAATCAACAGCACCCCCTTGAAACCATATTACAGCTTAACTGGCTCATTGGGAGTCTGGTGTCTCTGTGGCTGTACAGGCACCAAATCTATGAGAAACTTATTCCTTTGTATTCCTGGATGACCAAAGTATCTCACTGAGCATTTGTTTCTCCACTTGACCAATAAACTGACCTTCAATAAAAGACAAGATATTCTCTCAGTCAATTCCTTTTACCCAATTGTCTAGTTGATCAACCCCAAAGGAATAGCAATTTGCTGGATACAATTTTAGTTAAATACTCAAATTTTAGTCTTTTCTTGGGTTAGTCTGATCTAATGGTTAGCTATTCTCAACCTGTCTTTTTCCCAGCTCACCATAAGGAGTTGGGAGGGTGTTGTAGGGTATGGTTTGTGTGTGTGTGGGGGGCTATATTCAATCTATCTGATTAAATATGAGTTAAGTTTGTGTTTGATCATTACAGAATCATTTCACTGGATCAATTTATTGGAACTAATTAACTCTCTTAATTAGTTCCTTCTTAATTTGTCCCTGTGTATAGGGAAAAAAATTAATTGGTCTCTTTCCTCGTATTTTCTTTCAAGAAATGAGTATCTCTACTGCTATGCATAGTGAGGCCCATTGTCAAGCCTACCTAGGTATCAATGCGCACCCTGTGATACTTGCTTGAACACAGGATCCTTTCTCTAATTCTTTCTCAGAATTAATGTAGAGAAAGATATCTTCAATTCAAGTATACTTCAACTTTATACTTCTAATGTCTCCACATAAATTCTGAAATTTTATTTACTATTTATTTTTTTTTCTCAATAGGAGTTGATATGTTTGCCTATCGTCCGGTTCACACTCCTCCCTGATCTTTTGAATAGGAGTAGTGGTTTATCTCATTGCCTGTTTAGCATTAGGTTTGCGGTTGCTTCTATAGTCTTTTCATTCTCTTTCATTCCCAGTGGACATTATATCACCTTGCTTGGGATGAATTAATTAAAAAATGAAATCTGTTACCAAGCCTCTTCAAGAATCAATGTGTCATTTGTAATCATTCCTTACAATAACGGTATAGAACTATTTCCTCAAAGACTATTTCATGGAAGGAGTGAAGCCTTAAGCAGAATATTCAATGTCACTCTTTAACATTGTTTCTATCTGACAATATCTAAAATTGTCTCATGCTTACTGCAATTTCTGTTCATAATCATTTAGTCATGGTGCCAGCAGCAGTTTTCTCCCAAGATATTTTTTTAATCATTTCACCCCAGCAAGGTAATAAAGCCACTAGGATGCAAGTGGTTACTGAGCATTACAGAATATGAGAAAAACTACTATTAATGAGAAAGGACAATAAAAGAACGGGAAAGACAGAAGATAACGATTGACATTGCATTTAAATTTTTGAAGATCAAAGGCAATAAAGCCACTAGGATGCAAGGGGCTACTGAGTGTTAGAGAATATGAGAAAAACTACTATTAATGAGAGAGGACAATAAAAGAACTGGAATTAAGAAGACAGAAGATAACGATTGACATTGCATTTAAATTTTTGAAGATCAAAGGCAATAAAGCCACTAGGATGCAAGGGGCTACTGAGTGTTAGAGAATATGAGAAAAACTACTATTAATGAGAGAGGACAATAAAAGAACTGGAATTAAAAAGACAGAAGATAATGATTGACATTGCATTTAAATTTTTGAAGATCAAATTTGAAGGCAGAAGAGTGTTCCACAAGTAACAAGTACAACAGAAAAACTGTTAGCAGAGAACCTCTGGTTACATGTAGGCATTTCTACTGTAAAATGATATGTTGCTCCCGATCTAGTACTGCACTTAAATTCATAAAGTCTTCATACTTCATCAGAACAATTACCATAAAAGTATCTATAGAAAAGGCACAGGAAAGCTATGTTACAGTGGTTCGAAAGGGACTGAAGCTGAGATGCCAGATCGAAACGCATAACATTGCAGATTCTTCTTTTGATTTTATCAAAGATTTTATCAAGAGAGAATATGAGAAAAACTACTATTAATGAGAGAGGACAATAAAAGAAATGGAATTAAGAAGACAGAATATAATGATTGACATTGCATTTAAATTTTTGAAGATCAAAGTTGACTGGGAAGCAAGAAGCCAGAAGAGAGTTCTGCAAGTGAGAAGTGTAATAGAAGAAACTCTTAGTATAGAATTTAGACATCAAGTGAAGAGATGCTTCAGGGTTACTCTTTTCTGGCACAGAGGGAAAAGCAGTTTCACTGCTTCACTTTAACAGGACAGACAAGAAGAGTTTGGCAAAATTAAAACCTACCAAGTTCACAGTGTAAAATATATACTTTTCTCTTCAAAAATGCATTTATTTAGATCAGGTGTAGGCAAACTATGACCCACCTGATGATTTTATTCAGCTCAGAAGAGCACAACAATCATAATTTTTTAAATACTGTATGTACTCGTGTTTAAGCTGACTTCATATATAGTGTAACCCCTGAACATTTTGGATGCATTTTAACTTTCCAGTAAAAAAAATGTATCTGTGTATAGTGAAACTCCACCCTGCACAAGTTTTTGTGTAAAAAACTGATCACAAAAACTTGCATTATATTTGAGTATATAATGTATCCATCCATAGATTTTGGTATTTTTTTTTATTGAGTTTTTTCCCCAGGTTTTCAGATAATACATTTAGCCATTTGGACATCATTTGTCCTTAGAATAACTGAAAAACCCTTTGAGCTATTCAACTAGAAAGAGAACAAATCATTTTGTGTCAGCCCCACAATGTCTTCCTAACTGAGCAATGGTGAGAGGAAAAAAGTCATTCAGGCCTTCAGTAATGTTACCAACATTCATACTCTGGCTTCCATCTTCAAAGTCCATTCAAGAACCATCAAGAGAATGGTGAATAAGTTTTAAAAAGAGGGAACAGTAGAAAGGAAAACTGAATCAAGAGGTCACAACAGGAAGAGGGATCAGCATTTCAACTTAGAACGAAATACATTCTTATTATTCAAAGTAGAGTCCAATAGTATAAAACCTCAGAGAATTCAGATAAGATATCATTAATCATTTCTAAGATACAACAGTTCAAAGGTTAATCTAACAATTGGACAAATTGCTGTTACACCTTTTATATTGACACTGAAAAACTTGAATTGCCCACTTTACACAGGGACAGCAATGATGTAGCTCTCTATGAAAAAAATGTCTGCCTGCTCCTGAGTTAGGCTGTCCATTGAACTGGTATTATAGAGAAAAGGCTCAAAGTGTATACCCAAGGAATGTCTGGAATGTGATTCAGTGAGCAGGAGTAAAAAAAAATATCCTTAAACAGTAAGTTGCCTAAATTTTCAATGATTCAACAAGTTGGTAACCATACAGAAATTTAATCCAAAAAAATGAAATCATTCATCTTAATTTTGATTTCATAAGCAAAATTGAGAATTAAAACTACGAAAAAATTCAATTGATTTTCTGTTATTGAAAAGTTGTTTTTTTTTATTCATGCTTAGAGGGGGAGGGAAAACTTGGTAAAATGATGCACTCAAAAAAAGGGGGGGGGCACTAATTAACCACACTGAGGCCAAGAAAGTAAAATTTAATTAAACATCATTGGATCTGCTGAATGCTACACACAAGAGTTAAGATCCTAGACGCCATCAGAATTCATGCAATAATGGGTCTCCAATTTCCTTTATTATCTGTACAGTTGCCAGGCACCTCGGGGTAATGGTTAGTTTGGTTAACCATTACACCTAAATAGTGAGTTCAATCCACACTGGGTGTTCTAAGTAAAAGTCAATATTAAATAACAAAACTAGGATTGACATGTAATAAAATCAGTTAACCAAGACTAAATAGACTCCACTGAGAATAATGGCCAGCACTTCAGGTCTTTGAGAAATGCATAGAGCATATCTATTATCGTCTTCCCGATTACACACATAATCTAACGCACAAGCCTGATGTGACAGAATAACTTTGAGTAGGGATTCTTAATCAGAATGCTTAATTTATTCTAAAGCACACACTTTTAACTTAGTAGTAAAATCTTTGCTACCCAGTGTAATTATTCCTGCGTCTTTCTCATCTCAAATCTTAATCTTCTCCTCTTGTAATTTTGTGGCAAATCAAAATATAAAAACAGGTTGTATTTTTAGACCTAAAGTCAACGCAGGCATTTAATGAAAGAAGACACTACTTAACAAGATCAATAAATAACCATTAAAGTTTTAAAAAACAAAAACAAAAAAAAACCTGGCATAAACCTAGGTTCAATCGGTGTGCATATTGAAAGAAGTAACAGATACCTGAAAAGAGGACTTGATAAGCAGGAATGGTAAAAAGATACGCAAGTCTAAGCATAAATTCTATTCTAATGATTATTTCTCTTGTACTTCTCACCAGTGGAACTCTCATCCAGCTTCTTGCTTTCCTGTCAACTACAAAATCAATGTTTTCTGTCTCTTCAAATTTTATTGTCCTCTCTCCTCACTAATCTTTTCTCAGTTTCCTTCACTCTATTGTCTTTCATCCCCAGTAACACCTTGCATCTCAGTGACTTTATCACCTTCCTTAGGATGAAATGATTAACAAAAAGTACATATTACATTTTACAAGTAAATAGTCATGCTTCTATAAAACTGATCAGACAAATATTTTACTATTTTGAAAACCCCTTTCTGGTCATGCTGGGTTGTCTCATGAGCCACATGTGGGTCATGTGCCATATTTTATGCAGGCTTGTATTAAACATTTATCAGGCCAAATGCGTTCCTTGGCTTCAGGACTTTGTAACTTTTTAACAATATTTCATCTATATGCTAAAAATAATCATTTATAGCCCAACTAGAATATCAAGACAAAACTTACTGACAGCTCTCAGGTGAAGTCTCTATCTTCAAGTTTTTCTTCTCACTATTTTAGGTCTATTACTATGGAGCACATAAGATATTGGGACAAATCAGGGATAATTTCACACAGTGTGTTTTGAGGCATCCCATTGCACAAAATTCAGTCTGTGACCTCTTAAAATGCACTAGATTTCCTCAAAGAATGTCATTGGGTTATTCTGAAGAATCTTTCAAGTAAAAAAAAGCTGATGAAAAGCAACGAATGGAAAAAATGCTGAATGTTTAGATGGTAGACATTGTCGAGTTTTTACAAGAGAAAAATTTAGAGAATACAGATGGAAAGAAAAATAATAATAGGATGAGAGAGAAGAAGAAAAGGAATAATAATAATAGGAGAAAAGGCATAATAATAATTATAAAATAATGAGAGGGAAGAAGAAAAGGAATAATAATAATAGGAGAAAAGGCATAATAATAATTATAAAATAATGAGAGGGAAGAAGAAAAGGAATAATAATAATAGGAGAAAAGGCATAATAATAATTATAAAATAATGAGAGGGAAGAAGAAAAGGAATAATAATAATAGGAGAAAAGGCATAATAATAATTATAAAATAATGAGAGGGAAGAAGAAAAGGAATAATAATAATAGGAGAAAAGGCATAATAATAATTATAAAATAATGAGAGGGAAGAAGAAAAGGAATAATAATAATAATAATAGGAGAAAAGGCATAAAAATAATAATAAAATAATGAGAGGGAAGGAGAAAAGGAATAATAATATGATGAGAGGGAAGAAGAAAAGGAATAATAATAATAATAATAATAGGAGAAAAGGCATAATAATAATAATAAAATAATGAGAGGGAAGGAGAAAAAGAGTAATAATATGATAAGAGGGAAGAAGAAAAGGCATAATAATAATAATATGATGAAAGGGAAGGAGAAAAGGCATAATAATAATGGTGTGAAGGGAAGAGGAAAAGGAGTAGTAATAATAATAATAGGATGAGGAAAGAAGAAAAGGATTCATAATAATAACAGGAGAAAAGGTATAATAATAATAATAAAATTATGAGAGGGAAGGAGAAAAAGAGTAATAATATGATAAGAGGGAAGAAGAAAAGGCATAATAATAATAATATGATGAAAGGGAAGGAGAAAAGGCATAATAATAATGGTGTGAAGGGAAGAGGAAAAGGAGTAGTAATAATAATAATAGGATTAGGAAAGAAGAAAAGGATTCATAATAATAACAGGAGAAAAGGTATAATAATAATAATAAAATTATGAGAGGGAAGGAGAAAAAGAGTAATAATATGATAAGAGGGAAGAAGAAAAGGCATAATAATAATAATATGATGAAAGGGAAGGAGAAAAGGCATAATAATAATGGTGTGAAGGGAAGAGGAAAAGGAGTAGTAGTAATAATAATGATAGGATGAGGAAAGAAGAAAAGGAATCATAATAATAATAATAGATTATGTAGCAGTTGAAGAAGTAACGCAGAAGTAATAATATTATGTTATAATGAACAAAAACAAAGTATGCTGTATTAAAAATAAAAAAAGTGCCAAATGCTTGATGTAAAATAATACAGCTATAAATTCTGTAAGTAATGATTTTTGTCTATTTTTTTTTTTTTTTGTTCCTGACAAGAGAAATGGGGGATGTCAAATATAGAGTCAAGGTCATTAGTTTATTGCAATTTTGGTAATGAATTCTTCCGAAACGTGTAAAGAATTCACAGCAAAATGAAAGAAAAATATTTGGTAGATGCTTTCAGTTCATCGCCTTCCACATTAACAATCGTCTGTTTATTGGTGTTTACTCTAGCGTTTTGCTTCCACCCATTTTATTCAGTTTTCACTTTGTTAAGTTTTTGTTTTTTTTAAATGCCAAGTTTCTGAAAGTTTCTTTCAACCAAATTGGAAAAATGAAAATGAGGAGGAATTAAAAATTAAAAAAAATGTAAGGAGGAAAAGTAGGAAAAATGAAATACTGAAAAAAAAAAAAAGAAAGAAAGAAAAATAGAAAAAAACAAAACAACAGAAATATGGTTCTACAGAAGGATGCTGAGAATAGCATGGACTGAACATTTGAACAAAGACAAAATGGAAATAAAAAGGACACTTATATTTAACATCAGGAAGAGATAACTGAAATTTCTACGACACATAATGAGGAAAGAGGGCTTGGAAAATTTGATACTCACAGGATATATTAAAAAGAAGAGGGGAGAAGAAAACAAAACATATCCAACTGTGCAAGCTTGAGTAAAATGGGTGGCAGAACAGGGTTTAGGAGAGATAACAAATAGACAGAATTTATTAAGAGCAACAAAGTACAGGATATTGTGGAGGGCCATGATCACCAACACTGTGAATAAGTACTGCACATAGAAATAATTGTAAGTTCAATCTATGGGTTGGGCAGTACAGATTTAAACCCAGTGGAAAAAGGATGAGCAATAAGTTAACAGTTCTAAAATAAAAAAAAAATAGAGAAGATATCACTAGATATAGTCAGCAAAACAAGAACAGTCTACCCCCCCCCATTCTACTATTTAACCCATAGCCATAGAGAGGAGATGGATAGTTGCATCTACGTGAATGTAATGAACCTGAGTGAAATTTGAACTCTGCTCACATTCTCAAATGCAATCCAATTTTACATCTATCTCCTGCCATGACACTGGTGCTGAGAATTATCAGGCGTGTCCTTCTCTTGAACATCCATAGCATGGATGGAGAAGACATGCTACAGAAGTAACTGGCAGTCTCCAATGAAAAAAAGAAATTCTGCTGATACTGATAAAACAGATGCTGCACTCTCACAAGCAATTAAAATAAAGAAACTCCCCCATGGTAGAGATCTGCAGTCTCTCTAGACGGAGAGATGCCACACAAACACATCGTGTAAAGGTAAAGATTTGACTTTTGTTTTTGCAGTCCACTGAATTTACCAATACTCACTCATCTTGAGATATTTTCTCTTTACAAAAGTTAATATTGTTGATGAGAAGAGAAAAATTTGATTTTGTCATACATTTGATCGTGTCAATTGTTAGAAAAGATTTTTAGTTTAACTTAATCTAACCTAAGACAAGTTAAAAAATGTGACTAAGGCAAGTTGGGAAAAAAAGATGTGAGTAAGGCCAGTTAGGCAAAAAAAAAAAGTGACTAAGACGAGTAAGGAAAAAAAATGCGACTATGGCGAGTTAGAAAAAAGATGCGACTAAGGCAAGTTGGATATAAAAATGTGACTAAGGCAAGTTGGGAATAAAAAAATGTGACTATGGCAAGTTGGGAATAAAAAAATGTTACTAAAGTGGGTTGGGAATAAAAAATGCGACTAAGTAGAGTTGTGGAAAAATAAATAACACCAAGGCAAGTTAGGGGAACGAAAATTGAGGTAAAGGTGAGTTCGGGAACAAAAATTGAGATTAAGGTGAGTTCGGGAACAAAAATTGAGATTAAGGTGAGTTAAGGGAAGAAAATTGAGACTAAGATGAGTTAAGGGAAAAAAATGAAACTAAGATGAATTAAAAAAAATTGAGATCAAGGTGTGTATAAAAAATTCAAATGAAACTGTGCTGTGCCAATCTTCCAGAATCTGTTTTGAAGCAATGAATCTAAAAATCAAAACAACTAACAACCCCTTCCACATACCGCTTTCCTAGTCGCAATAAATCAATAAACATTCAATTCAACATCAACAAGTTTTCAAATTGTACACACAAACAACAAACTTCAATCACTTGTTGCACGAGTTAGTATTTAAGGCCAAGATTCAAGTTATCTGGATTTGTTGTCATGAAAAGCACATGACTATCATCCCAATAAAGATTTTCTTTCAAGATTCAATTAACCAATTCAGATTGAGAACTCTTTGTGCAATGTTATATCTTGACAGCCCACTTCTGAACAAATCATTATGTCTAATGTTTTTGTTACTATTTGCAAATTGTCTTGATTCACTGTCCAATTCAATGTTAGCGTAAAAAAGACTCAAGATGGAAAAATTACTTAGCAGCTATCACGTCATCAGTTGTTCCAAAGCAAAGTAACCTATTGAGAGATTGTCATCCATTCCTAATTAATCGAACATTTCTGACACAATGATTTGAATTTTCAAGTAAAGGAAATAAAAAAAAAGTATACATATTTTACGTCAGATTTAGTTTACATGTAGATATGAAAATATGTAAGAACTGCCACTGTTCATTACATATACATATTTTTAAGGGCACTTTGATGTAGTGTAATGGTTAGCAAGTTTATCTTGCTAGAACAATTATGACTGAATAGTGGGTTTGATCCTCACTAGGTGCCCCATACTTTCAGCCTTGTGTCACATCGAAGCTATGCTTAGAAAATCACCATATGCATATCTTTATGGTATAAATTTCTTTTATGTACTGTGCACCTTCAGGACATAGGCAGCTATGGCTCTCCACAACTTCGTATTGGAGCTTTTAGCAAGGTTTGTTTTATTTGCTATATTTCCTAAATCCCTGTTCTGCCAACCATCTACATAAGCTCGTTAGGGAGGTTATTTGCTGCTTTCCACTGTCTCTCTTGCCTTCAACATGACCTGTGAGTGTTAAATTTTCCAAGCCCTCTTTCTTCATTATGGACCCTAGAAATTTCTATTCTCTCTTTCTGATTCTAAGTATAAGTGTCCAAAGGAAACACAAATCTAAATCCATTTTCCTATCTTAAATGCAGACCTTTGAATATTTAGTCAGAGGTGGGAGGTAGATAGCCAATTGGTACTCACCAATATAAAACGCTCATAAACAACAATAAATTAATCAACCGACATATAAAACACTACCTTTCAAATGTTCGTAATAATAACAAGGAAAAAAACCTGACAATAATATCACTATTAAGCTTTTCTATAAGAATCAAATGCACAGTAACTATAAAGTTGATGAACTAGCAATAACTAACACCATACACAGATATACTAAACCTGTCCAAGAACATAAACAAATAAAAGTAACAATATACTACACTAAATTTAAAAACTCAAACATAATCGTCTGAAATAATATTACACCCCCCGAGATTGTTCCTCAATAAAACCAATGTAGTGTATAGGTCTACTTGCCCGTTTCGAGAATGCTTCTCACATAATAACACTAGCACATACATCGGACACACAACCACAATTCTCTCACATAGGCTCACGTACCATTTTAATGACACCAACACCATAAAATATCATCTTGTAACAATACACAGCACCACCAGTAACCCATTCAAATCATTTGACATAAGGAAAATCTTAACACCACCAAAATCCTCTACAAAAACAATTGCAAAAAATGACTACAAATTCTGGAAGCCATACTAATCAAAAACCAAAACCCCAACATAAATAGAATAGCATTTAATACTGGCAGAAACATCTTAAAAACATATTTAATAACTAATCCTCCAAATAATAAACATCAATCCCCTCCCTATTTATAATGAACTAACCCAACAATATCATCTAATATTATCTATAAAACTAAAACAATAAACAACATATTTTCAAATGAAAACATACGCCATGATGACGGTTGATGACAAGCGAAAGCGTTCATCAAAAACCATTGACTAGGGTCCTATTTCAACAACTTAGACCCAAATATTAAAAAACTTGCGAGAAAGCAAGAAAAAACTGAAAAGATCATCAAATGGAAAAGTTCTGTAGTTTTCAACAACACATGCCTATATATATATATATATATATATATATATATATATATAGTGATTATCACTTCTTGACAGAAGACCATCTCCACAACAAATTTCTTTTGCTTTTGTTTTTTTTTTGTTATATAACTTTCAGACTTACAAATCATGAGAGGACAGATGACTCTTTAAGCCAGCCTTACTTATACAAGCTTTTGCACAAATGTTGCACATGAAAAGAGATCCCTAAGCCCAAAAGGCCGCCATCAACGTGAATTTTCATGTGTCTTGTTAATCCAGAAGCCAACTTGCACGCTTCATGGCAGAGTGTACAAGAAGGCACAAGGATTGATTGCCAGCTTCTTTCAATGAATCGTGCCTGATGAGACCTAAGGAGACTTTGAAGACCTGCCCTTGAAAGAGCAAAATTACCACATAAACAACATACATGTTGTAAGTTTTGGGTGGAAGGTAGCACTTCAAGATTACATTTACGAAGATTGTGTTTAACTTTGTCCTTTTCAAACTGGTTACAACCTTGATGAACTGTCGTTCTCCACGAAAGGTTGACATTCAGCCTCCAGTTCCCATGTATCAACTGATAACCCAAGAGCTTTGAGATTGGTTTTAATGCAATCTTTAAAGTGCTTTTTAGGTTTGTGTCTGGGATGCATGCCTGCAGATAGTTCACCTTAAAAGGCACATTTAGGCAAACTTGAGTCATCCATGTGCAATAAGTGACCTGCCCAGTGCATTTAATGGAGAATGATTAGCTTCTCAATACTGGGGATATTAGCTTTCTCCAAAATTTCTGTGTCAGGTATTTTTCTGAGGAACTTTATATATATATATATATATATATATATATATATATATATATATATATAAAAATTGTGTATTTGGGGAGCAATCCCTCTTTTCTACGAGTTTTGTTGAAAACGACTAACAAGGACCTGCAGTTAATGCATGGATTTTCTTATGTATGTATCTACATCATTCACATGTAAAAAAAAAAAGGCTAAAAATGAAAGCATTACTAATAAAAAAAAGAAAAATCCAACACTCAATAACATCAACTCTGAACATGGCCAGAATGTGCTGACCATGTTTGAAAAATAAAACATTCCTATAACTCTAGTTACATACATAAAAAATCCATATATTCAGTTAAAAGTACTGAGAATTTAAGCTCAATATAGTCTTCAAAATTTGAAATCTACCACAGATAACAATTTTCTTTTCTTTTTTTTCCTCTCTACCCCTTAACACTTTTCCTTTCTTTTTTTTCTAAGTAAAGCTGAAAGCATACAAAACATTTAGACAATTTCTATATAGTCCTGCAGTTCCTTGTCAATCGTTTTTAATGTAACTTGTATGAATTGATGCTCACATACACAATTATACATACATACATACATACATACATACATACATACATACATTATATTATATATATATATATATATATATATATATATATATATATATAGACACACAAACACATAGGGTGTCATGGGTGAATTGTCATCTAAATTATGCAAAAATGAAAATAACACTAACCTTTTATTTTAACAGATATATTTACCAAAATTACACAAAAATATCTTGAAATAATAAAGAGTAAATTTATTCATTAAAAATGGCCATTAGCTTCAACCATGCTCTCCAGTTGACTTCAGAATCTCCTGCAACTCTTCTGGACAGTCTTCTTGTTTAAATTCGTGAATGTTGCCATAATCCTTGCCTTCAGTTCATCTTTGGGGTTACAAGGAGCTTTGTTGGTCTTTCACTCAACTGCACCCCCACACATAATAATCAAGGGGGTTGCAGTCTGGGATGTTAGGTGGCCAGATGTAAGGAGTGATGTGGTCACAGAAATTGTCTGGCAGCTATGACTGGGTTCTCTTACTTGTGTGGCATGGTGCAGAGTCCCATTGCCAGACAGAGTATTCCATCAGCCACCCTCTTGAAACAGGGCAGCACTATCTCTTCAAGGCACGATGTAGGCCTTTGTGTTGAGTCTGAGGCTCATGCCAACAAATTCAGGAGTTCTTTTCTTATCAGAACAATCAGAGTGAATTTTCTGAGCTGCTGTACCTTCGTAATCACTATTAGACTCATCCAACTCTTTCCAAATTCTCTGTACTGTCCTCAAACACAAACACTCTAAAATGTTTCTATTGGAGTGAAATAAGTCATGATGCTCTTTTTCTTACAAAAGGTGCCCAACTGACCCTATGATAATGTGCAGTTGACAAAAGCAAAAATAAACCATGTGCATGTGCAAAATTAAAAATATAAAATGGCGACAATTCACCCATCACACCCTGTATGCATATATATGTGTGTGTGTGTGTGTGTGTTGACTTCCTCAGTACTTACATGATCTATAAATATACTTTTTAAAGAATTAAATATTTATCCATTAATTCTACTTTCTCTAGTTTGTCAAAATTTTGTTTGCGAAATCATGTTTGTATCCTGTTACTTGTTTTTTTTTTTTTTAAATTGACCTTTTCAGCTGCTTCACTTCAAGAGAAAACTAAAGAAAATTGTAAATGTTTGCCAACAATAAATACACATCAAGATATTTTATTATTAAATGTCCAGCAGTAATTTTCTGAATGATGGAGATAATATTGGCAGATTTTCCATTTGATGGCACCTACATGCAGAGCATGATTATTTCAAGAAACTGTATTTAAATATACACATAACAGCTGGAAGAAATATTTACTTGAATATAAGAGTTCAGATTTCATATTTAAATAGAAAAAAAAAGTTTCTGATTCGTGGCCAATATTAAATTTCTTGGTATGATCATAGACAGTGATGGATGATAGCCAGATGCAAAGAAAACAATGACCCTCACAAAATAAGTCAGTGCCTGTATAAAATATTAGAAAACTAGTCTGTTTTGAACCTTTTTAGGCAAATAACTTTTTAGCCATTTTTCTCACATTAACAAGTTTATAATATCTTTGTGGCGATGAAGAACTTGTGTTTTCAGTGCTATTTGTTAAAAAAGTAAATTCAAACCAAGATCAGGCCTTGAGTATTTTTTCTTTTTTTTAAGCAATTCACCCCAAGCAAAGCAGGAGTGCTACGAGCATGCAAGGGGTTACAGGGAGTGAGAGTAAGAATAAAGAAGAGTGTTTGGGAAAAAGATAGAGAGAAGAACAGGGATCAAGGTCAAGGCATCAGAAGATGCTGATTGACATTACATTTGAATATTTGAAGATTATAGCTATCAGGGAAGCAAGTGATAGGAAGGGAGTTCCACTGATGGGAGGTGAGAGATAAGAAGCTATTGAAGTAGAAGAGATGGCTACATTTAGTCGTTTTGACAGTGAAAAGGCGGGACCGAGATGCCAACCTAGTAGCGCATTTAAATTCATGCAATTTGGGAACCAGTGAAAGTAGCTTGTTGGAGTAGTTACCATGAAAGTACTTGTAGAAAAGGCAGAGGAAAGCCACAGCACATCTGTGAGATAGTAACTGCAGACGGGGTACCAGATCAGGACCAGCCACGTTGCATATCTATCTCTGAATTTTTTTCTAGGACCTCGAGATGAACGATTTTTTTTTTTTCACTGATTTATGACCTTTGGAACTACGAGCTCGTGTATTTTTTGTTTTTTTTATCTTGGATCTGAAAACACCCACCATCATCCCATTGCTATTTTCCGCACAATCTTCAATGAACAATACTCTTTGCGTTATTAACCGAATATGAATTAAAATATTACTATTAGGTACCAAAGAGGAAAGCTTATCGGGTCATAACTAAAAATATTGCAGATTCTCCTTTATATTTATATTTATGGGGAAATTGTATGACAAAACGGAAAAAGTTTACTTGTGACGCTTTTTGTCCTTCAGTGCTTTATTGGATTAAATTTGTTATGTTGGTATGACTACATATACACACAATTTATATTCTATTATCACAGTGTGGGATACCTACTAACAAAAGTGAGGGAAAGAAAAAGGTTCTAAACGAATTTGGCTAGATATAAAAAAAAAAAAATTCTAAAAAATAAAAGAATTCTAAAATCCCAGCACCCCTCGTTTGTGCATGTGTAGTTGTATTTTTCAAGTTTGTCATACAATTTCACCAATATTGTTCTTGATATATAAAAATATATATCGTTATCTGATATATATGTATGTGTGTATATATACATATATATTTATATATATGTGTGTGTGTGTGTGTGTGTGTGTGTGTGTGTGTGTGTGTATGAAATGGACAAAGTCTGACAATTATTTTAAGACATTTTTATGTTTATACATTCTTTTTATAGATACAAATATTTAAGTAAATGCTCTGTTTTATTATAAACAGTATCAAAAAACATTTACCGACCTGAATGTCTGAGAAATTTCCATAGAAAATTTTCGTTCTCCAACAGAATCAAACCCTTATCCTATAGGAAACCGTCATAAAGCCTGACATGCCTTAACTGAACACTCCTCTGTGGCTGAAATGGTTAAGGCACGTCAGGCTATATGATGGTTCCGTATAGGATACAGGTTCGATTCCTGTTGGAGGATGAAAATTTCTCGGAAATTCAGGCCGGTAAATGTTGTTTAATACTGTTCATTATAAAACAGAGCATTTACTTAAATATCTATAAAAAGAATGTATAAACATAAAAATGTCTTAAAATATGTGTGTGTGTATATATATATATATATATATGTGTGCGTGCGTGTGTGTGTGTATATATATATATATATATATATGTGTGTAATTTGGCAGCAACTTTTCTTTTAAACATGTAGTATTGAATGTTAAAGACAACATAGTCTTACATATTTTCTTTTGAATTTTCTCATATTCTCTAATGAGACTTTTTATTTGAAAATGGTTTCGAAATATGTATTGTCCATACGATGAACTAGCGCTTTCGAAGATCATTGTTCATCTGCAGGGTCAATTTGTCGTTTTATAAGATATTCTTTGTAATCCCTGATGTTGGTATCATATGAAGCTGCGGGATCATGTAGTTTAAAATATGTGTAATTTGGCAGCAACTTTTCTTTTAAACATGTAGTATTGAATGTTAAAGACAACATAGTCTTACATATTTTCTTTTGAATTTTCTCATATTCTCTAATGAGATATATATATATATATATATATATATATATATATATATATATATATATATATATATATATAAGTTAGGGTAGTCGAAATGTTATGGATAGGGGTTGAGAATCGTTGGCATATGTGGGGGGCATCGATAGGATTTTTTTTTTTTTTTTTTTTTTTACTTTGCTTTTCAGTTACTGATTGCCATTATTTTATTTTATTTATTTATTTTTTTGTTAGCACTTACTCGCGGTTTTATTTCAATATTTAAGCCTAATTGCATATTTATTATGAATGGAATGGGGGAGAAAGACAGTTTCGTAGTAATAATAATCTGGAAATTTAGTGAGTTGATACTACTACTAAGTGAGTAGATTTATTTTGAGGAATATGTATCTGATTGTAAATATGTGTATAGGTTACTTAATTGAGTAGATAGCATAATTATTTAGATATTTATTGTTGTTAAGCCATCGAATTATTTTAGTCAGTAAATGACAAAACTTGTATACAAGGTTTTTTGGGTTGTTTTGACCTGATAGTTAGAATAGCGAATTTCTTTTGAGAAAGTGCTAGTATAGATTAGTTTTGAGTTGAGTATGAGTGTAGGTTTAGTTAAATATTTAGTACCGCTATGGGATTAGTATTTAATATATAAAACATGGACTTAAACAATGCAATAAAGATACCAGCTCACCTCGGTATGAAGTCCGGAAGTAATAGAACTAAACCAGATGTAGTTAAAAGACACCACTATATAGAAGAGGAGTGTGAAAAGACCTGTTTTCATTGGTTGACGCTGACTGACATATGTCAGTAAGAACGGTCAAAGTCTGGCCTTGCTAGTTTATAGTAATTACTGTTTTTTGCAATGTCGCAGTGCGTAGCACAACGCTTTCAAGGAGGCGGCCTGACTCATCTAGAATCTGGTTGGGTTTGCTATTGGAACCAATATGATGCGAAACCCAAAATCGGCAATGAGAATAATGCATCACTGAAGACCACCCTTGATGCATCTAAAATGTATGATTTAACTGTGTGTATATATATATATATATATATATATATATATACACACACACACATATATATATATATATATATATATATATATATATATATATATGTGTGTGTGTATATATATACATACACACATATATATACACACACACATATGTATATACATACATACACATACACACACATATATCAGATGATAAATTATATAAAATTGTCCAATTGTTCTTTTTATCTGAGCGCTTTCACAACAAAATTAAATAGGACAAATATTATTTATGAATTTCAATGTCCATTAAAGAATTGTGTTCCTGATTAATCAAAATTTGAAAAATAATTATATAGGCCATACGACAACATGTTTGACACAAAGACTTACACTACGCCTTTCTGACCATAGTTCAATTAGATCTCATTTAAATACTCATGGAGTCCTACCAGACCATATTCATATCATACTTGTTAACAACACAAATATAATAGCATCATCTACATGGAAAAAAAGCTAAAAACAATGGTAGCCTTATTAATAAAAACCAAAAAAAAAACACTTAATAATATCAAACTATGAACATGGACACAAATTCTTGACTGTGTTTTGAGAATGAAAACATTATATAAATACATACATACAACAATCTATTTCTTGTTAACAGTTAATATATTTCAACCTTGAAAATGGCTAAATGTATAGCCAAAAGCATTCTGATAAAAAGAACAATTGGACAGTTTTTATATACTTTATCATCTGGAAAAAAAATTATAAGATCACAGAAGAAATTGTATAAAAAACTAAATCAAAGCACCTTATCTGTTGTACTCAATGATATGTAAGCAAATGTGTGGATGTAGATCCGACGGTATGATGAAAATGTGGAAAAGACAAAGCAAAATCCGAATATGTGAGTTTACTGTTTTTTATTTTGTTTTTGTTTTTGTTATTCTGTCGACGTCAGACGTTTCGGTCAAATAGACCTTCTTCGGGACATGGTTAATGGAGACATATTTATATTAGATTTAAGTTTGATGGAGAGACGATATATACAGGACTGGTCAGAAACAGAAAAACTGAAATTCTAAAGTCAAGTATTCTTTCTGTGGCGAGATTAATGCGTGACAAACGTACCGATAAGCTATAGTTTTAAATAGTCCCCCTCACCTTCCACTTAGGACACAATCTTTTTCCCTGTGCGCAGGTCTTCGTAGTTGCCGCCCACGCGACGCCAGCATATCCGACTCTAAGAAAGAATACTTGACTTTAGAATTTCAGTTTTTCTGTTTCTGACCAGTCCTGTATATATCGTCTCTCCATCAAACTTAAATCTAATATAAATATGTCTCCATTAACCATGTCCCGAAGAAGGTCTATTTGACCGAAACGTCTGACGTCGACAGAATAACAAAAACAAAAACAAAATAAAAACAGTAAACTCACATATTCGGATTTTGCTTTGTCTTTTCCACATTTTCACTCAATGATATATATATATATATGTGTGTGTGTGTGGACCATCCAAACCATAATATACATGATAAATATGACCTCATCTGTGATATTTATAGGAGGCGTTTCTTGAGTAAAGCAGGAAAACATATCCATAGTCATCATACCAAAGCACTGTCCAACTACAAAATGGCATTAAGTACTAATGATTCATGTCTGATTTGTGGCTAATAAATATTGAATATGAATATTAAATTCATAAAATCTAGGTAGCAAAAAGGAAAGCTAATCAGAACAATCACCATGAAAATGTTTATAGAAAAGACAAAGGGAAGCTACGTTATGGCAGTGGGAAAGTGTCTGAAAATGCAATGCCAGGCCAAGACTAATAACATTGCAGATCCTCCTTTACACACACATTATATATATATATATATATATATGTATGTATATGAAGAAATATATATGGGATAAAGTGCTCAATATCAGAGATAGACCGTGTGTAAATATAAAAGTGAACATAGAAGTCAATACTTAGAGGCGAGAGTATGTTTCATGCTAGATGCAATCTATATATATATATATTAAAAACATTTTTGATATGTTTAACGTTCTTTTTATAAATACAAGTATTTAAGCAAATGCTCTGTTTGTAATAAATGGTATTAAATAACATTTACCGGCCTGAATGTCCGAGAAATTTTCATAGAAAATTTTCGTTCTCCGACATGAAAATTTCTCGGACATTCAGACCGGTAAATGTTATTTAATACTGTTTATTATAAACAGAGCATTTGCTTAAATACTTGTATCTATAAAAAGAACATTAAACATATCAAAAATGTCTTTAATAAATTGTCGGACTATGTCCAATTCAAAAAAATATATATATATATATATAATAAAATATAGTTTTAAGTTATGTTATATTTATGGGCTATCAGGGATAGAGAGTATGTAAATATAAGTGGACATTGAAGTCAACACTCAGAGGCGAGTCTGTTTCATGCTAAACACAATTATCAGGCCATATATATATATATCTATATATATCTATATATATATATACACACACACACACACAGACACACACATATGAGTGTGCATGTGTGTGTCTGTGGAACTTGAATGTGATAAGCATAGAAGGCTTTTCTTGAGTAAAGCAAGAAAACATACACAAAGTCATCACACAAAAAGGACTGTTCAACTACAAAATGACATTAAGTACTAACAATTCATGTCACATTTGTGGAAAAGTGTGTAAGTCAGCTTCTTTTATGTACTATGTCTCTTCAGGATGTAAGCAATCATTGCTAATTCCAAATTCCTATCTCTCGTGACCCTTAGCAGATTTTCCCTCCTTTGCCAAGCCTCCTGTTACCAAGTTCTGCTATCCATACAATACAAGTAGTGGGTTGAAGACACAAAAACGTTCACAAAATATCAGATTATAATTTTGCTTGTCCCTCCATGCATTAGCGCACACGACCATTATGCCCTGCCAATGCCTCATAAATAATGGACTATTACGTTTTGATCACATGAAAAGACACTACTTGTTTTCAGTGAGAAAATTGAAAGAAAGAAAGGAAAATAGAAGTGGAGAGAGAAAAAGAGAATTGGATTAAGATGATGAGAACAGATACTTACCTTGATCTTAGCCAAAAGGCCAAGAAGCGATTGTATTAGGTTGGTGCAAAAATAATGTCGTTTTTTGACGTTGAACTTCATGTGAGAAAACGACATTATTTTTGCACCAACCTAATATTTCTTTTAGTGCTCCACACTAACAGGATGGGGCACAAAGTCAGTCTAATGTGAAGTAACCCAAATGTGTGCACCCATGCCAAATCCTGCAACCATCAATTGTGCTGGCATCGGTATTATTTTCAATCCCCCAACTTTTGTGCAATGAGGTAGGTACTGCTGAGGGGAGGTGTTCCCCCAAGACCAGGCATCTCTCAATAATATTTTTGATTATGCTTTGTCCATAGACAGAGACAAATGAGTTATGCTCCGTCTGAAGACAGAGACACAACTGAAAGGTGAAATATAGTTTACCTGCCTGTCAGCAGAAACTAAACTTTGATCTCAGCAAGAAGAATGCAAAGT
The DNA here is from genome assembly GCA_964036315.1 of Acanthosepion esculentum. Taxonomy (NCBI): domain Eukaryota; kingdom Metazoa; phylum Mollusca; class Cephalopoda; order Sepiida; family Sepiidae; genus Acanthosepion; species Acanthosepion esculentum. Next base: position 57,121,633 of record OZ038509.1, on the reverse strand, counting down.
GATGTTGACCACAATAAAAGCACCATTTTTCAGATGCAAAATATCAAATGACAAAAACCGAGTAAGGTAATCATGAAAAAATCCAGTTACCATTGTCTACTGAATTATTTTAAAATTATTATTAAGAGAAATGTTCCTCGGATGGAGAGCTGGCTAATATGCATAATAACAATAAAATGCATGAGTCTCATGTATAGAGTGCAATGGTTAAATTATTGCCATGTTATATTTTTAATTTCACACGTGTGTGTTGTTTGTTTTTGTCAACTGTACAATATAGTAAGATCAGTTGGGCACCGTCTATGAGAAAAAGAGCACCATGACACAATTCACTCTTCCAGATATTTGGAAACAGCATGCTGTACTGCTTGGCATTCATGCCAGAAGCTCTGATATGAACATTGGAGAGTGTTTGGGTGTCAATCTGAGGACAGTACAGAGGATTTGGAAAGAGTTGGATGAGTCTAATGATTACAATGATATGGCAGCTCGGAAAGCTAACTGATCATTGTGATAAATGAAATCAGAAATTTGATGGTGAGGGCTTCAGACTCAACACAGAGGCCTACATCAAGTGTCTTGAGGAGTTAGTGCTGCCCTGGGTCAAGAGGGTGGCTGATGGAAGATCCTATGTCTGGCAATGAAACTCTGCATCATGCCATGCAAGCAAGAGAACCCAGTCATGGCTGTGAGACAATTTCTGTGACCATATCATCCCTTACATTTGGCCACCTAACACTCCAGACTGAGTGTTAGGTGGCCAAATTGTTAGGTCCCCATTGACTGAGAGACCAACAAAACTCCTTGTAATACTAAAGATGAAATGAAGGCAAGGATTATGGCTGCATTCACCAACTTAAACAAGGAGACCATCTGGAAGAGTTACAGGAGATTACAAAGTCGTCTTGAACCAATGGCAATTCTATTGAATAAATTTACACATTGGTATTTCAAGATAATTTTGCATAATTTTGCTAAATATATCTGTTAAAATGAAATGCCAGTTATTATTTTCATTTTTGCGTAATTTTGACAACAACTTATTTGTCACTCCCTTTATGTGTCTCGTGTCTGCCAGCAGAGATTCTAAAGGTATGTCCAGTTTAAGGAGATATACGAGGGTCATTCAATAAATAAGTTGAATTTTTCAGTATAAGGACTTCTAATACAGATAGAAGCTTACTCTTTTTTATTTTTTTTTGTTTTACTTTTTCACATGGATTTAATTTCTTTTGCAGATTAAAAAATCTTTGAGAGTTTTGGCAATTAACAAAGATGGCCGACCAAAAAGCATGCTCCAGGATTGAACAGCGGTCAGTTATCAAATTTTTGGTTGCTGAAGGGTGCAAACCAGTAGAAATTCATAGGTGAATGTCAACTGTATATGGTGCCACATGTTTTATCCAAAAAATGTCTACAAATGGGCTAAATTGTTTAAAGAAGGATGGAGCAGTGTTGAGGATGAAGACAGGCCTGGGAGGCCTGCAGAAGTGAGGTCTCCTGAGGTGATCGAATCAGTCAATGACCTCATTCAGTCTGACAGAAAGGTGACAGTGGATGACATTGCAAGGACTTTGAGCTTATCTGTTGGGACAAACATCTTGCATCATGACAATGCAAGGCCTTACACAGCAGCCCAAACGGTGCAGACCATCAACAAGCTGGATCTGGGAACTGCTCCCTCATCCCCCTTACAGTCCAGACCTTGCCCCTTCAGACTTCCACCTGTTTGGTCCCTTGAAAGCGTTCACGAGAGGCACGAAGTTTAAAAGTGACGATGAAGTCAAAAGTGTTGTGAGCGACTGGCTGAGACATCAGTCCAAAGATTTTTACGCTGAGGGAATACGGAAGCTTGTGCACAGATGGGAAAAGTGTGTGACAGTGCTGGGAGACTATGTTGAAAAATAATAAAAAAAGTAAGCTTCTATCTGTATTAGAAGTCCTTATACCGAAAAATTCACCTTATTTATTGAATGACCCTTGTATTTATTTGAAGCACAACTAAGTCTTCCAATGATATATTGTGATGATAGCAGTTATATATATATATATATATATATATATATATATGTTTTCATCATGTGTCATACTTTGGGAAATGTAGTAATTAATTCTGATTCTAATTCAGAAATGATTACAGCCAAATAACTCTTTGGACTGGAAAATTGGTGTTGTCCTTGAGGAATTTCGAAACAGCCAAAGATCTTGTTGCTGTTCTGAAATGGGCAACAAAATACAAAATTCATTAATTCTTTCTGAATGAAACTATCATCAGATAGGAAAAAGATAGTTGACTGATTATTTTTGTTATGATAAAAACAAACAAAGAGTTCCATAGCAACCATCGATCATTAGCAGTACCAAGAACTACACCTGAACTTTCTGAAACCAATCAATGACTTCCCTGACTTGGAGTGAGGGAATGTAACTACTTATAGGTAATGTTTAACCATTGTGCCCACAAAAAGATGTTTGTCAAAAGGACAGTTACTCCCTTGATACTGCTATTGCTGAATACACTTTTGACTACTTTGGCAATGTTTATTATTTTAAAAAGTGATGATTAAAATTTCAGTCAAACCCAAATGTATTAAAGTGGTTTGGTTTGGTTTACGGCATATCAACCTCAATGGGTCATTTAATCCCCCCCACAAATTTTTTATTTCTGGTAATATTTTTTCTTCAACAATGTATAGCTGGTAACATCTTTTTCCCTCAAAAATGTATAGTCGGTAATACTATTTTTCCAAAATGTATAGCTGGTAATATTATTTTTCCAAAACGTATAACTGGTAATAATATTATTATTATTATTTTTTTTTTTTAAAATGTACAGCTGGTAATATTACTTTTTTAAAAAATGTATAGATGGTAATATTATTTTTCCCAAAACATAGCTGGTAATATTGTTTTTTCAAAAAACGTATAGCTGGTAATATTTTTCAAATACGTATAGCCGGCAACACTATTCTTTAAAAAAAAAAAAATAGCCGGTAATATTTTTTCAAAATTGTACAGCTGGCAACATTATTTTTCCAAAAACGTATTATCAAAGGCCGTGCTGTTGGACATAGTTTATCGTCATACCCAAAACATGGATGTAGTTTATCATCATACCCAGGATGTGGACACACCCTGGGAGTCAACTATTTGCCCATAGCTGGGACCCTAACAGGTGCTACCACCCTCGATCAGGGTAGACCTGGGAATACTAGCAATTAAGAGGTGGTTCCATGCACCTCAAAACCTCCTCATCAGAGGCCGTGCTTTTGGATGTAGTTTACCGTCTTACCCAGGTCTCGGATGGAGTTTAACGTCATAACCAGGACGTGTATTAAAGTGGATTTATACATTTGATAATTTTTTAAATCATCACATGCAAGGCATTAAAGCCACTAAGACTGAAGGAGTTGAGCGTGAAAGAATTAAAAAACAAACACATTATTAAAGAGGGAGAACAATAGAAGAGTAATCAGGAGGACAATAGATAGCAATTGAGATTGCATTTAAATTTATGAAGATCAAAGTTGGCTGTAAAGCATGGAGGTGGAAGAGTGTTCCACAAGTGAGAAGTGAGCGAGAACAATAGAAGAGTAATCAGGAAGACAGTAGATAGCGATTGACATTGCATTTAAATTTATGAAGATCAAAGTTGGCTGTAAAGCATGGAGTTGGAAGAGTGTTCCACAAGTGAGAAGTGAGCGAGAACAATAGAAGAGTAATCAGGAAGACAGTAGATAATGATTGACATTGCATTTAAATTTATGAAGATCAAAGTTGGCTGTAAAGCATGGAGTTGGAAGAGTGTTCCACAAGTGAGAAGTGAGCGAGAACAATAGAAGAGTAATCAGGAAGACAGTAGATAGCGATTGACATTGCATTTAAATTTGTGAAGATCAAAGTTGGCTGTAAAGCATGGAGTTGGAAGAGTGTTCCACAAGTGAGAAGTGAGCGAGAACAATAGAAGAGTAATCAGGAAGACAGTAGATAATGATTGACATTGCATTTAAATTTATGAAGATCAAAGTTGGCTGTAAAGCATGGAGTTGGAAGTGTGTTCCACAAGTGAGAAGTGAGCGAGAACAATAGAAGAGTAATCAGGAAGACAGTAGATAACGATTGACATTGCATTTAAATTTATGAAGATCAAAGTTGGCTGTAAAGCATGGAGTTGGAAGAGTGTTCCACAAGTGAGAAGTGAGCGAGAACAATAGAAGAGTAATCAGGAAGACAGTAGATAGCGATTGACATTGCATTTAAATTTGTGAAGATCAAAGTTGGCTGTAAAGCATGGAGTTGGAAGAGTGTTCCACAAGTGAGAAGTGAGCGAGAACAATAGAAGAGTAATCAGGAAGACAGTAGATAATGATTGACATTGCATTTAAATTTATGAAGATCAAAGTTGGCTGTAAAGCATGGAGGCGGAAGAGTGTTACACAAGTGAGAAGTGAGCGAGAACAATAGAAGAGTAATCAGGAAGACAGTAGATAACGATTGACATTGCATTCAAATGCATCCTGTGGAGATGTGTCAACTGCAGCAAATGGCAAAAGGCATTCAGTCTTTGGAGAGCATCAAACCCTCACAATTTGTACAGTGGGTAGAGGACATCATCAATGCAAATCCCAGAACTTCCATGAGGGCCATTGCTAGAGATCTCCAGGTGTCCAAGGGCACAATCCACAATGTGGAAATTCAGTATGTCATACATGATGAGGAAAGGGCAGTTCATGTCAGCACATGCACATGAACAACAGTAGCCCCCAAGCAAGACAATTACTGAACAAGTTAAAAACATCCAGAAGAACCTGGCTTGCTCTGTTTTAAGACAACAAAAAGATTTTCTATTTACATTGTCCTCATCTATATTGCCATATTCACAATATTTCAGCCATTATACGCTCCAGCCTACTTCAAGTGATATTTGTTAGAATGTTTCCCAAAGGTCACATGACCCAGTGGATAAAAGCATTAGTTGATTGATCCAAAAGTGACTTAACCCAAATAGTTGTGAGTTCAATATCTGGTCAAGGCAGAGGGAATAAAACTTAAAGAGTTATCACGGGGAAATAGATATCCAAAAATATAACATGTGGAATTAGAACAATCTACTCATGTGGAGTAAATAATGGGTTTGGTTTGAAATTCCAAGAAATATTACCTGAAGAAGACCTGAGTGTCCAACAGCTGAAATGTTGTGAATATGGCAATAAAGATGAGGACAACAGTCTGAACAATGTAAATAGTATAAATAATTACAATAGGTTATATCAGAAATATAGACAAAAAAAAGAAAAAAAAGAAATCAACCAATATCAAAAAATTAAACAGAGAAAAGACAGGTCCCTATCTGTTGACCCCTCTGATGTCCTTCATGTACACCAAGTTTCCAGCTTCAGAGATGATTTTAGGGTTGGTGAGTAATAAAAGACACACGTCATGCTATCCCACTTTTTATAACAAAAACCACAAAACCAATGAAAATCATTAAATCTAACAGAAAAAAGAAAAAACTCAATATTAAACAGATAAAATATAGATGAAAACTTAATTTAACTTTATGGGGGAGAGCTGATGGCATAATTGGAAGGTGGTGACGAAGAGGAGGGAGAGAGATGCTATTGTTTGGAAGGTGTGTCCCCATCCATACCAGCATCGGTACTGTCTTTCTCTTTTCTGTCTCTTAGCACCACTCAACTCTGAGACACACTTGTCATCTGCATCACTAAACATTTGGCCAATCTGTTTTTGTCGATGTTTTAAAATGTTTCCAAAGTGGGACATAGCATTGTCATTGAAAATGTTTATGCAGGGGGTTGCTACTGCTTTATCTGGGTGATATCGTTCCACAAAACTTTGAACCTCACCCCATTGTACACAAATTTTGTGGCTCAAAGAACTAGGAACATCTTCTTACCTCTTGTTTGAACACAAAGTGAGTAGCAAGATCAGAGGCATGAACTCTATTTTCATGTTTGGCTATGATTTCTTTCTCCCCTCCTTTGATCATAATTCTGGTCATTTGCCTCTTTACATTGCTGCTATCATTATCCTTCTTCACCCCCACAGGGCCTTATCTAATAATTTATTTAAAAAAAAAGAAAAAAAAGGAATAAAATTCAAGAAAAGACATCGTGAATGTGAACAGGGACATGTATGAAGTCAAAGCCACACCATAAATGATGCTTTCCTGCTGATACTTCTGGCTTGTCTCTTTTATGTTGCTCAAGATACTGTTCATCAACTGAGTTGTCTTTTGTTTGGAAAATTTGTACATGAATCGATTTGTTTGTGATGAGACCTGTTTGTTATCCAAAGTTTGACTATAAATTTAATGGTGAGCCACCTGTTTCCAAGGATGCCCATCTACTAGGGTGGATAGCCAATCCCTGTTGCAGATGCCTTCTCAGGTACATTTGTGTTTATTCAATGTCCACAGAACCCACCTGTGGTTTATACAGCAATTATGCTGAGCAGACCTTAGTTACAGTTTCTGGGAGAGAATGCGTTATCTAGCGTGATCAACTGTCTGAACAAGACCAGCATGCTCAAACCTCAGTCATGATGACTTGTAAGTTTGTGCTAACACAACCATTAATGGCTCCCAATTTCACTTACATGGCCTGGGTCAACCTGTAGTATGGTTTTCAGGCACTATCCAAAGGTGCCACATACTGAGATTGACATCCCCCCACCGACCGATAACATCAACAAGTCACCTTCCCGACAAATCAACCATGGTGAGATTCAAACCCGAGTATCAAAGTCAGAAAGTGAATGTTCTAACCACTCAGACATCTGCCCATATATATATTTTAAAAATGCTACACTCATAAAAAAGAAAATAACTCACTCAGAAGCAAAATCCTCAAGAATGCTGCCATTGAATATTATCCAAATATTAATCTACGCCCGTTTTTTTCCCAATATCACCTTTCCTAACAGAATTACTACTCTCCCAAGTCAACGTACACAACTATATCAAGAAATCAAAAGAAAATTGTTGAATCCGTCAACGCAACAATAGAAACAATATTCTACACGTGAAAGTACTTGATGTAATTTTCAGTTGATAATATGAATACAATAGGGTTTTCTAAATTCTTCTAGTTGCTAAGAACATTTTGTTTGTTGTTAATAGTTACTTTGTTTTCTTTTCGATAAAGTCATTTCATTTTTGCCTTGAAAAAGTCCACATTCGACAAAATGCGTCAGCTAATAATACAGTTTTCCTATTGTCTTTTACCTTTATACATATTGTCTTTTTCTACAGGTTAACTCTGAGAAATTTTTCATATATATATATATATATAAAAATGCACAAAGGGAAAAGTTCAGGCGCTTTCTACCAGATTCTGTTTCAGCAAAAACATAATCTGAAGTGCACCAAATCACAGCCAGAAAAATAATTGCAATTTAAAGTTGCTTGCGTTGTACATTTTCACTTGAAAGAAATTAACTTATCCCAATTAGTCATCTTCTAACTTTCATTATTGATTGAGAATCAGTATTGGCAAAGAGAGGGAAAATAATAAAAAAAAATTTAAAAATTAATTTAAAAATTATTTCTCCTGATATTTTTTGCTTTCAAACAAACAAAAAAAAAATTCTACTCATGCAATAATTCAAGTTTCTGAACTTCAAAAGTCAAAAATGTGATTTTGCTCAACCCCCAATGCAAAAAACCCCCAAAAAAACAAAGAAATCATGACTCAATTCTTATTCCTAATATTCTGCTTCATCCTCTCTTTCTCCAACTTCCAGTCGATTCCCAACAAAAAATCTGTTTAGATTCTCTTAAGACTAGTCTGGCCAATACTTGATAGTTTTCAGTTGGTGAGATGAGGGATGGACGATATTAATGAATATACTATGATAGATGTTTTCCCTGTAGTTACAGGGAAATAAACAAACATTTTACAGTTTCTTTCCTTTCTTTTCCTCTCCAGCACAATATAAATCTGCCTCACCTTGTAACCAAATTGGTCAAAATACCGATAGAGCAGTGAGGGGGTTGTTATGTTTCATCTGTGGGAAAGCAGTTTAAGGGTGGAAAAATAATTCACTTCAACAAGAATGTGGAGACACTTTTGGACTCTATCTAAATTGAAAAGTGAAGACTGGGCTACTTCCACCAATATATGGCAACAGTACTCCATTTTCAACCTGTTTTGGTTCTTGTAAAGGTAGAGAATAGCAGGAGGTGTAAAGTACTTACTGGAGTATTATTATTATTAGTCATAATGTCCAATGTGTTTTAGACCACTACAAAAAAATAGCCAATGGCCAATAGAATCTGTGTTGTCTTTATAATTGTTGCAATACTCTACTTGTATCTTTTTGTGAAAATGTCCATATATTTTTTGAAATACATTGTAAATTTTGTTTTAAAACGAAATGTAAACTATATAAATTTGATTTTTTAATTGATACGAATTGAATGAAAAGTTGAAAAAATACTAAATTTTCCGTAAATTTAGCTACTACAAATTTATATATATATATGTGTGTGTGTGTGTGTGTGTAAATGTCAGTATTATATATATATATATATAACACTGACATTTACACATATATATATGTAAATGTTAGTGTTTTATCGATATATATATATATATATGTAAATGTTAGTGCTTTATTTATATATATATATATGTAAATGTTAGTGCTTTATTTATATATATATATATGTAAATGTTAGTGCTTTATATATATATATATATATATATATATATATATATATATATATATATATATATGTAAATGTTAGTGCTTTATTTATATATATATATATGTAAATGTTAGTGCTTTATTTACATATATATATGTAAATGTTAGTGCTTTATTTACATATACATATATATATATATATATATATATATATAAAGACATTTATAATATGTTTAACGTTCTTTTTATGTCCAATTCAAAAATATATATATATATGTAAAAGTCAGTGTTTTATATATCAATATCAGTGTTGACTCCGGCAGTCAGCCTTGTTGGGCTTAGAGTGTGTCAACATTCAAGTATATTGATTTCAAAGCAAGAAAAATTTTTCTAGTGCCTAGTTTTCATTCTTGACTTCCGCTGTATACAAAATTAACTGTTTTAATTCTGTGCCTCAAAATATTGACCAAAATACATTTTGTTGATATTGTTCATAATAAAAAAGGAAGAAGAAAAAATACAAAGAAAGTAAGTAAAAAAAAGAATTAAATAAAATTAATGCAGCTAGTTGGGCTGAGTAGGTCTGAGCCTGATCCAAGATGGAGACATACTTAATAGGCAATGTATTTCTTGGTTTAATTTTGTAAATAATATTTTAAAAATCATTAATCACTTGTATGCCCTGTTTTTCAAAGAACACATTTTTATTAAAACTTATTTATTTCAAATGTTCATTTTAAATAATTTCTTTTGTACAGTATAATGTTTTTAGCAGAATGTATCTTTTGAGAAAGGGCAAATTAAATTTAGCACAACCTTAAATTTGGCGAAAATCAAATAGTGTAGCAGCCTTAACTTATAGGCTGGAGGGTTGGGGTGAGGAGTGTGACTAGGGTACTGTTGAGAAAATATGATATCATGGAGCATTGCTGATCATAACCATGCAATAAAATTCACAGACAGAGAGATATGTAAACACACTAACACATAAACATATATACAAACACATACTAGAGAGAGAGACTCACATTATTAAAAAAAACATATCTGGCTTTGTCTCCACATTTTTTTTCTTTACATGTGTGTGGAAAAATTTTTTAAAAATAAATGTTTATTGTTATAGAATTATTACAATTAACATTAAAATAATAAAATGTGTTTTTTTCAATTTCATGCACAGAGATTTTTAAAAATTGTATATTTTATGTTAGAGTAAAGGAATCATTTTAGTATCTAAGTTATACCAATAGTATATTTTGTTAAAGATTTTAATGAGCCTGACAAACATTGATGACCTCGAGTTGCCACTGATATATATATATATATATATACACACACACACCAAAATTACACAAAAATATCTTTAAATACTAAAGAGTAAATTTATTCAATAAAATCACTACTGGCTTCAACCAACAACCTCCAGATGACTTCAGAATCTTCTGGATGGTCTCCTCCTTTAAGCTGCCATAATCCTTGCCTTCAGTCCATCTTTGATGTTACAAGGAGTCTTATTAGTTTCTCATTCAACTGTGCCCTACACATAATTTTTAAGGGGTTTGTAGTCTGGTGAATTAGGTGGCCAGATGTAAGAGGTGATGTGGTTGCAGAAATTGTCTGACAGCCATGACTGGGTTCTTCTGTTTGTGTGGCCTGGTGCAGAGACCTGTTACCAGACATATGGTCTTCTAGCAGCCACCCTTTTGACCCAAAGCAGCACTACCACCTCAAGGCATTTGATGTAGGCCTCTGTGTTGAGTCTGAGGCCCTGTGGGAAGATGAAGGGAAGCATCATCTCGTCGTCACTAGTGATCACTCCAAACACCATGATGTTGACTGGATATATCATTCAACTCTTTCTGAATCCTGTCCACTATCATCAGATTGACACCCAATATTTCAATGTTTATATTGGACCTTCCAGTGCAAAAGCCAAGCAGTACAGCGTGCCATTTCCAATTTTTTGGTGGAGTGAATTGTATCATGTTGCTCTTTTTTTTTTTACTCACAAATAGTGCCCAACTGACCCTACTATACTGTGCAGTCAAGAAAATCAAAAACAATGCACATGTGCAAAATATAAAATGCCAACAATTTATCCATTACCACCCTATATATATGCATACATACATGTTGATTTCCTCAGCATAACATGATCTACAAATATAGTTTTTAAAGAATTAAATATTTATCCATTTATTCTACTTTCTCTAGTTTGCCAAATAAAAAAAATATAAAATGCCACCAATTTATCCATCGCACCCTGTACACAAGACTTGATTTCTTTCCAAATTTTCATAGCCCATATTTAGAGATGTGAATTATACACAAATAATTATGATACTAAATCGTATAGTCTGGCACAAGACCATAATGATGATGTATTTAGAAAGAAGTAAAACTCATTAAACATGGCTTGCATGTTAATGAAATTTAATATCACACCATTAGAAGTACATTTTCTTTACAAAAATAGTTTTTGATTTGGCACCAGGTTATCCCAGAATGTAAATATTGCAAATAAGGTACAAAAAAGGCAAAAAACAAGCTAACATGTAACAAAGAGTTTAAATTAAAAAACAAGCACTGAATTTGTTTAAGAAAAAGAATTATTTATATAGATATTAAGCACATTTAATCTGCTTCATTGCTGTCAGTGTCAAAGGTTGACATCATAACATTTTCGTCTGTGTTTCCTGTGTAGTACATATATTTGCATGTATAAGACAACTTTTAAATACACCAAAAATTGCCCTTAAATCTTGGGAGTCATCTTATGCTACAATCAATCTTAGCTTCAGTGCAATAACCAATAATATACATGAAATTATTCATTTTACCAAATAAACTGATAATAAAAATAATAAAACCGTTTCAACCTTATATATTCATAATAACTTCATAATAAAATGCCTGTTTGAAGAATAATTTCATATCAATGAAATCAATTTATATCCATGAAAGCTCAGCTGAGAAAATGTAAACATCGAGTTATGATTGCGTTCACAACAATGGAATCTACTATTATCATATTCTTATTAGGAGTATTTTGTGATTGTCAATGAAGTATAAGTAAATGGCCATTAGTACACTAGGCTGTTTGTAACTGTTTAGTTACAGGAAAAGAAGAGGAAAAAGAAGAGTATTCACAAAAGATCATGTGATGAAACATAAACAAAAAATGGTTTCCCTTTTAGGAGATTGGTTTTCTTATTTATTTTGAATTTCTAAGGATACAGTAAGTAACAACATTTCCAATAGCATCCTCTTTATATAATAAATAAGCAATCATCTTATACTACAGGTAGAGGATAAATTAATTAAAATTTGCTATATTTTTTTTTTTACCTCATCTCATCTAAAGGTCACCTTATACATGGAAATATATGATAAATGTTTTTGTCATCTTTGACGTTGTTGTTGTCCACAGTGCCATTTTGTCCTTTTTCCTCAAAATGTCATCTTTGCAGCCATTCAGTTTGTTTGTGATGCACTGGAATGTGTGTTTATCTTTTTTTCTTTCTCTGAGTGTAAGCTTATATTTATTTCAAGCTTGTTGCATTTTGGCATGGATATGTACATGTATTTGCCAAAAATACTGTGGACATGTTGTATTTGAAAACATGTTGAAAACTAAATAAAATATTTTTAGTTAATATGAACCAACCAAATAGAAGATATGTTAAATTTAACTGCTCCAAATTCTAAAATGCCAATGTCTATTAGATATGAAAGATATTTTATTCCTTAGAACTTCTTAGCCCAAAGTTAGGAAGCAAAAAATTCCTTTTCATTTTTTATTATTTGTTAATGAAAAAAACATTTCACATCAGCCACGGTGCATTTAGGGACGGAAATATTTCAACTCACCAATTTAATGTAACATGGACATCATCAGCAAAAGGAGAGTCATAGCAAACACAACTTACCTACAAAAGAAGAAAATAATTATTAGAAAATATTTTTGGATTTGTATATTTGATTTTAATTTCAGAAAGACATGTAAATATTTTTTTTTTTAATAAAACTCAATTGTACAAATTCATATTAAGGCAGGCTGTGAAACTGGTATCTTTCCAAGAGCCTAGTTCTTCTGAAAGATTTTGTGTTCTCCTCTACATTGTGCTTTGACAACTGATGCTAAACCATCATTAAAATGCTCAAACCAGTTTTGGTCAGTGTCATCGTCTAATGTTTCAATTTCTTCCACTTGCAAAAATTCTTTGAGCAGCCTCAGTTGCTTTAAAACCCAATTCCAAATAATACCTCAAAATTGTCAGAATCACAAAATTTGGATCCATTCTGATAATGTGAATTTCTTTTTGATCATTTCATCCCAAGCAAGGCAATAAAGCCCCTAAGATGCAAGGAACTACTGAGAGTGAAAGAATCTGAGAAAAACCATTATTAAAAAGAGAGAACAATAATAGTACTATATTCAAGGAGAGAAAACACAATGATTGGCATTGCATTTACATTTTTGAACAATGAACCTTGACTGAAAAGCAAGAGGTTGGAAGAGAGTTCCACAAGCAAGAAGTCCAAGTAAAGAAACATGCTAGCATATCTTAGGGTGCAGGACAAGTCAAAACTGCTGGGTCAATCAGGAATGAGACAACTCAGAACCGAGACAACTCAGCACCAGAAAAAAATAACTTTTTTTTATAACTGAATAAAAGTAATCTATTAAGGATTAAAACCTTAATTAGAGACTATTTTTCTTCAAATAAGGTATTTGAAAAGCAATTATGTAAAATATGAACCAGTTTTTGTTTTTAAGTATTTTTAATAAAGTAAATCGTAAATTATTAAATTATTTTTCATAACAATATTTTAGAATGTTGATTTACTTTATTAAAAAATAAATTACATTATAGTTTACTTCATAAAAAATAATTAAAAAACTGCTTCATTTTGTTTTGCATTTTTCAATTTACTTTATTAAAAAATAATTAAAAACAAGTTTGTTTTATCGAATTATTTTTTATTTGTCAATTTACCTGTCTATAACTCTGAGATGAGGTATTATGATTATTTACATTAGGCATGACATGTGGAACTGGAACAATCTACCCGGTGGATGAAATAAAGGGTTCAGTTTGAAATTCCAATCACCTGAAGAAGGACAGAGTATACAGTGACCGAAACATTGTGAATATGTGAATGATGATAAGGATAACAGTCCGAATAATGTAAATGATGTCAATTTGCATTATTAAAAAAAAATTTCTTGACAATTTACTTTATTAAAAATAGTTAAAAACAAAAACTGGTTCATATTTTACATAATGCCTTTCGAAATGCCTTCTTTGAAGAAAAATATTCACTAATTAAGGTTTTAATCCTTAATAAATTACTTTCATTCGGTTATAGAAATGTTATATTTTTCTGGTGCTGAGTTGTTCCGTCTTGTATAACTTATGGTTACATCTAGCAATTTCAACTTAAATTTACTTAAATTCATGAAGTTGAGATACCAAAGAGGAAATTTCATCAGAACAGTTACTATAAAAATATTTATAGAAAACTATAGGGAAGCTGTTATGGTGATGGGAAAGTGACTGAAGCCAAGGTGCCAGGTTAGGACCAATAACATTGCAAATTCTTCTTTGGATTTTGTCAAGAATTTCCAGATATATAACAGAAGCACCAGACCAAATGTGTCAGTAATATTCAAAGCAAGGATGAATGATAGACTTATAAAGGTGTAAGATGGATTCTGGTGAGTAAAATTGTCTATCACAAAATAGTGAACTAACTTTCCTACCAGCGGATCTAGCAATTGATTCAATATAATTGTTTCAATTCATGTCAGTGGAAAAAGTTAAATAGAAAGAAATCAGTGTAAACCATCTCTATTATTTCAATGTACAGATGAATAGTTATGCTCCACCTCACAGGGCTCTCATGGCTTCTGATATCAATTGATTACTGTTAACATTTTGTTTTGGTGGATTAAGATGCGCTACAGTAAATATCCTACTCAGTATCAGAGATTTTCTTGTCATCTGATCATAACCAGTTAAGCATGTCCTCTAGGGGCATAGGTGACGGGCATTTTTGCTAGTGGGAGAACATGGCTGGGTATCAAGGTTTTCCTTTTAAGTTAGAAGTATAAAGCAGCTAAGATGACTTCTGGCTCACCTCTAGATACTTGGGAGCATCGTTAATTGGAGGCCATCAGAAAAGGCTAGGTGGGTTGCATATATAAGGTACATGCCGCTTTTGCCAAAACCACATTGTACACATTTGGCTGTGATGCATATGCCTGTTATACCCTTATAAAACTGGATGACATGATGGATATATTAGACTCCATATATTAGTACCCTAGTGTCACTTTGTCTGCGTTCTACTCTTTCACTCAATAATATATGTACAGGATATAAATTTTCGGGTATATGCATATAAAAAATGAAACTACTTTTGATTGATCCAAATACTATGACTAAAATTTAAATGGTACATTTATAATACGACACTTGAATTTGAACATAGATTGCCGGTGAGCAAACATGGGCGATCCCATTATTGAAATTATGTGGACCAAATGACGGTAGACGAAACGCATATATGAGATGTCCATTTGATCACTATTTCTACTCTATCCTCTATTACTATATGAACTGCTATTCTTTATTCTATTCATTATACTATTTCTCCATACTGATTACTATTTGAGAGAGTATTATCGAGCAAGTACTATTAGTGCGAGATTATTCAAAGGCATCTGACACCAGTATTGTTTGATGGCGTACTATAGTTGTATTTGCGATTACAAAGTCTCTACTAGAAAGAGTATTACAAAAGTGACAACAAGTATTCATTGGCATCACAAAAGTGGCAATGAGTGTTCGTTGATATCACAAAAATCCTCATCTTTGTTGTGGCAATAGCAACAAATGATGAGGATAATAGTCTGAATGCAAATAATGCAAATCGTAAGACAATTTGGAATCTGCACACAATTACAACTGAGGAGTGAGTTTTATCCTCACTGGGTGCTACAGACCTTCAGCCTTGTACTACATCTAAATTATGCTTAGAACATCAGTGTACTTCAACACGGTGTAATGGTTAACAAGTCTGTCTCGCTAGATCAATTACAACTGTGGAGTGAGTGCGATCCTCACTGGGTGCTACAGACCTTTGACCTTGAACTACATCTAAATTACGCTTAGAAAATCAGGGTACTTTGACATGGTGTAAAGGTTAACAAGTCTGTCTCGCTAGATCAATTACAACTGAGGAGTGAGTGTGATCCTCACTGGATGCTACAGACCTTCAGCCTTGTGCGACATCTAAATTACGCTTAGAAAAACAGGTTACTTTGACATGGTGTAATGGTTAACAAGTTTTTTACTCCAGATAAATTACAACTGAAGAACATGGTTTATCCTCAATTGGTGCCCCTTACTTTTGGCCTTGTGACGCACCTAAGCTACACTTAAAAAAAATCACCAGAAGCCAAAGGAGTTTTTGTTCCTCACACTTGCTCATGAACGTCATCAATACATTCGGAATCCATCCTGGGTATGACGATAAACTACATCCGGATCCTGGGTAAGACGATAAACTACGTCCAGCAGCAAGGCCTCTGATCAGAAGGTTTTGAGGAGCGTGGAACCACTTCTTAATTGCTGGTGTTCCCAGGTCCACCCTGACCCAGGGTGGTAGCACCTGTTAGGGTCCCAGCTATGGACAAATAGTTAACACCCAAACTTGTGTAAAAATAGGTTTTAATACCAGAAATACTTTGTAATAAAAAAAAATTATTACCAGCAATAATTTTTGAAGGAAAGATTATTATCAACAATACTTTAAAAAAAAATACCAGCAATACAAACAGCTATACATTCTTTGGAAAAAATATTACCAGCTATAGATTTCTTCAAGGAAAAATATTCCCAGAAATAGATTTTAGAAGAAAAACATTACCGGCAATAAAAATTTTGTCGGCATTAAATAACCCATTGAGGTGTTGATATGCCATAAAACAAACCAAACCCAACATTTGGAATATGAAGCCACTGTACAATAAATGAAAAATATCAATGAGTAATTTTGCTTATTATCATATTCACTGTGAGCTTGGAGAATTTAATATACAATACAACAGAGTAAGCACATTCTCTGTTTAGTGCCAAAAGGCAAGATCTGAGTCAATTGCAATACCATAGATATATTTATATTTGCTTTAATAAAACTGCAGAATATTTCCATGTATGTCAGCAGCAATGTGCACCATGCATACACAAGGGTTACGCATACTTCTGGTAAGAGTTAATGCTGTAAGAGTCAAGGATATAATTCCTTACAAAAAAGTTTTAGAGCTGGACTTCTTGTGTGTGTGTGTGTGTGTGTGTGTGTGTGTACCTGTGTAAGCCAGTGTGTGTGCATGCATATCTGCAAGTGTATATATATCTGCATGAGTGTCTGTTTCTGTGTGTGCTGGCATCAATGTGAGTGCATACACGTGTATGTCTGTGCATATCTGCAAGTGTGTGTGTATTTGTGTGAGTTTCTGTGTGTGCATGTGTCTATAAGAAAAAATGCAAATGAAACAATTAATCCGAGTAAACATTAAACTGACAGTAGCCATACTTTACTTGGAAGACTAGAACTACACAATCTTCCTCCTATTTTCCACCTCACTTTGCCTTGTAACTTTAGTAATATACCCTAATGAATGAGAGAGACAAGTTTCCCTGGTCTCTCTGAAAGGAGAACATTCCCATGAAAATATTTTAAGCCAAAATAGCATAAAACTGGGACAAGCATCCCCTTAATTTGGACAGGAAAAATTATTGAGCCTTCCTACACATTATTCATATGAAAATGAACATTATATTCCAAATCCAAATTCAGCTAAGGAACATGTCACATGTGTCACTCATGTATTATATGATAATTGCCACATGTAGGATTGTATTGGTGTCATGATACTAACACAAATGTATTTGTGAGATCATCAACTTATATTACATTGATGAAACAGTTAAACTTTCTTTTCTATTTCCTGCTTTCTGAGGGTTAGCTGAAAGCTTCATGGGTTGACCAAAATACTCTCATGGAATGTGACCAAATGAGGTTTATTTTTCAACATAGTCCCCCTTGTGGTCTACACGCTTCCTCCATTGGTTTTTCTTCTTATGAGGGTTGAATGAAAACTTCATAGGATGACCAAAATACTCTTATGGAATGTGACCAAATGAGGTTTATTTTTCAACATACTCCACCTTGTGATCCACACTCTTCTTCCATTGGTGTTACAGTGCTTGAATCCCATTTGTGAAGCTTTCATCCTGTTGGTCAAAAAGTCATCAACAGCAGAAATGACATCATCAGCACTGCAATAGTGGTTCCAAGCCAAGTGTTTTTTCATGTTGGGGAACAGATGATAGTCAGATGGGGCCAAATATAGGGAGGATGATCAACCAGTTCAAAGCCATTGTCATGCACAGCAACCATTAAACCCAAGGACCTGTGTGCTGGAGCATTGTCATGATGAAACAAGACCCCTTTCATCAGTTTTTCTGAATGTTTGGTCTTGATAGCCTTTTGTAATTGATGATGTGGCCCTTTTGAAAATAGTCAACAAACACAATACCTTTTGCATCCCCAAAAAATGGAGACCATCACCTTTCCTGGAGATGAAATGACTTTGGCCTTCTTTTGAACAGGTGAGGAGTGGGATGTTTCCACTGCATAGAGTGTCCTTTTTTCGTTCCACTAGACATGATTAATGGAACAAGAACAGTCTACCCCATAGATTAAATAAAGGGTTCAGTTCAGAATTTTCTGTAGGTTATTCAGATCAATATACATGTGAGGAAGACCAGAGGGCACAATGGCTGAAATGTGATAACAACAACAAAGTTTAGGGCAATAATTCAAGTATAAGTCTACCTTGCTATTCTAGCTGTGAAGTTCTTTTAAACAATTTATTGACTCCTTTTGAATTATTTCTTTAAAATTCAAAGCAATGAACAAAAAGTTACAGCAAGTTTTTGCATACATTTCTATCACATTAGCCTTTACTTTACAGTCATGTGCTCATAATCCACACACATGACAACTAAAACCAGAAACTGTCTATATTATCTGAGATGAGGTATTATGTACACTATTTACATTATTCAGACTATTGTCCTCATCTTTGTCACCATATTTATTACAATAATAATAGGGTTAATATTTTTTGATAACAATACAAACATGTGATTGTTTTATAAAATATATGGTATGTTGTTTTAAGAATTTTAATATGTGGAAATAAGTCTCATTTTAGTTTCTGTAAACAAATAAAATGTTTGTAATTCCCACAAATATTATGACTAAACCAGAAACGCCTTGCAGTTACTTGATAGAGGTATTCAGAAAACTACTTGACTAGTTATGAAAATTTGACTTGCTATTTGCTAAATATTAAAAAAAAATATTTTGTAGGGATTTTTAACTGTCTCTCTCCACACCAGGGTACTAGTGGAAGGTTAAGGGAAGCATAGGATAACTTTCAGGATAAAAGAACTAAAAACAGGGAAAATAGATGCAACACATTAAAAAAAAAAAAAATAGAAGCATCAACTATTTAAGTCTTTCCAATTTAGTGGGTC
The DNA here is from genome assembly GCA_964036315.1 of Acanthosepion esculentum. NCBI lineage: Eukaryota > Metazoa > Mollusca > Cephalopoda > Sepiida > Sepiidae > Acanthosepion > Acanthosepion esculentum. The sequence continues at coordinate 57,102,347 of OZ038509.1, read as the reverse complement.
AGATAAGATAAGTCAAAGTATTAATAAAAATATTTAAATTGCCGTTCTTGTGTAAATGACTTAGGCCATGCCAATTTTGTGGATCAGGAATTAATTTAATCAAAAATTGTCTTTTAGGAAAACACGGAAACTGCACAAATTATTCATGGATCATTGTCACAATCTATCTTGTTCTGAAAAGACACATACAATGGTAATGTATGCAAGAGCACGTGCTTTTGATTAGCATAATCCCTCATCATATTTAAGCAATAGGTTTGAAATTGATTTAATCCTGATATAAATGCGATTAGAAGCTGAAATTCCCAGTATAATGAAAATTCATTGATTTGGAGGTGAGAGGTGAAGAAAGATGCTAATCAGGACAGTTACCCCCCCACATGCCCCACCCCCGCAGCCTCTCAGCACTCAGCTCAGGGAAACATGAAGAAACAGCATGGATAATTTGAAAAACAGAATCAGTGAACAGAATCAAAATTGGTAATATTGCTTTTGTACTAATGCCTTTCTGAAAGGCATGAATCTAATTCTTTTTGTCTTGCCTATTCACCACTCATCGTTCGTTGTAATGCTTTGATGGCAGACAGAAAACGAGCCAAATCCACTCAGCTGTAGTTAACTCCTCAGTTTCAATTTCAGTTCTTTCCTTCGGATTGGTGTTATGGAAGTGCAGACAGACAAGTGCTTAACAGTGCGGAAAACAGAACTGACAAGTTAAATTCAGATCATGGCAAGTATAGAGTCTGGATTCACTTTTGCTTGGAAAAGGCATGAATCTGTCTTCTCTACTACCTGCTATAGCTAAAAGAGCAAAATAGACTGGGTTGTCTTACTTTAGCAAAGCAATCAGTCAAAGAGTTTTCAAGTTGGTTGATCAGTTTAACTTATAGACCAGAGATTCCCAACCTTTTTTGCATCATCACTCACTTTCACATGGAAAAATTTTGCACTGTCAACTTGTATAGTAAATATCCAAAAGCATGCAAAAATTGTTTGGTAAAAGTTTGTTACTGGTTCATAGACTGACTTTATGATATAGCAAAAATTTTAAATAACACTGACTTTTGCTGCTGCTAAAGCAGCAGCATAAGTCAGCATTATTTGTTACCTGACTTTGAAATTTTTGCGGCATTAAAGAATAAACGAAAACAAACTTGACCATTGAAACCTATATATAAATATAATTTAGTTTTATGGTTGGGTTTAGCATTGCAAGTGTTGATAAAAAAAATTAAATGATTTTTGTTCATGATTATAAAATTTTAAAAAATATACACTAAGGAGAAATTAATAAAAATTCAGTGAATATTTTTTTTTTTTTCTTGGTCTTCCCTTATTTGATTTATATCCCCCAAAATAATGTTATTTTGCCTGAAGAATTATTTGCATGTTAATGACACTTCTCAAAACTATAGAAAATACCAAAATATTTGTTGCTTGTTGGGATATTTTTCTCTTATCTAGGAATGTGATCCAGTTATTTCCACTTAGCCTCCCAGTTTTTCATATAGGTTCTTTGCATATCTTCTTAGAATATTTGGGGGATGGGTAGCACATGTTGAAATACCTTTTTAATACTCAAAATCCTATATGGCGCACCATTTTCTGTTCATTTGCTCATCGCCCATCCAACGTGACATTCTCCAAGTTGGGAAACCCTGCTGTAGATTCTCTCAGGAGTATAGGGTGTTATGTTAGACCAATAATTGTACCCCCCAACCTTAGATTTTACAAGTATATTTTTAATACCTTACATATTTGTGACGAAATACGAGAGTAATAGTCGTCACTTTATTTCTTTGAATATGCAGATTATGGAATATTTTTTTTTTGTACCCAGTTAAACTAAAGCCAGTTCTTGGAAGAGAACCTTCCTTTCCCCCACCTCCTGTCTGGTCTCTGATCACAGGCCAGACGAATGCTGCTTGTCTGATAAGTACAAGTGACCCTAATAGTGTTCAATGGATAACGCCTACACATTTTCATATGCCAACACGTGACTTAACCCCTAATGGTTTTTTTTTTTTTGCGTGTGTTGGGATATAACAACTTCGCTTAGCTGTTTGCCTTCAGAGGAATCGGACGTCACCATGAATCGAATGACTGACGAAAGAATCCTGAACGGTATTCTCTAACCCAAGTCGTCTATACTCCTGTGGTTTATCTGCGTATACTACTCGCCATCAGCAAGGATTGAACGGCGTTAATCAAGGACTTATATCAGGACATTAGCAACTCCACCTTTTTTGCTCGGAGAAATGAATGGACATCTCTTCTTTCGAACTTTATTTCTGATAACAATCGATCGACGTCGATCCCTACAATTTGTAAGTCTTTACATGTTTAGATATATATATATTCTATAATCTGCTGTCACTATTTTTGTCTGTATTTCGTCACATTGACATATGTTTGACCAACCAATAGTCCCCTCATCCCTTTTACTATTAAGTTTTCTTTTCTTTAATTTAATACACTGTATATGTTATAATCAAAGTATTTTTATTATATATTCTCGTGTCATCTCCTGTTGTTCTGTGTCTGCATATTGCTCGTTTTCTCACTGCGTTCACTGACGTCCGGAATTGGAAAATTCCCCTCCCATCATTCTTTTCATCAATCTTACATTGAACCCTGGGATACTCTTGTTTATTTTTATTTTATTTTCCCGTTGCGTCCCGGTTATCGTAGTCCCAACAAAACCCCGGGTTTAACAAGGGCAATACCTTCACCATGCTAGTTTGTGTTGCTTCAGTTTCATTAGCAAGTAAATGTCATACCCTATTGGAACACCAATTCTTTAACTAAAACGAAAGTGCTCAGTTTGACATCCTCAGCTCATATGACAAAAACAGAACTTAATTTCATCAAGACTCCATACTCCCTCTTCTAGAATACCATTAAAAAATACTAGGGTTTTGACCAATCAGAAAAGCCCCACACAGCTGTTGTAACAGTCATTTCTGAGCCACTGATTCAATATAAAGCCAACACTGATTTCACCCCTGGAGGCAGATCTGATCAGGCTGACATTAACCATGGACCCCTCACTCAGCAGTGAGCGAACCCAGTCCATCCTTTATTTAACCAATAGCTAGGAGGATTTGGTTTGATTTTGTTTTATGGCATATCAACCTCAATAGGTTATTTAATGCCAACAAGATTTTTGTTGCTGGCAATATTTTTTTTCCCGAAAAATGTATAGCTGGTAATAGTTTTTTTTTCTTCAAAAATTTATTGCTGGAAATAATTTTTTTACAAAGTATTTCTGGTATTAAAACCTGTTTTTACACTTTCATAGTGTTTTTACCCCAGTTTCGGGGTTAACTATTTTCACATAGATATGACCTTAACACGTACTACCACCATGAGTCAGGGTGGGCCTGGGAACACAAGCAATTAAGAGGTGCTTCCACGATCCTCAAAACCTCCTGATCAGAGGCCTTGCTGTTGGACGTAGTTTATCATCTTAACCAGGATGCGGCTGTAGTTTCTTGTTATACTCAGGACAGAGCTGGGAGGAGAAGAAATGTAAATTTGTGTGAAAGTGAATGCAATGGTTTTGGCTTGAATTTGAACTTAGTAAAATGGAATGCAGGATTGGTGAGCCATGTGCATATCCTCCTGGGAGGACAACTCTGAATTCAAAACTGAAAAGGCTGCGGGAAACTGGTATTTTCCATCAAGAACAGCCAAGGCTATGCACAGTTTACAGATTTTTAAAGAAAAGGAATCTGTGGAAAGCTAGGTTCACCTACATCATGAAGGAATATGGCTACTTACGGATGTGGATTGGTACAATGTAGCCAAAAGTACCTGGACAATACCTCAATACTCTACTTGCTTGGTCAAAGGTCAATGAGACATCACAATAATCTCTATTCTAGAGGCAATCTACACAACAAATACTCAAGTCAGAAGTAGATAGTCATTATTTCAAACTGGTTAGAGATTGTAATGGTTAATGACTTTTTGGCACATTAAAATTTACATGGGTCACTGCAAATTCTCTCTGTGTGCCACATCACTTTTGGATGTGAGCAATCAGGACTTTCCACAGCTTCCTGTCTTTGGTTCCTTTAAGCAATACTTGCTCCTTTAAGACCACTCATTGCTATAGCGATATTTTTCTGCCACCGATTTGCTCAAACAACAAAGATGAGGACAATAGTCTGTATATAAATAGTGATAACTTCTCATCCCCAAAATTCAGACAGAAGACATGAAAATGTTTCAGATTATTTACAGAAAAGCCATTAGACTATTCCTCAATATATAGATCCATTTTTCTTAGTGCTGCCTAACAAGCCAGATGCAAATGAAAATAAGCTCCAGTGGATATTCAGTTTAATGAGCCACATGGTAACAGTTATATTAGCTGTTTCCTTATAAGGAAACATTTAGTATTCATTGAACTAGCACCCAGTGCTAATGTTAGTTGGAATTTATAAAATTTTTTCTCTTAAAACTTAAACTTAAAACTGTATTAAAACGGTTATTCAGATTGATATACACCTGGTGAAGGCCAGAGGGCACAATGACCAAAACATTATGATGACAACAACAAAAATGAGGACAATAGTCCAAACGTAAATAATGGTAACTCCACATCCCAAAATTTCAAGTAAGGAGAATACTGATTAGGAGTCCTGAAAAATGACAACCAATGTGAGAGGGATAAAAGCAAGACACGGGACAATATGAAATAAAAAGCCCTGAGAGAGGCAAATAATAAAATGTCTTTTGATCAAGATCACCAAAGTTAAGCAATGTCAAGTCTGGTAAGTACCTAAATAGGTGACTGCTTGGGAATACCAGGTGCTGTAAACTTGGATGTGCGGGTGATCTAATGGATAATAGCTCAGAATTGGTAATCGGAGAGCCGAGTTCCAATTCCAGTTGTGTTTGTTATATTCACTTACATGCAAATACCTTTGGGAAAGTTATGAATCCACCTCTTCTTCCCCTAGCTATGGGTTAATTAGTAAAACTTGTATCACTAAATCATTATTGTCTCACAATAAATAAAAATAAAATTGTGCACAAAATATTTAGATAACCCATAGAAATTGATATGCCACTAAACAAATCCAACCGACTTAATGTTGTAATTGAATGTCCCACACTCCCTATCGCCTATGTGGACTGACTATGTAAGTAGATATATATATATAGTGAGCACAGGATATACCTGGGGGATTTTGCTTTAGGAATTACTAGCCTGCTAACCAATTCCCTGTCTTTCAGTAGTGTATTCTTTTTTACAATAAACCTCTCTTCTTTCATCTACATGCGTGTTGCTGTTCTTTCATTCGAGTACCACCTTTGTCTGTTTGTAACCTCTTTAAGGATACAACACCCAACTAATCAAATAGCAAACCCAACCAAACTTGTGATCAATGTTGTTGACTTTCCAAAATAGTAAGAATGAATTTCACTTAGAAGCACATTTACTTTTGATAAAAACAATCCAAAAAATATTTCATCTCATTCAAGAATAAAAGAATCATGTGCAAACCAAACAAAGAGGAATCAAATTGAAATCTGTAAGACCAATTGTAATTAGCATACAATGCATTATTGTTCAGTAATTTGTTATCATGTAGACACTAATTACATATCATGTCAATTTTCTTGTTTTACAAGAATGTCTATTCAACCTGCATTCAGGGATGAAATCTTTTACACCTGGCTTTGTGCACTAGTTTCACTAGGCAACAGTAGACTTTTATTTGCTTTAGCCACCAAATTTTAAAAAAAAAAAAAAAATATTGTAAAAAGTACTGTACTTATCTGACTGGAACAATATAAACAGTTATTTTGAACAACTGACTTTAGAAAACCATAACCTAGCTCAAACACAATTTTATAAACACAATCTGGCAGCGATAAAGATATTTGTCAGGAAAGTCAAATGAACTGTTGTAAGGTATTTTCAATCTGGTTCACATTGGTGTACACCTGCTAGCATATATATGCATCTGAATATCTGAAGACATTTCATCATTACTGAGCATGCCCGGAGTTTTCTCCAATCCCGATGAAGGATTTTACTCTCAAAGAGGATGCTTGCTTTGAACTTCTAATAGGACTCGAGCATAATCCAGACCTTAAGTGAAAGTTGTATGTATGGTGCATTGCTAAAGATGCAGGAAAAAGGGTTCCTTGTACTGTTCAAGAACGTACCTGGCTCCTTCTACCATATAATGTCTTTTACAAGACATCAGAGCAAAAATGGAGTATTGTTGCCATGTCTGGAATGGTGGAGTCCAGTACTCACTTTCCAGCTTTCCGACAGTATTGACGAGGCCTTGTGTGTAATTTTATTATTTTCCACCCGACAGCCACTATCCCACAGATGAAATATAGCTATTTTTATAGCCAATATTTAGACAAGCTATGTTCCTTAGTTCCACCCGTTCATACTTTTAAATTTAAGACCATCCATGCCACAGACACAGCGTTGAGCCATCCTCATTCCTTTTGTATGAAATGAATAAAAACAAAGTTCCATTTCGACAGTTTTTTTCCCAATAGCTTTATCTTACTGGAACAAATATAACTGGTTATTTTTAACAATTGACTTTAAAACATCATAACCTGTGTCAAACGCAATTTTATAAGTCAAAATAAACACAAACAAAATAAAAACTTTCGTCATGAGTGTCAGTGAACGGTTTTAAGGTATTTTCAATCTGGTTCACATTGATGTATACCTGCTAACATATACAAGAGTCGTCTGAAAAGTTCATAGGCAGACCAAGATATAAATCTAAGTAGACACATCAGCTGGTAGACTAAAAGACATGATTTATATCTTGGTCAACTAATCTGGTTCACATTGATGTATACCTGTTAACATATACAAGAGTCGTCTGAAAAGTTCATAGGCAGACCAAGATATAAATCTAAGTAGACACATCAGCTGGTAGACTAAAAGACATGATTTATATCTTGGTCAACTAATCTGGTTCACATTGATGTATACCTGTTAACATATACAAGAGTCGTCTGAAAAGTTCATAGGCAGACCAAGATATAAATCTAAGTAGACACATCAGCTGGTAGACTAAAAGACATGATTTATATCTTGGTCAACTAATCTGGTTCACATTGATGTATACCTGTTAACATATACAAGAGTCGTCTGAAAAGTTCATAGGCAGACCAAGATATAAATCTAAGTAGACACATCAGCTGGTAGACTAAAAGACATGATTTATATCTTGGTCAACTAATCTGGTTCACATTGATGTATACCTGTTAACATATACAAGAGTCGTCTGAAAAGTTCATAGGCAGACCAAGATATAAATCTAAGTAGACACATCAGCTGGCAGACTAAAAGACATGATTTATATCTTGGTCAACTAATCTGGTTCACATTGATGTATACCTGTTAACATATACAAGAGTCGTCTGAAAAGTTCATAGGCAGACCAAGATATAAATCTAAGTAGACACATCAGCTGGTAGACTAAAAGACATGCTTTATATCTTGGTCAACTAATCTGGTTCACATTGATGTATACCTGTTAACATATACAAGAGTCGTCTGAAAAGTTCATAGGCAGACCAAGATATAAATCTAAGTAGACACATCAGCTGGTAGACTAAAAGACATGATTTATATCTTGGTCAACTAATCTGGTTCACATTGATGTATACCTGTTAACATATACAAGAGTCGTCTGAAAAGTTCATAGGCAGACCAAGATATAAATCTAAGTAGACACATCAGCTGGCAGACTAAAAGACATGATTTATATCTTGGTCTGCCCATGAACTTTTCAGCCGACCATCGTATAGGCATCCAAAGACATTTCATCATCATAGAGCAAACCCTGAATTTTCTCCAGTACTGATGAACAGTTGTACTCTCAATGAGGCTCCTTAACCATGTATTGTTCATTCTCCTTCTATATGCCATGTCTCTTGAGGCCATTGGCAATGATGGCTCTCCATAATTTCCTCTCCTTTAAAGATCTTAAATTTTATCTTTTTGTTATCTCTCTTAAACCCTGTTCTGACATCCGTTTATACAAGCTCATTCTTCTTCTTCTATGTGTCATGTCCCTTCAGAATATTGGCAATCATGGCTCTCCATAGTTTCCTATACTTTGTAGATCTTAATAAATTTTTCTTTTTGTTTAGCTCTACTACACCCTGTTCTGCAATCCATTTACACAAGTTTGCTAGGTAGGTCATGCATTGTTTTCCTCTCACCCTTACACCTATCCTCTGAGTATCAGATTTTCCAAGCTCTCTTTCCTCAATGTGACCTAGAAGTTTCAGCTGTCTCTTCCTGATGTTAAGTATAAGTGTCCTTTTTGTTTCCATTTTCTCTAAAACATTGTTGTTGCTCACTTGTTCAGTTCATGGTATTCTCAGCATCCTTCTGTAGAACATTTCTGTTGTTTCAAATCTCTTCTTTATTTGTGAAAAGATTATCCAGCATTCAATGCTATATAGGAGGACTGATATTATGTAACAGTTCAGTACTCTTTGTTTCTAAAAAAAAAAAAATACACTTTTCATTAAAAGTAAACATAATATTAAAAAAAAAAAACAGATTATTTTCAAAATAGATAAGACAATTGCAGCCAATGTCAAACTGTACAAGATGTTGATCAAAAGTCAAATCATCATGGGGATACCCATTTTATTCACTTTGTTGATTCATGGCAATTGTCTTCTCAAATGTTCTATGGGATACTTGTAACTTTGACCCTAGTACAATGGAACCTTGGTCCTTGAACTGAATTTGCTTGCAGAAGTCATTCGAAAACTGATATGATTTTCACCATTAGAATTAATCTGCTGCATTGATCACATCTTTGTTCTTCAGAATCAAGCATTTCGTTTATTTTGGCATCAGAAAATTCACCGCCAGATCAAAGAGATGCACTCTGCTTTCATGTTTCCCTATCATTTGCTTTTTCACTTCAAGTGTGGCTCTCACAACTTTTCTTTTAGGCTTGCCGCTATCAGTAACTTTCTTTGGAGCCATTAGGGCATATATAATAATGAAATAATATATAAGAATATGACAGAATGCACATCAATAGGGAGAACATGCACAGCATCAAGTAAATGATGCAGCCATGTTTATGAGGCTTCCTCGGGTTCATTTGGCTGATGTCATTTTCATTTGAGAACTGAATTTCTGTTTGTAAACTAGAGTTTGCATTTTCATCGAAAAATTTGTTCAAGAAGCAAGGTTCAATGTTAGTTAAGTTTTTTTTTTCTTTTTGTAGAAGACAAAAAAAATCATTTTAAAAATAGATAAAAAAAATTGCCGTCAGTGTCAAAATGTCCAAGAGGTTGATCATTAGTCAAATCATGTTGGTATGTATGTGTTTGCACCCATTTTATTCATTTTGTTTATTTACACTAGTTTAATACGAGGGTCATTCAATAAATAAGGTGAATTTTTCGGTATAAAGACTTCTAATACAGATAGAAGCTTACTATTTTCTTTTTTTTTTCAACGTAGTCTCCCAGCACTGTCAGACAATTTTCCCTTCTGTTCACAAGCTTCCGTATTCCCTCAGCATAAAAATCTACAAGCATATCTTCAAAATCCAGAATTCACAGAAGTAAATTTTGGAAACTGATGCTGCAAGATCAGTTCTGAAACTGACCTCACAGATGAGTCTAGCAGTACAGAGGTCAAGTATGAACTCATAGAGAATAATCTTTCTGATAAATAAACACAATTTTTGTGTCATTATCAAAATGCCACAATAAATTGAATTTATTTGTCTTTATTTGGATACTGTGTACAAATAAACATCAATGAAGAGTAATCAAAAAATTCAAATGACACCCAAAAGTAGAGCTTTAAAATGTTGAACACATAAGCAGAACAAAAAAGATGCACAGGAAATCAAATGGACTAATTAATGCAACAAATTTTGTTTCACTCATATACAAGATCTGTCCAGAAAGTATCTCATTATAAAGAAAAGACATAATCAAGGGCAATGACACATAGGTTCCCTTCAAAAAATCCTAGCATCCCTTCTACTTTCCAAAACAGTCTGCAAAGTCCTCTTTGGGATCACCGTTATTTGCCACAAAGTCCTCCTTAATCTCGCCCACGATCTCAAATCTCTTTCATTTCACTGGTGACAGAATTTGCAGGCAGCCAAATTTGAAATATTGGCCTGAATATTTGGGTGATGTAGATTTATTAAAGAAAATTAAGAAAGAAAAGAAAAAGAAAAGAACCATTTAATTAGCTTTTCCTTTTATATTTTTTGGACATTCAATGGTATCAATGATTCATTGAGGACTCCTGGTATTATAAATTGTTTTTTGCTCAATATCTTTTCCTGATAAAAATTTTATGTGTTCAAAATAACAGTGAAGTAGAAACAGCTCTCAAAAAAAAAAAAAAAATGATTAGCAACAGAACAACAAAGGCAGAAACAACAAAGCCTATTTCAAGACCAAATTGAAAGAAGATGATTACTTAATACACAAAGGTATCTGAGTGCCACACATGAAAGTTTTGAACAAATAAAGCTGCAATCTAAGAAACACAGGAGTTAGTGAACAGATTAAATAAATTTGTAATAATGCAGGTAAATATTTTATTTGTATAGATTCTTAAAATGACTTAGGTAAGTAATCACTCATTAATTTACTAACTTAAATTGATTTGCCTCCCTTCCAACTACAGATAGGACAGGATATATAAATAAATGCACATTGGTAATTATTATATGATTTGATGGTAGGTTTTGTCACACACAGTGACAAAGGGCACGTCATAGATTTTCTGATTATCCTAAAAAGGATTTTCTAGCTGAATGCAGTGATTTGAGATTATTGGCGACAGTTTGTCAGCTGATATACTCTACTGCAGCTGAAATGTAGGCAGATTGTGTTTCTTTTTCAAAAAACAGACCATTGAGGCTATATACCCATTGACATCATGAAGATTATTCTTAGGATATACAGACTATACTAAAACCATATTGAAGTTAAAATTTGCTTGAATTTATTGCTTTCTTCACCCTTTTTCAAAGAATTTCATTGTGTTTTTCTCTGAGCCCATTGGTTCTCTTGTCTGAAACTGGATTCAAACATGCATCCTTAATATTAACTATGACTATGAAAAGCTGAAAAGTACTCACAAATTTAGAGAGGTGTGTTTTGGTTTGTACATTTCCTTCGTAACATTTCATTTTAAATATGCTCTCCTACCAGTGTAAAAATGACAGGGCATAAATTTCGTCATCACTTTGATTGATGATAAAGGAAGATTCTGTTTTTAGATTTGTATGTGCCAAGGGCAGGCAACCAGACGATACATTTGGTTAAGGGCCATAAATCACTTTAACAATTGTTAACTAATATTTGCTTTCATATTTTTTCTTGCTTTTACAAATAATCATAATAGTCTTAAGTTGTCTGAATTTCATAGATGAAGCCTTTGTAATTATTATTCATATTGCACTAGTATTTCTTTCATCTTATTTCTCTTGCTTTTCCATCAAATAGTAATAGTCTTAAGCTGTCTGAATTTCTTAGATGAAGCCTTGGCAATTATTATTCATTTTTCACTAGTATTACTTTCATCTTATTTCTCTTGCTTTTCCACCAAGTAGTAATAGTCTGAAGTTGTCTGAATTTCTTAGATGAAGACATGGC
>OZ038509.1:56900686-57085686 GCA_964036315.1 Acanthosepion esculentum | reverse complement strand
ACTTTCCCAAGGATATTAGCATCTAAATGAATGCAACAAACCTGACTAGAATTTGAACTCAGCTTTCTAATGCCTCAATCTGAGTTGCTATCTATTAGTCCATTATACCTCCAAGGCTTTCGATCATACAAACAGAATTTCCAAGTAATGAAAGCAAAGGTTCATGTGACAAAAGATAAAATTAAAATAAATTTTGACAGATTAAGAATACAACAAGAAATCAGCCCGAAAAATAAACTATTTAAAAGTGCTTCATTCTTACCAATTTCTTTTTGTCACAACCTAACTTTTGTATTCACTGGCTTTCTTCCCAAATGAATTTGAGACAATGTCTTGTTACTGTAAATTTCACATACAAACCTTGATAAATAAGACTTGAGTGGCAAAAGTGGGAGGTTGTTTCTCCTTAGATATGTCGTCATGTGACATGTCATGAGTATAATACATGAGCAGCACTGAATTGAAAACCGAATCTTTTTTCCTCGCACACTTGTACAGTGGTGAGTATTATGGGAATAAGAATTAAGGTAGCATTAAATTAGGCTGACTTGCTTTCTCCCTACTTTTGTCATATACACCCTCTACAAACAGTGAAACATTTTGATATCAGTGGCACTAAAATAGGGTCTCTATATTTAAACTTAATTTTCATTGTCTCTTTCTTCACATTTAAAGTTTTCTTTTTTTGTATCTCTCTACATGTGTTTATGATGTATTTTGCAAGAGAAATATGTTGTCAAAATAAAAGCATTTTAGAGGTAATTTAAAAATGGACCCCGGGATATTTATATTACTATTTTACAATTGATAGTTTTAGATCAGTTTCCTTGTGATGTCTTCATTGCAATATTTTGGTATGATTGACTCTAGACTTCTGACATGCTGGATAAACATCTCATAAGTTCAAAGGTTTATGGCCACATCACATTGAAATGCTGGTTCCTATATGATCAATGAAGTTAAGCAATGTTGAGCCTGGTGAGTACCTAGATGATTGATCATTTCGGAATACCATATGCTGCAAGTTTTGGATGTGTGGGTGGTATAATGGATAATAGCATGGAATTGTTAATTGGAGAGCCAAGTTCCAATTTCATTTGGGTTCATTATATTAACTTATAAGGTAATACTCTCAGGAAAGTTATGACTCCACCTCTTCTTCCCCCACAGCTATGGGTTGATTAGTAAGACTTGTAGCATTCAAACCATTATTATCTCAAAATAAAAGAAATTCTTACAATCTAAAAATATTTTCTGGACTTAAATAACTTGTAATGGGTTGATAAGCCATAGAAAACAAATGTTCAACATCTGTGGACACTGCATGAAACATTCAAAGAAAATTGAAAATCAAAATGATTGAAAGGATTTTAAACTCTTCTGTAAGAATCAAGTGTAATTAATAATTAGAGGTGAAGCCAAGAGGTCAAAGTTCAGATTTCATGATGATGCATCAAGAAAGACTAATGTAAATAGTCTTAAACTATGTTGATATATACTACATTCTTCAGAATATAAGACACACTAAATTTAACCTGTAATATGAGATTATATACATATATATATATATATATATATATAGTGCAACCCAGATATAAGAGAGTTGCTGGGACCGGAGAATAAGTCTCTTATATCCGGGTTTCTCTTATATCCGGGTTTGGTCTATTTTGTTTTATTAACACAGGCCCTAATTTGGGACCAGAGAAAATCTCTCTTATATCCGGGTTACACTGTATATATACACATACACATATATATATATACACACACACATATATGTGTGTGTGTGTATGTGTATGTAAGCTTCTTGGATCATTAAACAAGTCTGAGTTACAAACTTCAAGCTTGACCTTCATCACATATGGTGCAGGACAATTTTGAAAGTCAACTGTGGGGATTATGGTGGTGAGGTAGGAAAGTGTCTTATATTCCAGAAAATAGTGTGTGTGCGCATATGTATGTATGTATGTATGTATGAAAGAAAAAAAGTGAAAGAGGAAAGAAAAGAAATTGAATTTGAAAAGTTCAAAAGTGAGAGAGAGTAAGTTTAAAGAAAAGAAAAAGCAAGGATTTACTAGAGAGTGAGGGAGAGAAAAGTACAGGTCTCTCTCACTCTCTCTCAAAGATAATCATATTTGTGCAATGTGGTATCTTGGACAAGTGGCCATCAAATTCCTGCCTCAATTGCAGACCCCAGCCAGACAACTTCCCATTAACCCAAGAAGTGCTCTCCTTCAAAGAATTGCACAAGTTTACAAGGAAATGTAAATTCCTCTCTTGGATGAAGATGATTTCAGGCAGGACTGTTAATGGCCAAAATGATTCAAAACTGGCACTACCTTTGTTCTGTCATTTGACCAAAGATTTATATTTCATCCTTAAATAGATCAGATCAAATGCATAGAGACCCATTTCACTAATTCAACCCAGTTCATACCAGTTACTATTAAAATGCAGCTTTGGTTTGGTAACAGAGGAGAAAAACAAAATAAGAAATCCATATTACAGATACTTGGATATCTATATTTCCTTTTTTTTTTTTTTACAGGAAGGTTTGCTCTGTACAAGGCCCAGGAGCCATTCAAGGTAGAGGGTTACATTAAAAGACAGCTTATACAGATAGAAGGAGGAAGATAACAGTTCACTCTAGACTTGAACAGATTAAGAGTGTATTGATTAGGGAAAAATCCTCTTGGGAGTTGGTTCCACAGAGCAGTGGTTTGTGGAACCTCACACTGATGGAATTGGAGAAAATGTGGGTGGTTTGCTACAATGTAAGTGGTATAGCGGGACCTAGCTGTAAAGGTTAGAATGGACAGGACCAAGGAATGTAGTTAATCTGAGCACTTTCCATGGAAGTAGTGATAGAGCAGTGAGAGGCTTGCCACATCCCGTCTGTGAGAGAGGGAGGTTGGAGGGTGAAAAATAATTTGTCACCCATAAGGACTCAGATGCTTTTCAACTATCTGGGCTATATTGTATCAACTGTTCTTTTGTCTCCTCTCATAAACTTGAAGACCAAGCTATGCACTTGCTCTGATTCCTTGGAATAAAAAGCAGACCGGAAAATTACAAAAAATTTGATTTTGTCTTTGATTGGTCATGAATTATAGACTGGAACTGAGGAACTAAATCTGTCTTCTATAGAGAAATTTCAGATAATTCCAAATATAAAGTTTCAAGAAGAATATTGATGCTGGATGATAGCGGTAACATTTTATGAGGAAATAATGATCACAAAGAAATGAGATTTTGGGGTAGGGGTAGGCAAGACTTGGAAGGTACGCATATGCATTCAGTCTGGAAAGATGGTTGGAATTTTTCAGACGGTCTTTATCACAACCATCAGTTTCTTCTTAGATGAATGCCCAAGCAAAGCTAAAATAACCGTAGTCAAGTAGAAAAGAATCACAAAAATATTTTACTTGTATATCACTTTCATTAATATTTGTCTTGATACCAAAAAGCCACAACTAGAAAGCTATGACATTTGATCATTTGTCTGCCTATTCATAATTCAAACATATACAATGCAGTGTGCTACTTAAACCACCTACCTATAAAAAGTGTATTTTAGAGGCAAAAATAAACTGGGATATATTTATGTCCCATGTCAGTAGCTCCTTGTGTTTTGTATTAAAAACCGGAAGCATTTGATAAAGTATATCTCAAAGAACAGTTGGAACTGCTAGGTGACCTTGACATATTTGGGAAGGATATTAGGATAATCCAAAACTTAAACTCAGAGTAAAACACCTGAAGTCAGTAAATATACAGAAATAGAAATGGGCATAAGACAAGGCTGTGTTTTCTTGCCAGACATTCAACCTTTACAGGGAAGCAATCCTGAGAAAATTAGAAGTTCAACAACGACTCATTATTGATGGCCCCAATCTGAACAATATTAGATATGCAGATGACAGTGTTGATAGCAGACATAGAAAAGAAACTACAAGAACTCCTACAAAAATAACTAAACATCAATTAGAAGATAATAGAATGCATGGTTGTTAGCAAAAGGGAACAGCCCAACATGCAAATTACAAATTGGGGATACCAAAATGCAAACAAGTACAACACTTTAAATATCTGGGAAACATTTTAACAGAGGATAGAAAGGGCAACACTGAAAAACTGAAGTGCATTATTATAGCAAAAGCTACCTTCTAAAAGCTAAGCAAAGTATTAAGAAACAGGAAAATTTAATTAGAAAGAATGATAAAAGTACTGAAGTGTTATAATATATCAGCCCTCTTATATGGCAGTGAATGCTGGACAATTTCCTCACAGATGAAGAAAAGGCTTGAACAGGGTTTAGGAGAGATAACAAAAAGACACAATTTATTAAGAACGACAAAGGACAAGAAATTGTGAAGCGGCACCAATATCGTGAAGGCACATAGAAGACAACCGAATCTTATCGTAACTGAATCTTGGCATACATGTGTTAAAATGACTTTCAATCATAAAGTTAGTTTAGTCACATGACAGTAAAATCTATTCCAGTCATATCATGTGTACACACATTCATTTCAATTGAAAATGAACAAAAATGATCAAACGTATTCAGAACATTACACACAATTTCGGCAAGTTCCTTTACAAATTTGAACCCAGCATCAAAGAACTTATTTGAAACCAAGAGAAATGCACCAAAATGCTTAATAGACATTCATTCATTTATTCAGTTAGTGCATTTTTGGCAACACTGTGGTCACCACTCTCCTCCATCTCACAATTGTAGTTCATTAACATTCAATGCAGAATAGTGCAATGGCTTACTGGTTCCTTTCACTGCCGTCCATCATCTGAGAAGTGAAAGAGGCAGAACCTATACGGCAGCAGATGCTTTAAATTAAAGGTTTTCCTTCTCCGAGACTGGCAATGGTATGTGGGAGCTGTGTATTGCCCAGGCTGCACAGACCCCTCTCTTGGCCTTACCATCAAGATACAAAAGAATACAGGGGATTACATTTGGCAAGGGCTTAGCTGCAGGAGCTGTGTATTGCCCAGGCTGCACAGACCCTTCTCTTGGCCTTACCATCAAGATACAAAAGAATACAGGGGATTACATTTGGCAAGGGCTTAGCTGCAGGAGCTGTGTATTGCCCAGGCTGCACAGACCCCTCTCTTGGCCTTACCATCAAGATACAAAAGAATACAGGGGATTACATTTGGCAAGGGCTTAGCTGCAGGAGCTGTGTATTGCCCAGGCTGCACAGACCCTTCTCTTGGCTTTACCATCAAGATACAAAAGAATACAGGGGATTACATTTGGCAAGGGCTTAGCTGCAGGAGCTGTGTATTGCCCAGGCTGCACAGACCCCTCTCTTGGCCTTACCATCAAGATACAAAAGAATACAGGGGATTACATTTGGCAAGGGCTTAGCTGCAGGAGCTGTGTATTGCCCAGGCTGCACAGACCCCTCTCTTGGCCTTACCATCAAGATACAAAAGAATACAGGGGATTACATTTGGCAAGGGCGTAGCTGCAGGATTTGCCAGAAAGTTGTGAGTGTTGATATCCAACAGTCTTCAGACTCTACTCCAGGTTTTCTGTTTGGATTTACTTCCATAGTCTTTTCCGTGTTCTGGATATGATCACAAGGCATTAGAGGACTTCCTTCCCCTTATTGGATTGCATTCCTCGGCTCTCAAGCTCCATCTACCCAAATGAAGGACTACTTTCTAAGTAAATTATGTTTAAGATACATACACACACAGGTACATCAGTAAGTCTGCAGCTTAATGATAAAAAAAAGAAATATTTACTTTATATAGCAATTATTTAGTTTCCAATATGACCTCATTGGAGCAATTAGCAGTGAAAATTAATCAGAGATTGAACATTATACAGTGAAAATTTCAGATGTATCAGGTGATGGACTTATTGAACCACTTGTCTATTCTTCAAAGTGTTCAATAATTTTCCATGTAATTCATATAATAAAAATGGCACATTTGAGGAAGTTTTATATTGAAGACATTTTAATTTGCCCGAGTACAATATTTGAAAGAGAGAGAGAGAGACAAACAGACAGACAGACAGACAGAAAGAAAGAGAGCAGGAGAGAGAGAGGGGGGTTCTTTTTATTTCTAAGGATGATTTGAATCTTTTGTTAAAAGAGACTTTAATGTTTTCTTGAGGAGTCATTATAGTCCATTTAACACATTACTAACAAAACTGCTATGTTAATTACAAGTGATACACAGGCAGGTAATTTGCAGATGGTAACAAGCAGGTAATTGATTAAGAAATAAGTAAGCATACATACAACATGAACAGTATTGCTTTCTATTCAAGATGGTTGTTTGTGGGGGTGTGGGGAACTGTGCTAAGTGCTTCATTTTAATGTGAGAAGTGCTTTGGATCAATTGGTTGAGTAATGTTTTAAATGAGAGAAACTGGTGCCTTTCGTTCCCAACTTCAATTTGTTCTTCTGAATTGTCTTTGCAGTTTTCATTTAAGAGCCAGAAAAACATAAATGGGTCTACAAATATTATTTGATCAGATTTTCAGCACCCACTGAAAATGCGATTGTGCACAAAGTGGAATGCAAATCAATGTTTAAAATCCCATTCTAAAAACTTGCAAAATAAACATTTTATCCATCATGATGTTCAGCTTCCTTCAGGTATATGTCAGTCTTAGAAGGAATTTAAAACAAAAACCTAGTAGATTAAAGCATTACTTTGGATTTGAAGAGCTACAAAGAACAGGAAATTTTGGAGAGCCATGATTGCCAACATTATGAAAGGGCATGGCACACAGAAGAAGTAATTGTGAATTCAACCCCCGGACCAGGCAATGCAGATTTAGACTCAGTGAAAACAGAGCAAGCAATAAATGAGCAGTTCTAAATAAGAACAAGATGAGATATCCCTGGACATGGACAGAGGAACAAGAACAATCTACCCCTGTATATTAAATAAAGTGTTAGAAAATGTTTAAAATCAGAGTAATTGTTGTTTGAAATTGCTTGAAGGTTACCTGGATGGACAAACACCTGATTAAGACGAGAGGATACAATGGCCAAAACACTAGAACAAAGATGAAGACCATAGTCAAAATGTAAATAACATCGCATTCCGGAAATTTAATAACATAGATACGATGGCCAAAACACTAGAACAAAGATGAAGACCATAGTCAAAATGTAAATAACATCTCATTCCGGAAATTTAATAAGAAATTCTAAAATAAATTAATTTATTTTTTTTTTTTTAAATCAGAGGACATTAGCAGAACTCTTTTGCAAACAATAACTGTTTATATATTCAATAGCAAGGTGTGTGACAAACTACATTTGGGTTAGCCCCACCTCTACCTGTTAACCCAGCACTTGTTACTCATCCTGACCTAGGGTGGTAGCACCTGTCAGAGTCCCAGAAATGGGCAAATAGTGAACTTCCAAACAAAAATAAAAGACTATGGGAGTATAAAAATACATTTTTTATAGTCAAAATACAAGAAAAACATTTTTATATAGCAAAATGACCAACAATAAATTTTATCTGTATTTGAAGGCATAGAATTCCACCAAGCAACCAACATGAAAGAACTCATTCATGACATTAATCCATAAAATTTCTTAAAGAAATCAAACTATATTCCAAAATATAACTTCAACAAAACTACAACATAAAACACACATATAACCACCTCTAGTAATTATTCCCACACATACAAAAGCTAAGTATCATCTACCATGTATTCAATTGTGAAAGCAGAATAACATATATCATATTTTTATTACTTCCAAGAAAATTAAATTTTGGCATTCAATGAGTCATAAGGAGTTGATATGCTGTTAAATAAACAAATCAAAATTATTGCTGGTGAAAATACAGAGCCAATAGTGGTAAACTAAGGTTTTGTCACTGAAAATTTTCTCAATGAAATGTTGTTCTTGTGATCTCTGCATCTGCTTTTGTTTTCATGGAAATAAATACAAGGCATTACTTTCAGAGCATCTTGATTGCCCAACCCATAATAAAATGGTCTCTTCTACTATCATAACAGTACAGTATAAATATCAATATCTAAATTTTTGCAACAGTTTCATCATGCATGAAACTCAGAGATCTGCTCCAGTTGAGGGACAAGAGTAATGGATAGCAGCTTGGATTGAGGAATCGGAGAGCTGAGTTCGAATTCCAGTCGAATCCATTACATTCACTTACATGCTAATACCTTTGGGAAAGGTATGAATCCCCCCCCCCTTTATGAGTAAATAGCAAGACAGACCGGGTTCTATAGACTTGGATGGTTTACCAGAGAAAGAAATGGCAACCTACTGCAGGAAAAAATATCTGCTTTGTCAGTCATGTATTGAAAGATATATGATCGCCTAAGCGTGTATCATGCATGGAACTTAAAAAAAAAGAAAAAAGAAAACATATACTATTTTATTACCACCAGTACCTAATGTGTGATAATATATAAAATGTTCTTTAAGGCAAATGTTATTCAAGACAGACATTTTGTGTCTATTAATTTTATTGATCAACTTTTCAAAATTACAAATAATCCTTCTCAGATAAAGAGGAAATTCCATCCGAAATTGTACAAAGTTTATTTTGGAAGAAATATGGTCCAAGCTATCAACTTTAAGCCATCATCAGGGTAGGTAGAGACAAATTTGTCTCAGCCTACCCTGATGATGGTAATTTCTGACAGAATTTCCTCCTTATCTGACACAAAATGCCTGTTGCATTTAATAATAATAATGTACAAATTTAAGATAAAGTATGTCTGTAAAAGGACAATATGAATAAAGACGAGAGGAAAACTTATCTTAGCTGACACGTTCTATCCTCCGTAGGATTTTATCAAAGCAAGGATTTTATTTTGTAACAAGTATTTATATAAAAGAGCAAAAATGTTATTGATTTTTTAAATATTTTTGAGTTTAAGAACACTCATAAATATTCATCTGGTCAGCTGAGACATCAGGCAAGCTATGTGGTACACAAAGTGATACAATTCAATACACGAAAGTGAGTAGATGAGGTTTTAGAAATGTTGTTTTTAGGTGTGCAAATGACTATTTAAATCAATTTAGTCTGGGGTTAATTTATCTTTTATATATATCTTGAATAACATCAGGTTTAATCATTGTCCTTTAATTTTTTAACATTTTCATAGTCATGTATCTTTGTTGGGAAAGAAGTAATTCTTTCAGGAATGGAGATATTGGAAAAAATCCAAGACACAAATTTATACTTTGATAAGATTCGATATATCCCTTTTGTGTTCATAGATAGTTTTTTTTTTACTTTTCTGCAAGTCCAGTCCTAGTCATTTATTTTATATATACCTGCTTCTGAATTAATATTATTACGGGTGTTTTTATCTCTGATCATATCCATGATGGTTTTGGATGTGCTTGTAATTATTTTGATGTCACAAATATGGACCACCCAGTGAGGATCGAACTCACTACTCAGTTGTAACTGATCTAGCAAGACATGCATGCTAATGATTACACCATATCTAAGTTTATTTTGAGTTTTTTTTTTTTTACTCACTTCACCGGCGATAATGCCACTAAGATACAAATAGCTACTGGATGTGAAAGAGAAGGTAAAGAATTTAGAAAGAACTGGAAAGCCAATCCTAAACAGCAAATAAGGGATAAACCTCTACTCCTGTTCAAAAGGTTAGGGAGGAGTGTGAATGCCAAATGATTTATTAAGTATAGTTTAGATGCGGCACCAGGCTACAAGTCTGGATCACCTACATGGCGTTCTATGTACACTATGATCACCTAGTGAGAATCAAACTATTCAGTCAAAATTAATCTTGCAAAACATGCTTGCAACAAGCTTATATACACACACACAAAACACACACATACATACATGCAACTTATTGATAAACAAGTACATAAAAAGTTGTAAAAATGTCTTCAGATATTTTTTTTTATCCCGTAACCCATAGTGCCGTGGGAGCACCATGTGTACTGCAGCCACAGTAGAAGTGGTATTTCTTGGGCAAGATAGCCTGATGGAGCAAAACCCTCTCCAGGCCAGTTTTGAGTTTTTCCTTCTCCTAGACCGGTTGCCACCCAAGGTTATAGAACCCAGTCTGTTCTGCTATTTACCATAACTGGGGGGGAGAAGAAGAGGATTTATACCTTTCCCAAGGCTATTAGCATGTAAGTGAATGTAATGAATCTGACTGGAATTTGAACTCGGCTCTCCGATTTCTCAATCCGAGCCGCTATCCATTACTCCACCGTACCTCAGATTTATATATGTTTAAACAAACTTGTATATGATTAATAGATACATATAATAAGATGTGCAAAGAAAGGTTCTGTAAAACTTTGTCAAGTGCCAAGATGAAGCTAATAATCACTTGAATTTTCTGTCAGATAATTACTAGCAGTCAATATTTCAAGTGGATACAAAACAGATTATGTAAATAAAATAAAATTTTTAATGTTCAAAGTAAATCAGATAAAATTTTTTCAAAAAAAAAAGCAAAAAAAAAGAAAAAGATAATATGAAGTAATTTATGAAAAGCATTAGAACCAATACAGACCAATATAGATTGATTGATTTTGTTTTGCTACATATCAACCTCTACAGGTTATTTAATGCCGAAATCTAAATATTTTGATTGGTTTGGTTTGGTCGATTCTATTTAGTGGCATATCAACCTCTATGGGTTATTTAATGCTGAAATCTAAATATTTTGAACAATTTTATGACTTCAAACTAAATATATTTTGAATGAATTATACTTCAACTACAGATAAAATGTATTGTTGGTAATGTTACTATAAGTAGGTATTACTAGTAATTTTACAATAAATATACATTCTTGGTATTTTTTTGTTTTATATAAAAATGTATTTTTATACTTTCATCGTGTTTTGTTTTTGTTTTTGTTTGGGAGTTTATTATTTGCCCATAGCTGGGACCATAACAAGTTTGGTTTGGTTTATTTTGTTTTACGGCATATCAACCTCAATGGGTTATTTAATGCTGACAACACTTTTAAGATAGATTCGTATGAATAGAATATTGGTTTAGATTGGTTTGATTTATTTTGTTTTACGGCATACAAACCTCACTGGGTTATTTAATGCCGACAAAACTTTTTATTGCTGGTAATATTTTGTTTTATCAAAAATCTGTTTCTGGTAATATATTTCCTTCAAAATTGTATTGCTGGTAAGAATTTTTTCAAAAAAGTATTGCTGGTAATAGTTAATATTTGCCCATAGATGGGACCCTAACAAGTGCTACCACCTCAGGTCAGGGTGGACCTGGGAACACCAGCAATTAAGAGGTGGTTCCATGCTCCTCAAAACCTCCTGATCAGAGGCCTTGCTGCTGGACGTAGTTTAACATCTTACCCAGGACGCAGATGTAGTTTAGCGTCTTACCTAGGATGAACCCTAACAAGTGCTACCACCCTGGGTCGGTAGAGACCTGGGAACAACAGTAACTAAGAGATGGTTCCATGGTCCTCAAAACCTCCAATCTCCTGATCATAGGCCTTGCTGCCAGATGTAGTTTATTGTAATACCCAGGAATATAGGTCAGCACAATGGTTATAATGGAGGTCTACATATATGAATGCTTTAATCTTCAATGGGAAGTCATTAGCAACCTCCCTAACAACACAGTTTTAATCTTCAACAGTTGAAATCTTTAATCAAGGATAGCAGCAGGTAGTTGTAAATAACCAATGTATCTTAGGAAAGTATCAATTCAAGCTTTCTCTGAACAACTCATCTTCTTCGCATTATTATTATTATTATTATTATTTTAATACTAGAAATCAACCAATACAAGGCTCAAAAAGCACTCAAGGTAGATAGTTACTGTTAAGATGATAATGATAAATGAGGTGTGTGATATGAATAAGAGGAGGTGGAAGGAAATGAGGATAAGGAAGATAGAAAAGAAATGAATCCTGATAACATTTCGATTGGTCTGTACCAGTCTTCTTCAGTATATATTCATCAAAATGAAAGAAGAAAGATACCTTTGTTGTTTTGATAATTTATACACTTGAAGAAGGTTGCAGAATGCATTGGCTGAAACATTATGAAAACAATAACAACAAAAGATACAAAGTAGAAATGTTTGAAAAAAGACTTGGTTGGTTGGTTGGTGGATTTAAAATGTTGGGTCCTTTAATGTTGAAATTGGGCTTTCTCTTTTGTTTTAATATTTCAGTCTATAAGCATGTACTTAGTTCAGGGATAGGTAAATATTGGTAATTTATATTCAAGTTTGGAAGTATTTGCTCAGTAGATTGCCAATTTTAAAGGGTTTTATCTCACTGCAGGGATGTAGTAGGTATACTCTGCCAACAAGTCAGGTAGTTTGGTAATAGGTAAATATTGGACATTTAAATTTAAGTCTATAAGCATTTACTTAGTTCATAAATAGGTGGATATTGATTGTTTACATTTAACTCTATAAGTGTTTAGTTTGTTTGAAAATTGGCAAATATTGACTGTTTATATTTGAGTCTGGGAGAAGATGATACATACATTTTTAAATATCAGAACAATATTAGGAAAATTAATGACAAAGTAGAAAAATCTTTTACAATTTGCATAAGAATGACATCTCAAATTTATGAATAAATCATACAGATGCTTACTGGGATTTCTTCCTAATGAATAAAAATTAATAACTTCTCGGTCACATCTGATATATTTTTGTTTGTGTTTTGAAGTCAAAATACTACAATCACTTGACTGTATCCTTTTTGTGTGTCAACACTATTTTTACTTTGTGAACTCTTGCTTCATTACTGTTGCTCTATCTAGTTTTGTCTTATATATATATATATATATATTATTATATATAAGACATTTTTTTGAGAGCATTATATATATATATATATATATATATAATGCTCTCAAAAAATTCCGGTTTGAACACTGTTGAGTGATAGGGTAATTTTAAAAAGCAGCCATCTCTGCTAACGCAATGCTCTTTATTGAAAATGAATTGAGCACTATGTCTGTCTGGCATTTGTTCACGTTCATAAAAAAATAATATGCTAGAATTTCCCTATCTCTCTGCTGTGCACTGATAGCTCAGGGGTAGAAACTCTGACTGATGCCAATTCGGTTGGGTTTCGATCCCGGCTTGAAGCAATTGGATGTCTAGCTGCATTAATGAGCTGTGATACAGTGAAACAGGCCTGTATGTGGATTATATATATATATATTGTGTGTATTTAGGCAGCATTTTTTCATTAATACATGTTTCATTAAATAATATAGATAAGTGTTGTCTATATATTTTATGTAAGTTTTTTTCATATAGTCTGATAATCATAATAACATTATCATTAAACAATGAAAGAAAATCACAATATTGATACATACTTTTCTTTAATCCAATCTAAGCTTTCGGCTTACATTTGAACAAAATAAACTATGAAATCTCCACAAATATCCTTAAATGCATATAATTAGTAACAGAATCCATTGGTTCATACCAATGGCTTTCCATACTCAATACTCATCGGATTCACTCTCGCCTGGTCATGTGTGACGTCATGAGCTGTTGTGCGATTTTCGCTTTCGGCGTTTTATATGCACGTGTTTATCGTTGCTTGGAAATCATCCATGTAAACAAATAATACTATCATCAATTTCTTGTTCGTGTATTGCATAAATATATTGTGTAATTGTCATCTTTGATAATGGCTTATGTAAGCCGAAAGCTTAGATTGGATTAAAAAAAAGTATGTATCAATATTGTGATTTTCTTTCATTGTTTAATGATAATGTTATTAAGATTATCAGACTATATGAAAAAAACTTACATAAAATATATAGACAACACTTATCTATATTATTTAATGAAACATGTATTTATATATATATATATATATATATATATATATATATATATATATATATATATACACAGACACAGTTTGCTTAGTATTATTTTGCCCAGTTCTTTTTCATTCTTTTGTTATGGTCTATTGGAAACTTTGTCAATTTTTGTTTGTTGGTCATTTTTGCCAATTACCCTACAATTAATTACTGTCATTAAATTCCCCAATATTTGAGTCTATAAGCATTTACTTAGTTTGAGGATTGGTAGATACTGGTCATTTATATTTGACTCTGTAAGCATTTGCTTAGGCTTTCTTTTTGAGATAGGAAAATATTGGTTGCTTATATTTGAGACTGTATATATTTGCTTGGGTTGGGGAGAGGTAAATAGTGGTTGTTTATATTTAAGTGGGCCCCTTTTGAATGGGTCTTACTTCTCTGCATGGGATTCAGATGTATATTTGATGCCCCATTGACAGGTCTAAAAAAAGCTTGGAATATTAATGACTTTACTGAAACTTATAGACAAGGCCAAATATCTTATAATCAACTCAAGTTATAAGATATGAACAAATTACAAGGAGCAGGAGGCTTATGTCCACACCACATTGAAAAACTGGTTCCCATACAATCATCAAAGTTAAGCAATACTGAGCCTGGTCAGTACCTTGATGGGTGACAATTTGGGGATACCAGGCGCTGGAAGAATGGATGTGCAGGTGATTCAATAGATAATAGCTTGGAATTCTTAATTGGAGACCTGGGTTCCAATTCTTGTTGGGTTCATTATATTCATTTAGATAAGGTATAAATCCACTTCTCCTCTCACCTATGGGTTAAATAATAAGACCTGTATTACTAAACCATTATTATTTTTTTTTAAATTCTTACAATCTAAAAATATTTTCTGGTTTTAAATAAGGGTTGATAAGCTGTAGAAAATGGATCAATCAATCCAAGAAACAGTCATTGATTGTAAAAGAAAAAAAAAATCAATTTTCAGATTCCAAAATAGCATTCTAATTGAAATGATAAAATTATTCCACAAAATATTTCCTGTGAAAATCTCTCAATTATCAAATGAGAATCACAAATGTTCCACTCTGAGAGAATTTAATATTTCTTAATTCCGTTGCTCCCACAGGTAAACACCAGAATCTCATTGCATTCCTCACAGGAAATTGCAGAAAGTTTTACACTTGATATTTAATGCCAAAAAATCATTTTGCCCACGACATTCGACAGCTGCTTTGGTTAAAATTTTACATCATGATTAACTGACCTTGAATAAGAAAAAATCTGCACAAAACCATCTACTGGACTTGGGGCCACCCTTCCTAGCCCAAATAAAATCAATCACAGGTAATGCTTTAATACTTCCCTTCTCTTTTCTGTCAGCTAGTTGACCAAGTTCATCTACCTTTTGACTGAGAAAATTTGTATCTTAAAGATAATCCTCTTAAATTAGCAGGATAAAATAGACAAAACCCAATGAATATATTTTAATCATTTCACCCCAAGCAAGGCAATAAAGCCACCCAGATGCAAGGGGTTACTGAGTGTTAAAGAATATGAGAAAAAAAATACTATTAAAAAATGAACAATAAAAGAACAAGAATTAAGAAGACAGTAGATAACAATTGACATTTCATTTAAAGTCTTGAAGTTCAAAGTTGACTGGGAAGCAA
Source organism: Acanthosepion esculentum (assembly GCA_964036315.1). Taxonomy (NCBI): domain Eukaryota; kingdom Metazoa; phylum Mollusca; class Cephalopoda; order Sepiida; family Sepiidae; genus Acanthosepion; species Acanthosepion esculentum. Next base: position 57,070,169 of record OZ038509.1, on the reverse strand, counting down.
GAAATGCGATAGAAGAAACTGTTAACATAGAACCTACGGTTACATCTAGCAATATCGACTGTAAAATGAGACATTATTATAGTGGATACTTGCATTTGAAATAGACACCACATTTTTATTTTAAACAGTGTGTATTGCATCTATGGGCCATACATTTGAGAATTCTTAATAAAGAAAAAATGTTCTCCAGTAGTGATAAAATATGTCCTCCTTTGTAGGGGAAACCACCATTATCTCGATCGACTACAGAGAGTGCCACAGTTCAGAAAGACATGGCCGGCAGAATGAGCACACTCTACCATTGTATATTAAATAAATGGTTGAGCTTGAAATTCCCTGAAGGTTAGCCAGACTGGGTGGGAGAGAACAATGGCTAAAATGTTGCCATAGTAACAAAGCAGAGGACATCAGTTTGAATGTAAATAAAAAGCCTCAGAAATAAAACATCTGCTGTGATTGTTATCTTGTAATTAATAATTAAAACAAAGAAGAACTTCTGGAAAAGACCTTTGTATGAGGGAGTGTCAAAGTTCTCAGCTTGATCCCCCTTGCCAAAATCATATCAGCATCTGGTTCCCCCCACCCCAAAAAAATCCATGTCCTAATACAGTCATGGGAAAACTGCACCCTCAAACCACATGTGGCCAATTTGGCCTTCTGAATGGCACACTTAGTTTAATGAGGAAAATAATGTTTATTAAAATTTTGTGCTTTGTTTAATTCTCACTTGTTCACTCAGGTTTTCTCTCACACAAAAGTTTGAGAGAAGCTGGTGTAAAAGGGAAATAACTATTAGAGGCTTGAGTAACCTCCCTTACTTAATAATGCTTATTGTGTTGTGGGTAGAGTTCAACTAAAACACATACTATTTACATTATTTACAGTGTTCGAACTGTTTTTCATCATCTTTATTGTCATATTCCCAATGTTTTGGCCACCGTACACTCCGGCCTTCTTCAGGTGATTGGAATTTCAAACTGAACCCTTTATTTCATCCACCAGGGTAGATTGTTCTAGTTCCATTTGCCATGGTTCTTCTGGATGTCTCAGTTATCTCCCTTTAACTCAACTCTCTAAGTTTTTGTTCACCACTGAGACATCTGGTTCAATTCAAAATTCCAAACACTCGAAGAAAGCCGAAGCATAAAACGGAATATGACAATAAAGATGAGGACAACAATGTAAATAATGTAAATAATTAAAACACCTCATCTCAGAAATAGACAGACAGATAAAACATGTAAATAACAATCATTAAGTATGACCTTTCTTGAAATTTTTAATCTTTTGTCGACAGTGACGTTCTCAGCATTTTAAAACATTGTTGATTTTCATTAAAAGGAAGATCACACGTGTAAAAATAATTTTTCCTTTAAAAAGATATTTTTTTGTATTTTCCAATGAATAAATCAGAAACAAATCACACACAACAGCATATGTTCATCCCAATGTCATCATTGATAATATTATACCAAATCTTCCATTTTTAAATTCCAGAAAAAATATTTTCTCCAAATAAAAGATAACTTTTCCCCTATTCCTATGGTAGATGCTTATGCGGGTGATCTTCTGTAGTGAAAATGGCTGCTTTATTTCAATGAAAATTTCATTTTTTTTTTTGTTGTGTGGCCTGCCTTATGATGTGCTATATCTCTTGTGACCCATTGATTGGAAAAGGTTGCCCATGCCCGTGATAATATCTGAATGAAAAAGATTTAACACATCATAAAATCTACAGTCTGTGGCAAAAGTAATTCTCCCCTTTTTTTTTTGAGCCGAGATGTATAGAACCACCCACCAGGTCTTTTTCTTGTAAGGTGTATTGAAAGATCTTGTTTACAGGCTCAAACTGAAGACAATTCCTGAATTAAAAAAAGCAAGTTTTCTAAACTTAATGTACGAGGGTCATTCAATAAATAAGTTGAATTTTTCGGTATAAGGACTTCTAATACAGATAGAAGCTTACTTTTTTTAATTTTTTTTTGTTTTACTTCTTTTTCACATGGATTTAATTTCTTTTGCAGATTAAAAAAAAAAAAAGAGAGTTTTGGCGATTAACAAAGATGGCCGACCAAGAAGCATGCTCCAGGATTGAACAGCGGTCAGTTATCAAGTTTTTGGTTGCTGAAGGATGCAAACCAGTTGAAATTCATAGGAGAATGTCAATGGTGCCACATGTTTTAGCCAAAAAAATGTCTACAAGTGGGCTAAATTGTTTAAAGAAAACGGAGCAGTGTTGAGGATGAAGACAGGCCTGGGAGGCCTACAGAAGTGAAGTCTCCTGAGGTGATCAAATCAGTCAATGACCTCATTCAGTCTGACAGAAGGGTGACAGTGGATGACATTGCAAGGATTTTGAGCTTATCTGTTGGGACAGCGCACAAGGTCAGCTGCCGGTGGGTGCCAAAGATGCTTACTGCAGAGCACAAACAGCACAGCAGCCCAAACAATGCAGACCATCAACGAGCTGGGCTGGGGACTGCTCCCTCATCCCCCTTACAGCCCAGACCTTGCCCCTTCAGACTTTCACCTGTTTGGTACCTTGAAAGCATTTACGAGAGGCATGAAGTTTAAAAGTGACAATGAGGTCAAAAGTGTTGTGAGCGACTGGCTGAGACATCAATCCAAAGATTTTTACGGTGAGGGAATACGGAAGCTTGTATGGGAAAAGTATGTGACAGTGCTGGGAGACTACGTTGAAAAATTAAAAGAAAAGTAAGCTTCTATTTGTATTAGAAGTCCTTATACCGAAAAATTCACCTTATTTATTGAATGACTCTCGTAGAAATGTATCAAATGATTTGTAGAAGTGTTGCTGATCGGTTTCAGAGTTGTATTAAAGAGGAGCATTTTGAAAATGTTAAGTGGTTTGTTAATCATAACAAATCATTATCTGTCTATATTTCTGAGATGAGGTATTATGTACATTTATTTACATTATTCGGACTATTGTCCTCATCTTTGTTGCCATATTTATTACAACGTTTCGGTCGTTTATACGCTCCGGCCTTTTTCAGGTGATTGGAATGTCGAACTGAACCGTCAAGGACACATGGCACAGTGGATAAAGGTGTTAATTAGATCCAGTGACAGGATCCAAAGAGTGTGAGTTCAATACCCAGTTAAGGCAGTGGAGAACTTTCATAGGGAAATTAACAGGAGATAACTGATAACTGACATCCATTAAACATGGCACGTGGAACTAGAACAGTCTACCCCAGTGAGCGAAATAAAGGGTTCAGTTCAACATTCCAGCCACCTGAAGAAGGCCGGAGCATACAACGGCTGAACGTTGTAATAAATATGGCGACAAAGATGAGGACAATAGTCCGAATAATGTAAATAATGTATATAACAAATCATGTTTTGATGTGACAATACTCATAAATTTTCTTCAACCACTGCGATTTATTTTTGTTTAATAAATGTTAATAAATAAAAAAAGGGAATTACTTTTGCCACACCCTGTATACTACATAGAAAGAACTTAAATTATAGAACACATGTTACTTAATATATCAGGCAATAAAATAAAATCATGTAAAATCTATGCTGTGGTTGTCATCCTTATGAATTACTCAGAAAGAAATGACACTTCCAAAAGTGTGTGTGTGCTATTTTATGTCATACTAGCAGTATAACCTGTCTTCGACCAGGTGTTTCATTACTGGGAATTTTTACCATTCAGTTGGAGCAGGTTAAGTTTAAAATCAGCCCACTTGAAAATCAATCTTAGTAACAACAACCGGGTGCAACTAAGGCACATAACAATTTGAATGGGGGCGGGGCTGAAAGGGCTGTTTTTGTGTTCTCAATCTTGCAAGGAAGGAACCTCTTCCATGGACCATCATAATAAGAAATATACGATAATTCTTATTTATAATATAATTTTTTTTATAATTCTATTAATCTTTTGTGTTAGATTTCAACTCTCTAAATTCATTGTATGTTGATTTTTACAGACATTAAATTTTGCCTTTGATTTTTGTGCAAAGTGTAAAAAAAAAATCAGTTTTTTTTCGATTTTTCACCTTCAAGGTTGTAATTTTTTCCAGCCAATTTGGACTCAAAACCGGCACTGAAGATTTATCTATCAAGCAAAAAAAATTTCATCAAAATCAGATGAAAACTGTGGAAACGCATAAACAACATCTGATCACAAACACGCACAGACACATTTTGAGAATTATAGATATAGATAGAGGAAAAATAAAAATGACAAAATTACTGCGTAGATCACAATCTTTATTAATTAGTAAGAAGGGACTATGTTTTATTTAATGCCTCGTAGAAGGAAAAGATTAAAATACTTTAAATAGATGAAATCTCTACTGTGATCACTATCTTTATTAATTAGTAAGAAGCACAAATTAGAAAATCAGTTAGCTGTTTGGTTACTGCCTGTGTTCTTAAGCTCTATGCTTGTATCAAGGATTCTTTTCACCTTTGCCAACTATATGCAGAACTCTGCTTTTAGTTCTACAATAAATTTATGTGTTATTCGACACCAGCAGATTTTTTGGTTTTTTAAATAAATTCATCCCAAGCAAGGTGATAATGTTATTAACATGCAAGGGGCTACTGGGAGTGAAAGAGAATGAAAAGAGTTTAGAATGAACCAGAAAACCCAATCCTAGACCTGTTCAAAAGACACAGGAGGAGTGCGAACTTGTTGGCGACGAGTAGAATGTATTAAGTTTCTTTATCTAGAGTGTTGGAAATTATCAGAAGGATTTGGTTGTTGGGCTGGTGTGTTCTAAACATTCATCCTCAACAATAAAAATGTTTAAAAATATGAAACACAACAAGGCAATAATTCAATTCAAATAATACACACATTTATATACAATTAAACAATATTTACAACAATGTTTTTATGTTGTCGAAAAGTTGGTGTGTTTAATGTTGTTTGTATTAAAATATCCGGATTGTTCTAGTGTTCAATATATTCGTGTAATATTACAAGTTATGTTAGATTGAGTTTTCGGTAAATTAATTGTTCATTTAAGGTTCAACATGAATGTGTATGCAATTATTTACGTACTGTTCTTTTGGTTAAGTCAATTGAAGTTGCGTACCCTTAACTGTAGTTAAGGCTTTAGTTCGATCGTAGTTTTTTACTTATTTAGTAGTGAATATTTTCTTGTTCACTTTACGTAAGCAAAGTTTGTTTAAAGTTCGGAAATATTTCTTGGTCACAGAGGATTATTCGAGCCAGATGTCGATGAGTCAGTGGTGTTCTTTTTGCGCGGGAAAGTTATTGTTTCGAGTAGCGTAGCTTAGTCTGGCATCTCTCTGTGTTCGATCTGCTGACTGACTTGGTCAGTCAAAAATCTTCCTTTTATAAGTTCTCGGGTATCAAAATCGGCTCCGAGGGTTTTGCCGCAATTTACTTATTTTCACGTGAGCTTTCGAATTTTCGAGCTGTAAGCCAATAGAATTCTCTGATTGGAAATATGAAGTTTTTATTGGATAAGCTTAATTTTACGTGGGTGTAAAGAATAGATTGTTCCCACAGCAGCGGTGTTAAAATAACATGGACGATTCCACAAACTGAATGATAGGAAAACCTACCTACTTCTATTGAGGAGATGAAAAAAAATGAAAATAAATAATTAGTAAATAAAATTTCAGATTTTAGATTTCAGAGACGTTAGAAGTATAGAGCTGAAGTAGACCTGAAACCCAATCCTAAACAGGAAACAAAGGAAAAACTGCTAATCATGTTAAAAAAAATCAAGGAGGAGTGTGAATCGGGCAATATGTGAACCTAACTACTACTATGTGTAATTACAACAGACCATTGTTGTTTGCACTGATTCTTTGTACCGTAGTCATCTGTCCCCTCCCCATATTCTGGAAGCCATCTTTGCGCAGTTGATAATGTTCACCATCATTTCTATTGAATATATCTTCAATAAGATCATGTATAGGCAAATAAATGGGATAGCTATGGGTAACCATTTGGGGCCAATGATGGCAAATATATTTGTTGGTTTTTACAAGCAAGATTTACTTGTACACATTAAAGGACCCAATTATTATGTTACTAATATATCGATGGCATCATCTGTCTGTTCAATAATGAAGTTGAGGCTTGGAGTATTCCATCAAGCACTTAAGCAAAAAAAAAAAAAATAAGCAACCTCTGCATAATTGTTATGTAATGTAATTTAGGTATTTACTAAGTTTGACCTGGCACAAGGCCACAAGTATGAGGTACAAAGAGAGGATTAAACTCAATATACAATAATAAAGGTTGAGCTTGTTAACCATTACCCAAGACAAGGTATCCAATTGCATGTCTTCGAGAATCAAAAGATTAAAACAGTAGATCTTGTAAAACTTCTGCTGTAATTGTTATCTTTGTTAAAAAGTGAATAGCTATTACAGGCTTGTTAGTCATTACCAAAGACAAGATATTCAGTTGAATGTCTTTGAGAATGAGAACATTAACTTAGTAAATCTTGTAAAACTTCTGATGTAATTATCCTTTTCAACTTCTAAAAAGTTTATATGGATGCACCTCACCAGAGCCTGGATGCTGGTCTCTCTGAACGAGCTCTAACAGCTCAGTGTGTGTGTGAGTGGGGAGACTGACTGGTCACAGTCAATGCCTTGAAAACCAAACTAGTGATGTTCCACCATCACTGGGTGAACCCTGAAAGGTATTCTTTCGGGGAGGTCCCATGCATCTACTGGGACATGCTTAACCCAGACCTCAAGTTGAACTATATATATATATATACAATCCATTGTTAAAAATTTTGAAAAAATGGTTGGTTCCTTCAACCAAAACTGGAATAATGTTGTCATATATGAGCAAGAGCTGTTCAGTCTTTACTTTATTGAAACAGGAAAGTAAAGAGTGGACAGCATCTTTGCGTCCTTGTGGGTGATTATTTTCATCCCTACAACCCCTTTCCCACAAATGAATTATTGCAAGCCTCTCTGTTGCTATTTCCATGGAAAGTGTTTAGACAAAATACATTCTTTAGTTCCAAAAGTTCTAACCTTCACAGCTAAAACCCACCAAGCCACACACATCGTCGTGAACCACTCTCATTTCCTTTGTATTCCATTGGTTTGATGTCAGTTGCAATCTTCAGTAACTGAGAAGGGAAGGACATATCTCATGCCTAAAATAATTACTAATTTCCTACTGGTGCTAGAATTCACTGAGTCCAAGCCAGAATTTCACAACAGGCAAGCTGTCTCTACTTGGAAGATTGGTGCTACATAGTCTTCTTACCAATACCTCCTGAAACCTATATATCTCATGGGACAATAGCCTAGTGGATTAAAACACTGGCTTGTTAATTTAGTTACATAGTGAGTTCAATCCCAGGATCAGGCATCGTTTATATGGATTCAGTAGAAATGGGGCTAGCAATAACTTACCAGTACTAAATAAGAACCAGACAAGATATACCTAGACATGGACAGTGGAACAAAAACAATCTATCCCTGTAGACTAAATAAAGGGTGCAGTTCAAAATTTTCTGGATCAATATACACCTGATGAAGGCCAGAGAGCACAACAGCTGAAACATTGTGATAATAGCAATATAGATGAGGATAATAATCTGCATGTAAATAATGACACCTCCTCATCCCAGAAATCCAGAACATTGTGATAATAGCACCAGAGATGAGGACAATAGTCTGCATGTAAATAATGATACCTCCTCATCCCAGAAATCCAGAACATTGTGATAATAGCACCAGAGATGAGGACAATAGTCTGCATGTAAATAATGATACCTCCTCATTCCAGAAATCCAGAACATTGTGATAATAGCACCAGAGATGAGGACAATAGTCTGCATGTAAATAATGATACCTCCTCATTCCAGAAATCCAGAACATTGTGATAATAGCACCAGAGATGAGGACAATAGCCTGCATGTAAATAATGATACCTCCTCATCCCAGAAATCCAGAACATTGTGATAATAGCACCAGAGATGAGGACAATAGTCTGCATGTAAATAATGATACCTCCTCATCCCAGAAATCCAGAACATTGTGATAATAGCACCAGAGATGAGGACAATAGTCTGCATGTAAATAATGATACCTCCTCATTCCAGAAATCCAGAACATTGTGATAATAGCACCAGAGATGAGGACAATAGTCTGCATGTGAATAATGTCAATAATGATAACTCCTCATCCCAAAAATTCAGATATAAATTACCTATACTCATCTTTTGCCATAATAAATTTAATAAATACCAACGACTAAGATGAGAAATGTCATTAGAATAATAGCAAAGATTAAAATAGATCTTGCAAAACCTCTGCTGTAATTGTTTTTCTACTAATTGCTAAGAAGTGAATAGCTATTGCAAAAGACTTGTGCCTGTGCACTATTTAATATCTTACAGAAGGCAAAGATTAAAATACGTAGAATAGGTGGAATCTTTGCATTGATCATTGTCTCTACTAATTACTAAGAATGAAATGAAAGGTGATTTCTTCTGTGTTATTCAATGTTTTATTGCAAGTAAAGATTAAAATTTTTGCAGCAAATTCTGTTTCATAGTAATTCTTCTATGTACTATGCCCTTCCAGCATGTGGTTGATCATGGCTCTCCACACTTCTATCCTTTGTAGCTCTTAGTAAATTTGTCTTTTAGCTATCTCTCCTAATCCTTGATCTGCCAACCATTTGCATAAACGTGTTGCTATTGTTGTTGTTCTATGTGCTAGGTCCCTTCAGGATATGGACAACCATGGCTCTCCACAATTTCCTGTTCTTTGTAGCTCATAGAAAATTTTCTCTTTTTCCTATCTCTGTTAACCCTTGTACTGACAACCATTGACACAAGTTCATTAGTTATGTTATGCGCTACTTTCCCCTGTCCATCTTACTTTTAATAGGTCCTATGAGTGTCAAATTTTCTAATCCCACTTTCCTCATTATGTGCTCTAGAAATTTCAACTTGCACTTTCTGAAGCTAAGTAAAAGTTTTATCTCTTGTTTCCTGTTTTGGGTTTCCAGTTCTTTCTAAAACTTTCTCATTCTCTTTCACTACCAATAACTCCTTGCATCTTAATGGCATTAGCACCTTGCTTGGGGTGAATTGATTGAAAAAAAAAAAAAAAAATTATTCTGTTATCAACCCTCTCCAGAAATCAGTTGGTTATTTGTGTCCCTTTTGTTTACATTTTCTCAAAAACGTTATCATTGCTCACAAGTTCAGTCCTTGGCATCCACATTTCTGTTGCGTCAAGTCTCTTCTTCATCTGTGAGTAAATTGCCACATAAGAAGATTGATATTACATAACTTGTTTGAACAAGACCAGTACACTCAAACCTTCAGTCACAATGACATGTGACTTTGCTAACACAACCACCGAGGGATAATTCTGTCTATCCAATTGCACTCACAAGACTTGGGTCAACCTGTGATATAGTTTTCAGACACCTTCCAAAGGTGCTGCTCACTGGGATTGCCTTCTCAGACTGATAACATCAAGAAGTCACCCTCCTGATTGATCATGGTGAGATTCGATACAGAGTATCATGGTCAGAAAGTGAACATTCTAACCAGTTCACCATGTACCAATTGATTAAACATGTTTTTATTTTATTTTTTTAACTAATTCAACCAATACAAGCACAAAAGCCACTCAAGGTTGAGGGCTACTAAATATGGTTGTTACCCAGAAATCAAAGCAGCAGAAATTCTTCTCAAGCCAGAAACATCATGCCTAAGCATGTTTGCTCATCTTTGGAGGACTACAGGAACCATTACAAGAAGTGAAGACACAACGGTTACAGGTAAATGTTAATGAAACCTCTTCATTTCGACATTTTTGTGAGTAATGAATTGTTTTCTACCCTAAAAAACCAAAAGCCAAGGACAAAACATTGTAAGTCTTTTACTATTCTATCACTATATTCCATGACAAATGTTCTGATGAGCCACATTCCATATACACTGAGATGAACCATCCCATTTGTTTTGTATTCCATTAATAAGGAGGAAGTTTGACTGACAGATTCTTCCCAAGAACTGCTACTTTGTGGAAGATGCTCCCAAGAGGATGCTTGTTATGATCACCTGAATCTTAACCTCTTCAAGTTTGGAGTTAACCGTTATCTTTCCCACAAACCACACTTCTTACTGCCTACTCTTACCACTCATACAACCACATTGAGTAATCCTCTATCTTGAGTGGCTCTTGGACCTTATACTGAGTAAACATTAGCTAAAAAAAAAAAAACAGCCTAGGCAGGAAATTTAACCTGCCTCAATACATTAATTCAGTTCCAGATATTTCTTGGTGGATCCTCTCACCATGTTCAATGCTGATGCTGTCCCATTCTTGGACATGCTGTTAACAATGTTGACTATTCAGTTATCAGATGTTCAGCTTGATGAAACCCAAGAAATGTCCTTTTTTAGACTAACATGAATGAATTCTATGTAACCAGTGCAAATGGATATTAATTTCCTATTAATATAAATTCTACCTTGAATACATAATCATATCTAGTAAAAAAAGAACAAAAAAAGAAACCTTGACATGCTTGAGCAATTCTGATTATAGATTTTGAAATGGCATACTTGATATTGTCTCATCTAGAATTAGATGTCTGAATAGCAGATGAAATGTTTGGTATTTGTTTCCCTAGTGTTATTAATATAAAACAAAAGGTTCCTTAATCATGAAAATGCATTGGCCAAATGATTTTTACTATGAAAATGCACTGGCCAATGATTTTTACTATGAAAATGCACTGGCCAATGATTTTTACTATGAAAATGCATTGGCCAATGATTTTTATTATGAAAATGCATTGCCCAATGATTTTTACTATGAAAATGCACTGGCCAATGATTTTTTTTTTTTTATGAAAATGCATTGGCCAATGATTTTTATTATGAAAATGTATTTCCCAATGATTTTTATTATGAAAATGTATTGGCCAATGATTTTTACTATGAAAATGCATTGGCCAATGATTTTTATGATGAAAATGTATTGCCAATGATGTGGCATTATGGTTATTTGATGCTGACTAGCACAAACTCATCACATGTGTCATACTCTATTGGAAACTCCAATTCTTTAACAAACAGAAGTGCTCACTTTGATATCCACAGCTCATATGACAAAAACAGACTTTAATTTCATCTGGCCTTTTGTACCCACTTCCAGAATACCATCTCAAAATGCCAGGCTCATAAAACATTTTCTGACCAATCAGAAAAAGACCAACATGATTTTCACAGCATCTGTTTCTGAGTTACTGACACACTGTAAAGCCAACGTTAATTTAACCCATGAAGGCCAGACTTGACTACCGGATTGCTCAGGCCATCAGCAGTGATGCCAAGTTGCTTCTATCAACAGCAATGTCTTTGTCCAGTGACGAAACCAACAGCAGCAGCAGAGACTAACTCTTGGTCACTACATTGTAATAATTTGTAGAATATTTCTCCCACAAATCTATCTCACTCAACTACATATGCATGTTGATCAATTCTCTCAGATGTCTATCTCGACTACTACCTTGTATTATACCTCAATTGAACTCTCAGTCCCCCATGACTGATATACGAAATCTAGCTTGGAAAATCAAAGCTTGGAAATCACAGGGAAAATAAAAACTCTTATCTCAACCACATTGTTGTTTTTTTACTTACACTTCTTTTGTTAACTGTAAAGTCCACCTTTACACATAAAGTGTGTAAATACTGTTCTAATGTTCTATATATCCAAGCACCTTTGACTATTCTATTCAACATTATCAAGGAAGTTTTTAAAAATGTATTTCTTTTTAACTGAACATGTAGATTTTTATATATTTCTATCTATAGAGATGGGAACATTTTCTTTTTTCTAAACTCGCTCAGCACATTGTGGGCATGTCCATAGTTGATATTATTTAACACAGCCACAATGGGCTGATAGTGTTTGAAAAAAGACTTTCTGATTATTATAGATACACATATAAAAATTTATATAAGTTGTAAGAAAATCCTTGATAATGGCTAATGGAATAGCCAAAAGCACTTTTCAGTCAGTACCTGATGATTGCATTGTGCATGAAACTCAGAGTTGTGCTACCAATGAGGAAAAAGTGTATATTATTGACATAAATTTTATCCTTATTATACCACAAGCACTATTTTATTAGCAACAGCACTCAATTTACGATATTATATATATATATATATATATATATATATATATATTTAAAGACATTTATATTATGTTTAACGTTCTTTTTATAGATACAAGTATTTAAGCAAATACTCTGTTTTATAATAAACAGTATTAAATAACATTTACCGGCCTGAATGTCCGAGAAATTTTCATAGAAAATTTTCGCTCTCTGACAGGAATCGAACCTGTATCCTATACGGAACCATCATTTCGCGTGATGTGCCTTAACCTTTCGGCCACAGATGAGCGTCTGGTTAGCAAGGTCGATTTTACTATCTTTAAACTTAAATGATGGTTCCGTATAGGATACAGGTTCGATTCCTGTCAGAGAGCGAAAATTTTCTATGAAAATTTCTCGGACATTCAGGCCGGTAAATGTTATTTAATACTGTTTATTATAAAACAGAGCGTTTGCTTAAATACTTGTATCTATAAAAAGAACGTTAAACATAATATAAATGTCTTTAAATAAATTGTCGGACTATGTCCAATTCTAAAATATATATATATATATATATATATATATATATATATATATGGAAAGAGAGAGAGAGAGAGAGAGATTATAGTTGAAGATGTAGATCAAATATGGATCAGAATCTGACAGGATGATAAAATAAAAGAACAAATAGGAAACATATCAATCTAACATGTTTCACTTTTATCGAAGCTTCATCAGAGAATGAGAGAAAACAGTGCTATTTTCAATTATGTTTCGGTCTGTCACATGTATTAAAACTATGGATAATTCTATGTGAATGTAAGTTTGTGAAGAATTTTTTATGTTTAAATGGGCATGAATGGTAATGTGTATTTGTAATTCAGTGTGTTTGTCTAGTAGGGGTTTTTATCTTGCTTTCTGTGTGACCCACATTCACAGCAGGAACGTGCAGGTTCTGATTTTATGGCTTACTTCTTTAGGAATGTATTCTTTGTATTAGATATAAGTTAGATTCTTTAAGAATGGATTCAAAGAAAGATGGCGATGTAATGTAATGTTTTAGGTGTCTGTTTATAGTTGGCATTAATGTTATTATTTTGTTTTTAATGTATTTTCTCCTTAGAGAATTATGTTCTTTTTTAAATTAGGCTGGCATTAGTGAAATCAAAGTTATGTCCAGCATCATTTCAATGCAAAACGAGAAAGTTAGATTGATTGCTCAAATGCAAGTCTCTCTTGTGTTCATAGATGTGGGCTTTTAGATCACATCCCTAGTATTAGGGATGACTAATTTGTTTGGGAGTTTAGTGGAAAGAGTGTTGGAGGCCAGGATTATGAATTTTGTGTAATTTTTGTTAGAAGTGTTATTGGTGGTGTCCTTTTTGGGGGTTTTGTGGATTTTGTCAGCATTTTTTTTGCATTGAGGATAAATTGATGTGGGTAGTGGAGAAGTTTGAAACTTTTCTCAATATATCTCTCTTCTTCATTTAGGTATTCCCAGCTGCATATCCTAAGGGCTCTAAGGTTTTATTTTTGGTTGTGGTGGGAATAGAAGTTGATTAGATCATTTTGTTTGTTTGTTGGTTTATGATATATCTTTAAATCTAATTTCTCATTGTTGCATATTAATATATCAAGAAAAGGTAGAGAACTGTTTATTTCAAAATTGTGTGTGAATTCAATGATAGGTTCAACCTTGAGTTTCAGTATTATGGTGTAATAGGTCTATTTGGTATGATGTGCCTACATGGACTGGATTCTAAAAAAACACAAATGAGAACATCACTGATAGGTGACATCATAGGTAAGACAAATTTTTGCTTGAAGAGAATAGTTGCGAAAGAGAACAAGCAGGGGTTTGCTCATAGGACAATATGACAGCCAGTTGTCTCATGTTTTGAGACAGGATTTTATCATTATTCTATATATTAAGATTTGGAAAATGATCATCTAGCATCCAGAAGTGGACAAATTTGCTTAATCTAAGATCCATATAAAATAAACTTCAGCTGTTTGAAATGCAAAAGACACAAACATTCAATCTCTAAGCATTGCTGATTGAAAATAATTTAATGCCTCTCCTTTCAACCATTCTTTCACACAAGAACAATGCCAGGTAAATAAAGCTGGAACTTCTTTTTTCTTATTTACCTTTTATATAAATCATGATGAGACAGGAATCTCAGGTAACATGTGCATGACCTAAAATTCTCTTGTTAACTGGGGTAAGAAATGGCTTGTTAATTTTAACACCCACCAGAACAAAACTGCTCTCTTTTAATCATCTTAGAGGAGCTTATTGCATGGCTGATGCTAACCTCCTGGAGTGTGACTCACTACACCTTCTTGGGCTAACTTTCCTGCTGAAATGGAAAGATTATATTGAATCAATTACTAAGTCTGCTGCTAAGAAAATTGGTTCACTGTGTCATGCGGGACAATTTTTCTCCCTAGAATTTATCTTACAAATTTATAAGTCAACCATTCTGCTAAGTATTCAGAGATTCATGATAAACTCTAAAGAAGAATCTGTAATGTTCTTGCTCTGGACCTGACATCTTAGCTCCAATCATTTCCCAGTACAGTAATGTACATTCCCTGTTTATAATAAATAAATAGGGAAGGTAAAAAAATATTTTCATGTTAACTGTACTGATGAGCTTTTCTCTTTGGTACTTCAACTTTATGAATTTAAGCAAAGTACTAGATTGGTAGCTAGGTGTCATCCTTTTACTGGTGAAATGGCTAGATATAAGTGTAAATTCTATGTTAATAGTTTCTTCTATCACACTAATGGAAATATCTTCTGACTTTTTGCTTCCCAGTCAATTTGGATCTTCAAAAATTTAAATGCGATGTCAATCATTATCTTCTGTCTTATTACTTCCAGTTATTTTATTGTCCTCTCTCATTAATAGTAATTTTTCTCATATTCTCTAACACTCAGCCTAGTGGCTTTATTGCCTTTGATCTTCAAAAATTTAAATGTGATGCCAATTGTTATCTTGTCTTCTTAATTCTTGTTCTTTTATTCTCCTTTCTCCTTAATAGTAGTTTTTCTCATATCCTCTAACACTCAGTAACCCCTTGCATCCTAGTGGCTTTATTGCCTTTGATCTTCAAAAATTTAAATGTGATGCCAATTGTTATCTTGTCTTCTTAATTCTTGTTCTTTTATTCTCCTCTCTCATTAATAGTAGTTTTTCTCATATCCTCTAACACTCAGTAACCCCTTGCATCCTAGTGGCTTTATTGCCTTTGATCTTCAAAAATTTAAATGTGATGCCAATTGTTATCTTGTCTTCTTAATTCTTGTTCTTTTATTCTCCTCTCTCATTAATAGTAGTTTTTCTCATATCCTCTAACACTCAGTAACCCCTTGCATCCTAGTGGCTTTATTGCCTTTGATCTTCAAAAATTTAAATGTGATGCCAATTGTTATCTTGTCTTCTTAATTCTTGTTCTTTTATTCTCCTTTCTCCTTAATAGTAGTTTTTCTCATATCCTCTAACACTCAGTAACCCCTTGCATCCTAGTGGCTTTATTGCCATTGATCTTCAAAAATTTAAATGTGATGCCAATTGTTATCTTGTCTTCTTAATTCTTGTTCTTTTATTCTCCTCTCTCCTTAATAGTAGTTTTTCTCATATCCTCTAACACTCAGTAACCCCTTGCATCCTAGTGGCTTTATTGCCTTTGATCTTCAAAAATTTAAATGTGATGCCAATTGTTATCTTGTCTTCTTAATTCTTGTTCTTTTATTCTCCTCTCTCCTTAATAGTAGTTTTTCTCATATCCTCTAACACTCAGTAACCCCTTGCATCCTAGTGGCTTTATTGCCTTTGATCTTCAAAAATTTAAATGTGATGCCAATTGTTATCTTGTCTTCTTAATTCTTGTTCTTTTATTCTACTTTCTCCTTAATAGTAGTTTTTCTCATATCCTCTAACACTCAGTAACCCCTTGCATCCTAGTGGCTTTATTGCCTTTGATCTTCAAAAATTTAAATGTGATGCCAATTGTTATCTTGTCTTCTTAATTCTTGTTCTTTTATTCTCCTTTCTCCTTAATAGTAGTTTTTCTCATATCCTCTAACACTCAGTAACCCCTTGCATCCTAGTGGCTTTATTGCCTTTGATCTTCAAAAATTTAAATGTGATGCCAATTGTTATCTTGTCTTCTTAATTCTTGTTCTTTTATTCTCCTTTCTCCTTAATAGTAGTTTTTCTCATATCCTCTAACACTCAGTAACCCCTTGCATCCTAGTGGCTTTATTGCCTTTGATCTTCAAAAATTTAAATGTGATGCCAATTGTTATCTTGTCTTCTTAATTCTTGTTCTTTTATTCTCCTTTCTCCTTAATAGTAGTTTTTCTCATATCCTCTAACACTCAGTAACCCCTTGCATCCTAGTGGCTTTATTGCCTTTGATCTTCAAAAATTTAAATGTGATGCCAATTGTTATCTTGTCTTCTTAATTCTTGTTCTTTTATTCTCCTTTCTCCTTAATAGTAGTTTTTCTCATATCCTCTAACACTCAGTAACCCCTTGCATCCTAGTGGCTTTATTGCCTTTGATCTTCAAAAATTTAAATGTGATGCCAATTGTTATCTTGTCTTCTTAATTCTTGTTCTTTTATTCTCCTTTCTCCTTAATAGTAGTTTTTCTCATATCCTCTAACACTCAGTAACCCCTTGCATCCTAGTGGCTTTATTGCCTTTGATCTTCAAAAATTTAAATGTGATGCCAATTGTTATCTTGTCTTCTTAATTCTTGTTCTTTTATTCTCCTTTCTCCTTAATAGTAGTTTTTCTCATATCCTCTAACACTCAGTAACCCCTTGCATCCTAGTGGCTTTATTGCCTTTGATCTTCAAAAATTTAAATGTGATGCCAATTGTTATCTTGTCTTCTTAATTCTTGTTCTTTTATTCTCCTTTCTCCTTAATAGTAGTTTTTCTCATATCCTCTAACACTCAGTAACCCCTTGCATCCTAGTGGCTTTATTGCCTTTGATCTTCAAAAATTTAAATGTGATGCCAATTGTTATCTTGTCTTCTTAATTCTTGTTCTTTTATTCTCCTTTCTCCTTAATAGTAGTTTTTCTCATATCCTCTAACACTCAGTAACCCCTTGCATCCTAGTGGCTTTATTGCCTTTGATCTTCAAAAATTTAAATGTGATGCCAATTGTTATCTTGTCTTCTTAATTCTTGTTCTTTTATTCTCCTTTCTCATTAATAGTAGTTTTTCTCATATCCTCTAACACTCAGTAACCCCTTGCATCCTAGTGGCTTTATTGCCTTTGATCTTCAAAAATTTAAATGTGATGCCAATTGTTATCTTGTCTTCTTAATTCTTGTTCTTTTATTCTCCTTTCTGATTAATAGTAGTTTTTCTCATATCCTCTAACACTCAGTAACCCCTTGCATCCTAGTGGCTTTATTGCCTTTGATCTTCAAAAATTTAAATGTGATGCCAATTGTTATCTTGTCTTCTTAATTCTTGTTCTTTTATTCTCCTTTCTCCTTAATAGTAGTTTTTCTCATATCCTCTAACACTCAGTAACCCCTTGCATCCTAGTGGCTTTATTGCCTTTGATCTTCAAAAATTTAAATGTGATGTCAATTGTTATCTTGTCTTCTTAATTCTTGTTCTTTTATTCTCCTTTCTCCTTAATAGTAGTTTTTCTCATATCCTCTAACACTCAGTAACCCCTTGCATCCTAGTGGCTTTATTGCCTTTGATCTTCAAAAATTTAAATGTGATGCCAATTGTTATCTTGTCTTCTTAATTCTTGTTCTTTTATTCTCCTTTCTCCTTAATAGTAGTTTTTCTCATATCCTCTAACACTCAGTAACCCCTTGCATCCTAGTGGCTTTATTGCCTTTGATCTTCAAAAATTTAAATGTGATGCCAATTGTTATCTTGTCTTCTTAATTCTTGTTCTTTTATTCTCCTTTCTCCTTAATAGTAGTTTTTCTCATATCCTCTAACACTCAGTAACCCCTTGCATCCTAGTGGCTTTATTGCCTTTGATCTTCAAAAATTTAAATGTGATGCCAATTGTTATCTTGTCTTCTTAATTCTTGTTCTTTTATTCTCCTTTCTCCTTAATAGTAGTTTTTCTCATATCCTCTAACACTCAGTAACCCCTTGCATCCTAGTGGCTTTATTGCCTTTGATCTTCAAAAATTTAAATGTGATGCCAATTGTTATCTTGTCTTCTTAATTCTTGTTCTTTTATTCTCCTTTCTCCTTAATAGTAGTTTTTCTCATATCCTCTAACACTCAGTAACCCCTTGCATCCTAGTGGCTTTATTGCCTTTGATCTTCAAAAATTTAAATGTGATGCCAATTGTTATCTTGTCTTCTTAATTCTTGTTCTTTTATTCTCCTTTCTCCTTAATAGTAGTTTTTCTCATATCCTCTAACACTCAGTAACCCCTTGCATCCTAGTGGCTTTATTGCCTTTGATCTTCAAAAATTTAAATGTGATGCCAATTGTTATCTTGTCTTCTTAATTCTTGTTCTTTTATTCTCCTTTCTCCTTAATAGTAGTTTTTCTCATATCCTCTAACACTCAGTAACCCCTTGCATCCTAGTGGCTTTATTGCCTTTGATCTTCAAAAATTTAAATGTGATGCCAATTGTTATCTTGTCTTCTTAATTCTTGTTCTTTTATTCTCCTTTCTCCTTAATAGTAGTTTTTCTCATATCCTCTAACACTCAGTAACCCCTTGCATCCTAGTGGCTTTATTGCCTTTGATCTTCAAAAATTTAAATGTGATGCCAATTGTTATCTTGTCTTCTTAATTCTTGTTCTTTTATTCTCCTTTCTCCTTAATAGTAGTTTTTCTCATATCCTCTAACACTCAGTAACCCCTTGCATCCTAGTGGCTTTATTGCCTTTGATCTTCAAAAATTTAAATGTGATGCCAATTGTTATCTTGTCTTCTTAATTCTTGTTCTTTTATTCTCCTCTCTCATTAATAGTAGTTTTTCTCATATCCTCTAACACTCAGTAACCCCTTGCATCCTAGTGGCTTTATTGCCTTTGATCTTCAAAAATTTAAATGTGATGCCAATTGTTATCTTGTCTTCTTAATTCTTGTTCTTTTATTCTCCTTTCTCCTTAATAGTAGTTTTTCTCATATCCTCTAACACTCAGTAACCCCTTGCATCCTAGTGGCTTTATTGCCTTTGATCTTCAAAAATTTAAATGTGATGCCAATTGTTATCTTGTCTTCTTAATTCTTGTTCTTTTATTCTCCTCTCTCATTAATAGTAGTTTTTCTCATATCCTCTAACACTCAGTAACCCCTTGCATCCTAGTGGCTTTATTGCCTTTGATCTTCAAAAATTTAAATGTGATGCCAATTGTTATCTTGTCTTCTTAATTCTTGTTCTTTTATTCTCCTCTCTCATTAATAGTAGTTTTTCTCATATCCTCTAACACTCAGTAACCCCTTGCATCCTAGTGGCTTTATTGCCTTTGATCTTCAAAAATTTAAATGTGATGCCAATTGTTATCTTGTCTTCTTAATTCTTGTTCTTTTATTCTCCTCTCTCCTTAATAGTAGTTTTTCTCATATCCTCTAACACTCAGTAACCCCTTGCATCCTAGTGGCTTTATGTGGAGAAATGATTAAAAAAAAAGAAGATATTCTCAGGCTATTCATTTAAATTTCATAAGTTGGGATACCAATCCTATTAGAGCAATAAAATCAAACCCATCAAAGGGTTATTCATAACAAGAAAGAAACAATTGGAATGGCTTTTTAATATGTTTTCTTTTATTGCTCTAATAAAATATTTCAATAGCAATGTTACAAAGGATACCAGTTTGCAAGCCGCACAAATGATAAAACAACAATTGTGAGTGACAAGGCATTTTTCTTTATGGGAAAAGGTTACTAGTATTTCGCAAAGTTATTATTAAAGTAATCATTGACTTTATACTTATGACATTCAATGCACATATCAATCTTTTGTAAAGAGGTAGAAAAATCATGCAACCACCATGACAACTAAAAAGTGTAAATTCACAAACCTCATTTGGAGTGGATAGATGGGATGACATGTGTGTGTGTGTGTGTGTGTATGTATATATATATATATATATATAAAATATAGAAAAAACAACTGAAAAGTTAAAAATTTAAAAAAATTGAATGTTTTTTGTGAAAGTATTTATTTATATATATATATATATATATATATATATAAAAATATAAATAAATACTTTCACAAAAAACATTCAATTTTTTTAAATTTTCAACTTTTCAGTTGTTTTTTCTATATTATATACATATTAAGAAAGTATACGTGGCTTCTCATTATGCTATATATATATATATAGATATATACATACACACACACACACACAAGATAACAATATATAAATTTTTATATATCAAAAAACAACATTAGGTGGAAAAAGTTTTTGTGTGATGCATTTTGTATTTTGGACCGATGAATCCTAAGGAAGAAACGAGTCACACAAAAACGTTTTTTCACTTTGTCATATATATATATA
The DNA here is from genome assembly GCA_964036315.1 of Acanthosepion esculentum. Classification (NCBI taxonomy): domain Eukaryota; kingdom Metazoa; phylum Mollusca; class Cephalopoda; order Sepiida; family Sepiidae; genus Acanthosepion; species Acanthosepion esculentum. Next base: position 57,049,506 of record OZ038509.1, on the reverse strand, counting down.
TATATATATATATATATATATGTAAATAAACACACACACACACACACACATGTATTACATATACACATACATGCATATTATATATATGCACATATACACACATTATACAGTCATATATTATACACACACATCTACCTATATATTATATACAATATATATTATGCAAACACACACTATATATATATATATATATATATATATATATATATATATATATATTAAAGTTTTTTTCACTGTGTTGTGCAATACAATTTTTCTCTCCAGAATATATCTTACATATTTATTGCTGCTGCAATCTGGTTCTCCTGCTATACATTTAGAGATTGCTGATAACATCCAAAAAGATATCTTCTATGTCATTGGTCCTGACCTGGCATCTCAGTTTCATTCACTTTTTTACTACGAAAATGTAGCTATACTGTGCCTTTTCTATAAATACCTTCATTGTAATTGTTCTGAAGAATTCTTCATTATGGTACACTAACTTTATGGTAGTAAATGCCCTACTAGATTCGTGGGAAGGTCGCATCATTTTTAGATATAAGCTTAAGTTCTATGCTAGCAGTTTCTTCTATCGCACTTCTCACTTGTGGAACTCTCTTCCTGTTTCTTGCCTCCCAAGTTTGATCTTGAAAAATTTAAATGCAATGTCAATTGTCATCTTGTCTTCTTAATCCTTGTTCCTTTATTGGTCTCTCTCTTTAATATTCTTTTGGAACAGAAAAAATGGTTAGAAACAAAGAATTTATTAGGTGCTACAAAGGACAGGAAATTGTGGAGAGCCATGATCACCAACTTCTTGAAGCGACATGGCAGACAGAAAAAAAAAAATTACATTCAAGGGGAAATTGTACTAAATTTTGGACAACCAATATTTATCAATGGATACAAGTATAAACTTTTTTTATCAGCCTATGAAGGTCCTTTGTTGGACATAGGTCTCACCCAAATTTATAAGGAGGTATGGGCCATTACTCTACTGGGTTGATCAAGTGCATTTTGCTAAGAGTGGATGTGACACGCTTGGGCAACCATGTCTCTTATCAATTCATGATCATCCAAAGGTACTTATTCTAAGTGAATATAACAAACCTGACTTGAATTTGAACTCAGCTCTGATTTATCATCTCGAGCCCTTATCCATTATGCCACCTGCACACCTAAACTTACTGCACCTGGTATTTATAAGCAGCCCTCTATCAAGGTACTGACCAGACTTAATGTTGCTTAACTTTGGTAATAGATGTTTCAATATGCTATGGCCATAATCCCTAACTATAATAATAATCATAGTAGTAATCATTAAAAAAAAAACCCCAAAAAACCCAAAGATTTCAATATTAGATAATCCATCAAGAGTTGATATGTCATTAAATCTATAACCCAACCTAAATACTCGATAGAGTATTTTGTACTAATTTTTTTCTTAGTATAATATTTATGCTTTAGACATTGCTATATCTGTTAACTTTAAAATCTCATAAAGGAGAGCTAAAATGTTATGTAATCTTGATCATCCTATACTGGACAATCTCCACACAGAGACTTGAAGCAACAGAAATATGGTCCAACAGTAGGATAGTGGAGCAAAGATGAAAATAAACACCAAGACAATCAATCATAACAAAAGACAAAAATATGGTTTCTGAGTCAGAGGATACACATATCCTTTTGGTTAATAAATAAATCAGCTGAAAATAAATATTTAACATTCCCGCCGACAATAAAAACAACATGCTTTATGATCCCTTTGAAGAGTATTTAAGTAAAGTCTCTAGATGGACAAAACCAGTAAGGAGATAGAGATGGCAACATATGACAGCAATTCATGATGCATCAACTTCAAAGAGATTCCCTTACTCATTCAACTACCTTCCTCACCAAGCTACATGACAATTACACTTTCCTCCTCACTTCTTTTTTCTCACAAAAACAAGCAAAGAAATTACATCTCTTTTCATCTTAACAAACAATTACAAACAAGGAATTTAAACACAAGAACATTAACATGCTAAAGAAAATTTAGCTATAAGAATACAAAAATAAAAATATCTTATATTTTTATATTCAAAAACCTTTGTTGTGGATTGATTCATATCGACATTTGAGCAGTGAGGAAGTTTTAAGGACAATGGAAACAAAAACAACACTTAGAAGTTAAAACAATACTTAGAAGTTAAAAAAGTTGAAATTTAGTAAGAGAAGAGAGCTTGGAGAATTTGACACTCACAGGACCGACTGATGGCAAGATTAACAGGAAAATAGCAAGTAACTTACCAAATAAGCTTGTGTAAATGAATAGCAGAACAGTATCTGGGAGGGATGGTGAAAAGACAAAGTTTATTCAGAGCTATAAAGAAAATGAAGTCGTCGAGAGCCATGATCAACAACTTTCTGAAGGGACACATGGAAATATTGTCTCCATAAATACTTCACGGTTTTTTTTTTTTTTTAGTCATTGGAATGAGAATCACATTTTTGTTATCAACTTTTACATTCCATCTTTTTCTTGGTTCTCTTGTAACAAGGTTTTGTCTTCAGATATTGTCTTTCCTGTAACGATTGGTGCTTCTTGTCTTCATCCTCTTGGAACAATACTCGTGGTAATTTGAGATTCGTCAATTAACATTGATTATGAAATTACCATTAATATTATTAAATTAACATACACAATATAAAAATATTTCACAAGGGTTTCCTGCTGAGGGGTTTCATTACAGAATTGAATATCGCCCTCGTAACCCACAGAGTTAGAAACCAGCCAGAAATAAAGTGACATGTGTGGCAAGATGAAGCTGGTGTAATTAACAATGTGGTTGGAAATCAGACACCTTGTTTACTTTCAAACATTAATCACAGACAACTTCAGCAAATATCAAATTTTAAACAATCAGCCTTCTGAATTTTTGTGTTCTCTCAAGAATCCTGGAAGTCATTAATTTAGAATTTGAAACTTTTTCGTTTGTCACCACCAAGGGGATTGTTTTAATTTTAAAGTATGGGAGTCTGAAACGAAAGAAAAAAACCTAATTTCTTTTTCTTGTTGACTAGAAACTCAATTCGTTTTTTGAATTTGGGATCAAAGTTCAACAGCAATTTGAAAACATTCAGCCTTTCTCCTGAAAGGTCAGTCTTGTTTATCTTTTAGTTTGGTTCCAGATCAGTCATTTTTTTTTTTCGGTCTGCATGAAGAAGAGACTAATGTCAAGAGATAAGGAAAAAATGAGCCATATAAGGAATAGCATTTTTGGGTTATTTTGTTCACTCTCCACCAGACCAAATTCTTTTATAACCAGTTGATCTATTAAGATTATTTCATTATTTTGTTCTCTCTTTCTCCCCAGGGTTAGGACTTTCATTTTCAGAGACTAAAAGTAAAAAGACTCAACAAAAAGACTATTTTTACAAGAGCCAGATCAGGCCAAAAATGGAGAAATCCAACCATATATAGGGAGGAGCTACCCAGTTTTCACTTTCCAGTTTCAACAGACTTCAAAAGCACCACTGTATCCTTGTGGGAGACAAATTATTTCCCACCTTGCAATCCCTTTCTCACAGACAAAACGTTGCAAGTCTCTCTCTGCTCTCTCGCTATTTTCATGGAAAGTGTTCGAACAAACTAAATTCCTTAGTTCCAGTAGTTCTAACCTTCATGCCACCTACATTGTAGTGACCCACCCTCATTCTCTTCGTATCCCATTGGTGAGATATTGGTTTCACTTGAGGAACTTCTTCCTACTAAATGCTGCTTTATAGAACCAACTCCCAAGAGGATTATCCTTGATCACTACAATCTTATGAACCATTATTTTCCCCACATAACTGTGCCTCTTATTCTGTAATCGTCTACCTTGAGTGGCTCTTGGGCTTTGTACAGGGTGAACATTATTGGAAAAACAAAAAACAGGATCTATTTTTGATAAGAAAAAGAAAATGCAACTTATATCATCATCTTTCTGTTTTTTATCGTTTTAAATTTCCATACTTGAAAATTATGGACATGAGCTTTTGGTGGAAGCGTAAGTTTATTCGCTTGCTTTTCCAATGAGTTATAGCAGGTGTAGTTTAGCTTTAAAAAAATCTACTTAATAAAAATATAAACATGTCTGAGTTAATGCTGTAAGCCCAAAATCTGCACACCTTGTATAGAACATATACAAAGCTAACCCTAGGTAAAATTACATCTATATATATATATATATATATATTAGTAAACCTGGATGAGTAAAAAGCTTTTTTTAAGAAACAGAAATTTTGGTTTGGTTGTTTTTGTTTAGCTGCATATCAACACCTCTTTGGGTTATTTAATGTCAAACTCTAAATATTTTGTATGATTTTTTTTATTTTTTATGATTTCAACTACATATATTTTGAATGAAATTTTATACCTTCAACTACAAATATTTTATATATAATTTTATACTTTCAGAGTAAACATATGTTTTATAGATATATAGTTTGAAGATGGTCTATTGGAGGTGTTATATAATTTGGTATAAACCTATTTATTTAAGGTAGGGGATGATGTTGACAGTTTCAGTATTATGTTTTGGTATAAATGGCTTCATTGGGGAGGTTTCACGCCTCTGCAAGGGTGCAGTCAGTATATTCTACAGCTCCAGCCAACTGGGTGAAGAAATCAGCCTATGTGTTTACACTTTGATTTGCGTATGTAATTTAAAAAGGCTGGTTGATTCATTTTCTACAGGTTATTAACCCTTTGCAGGTTTTTTAAATCCAGGAAATATTTTTAGATAATAAGAATTTTTTTTTGTTGAGATAATAATGGTTTAGTGATACAAGTCTTACTAATTAACCCATAGATGGGGTGAAAAGAGATGCATATGTACCTTAACCAAACATTTGTGTGTAAATGAATTCAGCTTTCTGATTAAAATCCAGAGCTATTATTCATTACCCTACAAGCACATCCAAGCTTACAGCATCTGATGTTCGCCCATCTAGTTACTGACCAGGCTCAACGTTGCTTAACTTTGGTGATCATATGGGAACTGGTGTTCAAATGTGATGTAGCTGTAGGCCTATAATTTAAATAAGGGAGCAAAATGCAGAATAGTAGCCACACCTCGCCAGACAAAGAAAAGGGCAATTGCTTTGATATATATTTCTCACTGGCATAGATTAAGCTTTACCACACTGCAGATTGATAATAGTCACCATAGAATTCTCTACCTGGCTACTCTAGGCGCATTCTGTCACCTTGAGACAGTTGCCATAAATAAACATTTGTCAACTGTTATTTCTAGTATTTTAAGCTGGAAATTGCCTACTACTGCTTTGGAACAAGGCTAAACTTCCAATGCCATTTTGAATTCTAAACACGAGGAAACACATCACTTTTTTGATGAAATGAAAGCTTTCTTAGCAATTTGGCTTCTTATTGCATCCCAGAACTCCACAAGGAGGAATAAAATTTAAAGTATGTTAAATTATTTATGTATTTTTTAATGTATGTTTTTATTTTGCGTTTCAATTTCTTTTGTTTTCAACGTAAAAACATGCATGTAAAACGTAATGCATCACATAGTGCATTACATCAAAATATTATTCATCCATTCTTGTATTAGTGTACAAAAATTAAAATCTATACACGCAATACAAAGAAAGTTATAACAATTTTAAAACAGTAGGCATTCATGTTTTAGCATTCTCAAAAAAAAAAAAAAAATGGAGTGGCAGGAGAGACAACTCTTGAAAGAAATTAGCATAGTAAAGGTTAAGTGAAAGTACCACAAATAACTCTCAAGCTGGCTAGGATTCACTCTTTATATAAATTAAAATTCTATTAAAAAAAGAAGTTTATTTTCATATATCTTTGAATAAACCATTTCTTTTCTTTTGTAGACAGTACTTAAAAGAATGATTCTTACATGGTAAAAATACCTACTTGAAAAAATAATATTGGTTAAATTCTCTAGTATTAAAAAAGTTTATATTGTTAATGTAATTTCAGTGTGAATTTCTGGGATGAGGAGTTATTATTATTTACACTATTTACATCTGGACGATAGTCCTCAACTTTGTTGTTGTTATCACAATGTTTTGTTTGTTGTGCATCCCAGGCCTTCATTGAACCCGGCAACCTGTAGGGAATTCTAAACTGAACACTTTATTTAATTTATGGGAGTAAACTTCCCATGTGTAGGGATATCACATCTAGTTCTTATTATGATAACTAGACATGATATCCCGAGACACAGGTGGTTTGTTATAGTTTTTACTTGGCTCAAACTGTCTTGTGAGTTTGCAAGTTTAGAGAGTTAACAGTCAGAAATGGGGTTCTACAGAAGGATGCTAAAGATAACCTGGACTGAACATGTGATCAACAACAAAGTTTTAGAGAAAATGGAAACAAAAGAATACTTACACTTAACATCAGGAAGAGATAATTGAAATTTCAAGGAATATAATGTGAAAAGAGGGCTTGTAAAATTTGATACTCAAAGGGCAGACTGAATGCAAGAGGACAGAGGAAAATAATGCATAATCTACCTAGAGAGCTTGAATAAATGGATGGTGGAGCAAGCTTTATGAGAGACAACAAAAAGACGGAATTTACTAAGAGCTAGAAAGGACAGGAAATTGCAGAGAGGCATGATCGCCAACTTCCAAAAGGGACACGCCACAAAGACAGAGTTTGCATAAATGGATGGCAGAACAAGGATTAGGGGAGATAAGGAATAGACAAAAATTATTAAGAGCTACAGAGGATAGAAAATTGTGGAGAGCTATGATCTCCTATGCCCTGTAGAAGAAGAAGAATGAACTTGTGTAAATGGATGGTGGAACAAGTTTTAAGAGAGATAACAGAAAGACAAAAATTATTAAGAGCTACAAAGGACAGGAAGTTGTGGAGAGTCATGAGTGCCAACATCCTAAAGGGACATGGTACATAGAAGAAGAATGAACTTGTGTAAATGGATGGCAGAACAAGGTTTAGGTGCGATATCAAAAAGGCAAGAATTGTTAATAGCTACAAAGGATTGGAAGTTGTGGAGAGCCATATGTACTGAAAACACACAGCTCATAGAAGATGATACATTCTTTGACAAAAAAATAAAAAAAAAAATTAAAAAAAAGAAGTAAAATCTTGTTATGGAATGGAAAGAATTATAATTTTTATGACTCCTGGTCTTATTTGTACTGCAAATAATATTTGGATGACTCGTACAAGTTCAGGTAAAAAAAAAAAAAATGAAACATGGGATTTATACAGACAACAACTAATAAAGTACATGAACAAGTCATGCTTCAAAAAACCAAAGAAAGAAATGAAATTGAAGGGAACAGGGGAGGTACATCATAAAAAAAAGATGTGTTGCCCCTTTCAATATCAAAGAGAAAAAAAGAAAGAACCTTTCAAATGTGACACTGGGACCTCATGAAATTAATTAAACAAAAAAAAAAGGGAGAGAAGAGACTACCAAATGAATGATGATTGTTGAAATTCTCAGGAAGGTCAACTGAAAAATTGAGAAGAAATTTAAAAACAAAACATGTTAAAAAATTATGTTTTAAAATAATAGAATGAAATCAAGAACAGTTCCAAGGAGAATCGAACCTAAATTTAAGTAGACAGAATTCAGTAAGATTGAGCAAAACCTTCCAGTCTTTCCCCACTTCTCACCGATAAGAAAAAGACAATGTATCATTGAAGATGTCGGTCCTGGAAAATAGAAAAACATGTTGTCGGTAAAGAAAACCCGGTGGTCACCAAAATAACATCTAAATTGTTCTGGATAAAGACCCAGGAAAACATCTGCTTCATGTCAGCCACCCAGAAGAAAAATAAAGATTAGTGCCTAAGATTGGGGATGGGTTCATCTATTTTAATTTCTGTGACATGCATCAAAATTTTTATAGCAGACATTATTTTGGATTTTTTGGAGAAAAGCTGATAAAGAAAGATTATTTACTACGTTGGAGTGACCATAGGAACAGGCTGTGTGGTCTTGTTGACCAAGAAACACATAAACAGAGAAAGTACTTTTTTTTTTTTTTATTAGTATGAAAGATGTTGGAAATATTTTTCTTTCCTTTTCTTTTTCACCCATGATGACTGTGGATGAACAAAACAATTCTTGAGATTGGCGAGCAGAGGTTTATCCCGATTAGCTCTGATTATGTGAGATATGGTCAAGTCCCTGGCTTTCGGAAATCACTTAAAACAATCAGCATGAGACAAGCTGATAAAGAAAGATTAATTACTGGAAATCCTCTTTTCATCTATGCATCCTAAAATTTTAGATTTGTCACAAAGAAAGTTGTACCAACCTTTGGAAATGAGCTGAGGCTGGATGCTGTGAAGGTGGGATAAAAGAGAGAGATTAGCACCACTTATATGGAGTGATGGTACGAGATGAAAAGTGAAGTCAGTTGGAGTTAAGAGGTGACTTGATTCCTCTGATCACACCCAAAAGGGGGATGGACAACTCCTAAATTTGGTAAATTACTCAAGTAAATATATTTTGAAAATATGGTATTTTAAAAAGAGGTTGATGCTGAGAGTGAGAGATAACTGAACCCCATATCTGCTAGATGCAGGACTCCATATAAGGTGGAGGTTTGGACAACTTAACATACTTCCCGCATTACTGCTACTGCAATCAACACTGTTCACTGAGACTTCCTGACCAAAACCTTGTGCTAGCCCTGAAGACCAGAACTTAGAAATTTAAATTACTACTAAGACAGGCTGTAAACTCCAAAAGCAGATCCCAGTGTCATTTGATTATAACCGTAGCGTGAAGGGTTAAAACCGCTGTATACAACAAATCATAAATAAACCAAATTGTTGTTACATTTTTAACCAGAGTTAATTCTTTATTCCAAAGAATTCTTTTTGTGAAGCTCCTCACCATCGACTTGTTCTTAACTTCAGTTTACTTCATCAGTGATCTTCTCTTCTTCATCTGAGATCAAAAACATAACATGGTAGAGAAGTAAATGGTCATGAAGCAGATGAACACCAACAAAATCGAGTGAAACCATGCTCATCATCACAATACCAACGACAACCCAGCAATGCATTGAGTAAGGAGTCAGGTAGATGGTAACCACAGTGGTCAGAAAGAACCTGAAGACTAACATGGCAGAGAGAACTAAATTTGATGCTTATTAAGTGCAGAAATAAACACAACTCAATACCAGTATTGACTTTTGTTATAAACTGAATGTTAAATAAAAACCAAGTTTTAAAAAAAGAGAAATTTAACTTATACTGAGAGGTCAGAATTGAGAAAAAGCCCCAAAGGTTTACATTTACTAGGTCACTTAAGGGTAGAAAGATTTTCAGGTGGGGAAGAGCGTGTCTGGCTTGAAATCTTGGTTCCAAGGTGGAGTTGTGTTTGGGATGTTGTATGAAATGCTTAAATGTAGGTGCCTATCTGTGTTTGTAGGAAAAAAGAACCTGACAGATAATGAACATAGTGGCACTAACAGACTACTGAGTGGACATGAAGGAGAGTAGAAAATTACCAGGATCTTGCCTGGGAGCTAAGAAAGATAAGGAATATGATGGCCAGAATTGTGACCATAATAGCAGGTACACTAAAAATCAACATTGATCAGAGGGGTGGGGTTGCTGAAAATACATAATTGTTTCAGTGGCAAAGCAGATTTCAAATGAATATATGTTCCTGCATAGCGGTTACCTGTTTTGTAATCTTGGCTCTTAGCGTTAAACAGAGGGGGAAGGGATGTTGAAGATGCATAATTCTTTCAGTTACAAGTTTGAATTCAAATGAATGCCATTTTTAATCTACTTAGGATTCAAGCATTGTTCAAGTTTCCAAAAATAAAAGATTTTGCTATATCAAAATTACTATGAACAGGCACATATAACTTCTGCATGGAATATGGTATGTCAAAGCAAACACAATGAGGCATGAGAATAGTTAATGAAAAGGATAACAGATTTTTCAGGAAATAGAAGGAGAAACTATAGAGTTAAATAGGTAAATTTAAAAAAAGAATAAAAGAGGAAAGATTGTGCTTGTAGGAAAAAGAAAGAAAAGAACCTAACAGATCATGACTATAGTGGTGCCAACAGACTACAGAGTGAACATGAAGGAGAGTGGAAAAATACCAGGACCTTGCCTGGGAGCTAAGAAAGATAAAGAATATGATGACTAGAATTGTGTCCATAAGAAGAGGTGCACTAGGAATCAAGATTAGATGAGTTAGAAATTCGAAAAAGGTTTCAGATCACAGTATTGGTGGGGGTCAGCAATGACACTATGAAAAGCATCGGATATTTTTTTAGATTTACTATCAATCAATCTTCAGCAATTGCCATGAAACATCTGGGGTAAACATGGAAAAATAGTATCATCAGTTTATCTTAGCACCAATATTACATTGTGATGTAAGGGTCAAGAGGAACCTGTCTTCATCATTAGGTATAGAAAAGAAAAACACAGACTTCTATCATTGTGGTTCAGTTATTTTAAGAAGATGTAGAAAGGTTCAGAAGATGGATATTTGGACAAAGGGTGAACTTTCTCATTTCAAGTCATCTGGGTTGAGCAAAAAGCATAGAAATTTTGTTTTTGTTTCAAATCATCTGACCATTTCCAATAATATTTTAAATATAATATCCAAAGTAATGTGCTAATCTCCAGGTGATTGACGCATTTCACTGGCATGAATCTGAATGGTTATACTGAAGCAATTTTTAGGTCTGCTAGCTATGAAAGCTTGTTCTAGACAATTTTTCTTGCTAGAATCTATCTTACACATTTAAAAGTCTACCATTCGACTTTGAATATTGCTGTCATATCTGGTCTTGTGCTTCTGCTATGTATTTAGAGATTCTTGATAAAATCTAAAAAAGAAGCTGCAATGTTACTGATCCTGACCTGGCCTCTCGGCTTCATTCACCTTCCCACCTAATGCACCTTAATATACTGGATCTTGAAAGTCTGGGACAAATGTCTTGCAGGGACCAGTGTTTCAACATACTGCTTCTTACACTGTGCCTTACTGCTTGAACCAATAATATAGGTTTTGTTAGTAAAAAATATATTTAAATTTAAAAAAAAAAAAAACTTAAAAATGTTTTTCAAATGTAAAAAAAAACAAAAGAAACCTAAAAAAAAGTCTATACAATTACATAAAAAAAATTCCCTCCTCGAATTGAAAAAAAAAAAAATAATGCTACTGAAAAGATGTGAACTATATATATCTATCCCATGTGACATTCAGGAAATAGTGAACAGGGTAATAGGAAAAATGTCATGAAGTACACTAAGTTAGTCCAGGAAAATATTTTTAACTTCTTGCTGAGAAACTATTTTCATTTATTTAATTTATAGTAATAAAATCAAGATTTTTTCTTTAAGTTTATTTAAATATTACATGTTTTAATATAAATTAAATAGCATTTCTATTGCATGATAATTGTTAGATTTAGTATATCTATAATACTAAAAGTTTGTAATTGTGTGCATGCTTTTGCAGGGTGTCTGGCGCATAATGATTTAAGTTAATCTGATTTAAGTGAATAAGATTTAAAAATACAAGTTGTTTATACAGTAAGTATTTTTATTTTAACTTTCTTCAAACAGACAACTTTTTTTAATTAAAATGTTTTTAAGTTAAAGACAAACACAAAGAGATCCATCTTTGCTTTTTTGCCCAGTTGTTTATAGAGTAATTATTTATGTTTCAGCATCCAAACAATGTTTTAAATATTTAAAAAATACTTTCAAGTGAATATGATTTTAAAATATTTTTTGTCATATTAAAAACATGTTTTTAAGTTAATCTGATTTCAAGTTCAAGTTTATTCCGAAAGTTCTATTCCTATTAAATACTGTACACAATCAGTAAAAAATTTAAACATGAACTTGTAAACCAGACCAATGATACGAAGGATATGAAATATTTAACTGAATCATAATAAAATTGAATTTCATTGCAATGCAATGTTGAAATCAACTTTAATGTTTTATAACTTGAACCGTCAATGTCCCAACGGCTCATGGGTAGTCTAGTAAGATATATATGTAAATGTAACAAATATTAAGGGACAGTGACAGTATGGTTTTTAATATCATTATTCAGTTTATCGAAATATTAGACTACATTATAAGTAATTGCTGTGTTGGGGAACCAGTTGTAATGACAAGTGTATCATCCTAACTCATAGCCATATGTAGAAGTTAAGAATAAATTTAGAGTACAGTAAGGAGAGGAAATTGTGGACAGCCATGATAACTGACATCGTGAAATGACTGGGTACTGAGAAGAAGAAGTAGCAGCATTATGGTGGATTAAAGGAAAAACGTTCCGCTCTGAGAAAATGCAAGATTAACACAGGACTTTAGATACCAAGCACTCAATGTCATTGCAAATAATGGTAAATTGAATAAAAATGTAATTATGCTTTATGTTTTGAAGATTAAAGTATATAAACAGAATTATTTTATGACTCAACCTAACATTACCAGAAATTAAAAATGACCGTTTCTCATTATAAATTATTAGTGTATCCCATAAGTTCTGTCCGAATTTTAACTTTTTGTTAAAATGAACGAAATTTAAAGAGTATTTTATAATGTCTAATGGAGCCGAACATCATTTTTATGTTTAGATGCATTTAAACTGATCAAATTTTATTTCAGAGAACAATAACATTAAATTTTGTTTGATTAAAACCCTGCTAACATGGAAGTAGCCAAGAATCATTTGAGGCACATAAGGCTTTATGAGTTCAAGAAAGGAAACTCAGCAGCCGAAGCGGCTAGAAACATTCACTCAGTTTATGGAGAGGAATGTGTGAATGAAAGAACTTGCAGAAGATGGTTTGCAAAATTCAGAGGTGGAGATTTCACCCTTGAAGATGAAGATCGAACCAGACGTCCAGTTGAGTTTGATGAAAAGCTTCTTGAAGCAACCCTTGAAGAAAATCCTGCTTTATCAGATGAGGAATTGGCAGTGGTTCTCAGTTCAAACCATACAACTGTTCATCGTCATCTTCAACAACTTGGAAAAGTTCCTAAACTTGGAAAATGGGTGCCTCATGAATTGTCTGAAAAACAACTTCAAATCCCGAGTTGACATCTGCTCTTCTCTCCATTCTCGCCAACTTGTTTCACCTTTTTTGGATAGACTTGTGACTGGCGACGAAAAATGGATCTTTTATCAAAATATTAAGCGTCGTAGCTTGATAAAGGGGAAGGACCCCAGCCACAGCCAAGAAGGGAACTTCATGGGCAAAAGGTTCTTTCAGTCTGGTGGGATTGCCAAGGAATAATCCACTTTGAATTCTTACCACCTAATGCAACAATTAATGCTCAAATATACTGTCAGCAATTAGAGCGTTTGAACCAAGCTTTGAGGAAAAAAAGACCTGCTCTAGTGAATTGAAAATGGGTGATGTTTCATCAGGACAATGCGCGACCACACACAGCAAGAATCACGTCACAAAAGATCGAAGAAATTGGTTGGGAGAAAATTCTTCATCCACCTTATTCTCCTGACCTTGCTCCTTCAGACTACCATTTGTTTCGTAGCTTACAGAATCATTTGGAAGAAACAGCTTTTGTAACACAGGAAGAGGTTAAAACTGACATTTGTGAGTTCTTCAAATCAAAGTCAAAAGAATTTACAGTAATGGAATTAGTAAGCTTGTTAATAGATGGAAGGAAGTCATAGATAATCAGGGAAAATACATTGTTGATTGAATCTGTAATTAAATGTAACATTTGGTCACTTGTTTTCTTTATTCAAAATTCGGACAGAACTTATGGGATGACCTGATAAATGAACATATTTAATTTTAAATTTTTTATTGTAAATTAAATTTAACATGTGTTTTATTACAGGTTCAGAATCCTTTATCTGAAATTCTTGGGACCACAACTGCTTTGGCTGTCAGATTTCTTTCGATTTTGGAATACAAACTATTTAATTTGTATATAGCATCTATAAAATGGGGTAGCTTGGGAATGTAACCCAAGCATAAACACAATATACCTTTACATTTCATAACACAGTTTATACATATACCCTGAAGATAGTTTCATATAAAATTTAATAAATTTTGTATACATACAGATACCGGCAATGATGCTCATCACGTAATGTTCACACGGACTTTTAAGTGGTGAAAAGATTTAATGTAAAAATGTTTTGTACTTCCTGTATGTCTACAAAAAACATGATCACTACTTATAAAACATATATAAATGCGGGACTTTTTTTTTAGTAATATCTTTGTTCATGGATTGCTTACAATGTGTTGCTGTGATGATAGTTAACAAAAAGAAACTGGCAGCTACGTAGTTGGGCTGAGGAACCCGCACCCAGGTCAGATGAGGGTCACTTACAACAGCTTCACATCACCTAGGAATCTTCCCCGAGCTTTCTGAAAGTTTTCTTGGCATTTTGGCTAAAGGGTACTCAGCCGGGCGATAAATAAATAAAAATATTACGTAATTTTATATAATTATTTTATGAAGCCAAAGGTTATATTCCCCCCCCCCCCCCAACTTCAGATAACTCAAGAATTTTTTTTCTTTCTTCCATTACATATTTTCTCATCAGGAAATGAACTGATAGAGAAAGCAAAGAAAAATGTTGAAAATAAAGAAAGGATAAAAGGTCTCTCTCGGCCTCTTCTTTAAACAGTCTTGTTTGCACCAAATGCACTAAGAATTGTCTCCATCTGTCCCTCAATTGTGACAAGGTAAGCAGGATCTCTTGACAAAATCAAAGAGGAAAATGTCACAAGACATCATAGCATGTCTGCAAGTTTGTTTTCCTACGTCTCCTTCACACGATACTTTTTATGCAAAATATTGTTAATCTCTTGATTTTCATTTATTTTTTATATGGTTAAATATTTCTTTAACGTGGACTGTGATTTAGACAACCCTGAAAGATAATGATAGCTTGGATACGAAAACAATCTGAATTTCTAACATAGCTGAACACTTTTGTTTGTCCTTCCTAAAAGATAACACAGTTTAAGAGAAAAAAATACTCCAAAAAACAAAACTTATTCACAAGTTTTATTATTGGAAAAGATTCCATTCTTATATTAAATTCTGATTTTTCTGATAAAATATGAAATTATAATAAATTCTAATGGGGATGAAAACCAAACCTTGAACAATGGAAAGTAAAAAAAATGAAGAATTATGCCCTTATTTACTCAATGAGAATATATAAAAAGAAATCCCTTTAACAATATCTTTGTAGATTTCAGGTTATTTCATATACAGACAACACTTATTAATTTCACTTTACTTTGCACTTACATCTCACCAAAGGAATACGAAGGGAACAAGGGTGGTTCATTACAATGTGCAGTATCGAAGGTCTTAGCCATGAAGGTTGCGACTGGTGGAACGAAGGAGTGTGGTTCATCTGGAAATAGCGATAGAGCAGCGAGAGGCTTGTGATGATGAAAAATATGGAAAAGACAAAACAAAATCCGAATATGCCTTTGTCTTTTCCATATTTTTCATCATACCATTGGATCTACATCCACATATTTGCTTTTATATATATATATATATATATATACACACACACACACATATTGTTAACTATAACAGACAAAGAACGTCTATTATGTTTGATCATGAGCTGTTCTAAACTTTGTATAGTTGTTTTAATTTAGGAAGAACATACACATAGTAAAAAGAACTTTCAAATATTGGAGGTCATCTACATTAAAACAAAGCAACTCACACTCAACAAAATTGCATTTCAAACTAGCCACAACACATTACATTGCATCTAAACATATGGTTCTGTTGTTAATATTTTGTTCTCTTGTGTGGTACATCATAGAACCACATCACAAATTTAGAACCTGCGTTTGCTATTCCATGACCGTTATTGTCACAGAGCAACTTCTATGTAAACATAACAGGATATCATCTTTGATGGTGAATATCTTTGTTGAAATGTCCATATAGCCACTCTGATGATGGCTCATGTGAGCTGAAAGCTTAGGTCAAGGAAGAGCATAATAAAAAGTATACAAATGCTGGACAGTTTTTGTTTTTATTTTCACCTAAAATTAAGGCAACTATATGAAGCTTAGAACGGCTCATGATCAAACATAATAGACATTCGTTGCCTGTTATATTTAACAATATATGTTTGGAGAATGATCTGCTGCCCCAATACAATATATATATATATATATATATCTGTATGTTAATACATGTTTCATTAAATAATATAGATATCTGTATGTATGTATGTATGTGAAACATTTTTATGGCATGTATATTTATGGGTAAAAGTGTGCATTATCAGAGATAGGCTGTATGTAAGGCCTGCAGATTGCATTCAAATATGAAACAGATTGCTACTGCAGTGTTGACCTCAGGGTCCACTTATGTGTGTGTGTGTGTGTATACAGGGTGCAATGAGCAAATTGTCGCCATTTTAGATTTTTAATTTTTCTCATGTACACAGTATATAGTAGGACCAATTGGGCACCGTGAGAAACGTGAACCATGACCCAATTCACTCTGCCAGAAATTTGGAAATGGCAAGCTGTATTGCTTGGTATTCACACCAGAAGCTCCATTACAACCATTTCAGAGTTTTGGGGTGTCAATCTGAGGACAGTGCAGAGGATTTGGAAAGAGTTGGATGATATATCCAGTCAACATCATGGTGTTTGGAGTGATCACTAGCAATGGCAACATTATGCTTCCTATTATCTCACCACAGGGCCCCAGACTCAACACAGAGGCCTACATCAAGTGCCTTGAGGAGGTAGTATCGCCCTGGGTCAAGAGGGTGGCTGCTGGAAGATCCTATGTCTGGCAACAGGACTCTGCACCATGCCACACAAGCAGGAAAACCTAGTCATAGGTGTCAGACAATTTCTGCGACCACATCACCTCTTACATCTGGCCGCTTAACTTCCCAGACTGCAACTATTTTGATTATTATGTGTGGGGCACAGTTGAACGAGAGACAAACAAAACTCCTTGTAATACCAAAGATGAACTGAAGGCAAGGATTATGGCAGCATTCACCAATTTAAACAAGAAGACCATCCAGAAGAGTTGCAGGAGATTCTGAAGTCATCTGGAGGGTGTGGTTGAAGCCAACGGGGATTTTATTGAATAAATCTACTCTTTAGTATTTTAAGATATATTTACCAAAATTACACAAAAATATCTTTTAAAGTGAGATGTCAGTGTTATTTTCATTTTTGCATAATTTAGATGATGATCTAACCATCGCTCTCTCTCTCTCACTATATATATATATATATATATATATATATATATATATATATATATATATATATACACACACACACACACACACACGTTTTATTAAAGGTGACAGACAAGGTACCGAGATTAAGCATTTTATTTAATTTTTCTTGTGTTTGAACAAGTGCTTTCTTTTCTGGACACAGAGTGTGTAGAAACTGTCCAAATGTTCTGTAATTTTGAGCGCTTTCGGCTATACTTTTAGCCATTATCAAGGATAATTTTATTTTTACTTTTTAAATGGATGTATAGGTTTTGTGTATGTATCTAGAGTTATAGGGATTTTTATTTTCTGAACACAGTCAGAACATTGTGGCCATGTTTTTAGTTAATATTATTGAGTGTTGGCTTTTTCTTTTTTATTATTAAGGCTTCCATTATTTTTAATCTTTTACATGTGGATGAGATTATTATGCTTGTATTTTCTACTAGTATGTTTTGGATGGAGTCTGCTAAGTTTGCGTATGTGTTTAAATGGGTTCTGATGAAGCTCTGGTTGGATAGTTGTAATGTAAGTAGTCTGGATAGGCATGTAGTAGTGTGACTGATGTAATTATTTATAGGTTCGGTTTGATCCGGTAGACAGTTCGTTAAGGGGCATTTAAACTCATAAATAATGTCCATTCTTTTTATTTTTGATTTTGCAGGTGTATTGTTATTTTTGAGGATAAGATTAGCTGTTTTTAATTTTTTGTAATAGACAATTTAATTTTTCTGTTTGGGTCAACTGGTGTAGTGTATTTCTTTATGATATTTCTAAGTGAAGATTCATCTTGTTTATAGTTGACATGCATTTGGCTTTTGTAGAAAATATTTGTTATTTTTGTTTGTGTGTTCACTATTGCTATCATTTACTTTGGAAAGAAATAGTCTAATCTGTTGGTCAATGAGGTGGTTAGCAAAACCATTGTTAAATAGTGCATGTTTTGCATTGTTGAGTTTTTTGAGGAAAAGTAGACGAGAGGATGAATTCTGGTGTGCTCTCTTTAGGAAGTTTTTTTTATCACTGCTATTTTCTGAATGGGCATTCACTCTTAAAATTAAAATGGCAAAAGTTTCTGCTAGTGGGTTTTATATACAATTACATGGTAAAAGTATTGCTACTGTATTCTATGAGAAGGTCTAAGAATATTTTTTTTTTTTTACTAAGTTTGTGGGTAAAGTTAAGGACAGTTTCTTTCAAATGTGTTTTGGAGAGTATCTATTTCTTTTGTGTTTATTCATTATTAAAAATATTGTCTACGTAGCGGACATATATTTTAGGTTTACAGACCTGTTTAAATATCATGTTTTCTACATGGGACTTGTAATAATTGGAGAAGCATGGGCCAAGTGGATTTCCCATACTAACACCATTAGTTTGGGTGTAGAAGTTGCCATTATGTTTGTAGAAGGGGACTTCAGTCGTGCATGCATGTAAACATTTTTTGATGATATTTGGTTTGATTGATGGAGGTGAGATAAAATTATTTGTGTACACAAAGTTTAAGATAATGTCAATGGTCTGATCAACAAGAACATTTGTGAGTAAATTTTCAATGTTGAGTGACACTAAGATACCTTGGGTTGGTCTTGTACTCTTTAGAATTTGGAGGAATTTGTTGCTGTAATTGGTGGGTAGGTATGGGTTAATGATGTCATTAAGGAATTTTGATAGCTCATAGATAGGGAAGGTCGTAGCAGGTATCCAGGTTTGGTATTTTTATATTTCCATATAAGTATCCAGGTTAGTAGTCTCTGATGATTTTTTGGGTTTTTAGGTAATCGATGTCGGCATTATTTGAGTTTGTTGATGAATCTTTTTAGGGTCTCCATAGGGTTTCTGTTTAGTTTGGTTAATTTACTTTGGTCATTGATGATGTTTTGTAATTTTTTATGGTAATCAGCTTTTTTCCAAAATTACATATGCATTAGCTTTATAGTTTTTTGTTTATAAACAGTAATTTGGACTTTGCTAACCAGACACTTCTCTGTAGCTGAGTGGTATATCATGTCAGATCAATTGATGGTTCCATATAGGACACAGATTCGATTCTTGTTGGAGAATGCAAATTTTCTACAAAATGTCTCCAACATTCAGGCTGATAAATGTAATTAATACTGTTTTATTTAAAAAACACAGTATTTACTTAGATAAATTGCATCTATTAAAATAACATATAAACAGAAAATATATTAAATATATATCTATGCGGGTGTGTGCACGTGTGTGTGTGTATATATATAGAGAGATGCAAGCATCTCTATATGTAAAGAAAATCTATTGAGTTGTCCAGAAAGTTCATGCTGATTTTTAAGGGAAATTAAAACACAAAACAAAATCATGCCATTAAATATTTATTCAGCTAAATATGAACCATTTTGTTACACAACCTTTCTCCATTTTTCCTTCAACTTAAAATTCCATCTTCCCAGAATTTCGGTGGTTTCTTGGCGAAGAACTCATTAAAGTGTTTTTTTATAATGCAATTCAAACAATTAAAATTTTTACCATTGAGATTATTTTGCAAGGACCTGAATAAATGAAAATCCGAAGGAGCAATGTCTGGTGAATATGGCAGGTGGGGTAACACATCCCAGCCAACTCATCACTATGGTGGAATGTACAGCAAACCAATCATTCATCCTCCTTTGAAGTTGAATCATGTAATTAAGTGTGTCAACTGAACCAAACAGTCTATGATATTGGCTTTCTAGAAACTTCTATTAATGGATGAAGGTAAAGTAATGCTGCATGACTCTGACAGGATTTGGGTCATGCGTGAAGGAGGAACAGAACTTGTTTTGTTGAGGCATCAAAAAATTAGCCAGAGGGATTATGCTTTAGATGGGAATGATCAATAATTAGTCAGTTGGCCCCTGGAAAGTGAATGAGGGCATTGAATTCTTAAAGATGAACCATCAGATAAAGCTTATATGAAATTCAAATAAAAAGGTATTTTTTATGCAATGCTTTAGCCTGTGCCACTAATACAAAGAATACTTACGTAACTTATGCTTTAAAAAATTGCTTATGGTATGGCTACCATATTCCCTGGATATAAACCCCATGAAGAACCTTTGGATCATTGCCAAGAGGCATGTTTATGAGGGCAGCAAGCAATTAACTCTGAAGAAATTATCTTCTATTGTTCATTGGAGAAAATAGAAATTATATCAGTAAATATTACTTTTATGCTTTTTTGTTGCACCCAGTTTGTCAAACAGTTTTTTATATATATAAAATATTGTTGGGTTGTTCACTGGTTTCCATTTTTTATCCTTGCTTATGCTAACACTGATATATAGAGATTATTGTAGATTTATGTGTTTTTGTGGTTTATCAACCCTTTGTGGATTATTTAAAATCAAAACATATTTTAGATCGTAAGATTTTTTTTCCTTTGGGTTTGAATATTTCATTAACTATTTTTGAGAATAACAATGATTTTTACAGATACAAGTCCTGTTATTTAATCCATAGCTGGGAGAGTAGATGGATTCATACCTTTCCTGAAGATATTTGCACCTATGTGAATCTAAGGAACCTTACTGGAATTCAAAGTCAGGTCTCCAATTTCTCATTTCAAGCCACTATCAATCACATGCACAACTTCATAAAAAGTGGAATGGATGAAAAATTATATATATATATACATACACACACACACATACATACATACATACATACATACATACTCAAGCATAAACTTACTCTTATTTCTTGAGGTGGTTTTTAATTTTGACATATTCAACATACACAAAAGATCTATAGTTAAGCAAAATTTTGTGATTTTCCAACCACAATGATTTTTCCAGATACAAGATCTACTATTTAACCCATTGCTGAAGGGAAAGGCGGGTTTGTACATTTCCTGAAGGTATTTCTGCCTAAGTGAATGTACGGAACACTACTGGAATTCAAACTCAGCTCTCCAATTTCTCATTCCAAGCCGCTATCCACTACACCACCTGTACATCCACAAGTAACAGAGAAAATTGGAATGGGTTAAAAAAAAAAAATTTTTATATACTCAAGTATAAAATTGAATGAGGTGGTTTTAGATTTTGACATATTTAACATACACAAAATATCTATATTTAAGCAAAATTTTTATTTTTCCTGTCACTAGTTTTATAATTATTGTAATTATTCTGATATATATATATATATATATATATATATATATATATATATATATATATATATATATAATGGAACACTTATGTGCAATAGATACAAAAAGGAGTTGTCTATAGCTTGTGCAAACCTTAGCTTGACAGATGTACTCAAATTCAGATAAAAGAAGCAAGAGATTTTTTTTTTAAAGTATTTTGATGTTGGTGAGGAAATGGCGGATTCATCAAATATAATTGGTTTTCTTTTCATATCCATGTACCCAATGTACACAAATATCAGAAAGTTTATACACAAAAATAAAAGATTTTGACCTGGAAAATTTCATAATGGGAAAATATTCAAATTTGGAAATGCTAGATTGAATGTTTGGTATTTGGGTAAATAAAAATCAATCCAAATTCATGTCTAAAGAAAAATTATAGATTTTCTTTTTTATGGAATTTAATGAGGAAGATTAGAAATGACAAATGAATTTATGAATGAAACTAACAAAACAAAACAAACAAACTAAAGCTGACATTGTTTCCCAAGTCAATAGCACCACATATGGTATAAATCAATAATAAAACACTTCTTGAGGCCCTTATCCGAATAATTAATTATAGGTACCACGGTAGAAAACTCAATCATCATTGGGTACTGCATCCAAGCATTTTTCTGTCAAAATTATGTTACACTTATAATAAAATATAATTAAGTACGTCATACAAATAGAAAACTCCTGAATAGTCACACTGGTAGATCCTTTCGTACTAATACAGGTGTCCAGCAGGGCTCCATCCTTGATCCAAGTTTGTTTTTTATTTTCATTAATGACCATGCTGATGGTATCAGCTCTCAACTTAGTATCTAAGTTATATTTTAAAATAGTCTGATGGGAAACTAAATTGCAACATTCTGAAAAGCTTACAGCCATATTATGTTGAAACACCAGTTCTGGTACGATCACTGAAGCTAAGCAACATCGAGCTTGGTCAGTACCTCGATGGGTGACTGCTTGGGAATACCAAATGGTGTGATGGGTAATGGCTCAGAACTGGAAATCGGAGAGTCGAGTCCCAATTCCAGTTCAGTTCGTTATATCCACTTACATGCAAATACGCTTGGGAAAGACATGAATCTGCCATTTCTCCCTCCAGCTATGGGTTACTTAGTAGGACATGTATCAGTTAAGTTGTTATTATCACCAAAAAGATTCTTACAGTCTAAGAATATTTTCTGGCTTTAAATAACCTGCAAAAGGTTGATAAGACATAAAAAACAAAATCAATGAAACACTGAAGAACAGTGCTATTTTGACTCAAATACAGTATGTGAATTCGAGGGAGTTGTTGGCATTCTGGTAAAATTTTCAACGCCATCTTGCAGTGTATTAATACTTACACCAGTGTACCATCTGTGTCTCAGCTTGAGACTGTGACACCTGTTATGATACGTTTCAATTAGAAACATTCAGGAGAGGCTTTAAGTGGTTGGATGGCATTAACAGGGAATCACCGTATATATCAGATTTGACACACTCCTACATGTGCATGACAGGATCTGGACAGTCGTGTCATACATATGCTTGCAAGATTCATATTTGCTTCCTATTGTACAGATCAGAGTAAATGTAGCTTCAGGAATGTCCACATGGGTGATGGAGAATCTGGTTTTTTTAATCATTTCACACCAAACAAGGCAATAAAGCCACTAAGATGCAAGGGACTACGGAGTGTAAAAGAATATGAAAAAAGAAAAAAAAAGAAAAACATCATTAATGAGAGAGAACAATAAAAGAACAGGAATTAAGAAGAGCAGATAACAATTGACATTGCATTTAAATTTTTGAAGATCAATGTTGAATGGAATGCAAGAAACTACAAGAGAGTTTCACTAGCAAGAAGTGTGAGAAAAAAAACTGTTAGCATAGAAATTACAGTTACATCTAGTCATTTCAAGTGGAAAATGCTTAAACCTATCTGCCAATCCAGTACTGTGCTTAAATTTATACATTACTATCAGATGTATATTTGACTGCTTTTGATTACTATTTAGTTACCACCATCACTGTACACACACACAAGGAATATTGCTATTAACATAAGACAAACATTAGTAAAGAGTAAGTAGATAATACTAAAATTTTATATAGTTCTCGCTGTAACAAAAGAGTTTAAAATACTTGAAGAAATTCTGATACCAAACAAAAAAGACAATAACTTAACATGCAAAGGCATTTGCAAAGGTGTTTAAAATTTTTTATTTCTTTATCCTCAGATGCTATCAAATTTTATAACATATTCTGAAAAATAATTAAATGCTCATCACAAAATGACATGACCTGTATCTAATACTTGCATTTTAAATTAGAATTATAGCATACCTAAAAATGCCAGAATGTTTAATTGCAGCATTATTTTAGATCATAAAAACAATTGCAAGATATTCAGGAATACATATTTTTTCTTTTTAATCATTTCACCCCAAAGCAAGGTAATAAAGCCACTAAGATGCAAGGGGTTATTGAAAGTGAAAAAAAAAAAACAAACTCCAGAGAAAATGCTATTAAGGAGAAAGGACAATAAAAGCTTTTAAAAGCACAGAAGAGGGTGACTGAAGTTGCATTTAAAGTTTTGAAGATTAATGTTGAGTGGAACATGAGAAGCTGAAAGAGATTTCCATAACTGAGAAATGTGAGAGAAGAAACTGTTAGCGTACATCATATGGCTGCATCTAAATGCACACATGGAAGGCTATAACCCCTTACCCAGCATTTTTCAGACACAAATAAACACATCCAAAACATCACATTCAAAAACCAGCTAGAGACATGTTTATAGGTCAATCTTGATTCTTTTTATTCCCTTCTGAGCTTGAAATGAATCCAATTGTCAACATACATCTGGTATGGAAGGCTATAACTCCTTACCCAGCATTTTTCAGACACAAATAAACAAATCCCAAACATCACATTCAAAAACCAGCTAGAGACATGTTTATAGGTAAATCTTGATTCTTTTTATTCCCTTCTGAGCTTGAAATGAATCCAATTGTCAACATACGTCTAGTATGGAAGGCTATAACCCCTTACACGGCATTTTTCAGACACAAATAAACACATCCCAAACATCACATTAAAAAACCAGCTAGAGACATGTTTATATGTCAATCTTGATTCTTTTTATTCCCTTCTGAGCTTGAAATGAATCCAATTGTCAACATACGTATGGGAGAGGAGTTAGCCACAGTTTGGGTTCTTCAAGGTGCCTCAGTTTCTTAGTTACTACATTAAAATCAAATAAAAAATATTGTCTGAAAATGACATGTCTTTCCAAAAATAATTGGTAGGGAAGGCTTTAATGACAACTATTCAATTTTGTTTTTAAATTAAATATGGCAGGACTTAATGACTATAAATTTTTTTATTTTAATGTGGATATGGAAAATCTTAAATACTGGTTACTTTTTTAATTTTTTCTTCTCCTAGATTAGTTGCCCTACTAATGATTTTTAAAAAATCATTTCACAACAAGTAAATCAAGAAAGCCATTAAGATACAGAGGATTTGTGGCAGAGGGCAATGGTCACTCGTGAAATATTAATAATTATAGTAATATAAAATTTTGTTTATCGATGAAAAAAATAATCTGTGGTGAAATGGAGAAATTTTCCACCACCCACCTATCTAGTAAATATTTAAAAGCATACAAAAACTGTTTGGTAAAAGTTTGTTACTGGTTCATATACTGCCTTTATGATGTAGTAAAAAATACCAGAGAGGTAAGAAATAACACTGACTTATTCAGTGTCTGCTGCTGCTACCATATTAAAAAACAAATGAAAGTAAAAATGACCCTTAAAAGTATATACCAGGTGTAACAGTAAAATTGTACATCCTACAAAATACTTAATATCTAAACAATCATTAAACTGAGATTCTTTTTTCCAGGCTTTTAGATAGATAGTCATCTTGACACCATTTGTCATACAAATCACTGAAAACCCCTTTGAGTTATTCAGCTAGAAAGAGAACTGATTACAATCATTTTGTGTCAGCTCCACTGTCTTCTCAACTGAGCAATGGTGAGAGGAAAAAGATCATTCAGGCCTTCAGTAATGGTATGAACATTCATATGCTAGCTTCCATCTTCAATATCCATTCAAGAACCATCAAGAGAACAGTGAATAAGTTTAAAAAAGAGGGAATAGAAAAGAGGAAAACTGGATCAGGGGCTCATAACAGGAAGAGGGATCATTATTTCAACTTAGAGCTAAAGAGATCAATTAGAAAAGGTCCAACTCAATTCATAATATGTTTGGCAAGTGAGAGAAGGAGTTTTGGTTATGACAGCCCAAAGAGCAGTGAAAAATGACTTGAAAATGAAATCATACGTGAAAACTGTGAGGCACCTTGATACTCCAGGACAGAAAGTTAGAAGGTTAGAGAGGGCAAAGATCAACTTGAATAAGTTGGAAGATGATCTTGCAATAATATATATTTGAACTTCATTTCATGAGCTTCCAATCCTTAGCTATGATTATTTAATGATGAACATGTCATTTTTGCTGATGGTCGATTTCATCACAATTCTTCTGTTAAGCATGGAAAGTAATTCTACATTCTTATTGCTCAAAGTAGAGTCCAATAGTGTTATGAAAACCTCAGAGAATTCCAGTAAGATAACTTTAATCATTTCTAAGATAGAATGGTTCAAAGCTTAATCGAAGAAATGGACAATTTTGCTGTTACACTCAGAGTGTGTGTGTGTGTGTGTGTGTGTGTGTGTGTGTGTATATATATATACATATCTAAAAAATTTAGTTTTATGGTTAGGGTTAGCATTGCAAGTGTTGACAAAAAAATTAAACAATTTTTGTTCATAATTGTAAAATTAAAAAAGAACTTTTTTGCCGTTCTTGATTTATATACCCCCCCCCCTGCCAGATATTATTTCTTCTGAGGAATTATTCGAATGTTAATGACCCTTCTCAAAACTATAGAAAATATCAAAAGATTTGCTGTTTATTGGGATATTTCTCTCTTATCTCGGAATGTGACCCACTCATTCCCATTTAGCCTCCCAGTTTTTTTATACACATTCTTTGCATAGGTCCTTTGAATATTTTTTTCAGGTAGCATATTCTGAAATACATTTTTAATATTCAAATTCCTATATGCCCACCCAACAGTTAAAATCACCCATTGGTGGGCAATATCACCCAAGTTTGGACACCCTGATCTAATTGCTTGACTTACTGTGATAGATACGTCATTGAGGTGATAGATATTTGTGAAGTTAAAATCTAGAGTGTAAATCTATTTTGTTCAGTTCTTCTTCTATGTGATAAGTCCCTTTAGAACATAGACGATCATGGCTCTCTACAATTTCCTGCCCTTTGTAGCTCTTACTAAATTTTGCCCTTTTGTTATCTTTTCTGAACCTTGTTTCACCATCCATTTATTTAAGCTTGTTAGATAGGCTATGTGTTGTTTTTCTGTGTTGTCCTGCCCTTCAGTTTGTCCTGTGAGTGTCAAATTTTCTAAACACTCTTTCCTCATTATGTGCCTAGAACTTTCAACTCTCTCTCTTATTTACATGCAAACTATTTTCCTTATCTTTGTTGCTAGTATCACAATGTTTCAGCTGTTGTGCTCTCTGGCCTTCAACAGGTACTTGTTGATTCGAGTAACATTTACGGAATTTCAAATATTGACACAAACTCGTTAGGTAGGTTTCTTGCTGCTTTCCTGTTCTTCTTACCTTCAGTATATCCTGTAAGTTTCAAATTTTCCAAGCCCTCTATCCTCATTATGTGCTCTAGAAATTTCAACTATCTCTTCCTGATGTTAAGTATAAGTATTTGTTTCTATTTTCTCTAAAACTTGCCCACATGTTTTGGTCCATGGTATTCTCAGAATTCTTCTGTAGAACAACATTTCTGTTGCTTAAAGTCTCTTCTTCAGCTGTGAGAAGATTGTGCAGCATTTACTGCCATATAGGAGGCATGATATTACATAGCAGTTCAGTAGTCTTTTCTGTGTTTCTAACAATATGTTTTGTTAACCCTAGCTTAAGGAATCCTACAAGACTGGAAGAATCGGCTGTTTCAGCAAGTAGAGTCCAATAGTGTTATGAAAACCTCAGAGAATTCCAGTAAGATAACTTTAATCATTTCTAAGATACAATGGTTCAAAGCTTAATCTAAGAAATGGACAATTTTGCTGTTACACTCAGTGTGTGTGTGTGTATGGAAATTTGGACTCTACTTTGAGCAATAAGAATGTAGAATTACTTTCCATGCTTAACAGAAGAGTTGTGATGAAATCGACCATCAGCAGAAATTGTGGATGTTGAAACATGTATCACTTTGTAGATGTGCTTTTCTTGAAAGATGCAGGCCATCAAGAAGATAGCAGTTGTGAGATGCCAATCTGAAGAAGAGGAAGTGAGAGTCAGAAGCAATAGATAATTAGTTACTCCCACTTTGTTGGATTGGGTAGTTTTTGCTGAGTTGCCATGACTACCAAAGACACAGATATTTTAAGTAATAAGTAGTCAAGCACTGAAATCCAAAGATGGGACAGACAGCAGGAATATCTGTCAATAAGGCAAAAAAATTAGAAAAAAAAAAAGAATTAAAGAAAGAAGAGTTGTTTCAGGGTAAAAATTCTCATCCAATATTTCTTGCAAAGAATAGAATGTTTGCACAAAGAATGGTGGAGGTATGGATAGAGAGAGAGAGAGAGAATTGAGGAAAAAAGAAGGTAAAATAATAGAAAAGTAAAAAAAAAAGATATAAAAAGGGAGGTAGACATGGGGGAGAGAAGCAATGAGAGATAGAAGAGAGGGGTATGTACAGGGTATGGAGAGAAAGAGTGAGGAGCAATGGAAGAACGAGGGGAAATGGGTAGGCACAGAGAAAAGGAGGAGCAAGGAATAGACAGGAAAAAAGAGGAGAGAGAGTGGAAGAAAGAGGAGATAGAGGAAGAAAGAGGAGAGGGAGCAGCTGCACAAAAAGAGAGAAAGAGGAGCAGAAGGTGAGAGGAGAAGAGAGAGAGAAAGAGGAGAAGGGGAAAAGATAAAGATCAGTGGCAATATCCACAGGAGAAGAGAGAGAGAGAGAGACAAAAAGAAGAGCAAGGGCAAGGAGAGGGAGGGAGAAAAAAGAGCAGTGGCAAGGAGAGAGAAAGAGAAAGACGAGCAGGGGGAAGGAGATGGAGAGAAAGACGAGTAGAGGAAAGGAGAGAGAGAGAGAGAGAAAGAAGAGCAGAAGAAAGGAGAGAGAGAGAGAAAGAAGAGCAGAGGAAAGGAGAGAGAGAGAGAGAGAAAGAGGGATAGCAGAGAGAGAGAGAGAAAGAGGGATAGCAGAGAGAGAGAGAGAGAAAGAGGGATAGCAGAGAGAGAGAGAAAGAGGGAGAGAAATAGAAGAGAGGGAGAGTGATGAAGAGGAATAGCAAAGAAAGAAAGAAAGGGATCAGAGAGAGAGGGGGAGAGAGAGGAGAGAGAGAGGGAGGGGAGAATAGAAAGAAAGAGGAGCAGAGAGAGAAAGAAAGAGGAGCAGAGAGAGAAAGAAAGAAAGAGAAGCAGAGAGAGAAAGAAAGAGGAATAGCAGAAAGAAAGATGAATAACAGAGAGAGAGAGGAATAGCAGAGAGAGAAAGGAATAGCAGAGAGAGAGAGGAATAGCAGAGAGAGAGAGAAAGAGGAATAGCAGAGAGAGAGAGAAAGAAAGAGGAATAGCAGAGAGAGAGGGAAAGAAAGTGGAATAGCAGAGAGAGAGGGAAAGAAAGAGGAATAGCAGAGAGAGAGGGAAAGAAAGAGGAATAGCACAGAGAGAGAGAGAAAGAAAGGGTAATAGCACAGAGAGAGAGAGAGAAAGAAAGGGTAATAGCAGAGAGAGAGAGAAAGAAAGGGTAATAGCAGAGAGAGAGAGAAAGAAAGGGTAATAGCAGAGAGAGAGAGAAAGAAAGAAAGGGAAATAGCAGAGAGAGAGAGAAAGAAAGGAAAATAGCAGAGAGAGAGAGAAAGAAAGGAAAATAGCAGAGAGAGAGAGAGAGAAAGAAAGAAAGGGAAATAGCAGAGAGAGAGAGAAAGAAAGGAAAATAGCAGAGAGAGAGAGAAAGAGGAGCCGTGAGCGTACAATAGAGAAACAGAAAGAGAAGCAGAGGAAAGAGAGAGAGAGAAAGAAGGGCATGGGAAAAGAGAGAGAGAAAGAAGGGCATGGGAAAAGAGAGAGAGAAAGAAGGGCATGGGAAAAGAGAGAGAGAAAGAAGGGCATGGGAAAAGAGAGAGAGAAAGAGAGGCAGGGGAAAGAGAGAGAGAAAGAGGGGCAGGGGAAAACAGAGAGAGAAAGAGGGGCAGGGGAAAA
Source organism: Acanthosepion esculentum (assembly GCA_964036315.1). NCBI lineage: Eukaryota > Metazoa > Mollusca > Cephalopoda > Sepiida > Sepiidae > Acanthosepion > Acanthosepion esculentum. The sequence goes on along the minus strand of OZ038509.1, from coordinate 57,019,756 downwards.
GAGAGAGAGAAAGAGAGGCAGGGGAAAGAGAGAGAGAGAGAAAGAGGAGCAGAGAGAGAGAGAGAAAGAGGAGCAGAGAGAGTGAGAGAAAGAGGAGCAGAGAGAGTGAGAGAAAGAGGAGCAGAGAGAGTGAGAGAAAGAGGAGCAGAGAGAGTGAGAGAAAGAGTAGCAGGGGAAAGGAGCAATGAAGAAAGAGCACATGGGCAAGGAGTGATAATGAAAGAAGATCAGTGGCAAGGAGATAGAAAAAGGAGCAAGAGAGAGAAAAAGAAAGTACAGCAAGGGCAAAGAGAGAGAAAGAAGATCAGTGGCAAAGAGAGAGAAAGAGGAGCAGCAGAAATGATAAAGAAGAATTAAATTATTACAGAAGAGATATAACAACAGCAAAAAAAAGTGAAGAGGAGAATGCACAGATTTCTTACAAGATGTTGACGATAATAATAATGATGATGATGATAATCATCATCATTGGCATAAAAAGCCTGAAACAAAAAATTTCCCCAAGAATCCAGTTGTCAGCAAAGACAAATCTCCAGAGAAATTTCTTACATTTAGAGATTATGCATAAAAATCTCGAGTGAAAACCTTAAAAACAAGAAGAAATTAGCTGAGAAAGAAAAAGAAGTTACAAATGAGGTCAAAAGATGTCAACATGCTTTTAGAATGTAGGAAAAAAAAATCTTCTTTCATATTCATTGTAACCACATAGCTTCCTCAAGCTAAAGGCTTCAAACACAAGTCATAAAGCAAGCAAACATCACTATTGATGTACACAAGGATATAAATAACTGGTTTTGTGAGCCTCAATGAATCATGTAATTTGCAAGGGGATAAAACTGAAGTGAATCCAGTTAACTGTGAAGTTGATAAGCACTATGAATTCCAGGAAGCCAGTGACACGTCGAAATTGGTTAAAATGATACTTCTTAGATGATGTATCTGACAAAGTAGACATGCAGCATTAGGAAATAGAAAAAAAGATTGGCAAGACGATTCTTCTTGGATATGGAAATAAGTCTGGACAGTGCTTTTATAAAGTATGAAGCCAGAATCCATCTTGCATGTTTATAAATCTACCCTTCGACCATGGATTGAATATTGCTGTCGTGTCTGGTCTGGCGCTCCTGCTATATATCTCGAGATTCTTAACAAAAACTAAAGAGTCTGTAATGCTATCGGTCCTGACCTGGCATCTTGATTTCAGTAACTTTCCCACCACTGATGTGGCTTCCTTCTGTCTTTCTATAAATATTTTCATGGCAATTGTTCTAAGGAGCTCTCTTTGGTAGTTTGACCCTATGAATTTAAGTATGCTACTCGATTGGCAACCAACTCCCACCCTCTTACTGTTGAAATAGCTTGATGTCACCATAAATTCTAACAGTTTCTTTTCTCACACTTGTCACTTTTAAAACTCTCTTCTGACCTCATGCTTCCTTACCACTTACAATCCTCAAAAGTGTAAATGCATTGTCAATTGCCATCTTTCGTCTTCTTGAAAACATATCCTTTCTCCTCACTAAAGTCTTCTCATATTCTTTCACTACCAGTAACCCGTGGCGTCTTAGTGGCATTATCAACCTTGCTCGGGATGAAATAATTTTAAAAAATTACACAGAAAGCTGTTCCTAGTTAATCAAACCATGTTCTTTCATAGCTCTCCACAACCATTCACCCCTGCATGGAGTATTGCTGCCATATATGGTCTGGAGCCCTTGCTGTTTGCCTCAGGGTTCTTGATAAGATCCAGAGACGGATATGCAATGTAATTGGCCCTGAATCTGTCATCTCGTCTGCAGTCGCTCTCTCACAGACGCGCCATTGCCTTGCTCTGTCTTTTTTACAAATACTTTCAGGGTAATTGCTCCAATGAGCTGCTTTCGCTGGTTCCTAGGCCACATGAATTTAAGCGTTCCACGAGGCTGGCATCCCGTTCCCACCTCTTCACAGTTGAAAATGTTAGATGTAGACGTCTCTTCTACTCCAATAGCTTCACGTCTCGCACATCTCGCCTGTGGAACTCCCTTCCTTATTCCTGTTTCCCTGACAAATATAATCCCCAATTATTTAAGTATAACGTCAATCGACATCTCCAGTTGCCTTGATCTATCCACTCCCCTTCTCCACATCCTTTCCCCCTTTCATTCCTATCTGCTCTCGCTCCAAATCTTCTGTAACCCCCTTGCCTTGATCGATCCACTATCTTTCTCCACATCCTCTCCTTTACCACTCCTATCTGCTCTTCCTCCAAACCTTCTGTAACCCCTTGTGTGCTAGTGGCTTCCAGCCTTGCTTGGGGTGAAAAGCTTAAAAAAAACAAAAAAAAAAAACTTTCTGCCCTCTGTTACTATCAGAAATAGTTTCTCCTTCATGACGCTTTTGTTGCTTTGTGACAAGTAGGTTATAGACTGTTTGTCTCTTTCAAAGGAAAAGAGTTGTTAACCTACTTGTCTTACCTCCAATATGTCCTCTGAGATAAATTTTCCAAGCCTTCTCTCCCCATTATTCAAGCCAAAAACCTCAGCTGTCTCTTTCTGATTGTCACGTGTGGTTCCTTCATAGTTGCTATTCTCCTTAGCATTTCCTTGTTTATTATGCAGTGCATTATAACCTCACCGTTTGTCAGTAGAAACACCTCTCTCTCACACATTGTCTTTTCTTCATTTGTGATGAAATTGTCTGGCATGCACTACCAGAAAGGAGATATTACATAGTTCAACATTATTTCCTTCTAAGGACATTTTTTAATCTCTTAATACTTTGCTTAGAATCTAAAAAGCAACTTCTGCTATTCCCTCAGGATTTTATGATCCATTTTCCATTATCTATTATGATACAATGTAGATAGTTAAATTCCTCCTTGATTTTCACAACTCTGTTACGAAACTCACAACTTGGGCAGCCCCCCTTTTACTAATAACTATACACACTCTGTCTTCTAACAGATAATTATTGGTCCTTTCCTAGTTTAACTTGTCTAACAGTTTTTTCAGTTTTCTTTCTGAATACTGTAATTCCTTATGTATAATATGCAATTTTTTTCTAAAAAAAAATTAATAAGCAAAATTAGGGGTGCGTATTATGCACAACTACAAAAACACTTCCGTTTCAGTTCAGGTCGATTCCAGTTGTGAAATGACTACCAACCACAAACATACGACAATTTGACACTAACACTCGTCGATTGCGACCTCATAAGGATGTCAAATACAATCATATGTACCTAACAATATATACAAATGTAAAATAAAATAATTATCATAAAACTAAATTAGAATAATATTATTCTATGTTTAAAACCATTTTTTTATGAAAAACTACATACAGATCCGATAGATTGCATATTTTATCGAACAGAAGCAGGTTAATGAGTCTGCGCAGTAAACACAATATAGGTATTTCCGTTTCCTTTTAGAATCGTGATGATCGGAAATTTTGATAAATATCTTCATTTACAGCTTGAATAAGAGTAGGTCATGCTGGCTGTAATGAAATTGGAGAGGCACAACTTATAGGGTTTGATTACTGTTATGGTGACCTATGTACATTAGAATGAACTCTTCCTCCTTCATAAATACTAACCTGCAAGACTTCCTAAGGAGGCAGGCGGGATGCAATGTAACCTGACAGTTCTGACAGACACTTCTACCTGCTGACTAATGACACTCTTATTTTGTATATATATGTTCTGTTATTTCAATACACTTGTTCAGCCTACCTTCTTCTTTCCGTGTCTTTCTTTCTGGCCCCTAACAGGCCACAACAATTACCAAACAAGAGGTGTGCATTATGCATGAGTAGAAGCATTTTCCCACACTTTCAACACAATTTTAGGGGTGCGTATTATGAATGAAGGCATTTTATACATGGGGAATTACGATATGCTATCAACAAAATTTAATCTGCACAGCTTATGTTGTTACAGTTGTTTGCCAATAATAAATCTCAGTAGGAATCAAGTCTTCTTGGAATCATCTTGGTGTACAAGTTAAATAAATGCAATCTATTGTCCTCATCATTTTTGTTATCATCCCAATGTTTCAGTTGTGCCCTCTGGCCTTCATCAGGTGTATATCATATTGACTAACCTACAGGGAATTCTGAAATGAACCTTTTATTTATGAGGTAGAGTGTTCTCAGCAATAGCCTAGTGGATTAAAATACTGATTGGAAAATTTGGGGACATAGTAATTGTGAATTCAATTCATGGGCTGGGATGGGTGTACTTGGACTCAGTAGAAATGAAGCAAGCAATAAGTGATCTGTATTAAACTAAGAATTAGACAAGATATCCATAGACATGTGTCGTGGTACAAGAAGAGTCTATCACTGGAGATTAAATAAAGGGTGCAGTTTGAAATTCGCTGTAGGTTACCCAGATTAACATAAACCTGAAGAAGGCCAGACAGCATAATGACTAAAATGTTGTGATGACAACAAAGAACAGGAAAATAATTTGAATGTAAATAATGATAAGTTGTCATCTCAGAAATTCAAACAGAAATTGAATAAATCTGCTGTGAAGAATCCTTGTTGGACTTTCCCTTTTTTTGTACTTTCACTAAATATGTTTCTATTTGTTTATTCCCAGCAGAGTTTATGATTTTTTTAATTCAGAAACAAATTCAGATTTTTATAATGAAAAGAAATATCCATTAGCAGCCAGTGTACTTGACACTGGTGATTCATTAAATAAGCATAAAGAATTTGCCGAAATCAGAAGTTGTTGGAACTCAAATCAGACAGAATGGTTTATTTCTGCTTTCTCCACTTTCATTTGCAACTTTATCCTTCATTTCTAAATTCTAAAAATAACCATACTGTTCTCGTATTAATTTTTAAATATTTCATCTTCATGCTGCATTTTATTGCAACTCCCAGATCATCATTTCATAAATCTCAAGCAGGAATCAAAAATACATTAAAGATTTGTATTGCTTATCCTTGAAAGCCATCTTAATATAATGGTTACCTCCATTGAAGAAATTCAGACAACTTAAGACTATTACTACTTGGTGGAAAAGCAAGAGAAATAAGATGAAAGAAATACTAGTGGAAAATGAATAATAATTGACAAGGCTTCATCTATGAAATTCAGACAACTTCAGACTATTACTATTTGGTGGAAAAGCAAGAGAAATAAGATGAAAGAAATACTAGTGAAAAATGAATAATAATTGACAAGGCTTCATCTATGAAATTCAGACAACTTCAGACTATTACTATTTGGTGGAAAAGCAAGAGAAATAAGATGAAAGAAATACTAGTGAAAAATGAATAATAATTGACAAGGCTTCATCTATGAAATTCAGACAACTTCAGACTATTACTATTTGGTGGAAAAGCAAGAGAAATAAGATGAAAGAAATACTAGTGAAAAATGAATAATAATTGACAAGGTATCTGTCTATATTTCTCAGATGAGGTATTATGTACACTATTTACATTATTCGGACTATTGTCCTCATCTGTCTTTGTCACCATATAAATTACATTTTGGCCGTTGTATGCTCCAGCCTTCTTCATTGGAATGTTGAACTGAACCTTTATTTTGCTTTATTAGACTGTTCTAGTTCCATGTGCCATGTCTAATGGATGTCAGTTATCAGTTATCTCCTGTTAATTCCCCTCTCCAAGAAATCCACCGCCTTAACCAGGTATTGAACTCACATTCTTTGGGTCCATTCACTGGATCTAACGCCTTTATCCACGGTGCCATGTGTCCTTGAGAACATCTGTGTATGAATTTCTGGGTATTATGAACCTAATGTCTTCATCAACCATTTTTTAACAGTGCTCATATTGCAATTTTTTGCTGTTATCAAACATGTTTTTATCAGAGCTCATATTGCAATTTTTGTTATTATCACTTTTCTCTGGCACTAGAAATGAATACAATATGGGAACCAGTAATAAGGAGTGCTTAATGAGTGAAAATAAAGGGTTCAGTTCGACATTCCAGCACCGGAGCATATAACAGCCGAAACGTTGTAATAAATATGGCGACAAAGATGAGGACAATAGTTCGAATAATGTAAATAGTGTATTTGATAAGGCTTTGTCCAAGAAATTCAGACAACTTAAGACTATTACTACTTGGTGGAAAAGCAAGAGAAATAAAATAAAAGGGATTCTGGTCAACAAATAATGCTTCATCTAATTTAAAATACTGTCCACTATTATTAATTATTATCACTCATTTTCTTTTATTTTCTCTTAGATGAATCATTGTCGGACAACATTAATTTTTCTTAGCCTTTATTTTCATCTTCCTTTTTTTCTTTCATTCTTGACTTAGAGTTTCGTTTATTTTGATTTTTCCCCCCACTGATGGCCAGCGAATGAAGCCTAACTGGCTGCTCAGTCAATGAATTCCAAATGTTTCCTTATGAGAAACTGGTTAATACTACCATTGGAGAGGAGGTGAACAGATACTACACTTGTTATTTGCTTGTCCTCCCACAGGGAAGAGATATGGTACAATGTTGGTTTAAAGTCCAACTTCAGTAATTTAAAACTGGTCTCTTATTTTATATCCACTGTTGAATTATTGATAATCCGCAAGAATGTTTTGATAACAAAGCAGACAAACTTGTTTTTATTGATAACCAAGGAGCCAAAAATATTTAGTGCAAGGGAGCTAATCAAATATTGATTACCTACGAGGCCTATTTTCAAGAGGAGAGGAATATTGTGATTTTCTAAGCGTAGCTTAAATGTGGCACAAGGCCAAAAGTATAGGGCATCCAGTGAGGATCAAACTTACTACTCGGTCATAATTGTTCTAGTGAGGCAAGCTTGCTAGAGAAATATGTACAGTATTTTCTTGATTATCCGGACACCTTGGGACAGAGGCTGAAAAAATATGTTTAGATAATTTAAAATTCTGCTTAATTAAACACTAAAATTATTGAAAGGGAATAATGAACAAGGTCATTTTCTGAAAGAAATTTAACAACATTTACTTCATCAAATAACATTTTAAAGCATTTTGTTCAAGGTTTTGTCCAGTTTATTTTTATGAAAAAAAAAAATGTATCAATTCTTGTCTGTTTCCGGCAGGCCTTGTGTTTTTCTGCTGCTAATTCTTCAAGCCGGATTAAAGCAGATGTATTTGTAAGGATAGCTTCTGGTTGAAAGAGCAAGCAACTTAAATGTTTGTCAAACATAATCTTTGCTTCAGTGTTTGAAATTGAAATTTTGAATATTGAGTTTCGTTTTCTAAATTCTTAAAATGCTTGTCTGAGATGAAACATTACAATGGGTTTAGCTCGGATAATTGAAAATGTGTGGATGATTTCAATTTTTCTCTTCCATTCATGTGTAGATAATCGAAGAAGTACTGCCGAATATGCACTGGCAAAAAAATGGGGGATTTGATTGTTACTCAAAATTAATGTGAAATCCATTCACCACATTTTGGCAGATGGATTTATATGGAAGGCAAGAAATAGGAGATCAGATTACAACTAATCAGTTATATAAAATCGGTCCCTCATTTTATATCCACAAGTTAATAAATGATAATCTGCAAGAATGCTTCTTAGCATAGAAAAATATGTAGAATATTGCAAAAAATGAGGGATTTGATTGTTACTCAAGATTAATATTAATATGAAGTCAACTTTCCACTTTTTGGCAGATAGATTAATTTTGTGGTCAATATATAAGGGATCAGTTTACTACTTGTCTATTATATAAAACTGGTCCCTCATATCCACAAGTTAATAATTGATAATCTGTAATGTTTCTTAGCAGAGTGAAATATATAGAATGGCAAAAAAAATGGGGATTTCATTGTTACTCAAGATCAATATGAAATCAACTCCCTACTTTTTGGCAGAGGTATTTATATGAAGGTCAAGAAATAGGGAATCAGATTACAACTTGTTAATAATTTAAAATTGGTCCCCCACTTTATACCATTAGGTAATTATTGATGATCCATAAGAATGTTTTCTGTTTTTTTCTTTACCTAATTCTTCACTCAATACAAGACTCAGGAACCAAACAAGGTAAAGCGTTACTGATTGGATTTGTACATAGAAAAGAGAAAACCCTACCCTTAGGGTTAGGACTGTCGGAGTTTGTTTCCCAAAGCAGTGATACTTGGGAAATAGCTGTCCAATTAGAACTTCCCTTTTACTAACAAAGTATGTAGCAAATCGGGATGTTTCATTCCAAGGTATATGGCACGGCGGGTCTTAGCTGTGAAGGTATGGACAGGTGGAATTAACAAATGTAGATCACCAAAACATTTGCCTTGAAAATAGTGATAGAGTAGTTAGAAGTCTGTGATGTTTCACATGTGGGGAAAGGGGTTGTAGGGTGGAAAATAATTCATCACCCACAAGGCTGTAAAAATGATTCTAAATTCTATCAAGGTTGGAAAGTGAAGACTGGGCAGCTCCAGCCCACATATGGCCGCAGTACTTCATTTTTGGTCTTGTAACGGTGGAGCATGGCAGGAATAGTCAGGTACTTACTGGAGCAGTACAATGAACTGACTCATTAACGATAGATCGTATATATGTTCAACTTGAGATCTGGGGTGAAACTGAGTCCCAATAACTGTTCAAGTTAAGGGGCCACTTTAAGAGAACCATCCATCCATCATTATGGGTTAAAGTTCAAGGTCTCACTGATGATGAAGTGTATAGAAATATAAGGTATTGATACGAACAAATATGAGAAATATCTTTATAAAAAAAAAAAAGAGAAAAACGGCAGTCAGTTGATGAAACCTCCTGATGAGTGGATCGAACAATTGCAAAAAGGTTTGTTGACGAAACTCTGGAGTGAAGTTTCTGAATTATAACATCAATCAGCTAAGTGACAAATTTTATTTGTATTAATTGTAACTAAACTGCTTTTATTTAACCTATTGCATCTACTGCATGGAAAGTTGTGTTACTGTGCCGTCACAGAAAATCTTTCTCTTTAGAATTCATTTTGCACTTTTACAAATCTACCATTCGTCCGTGCATTGAATACTGTTGCCATATCTGGTGCTCTTGCTGTACATCTCAAGGTACTTGACAAAATCCAAAGAAGAATCTGTAATGTAATCAATCCTAACCTGACATCTCAAATTCAGTCACTTTCTCACTGACATGATATGGCTTCCCTCTGTCTTTTCTACAAATATTTTCATGGCAACTGCTCTGACAAGATTTTTACCTTGGTGCCTCAACTACATGAATTTAAGCATGCTACTAGATTGGCATCTAAGTTCCACCTGTTTACTGTTGAAATAGCTAAATGTAACCACCACTTCTAATCCCAAATTTTCTTTTGTCGCACTTCCCACCTGTGGAACCTCCTTCCGTTTACTTTCTTCCCTGATAACGTCAATCTTCAAAATTTTAATGTATCTTCTGTCTTCTTGAAGTCCCTTCATCTCAATCCACTGCATTCTCAGTCTTCTCTTGAATTTTCATTCCCTGTAGTTCCCTGCACACTAGTGGCATTCCCACCTTGCTTCAAGCAGGATGAATAAAAAAAAAAGTTATTGCTTATCCTGTTTCCACTGAGTTCAAGTATACATCACCTGTCCCAAGGATTGAACTCACAATTACTATGTCACCAAATTCTTGAATCCCATTCATCTCGTCCTTTCTTCAATCCTCCCTATTCTCAGTCTTCTCTTTCACTTTCACTTCCTGGAACCCCCAGCATACTAGTGGCATTCTCGCCTTGCTTGGGGTGAAATAATTAGAAAAAAAAATACTCCCCATGTCTCAATCAGCTATTGATGACCAGCAAATCATCATTGTATCATAGAAACATCTAAAAAATAAGCTTGGAGTATATTATTAAAAAAATGAGGTAGAAATAATGTCCCTTAAAAAATTTTTGTCGGTAAAAAAGAGAAAAGAACGAACTGAAAAGCTCCCGGATGAACCCAGTTCTCAGATATCTGTATACCAATGATTGAGCATTAAAATATTGCCTTTGGGAAGTGGATTCGGTGAGAACTTTTCAGCACCCCCAGAGTTTAAGAAATAGGGATTATAAAATTGATTCCCCACACGTTCCGTATGCATTGCACATATTAATGAATATTGATTACCTACACCTTGCAGTGTAGCTGTGAACCTCTCTGGATTGTAGAAATATTTAAAATCAATTATGTCAGAAAATGGGAGATCAATTTAATTTGGGTATTAATACAAAGTTGATCCCACATTTTATGTCCACATCACATTTTAGCTAATAAAGTATTGATTATTTGTTCAGCAGAGGAGGAATATATACGGAATCTATTTTTGATTGAAATCAACTTTCTTTCTACAATGTGATCGAAAAACTGTGATATCTGAGAGTTAACCAATACACTAATGTGTCTCCCCAACCTTTTTTTATTTTATTTTAATTATGGTTATGGCAATATTTACATTATTTGGACTACTGTCCTCATCTTTGTTGCCGTTGTCATATTTATCACAACGTTTCAGCTGTTGTACACTCCGGCCTTCTTAAGGTGGTTGGAATGTCGAACTGAACCCTTTATTTCACTTGTTGTGTTAGACTGTTCTCCACTGCCTTAACCAGTGACAGGACCCAAAGAGTGTGAGTTCAATACCTGGTTAAGACGATGGAGAATTTGGAGAGGGGAATTAACAGGAGATAACTGATAACTGATATCCATTAGACATGGCACGTGGAACTAGAACAGTCTACCCCAGTGAGCGAAATAAAAGGTTCAGTTCGACATTCCTACCACCTGAAGAAGGCTGGAGCATACAATGGCCGAAATGTTGTGATAAATTTGGCAACAAAGATGAGGACAATAGTCTGAATAATGTAAATAGTGTACATAATACCTCATCTCAGAAATATAGACAGATACTGAAGGGCCGAAACGTTGTAATAAATATGGTTACAAAGATGAGGACAATAGTCCGAATAATGTAAATAGTGTACATAATAACTCATCTCAGAAATATAGACAGATTCTGGTTATGGCAGTGTTTGTTTAAGGCCAAGACATAGTGTAAGTCAGATCTGGAAGCCTATCTCAAATCTGTTTTTTTTTCTTTTGTTAGTTAATCATTTCACCCCAATCAAGGCGATAATGTCCCTAAGATGCAGGGAGTTACAGGGAGTGAAAGAGAAGTCTTTAGTAAGGAGAAATGAGGAAAAGAACAATAAAGGAATAGGAATCAGGAAAACAGAAGATTTTGGCGATGCATTTGAATTTTTAGATTTACTCCTTTCGTTACAGACCCATTTCAGTAACGGTTCCATTAAAGCATTTAGCAAATTAAACAATTGTCAATTCTTGAAGAAATATTCAAAGGTGAAGCTTCATAAAAAAAAAAAAAAAATTTTTATAATTTTTATAAGGTTTTTATACAAAGAAGTTCAAATGATACCAACAAAAATCTTTTAACCTAAAATTTTTATGCACCATGTCAGTTTTGTTCATAGGCAGTCATGGCTCTCCATGATTTCCTGTCTATTATTGCTCTAAGTAACTTTTGCCACTTTGTCCTTCTTTTGGCTATTCACTTTCATGTGCAAAATGTCCAGGCCCCCTTTCCATATAATGTGCCAAAAGAATTTCAATTGCTTTTTCAGATTGTAAATATCAGTTTAGAAAAATCAAATTCATTACTTAATCAAACTTAATCGGAAAATTTCAATTGAATTCTTTTCCAATGTGACATATGAGGAGGCAACTGATACTGTTCTGAAACTGACTTTAAAAAAGGATCTTTTACATTCAATATTTATTTATATTCCTTCATAGCCACAAGTAGCAAAAATATACTGAAAGTATTCTATCAGTAATGCCTGCATTCATTCTTGACCACAGACAATACCTTTTATTCCTTGATTTTCAATGCATTTTACAGTAAAATTCATTAGCAATGCATTTTCATTATATATATAACATTATTTTATTAGTAATGCTTGCCTTAATTTCTGACCACTGACAATCCCTTTTCCCTTGATTTTTGATGCATTTTATAATAAAAATCATTAGGAATGCATTTCCATCATACATATAATAGCCCTATTCCATCAGCAATGCTTGCATTCATTCTTGACCATTGACAATCCCTTTCTTCCTGATTTAGCACTGCATTTACATTAATATTTTCCAAGACAAAACAGAGATTGAGCACCCAAACGTTATCAAACAAAGTTCAGGTCAATTTTGATATTTCATTTTTTCTTGCACCAAAAACATAGTCTTGGACGGAAAATAACTTTGTAGCAAAGCACTAGAGTAACAGTAAAGTCAGTGGGCACAGATAAGAAAATTTGTTGCCTTGTAGAAATGCATTTGACTTTAAACTCTGTTGGTTCTTAACTACAACTGTGATCACTCCTTCATTATAGACCTCATTCCTAGAAGCTGCTGTGTCACGGAGTCATCAAAGTAAATAAAATATGACATGTTTGTTTAATAAATCCTACCTGTGATATATCACATAAACAGCAAGTATGTGAAATAAGCAGTTAGATTCAAAGAATTTAATGAACAAAAATTGAGAAGAAAGTTAAGAAAATGAAGAGAAAATGCAAATGGAGTAACAATCAGTATTTATGATATTTGATGGCATACATGACTCTCCCCATTCTCCAAATTCACATTTTATAGGATCATAGAATTCAGATCAGCACAAGTGCTTGTAATCTGTAATGTCTGGGTTAAAATAAAAATGTTAAACACTTTAACTTCACATACTAGACCCTCCCCTATTCACATTTAATATTACAATATCTTGAAGTTAGGCTTTTTTAAAATTATTTCACTCCAAGCAAGGCAATAAAGCCACTAAGACATCAGTGTTAGAGAATAGGAAAAAATATTATTAAGGAGCAAGAACAATAAAAGAATAGGAATTAAAACAGAAGATAACCATTGACATTGTATTTAAATTTTTGAAGATCAAACTTGACTTGGAAGCAAGAAGCTGGAAGAAAGTTCCAGAAGCGAGAAGTGTGATAGAAGGAAAAGTTAGCAGAGAAGTTATGGTTTAATGAGACCTTGCTGCCAATCTAGTACTGCATTTAAATTCATAAAAACTAGGTACCATAGAGGAAAGTTCATCAGAACAATTATCATGAAAATATTTATAGAAAAGTCAGAGAGAAGCTATGTTATGGTGGTGGGAAAGTGACTGAAGCCAAGATGCCAGGTCAAGACCAATAACATTGTAGATTCTTTTTGGATTTTATAAAGAATCTCTAAATATATCGCAGAAGCACCAGACCAGATGTAGCAGCAATATTCAAAGCAAGGATGAATGGTAGACTTATAAATAAGATAGAATCTAGAGAAAAAAACTGTTTAGCATGACACAGTGAAGCAACTTTCCTAGCATACAAGATCTGGGCAAACATAATCCTCCCAAATACCTTAAATTCATATATAAGCCTCATTCACATTTATTATTACAGTATTGTGGAGTTAGGCTAGGTGCAAATTCAGGTAACATACAAGACCTGGGTAAACATGAGCCTCCCAGATACCTTAACCTCCACATTTAATATTATAGTATTATTAAGTGAGGCTAGGAACACATACTGGTAGCCTATGGAATCTGGGTAAACATTAGCTTCCCAGATACCTTAACTTTACATTTAAAAGCCAGGTGATATTTTTGAGACGTTATGGGGGAGGATCTCAGAGGCTATGAATAGAGTACTTAAAAATGTTTTACAAATAATTAAGTGTTTCTTGAAAACATCTTCAGAATATTACGTAAGTGAACAGCAAAATGTATTTTTGTTGAGAATACATTTCTAACTAACAATAAAATCAATAAAAACAATTTATTCATCGAATGTGCATTATGTAGAACTGCCATTCTTTTATTTTTTTTTTTTTTATTTGTGTAAGTGATGCGAAGAAGAAAGAAGTTAAAAACACCTGACTTGTTAATCAAATACTGATCACTAACAAGCATGCTTTTTTTTTTTTGATGAGTGGGTGTGAAACAAATTGGACAAATTCAGCTGTAATAATCAAAAAACAAAAAACAATTACTTTTTCAGCTTTCTAACAAAACTACAAAATCTTTCTGCTTATCCACACATGCACTTTAAAAATAAATGTATGCAATCTCTTATTCTTATCTACAACACTTCAGACCAGACACTTTTGGGAATTTTTCTTAACTGAGAATTCTAATACACATATTATATATATATATATATATATATATATATATATATATATATATATACACACACACACTAGCTTAAAAAACACACTATGAGGAAGCATTTAAGCTAGCTCCCACAGAAAGGCTTTTGATTGGGCCTTCATTGCAACAGGTGGGGAGGTGTAGATGTGATAGGCAACAATAAACTACAGAAAAATTCAAAATTGATTTCTGCATTTAAGTATTGCATTAATATTTAAGCTTACCTTTTAAAAGTTCAACAATAATTATTCTGCCGCCACTTAATTTAAAGACAATTTAATGTATATAGGTCCTTACTTTCCGCACAAACAATTATTTTTATTTCATGGGTGACTTTCACTGGATTTTTCAATTAATTTCATTTATTCCCAAGTTTATTTTGAAGTTATAAAAATTGTTATGTACCAAAAAATTTGAATGCAAAAAATCAAGTTAAAAAAAATATTACTGAAAACAGTTGCAGTCATGAAATCTTGGTAATCCAGAATTTCAGGATTGCAGGCCCAGATTTAACTCAGATTGTTTTTAACTTGCTCATGGAGCTACAGCCTTTAGGAGTAAACTTGATAAAAAGTGTAACACACTGACATTGGCATTTATTATATAGAAGAAGATAATGAGAATTGTATCCCTTTAATTGAAAGAGTGTGACTCACTGACATTGTCATTTATTATATAGAAAGAGATGTATAAGGAAGTGTGTGCATTTGGCAGTAACCTTTCTTTCAAGCAGGTTTCATTTAAAATGTCCGGCAAGGAAGATTTAATGAATCTTTTATTGAGTTTTTCCAGCATTCTACCATTTTTTTCTTTTTCAGGGGTTAAAGAATTGTCTATAGTGAAAATTGTTCTGAGCACTTTTGGCTAGTTCTGTAGCCCCTTTTTCGAACGTAACTAATAACTGATACAACAAAAGTTAATGAAAATGAACATACTACCACCCCTTGTCTGGATGAATGGATTTCTCTCTATCCTTGGAAACAGTGAATTATGAATCTTTGCTGTGCCTTTAAAACTCAGTAAATTTAAAAATAAGTTACTCCAAAATTCGCTTGAGGATGAAATGGAACTAATGTTTTTAATTTAATTACAAAATTAAATTCGAAGCTTTTAGCTTCCATATTTGAAACATTGTTATTACTGTGTAGTGAAAAAAAAAACATATTTTAAAACAGTTAATTTATAATATTAATGCTCTGTAAATTTACATTGAGCACTATTTTGTAAAAATAAAAATATCTATAAGAACACCAGATTATATATCTTACTGTTCTTTATATATATATATGTATATATATATTCATTAATATATACGTAATAGCTCTGTTATATTACACTGAGAACTGTTTCATTAATACCAGCACTATAGTATATATATATATATATATATATATATATATATATATATATATATATATTTTGTTGTAGCATACCTACAGACGATAATGGGCATGTCCCCATTCACATAAATACAGTCGTAAATACTATATGTTGGTCTGCAGTTTGAGATTCATTGTGGAATTCCCTTGACTCACTTTTAGCAGTTGACTACTTCTACACGCTGCTGACGAATCTTATATGTGTTGTTCTTGTCCTAAGTTTTATCGTTCATTACCAACCTTCATGTGATTATTCTATTCAGTAACCTCCCCTAGGTTACAATATATATATATATATATATATATTTATACACACACACACACACATACATACATTTTGATTCTTTTAGTCGAGCACTGTTATAGGTGTTATAAAGTATTTATACTTTGTATCATAACCATCACTGGATTATGGAATCAATTAACTTGAACTACTCCACAAAAACATCATGATACCTGACAAAAGTTCTTATAAGCTGACCCTTTTACACAAGATCAAGGGCATCAAAAAAATGAGGTGGAAACTTTTCTTCTCAAAACACAAGATTGAGTATAGCAACTTAAAACACGCCAAGCTTTACTGATTTAAGTCCCCAAAACTCCTCCATGTAACAATCTATTATTGGATTTCAAAAAATATCTATTCTCCGTAATAGGCAAAATTAAATTTGCTAATATTATCAACAATCAACAACAAAGACATTGCTATGATGAAAAAAATCTGACAAAATAATCATCAAAGCAGATAAGACAGGGAGCCATTATAAAGTCGATATGGATATGTAGCATAAAACCATTAAGAAGAAGGTTAATAAGTTTTACAAAATGGCACCCAGTAACTGGGAAAATAACATCAATAGTGAAACCAAGATAATAGCCACTGAACTAAAAATTGATGATAGGATCCACAACTTTCACAAGCAGCAAGCATTCATCATGGTTAAAGATCATAAGGCAAATTCTCTAAAGAATCTGCAATACCATTTAGTCAACCCAACCAAAAATAATATTGGTCAAACCAGGAAAAACATTCTTGAAAGAGCATGCAAATATACCAAAAATTAAGGAATTAACTAGTGGCACAAAATAGCTGAAATGAAACCATAGAATGGTTTACCAATATAAAAAGGAAGAATGAATGTACATTCATTCAATTTGATATTTGTCGCTTTTACCCATTCATCGCTGAGAATCTGCTAATGTCGGCTACAAATCTAGCAATAAATTACTGTCCTGTTAGCAATTGTGAAATAAATATCATAAAGCAGGCACAGAAACCTATACTTGTTCATAATGTTTATCTGTGAACCAAAAAATGTAACCCAGAATTCAGTGTTGCTATGGGAGTGTATGACTCAACGGAGGCATGTGGATCAGTTGGACTTCTTTTATTATGGCAATTTAGATTTATTTTTGCCATCAAGGAGTCTATAGAGATGACAGTGTCATTGTCCTCTGTAAAACTAGCCCACAAAAGAGTTACAGATTGAGAAAGGAACTGATAAATTTTAGGGAAGGATCTAGCAACTGTTAAAAAAATAGAAAATAAAGTTACTGAGTGAGGGCATGCCCACATTGGAGATATCAAAGGAGCTTTGCAGAGATCATTGGATGATAAAGAAGGCTGTTGAAAATATAAGTTGAGGACTCAAAGCAAAGGAAAAGGCTTTAAGAATTTGCTTCCTTGAGATGAATGCAAACTAAAGTGTGTTACACAGTGTAACCCGGATATAAGAGAAACCCGGATATAAGAGAGATTTTCTTTGGTCCCAAATTAGAGCCTGTGTTAATGTATATATAATAGACCAAACCCGGATATAAGAGACTTCTTCTCCGGTCCCGACAACTCTCTTATATCCGGGTTACACTGTAGTGACAAACCCATTTTAACCAGCATTCAGATCTTTGAAAAAGTTGGAATTAAGCAAGTCAAGAAGAACAAAAGGTGTAGAATGCTATGTCAATTGGGATCTGCAAAAAAGAAATCTAGGCAACCTCCTCTTATTAAAGCATAAAAATTGGGTCAAGAAATACATCAAAATTGACTTAATTCTTAATTTAATAGACCAAACCCGGATATATGAGAAACCCGGATATAAGAGACTTCTTCTCCGGTCCCAACAACTCTCTTATATCTGGGTTACACTGTAGTGACAAACCCATTTTAACCAGAATTCAGATCTTTGAAAAAGTTGGAATTAAGGAAGTCAAGAAGAACAAAAGGTGTAGAACGCTTTGTCAATTGGGATCTGCAAAAAAGAAATCTCCTAGGCAACCTCCTCTTATTAAAGCATAAAAATTGGGTCAAGAAATGCATCAAAATTGACTTAATTCTCACGGACGATCTTGAGCGACATTTGATGGACTTGATGCATAGTCCAAATGATAGATTTTATTTGATTCAGAAGTGCCTGTGGCTAAAAAGGCAACAAAGAGGCAGTAGTGTTATGATATGGGCTGGAATTATTAACCAAACCATTATCGGACCATTCAAAGTCGATGAAGAACTATTGCAATTTTATGAACCAGACTTACTTTGCATGGTACAAGTCCCAGTCTTGCAGTGAAGTGGATATTTATGCATGACAATACTTCTCACGTGTCTAGGCTCACCCATGAATTCTTTGAGCAGAAAAGATTTACAGAAGAGAAGATAATGGGATGGCCACCATCAACTCCTGATATTAATTCGATTGAAAATCTATGGTCAATTGTGAAGATGAAATTATATGAAGGCAACAAACAATATAGCAGCAAAGCAGACCTACAGGAAATAATTAAATCTACCATGTTGGAAATTGAACCTTCTGAAGTAAAAAAATAATAATAAAATCAATGGATAATATATTATACAGTGTAACCCGGATATGAGAGACCCGGATATAAGAGAAACCCGGATATAAGAGAGATTTTCTCTGGTCCCAAATTAGAGCCATACTTACCTAAACAAAATAGACCAAACCTGGATATAAGGGAAACCCGGATATAAGAGACGTGTTCTCCGGTCCTGACAACTCTCTTATATCCGGGTTACACTGTAGACTATTATTGAGAAGAAGGGTCACCATATTAAAAAGTAAAGGATTCAATGACTTATCATATGTTTTTTATTTGTTCTATTATAGGCATTGATCAATTTTAGATGATTTTATTACCTTTTTATTGAAGTAAAATGTGATTATTGGGTTTTGCCTAATAACTTCAGATGGCAGTTTTTTAGAAGACAGTTTTAGTTTTTTAGAATTGAAGTTATTTGAAAGTTTAATCCATTTTGTTTGCGTGTTTGTCTGAAATAAGTTTTTGCTAAAAAACAAAAAAAAAAAACCTCAAAATACTTTATTCAAAATTTTTTTTGCTATCTTCTGCCAGCCACAATGATGTTGAAAACATTACCTCACACCATCACCAGTGAAATACACTGTGAGGGCCACTCCATTTGGCAAGATGCAAACCCACCAACCCTACGAAGAAACACCATTGAACGAGAGCCAATATCCCGGAAGTCTCCACTGTCACTGGAGTAAAAATAAATCTGTTCAAAAGAGAAGAATATTTAACTATTTTTTGATCTCTTATCCTGTGCAACAGACCCTGGCTCAACCGCAGACCTGACCAAATTACTGGTTGAAAATGTATCGGCACAGGTCATATCCCAAAACAACGACTTCCCCACTTCAAAAGAGGAAAATCCATCCAACCACTTTCTATCATCACAAATGTAATCTTGTCTACATAGCAACACAGTGCCATCTATATCTACAGAAAACTTTCTTTAAACTCAGAAGCAAAGGATTTGTGGCCATGTTTATTTGGACGTTTTTCCTTGTTTTGATGTGAGCACTCCCCCATGGTTGTAAAAGCATTTTTGATACACTTTGTGTGTGTGTATGTACACACACACACGCTTCCCACTGGAGAAAAATCTATGTTTAAAACATTATTCAGGCTTTGCTTCACCAACAACGGGCTCTGTAGCTAAGAGGTCAAAGCATGTCTCAATCACACACACACACACACACACACACACACACACACACACACACACAATTGTCATCTAAATTACTCAAAAATTAAAATAACACTGATATCTCATTTTAACAGATATATTTACCAAAATTACACAAAAATATTTTGAAATACTAAAGAGTAAATTTGTTCAATAAAATTGCCATTGACTCCAACCATGGCCTACAGAGGACTTTTGAATCTCCTGCAACTCTTCGGAATGGTCTTCTTTTAGTTGGTGTATGCTGCCATAATCCTTGCCTTCAGTTCATCTTTAGTATTACAAGTTTTGTCGGTGCCCCACACATAATAATCAAAAGAGTTGCAGTCTGGGAAGTTAAACAGCCAGATGTAAGAGGTGATGTGGTTGCAGAAATTGTCTGACAGCTCCGACTGAGTTCTCCTGCAGAGTCCTGTTGCTAGACAGGGTCACCCAGTAGCCACCCTCTTCACTCAGGGCAGCACTACCTCCTCAAGGCATTTGATGTCGTCCCCGTGTTGAGTCTGAGCAACTGTGAGAAGATGACTGGAGGCATAATGCTGCCATCACTAGCGATCACTTCAATCACCAGAAGACTCATCCAACTCTTTCCAAATCCTCTGCACTGTCCTCAGATTGATACCGAAACACGCTGAAATCTTTGTATTGGTGCTTCCAGCATGAATGGCAAGCAATACAGCATGCCGTTTTCGAATTTCTGAGAGAGTGAATTGGGTCATGGTGCACTTTTTCTCACAGAGGCTACCTAACTGACCCTACTATACTGTACAGCAAAAAAATGATAAACAACACGCATGCACTAAATTAAAACATAAAATATCAACAAATTACCTATCACACCTGCATACATTAAGGTTATGAATTTTTTGTAACCTTATGTTCTTTTATGTCATAACTCAATGGACTTTTATTCAAAACTAATGAAAAAGGCATTAGTTTTAGTTCTGGAAACAGGTAAAAACCCCAAACCAAAAATTTGATAAAAATCAAAATATTTCAGAAGTTTTCTTTAATTTGTTAATCATGTAACTGGATAGTATTTATGTATTTTTAATGCATTTAACAGTTTATAGCTCTATCATGACATACAAACTTACAAATGAAATTCTAGAAGGTTCAAGAAAGCCATAGTACTACTATACTTATATATGATTTTAGAAATTTCATGTTGGAGATGACATTAAAAAAAAAAAAAAAATTTTTTTTAAATAATATATACCAGGTGTATATCTTACTGGAATTCCCAAGGTTTTTATAACACTAATGGACTCTACTTTGAACAATAAAAATATATTTAGGTCTAAGTTGAAATGATGATCCCTCTTCCTGTTGTGACCTCCTCATCCAGTTTTCCTCTCTACTGCTCCCTCTTTTTTAAACTTATTCACCATTCTCTTGATGGTTCTTGAATGAACTTTAAAGATGGAAGCTAGAGTATGAATGTTGGTACCATTATTGATGATCTTTTTGCTCTCGCCATTGCTCAGTTCGGAAGACATAGTAGGGCTGACACAAAATGATTTTAACCTGTTCTCTTCTGAGCTGAATAACTCAAAGTATTTTTCAGTGATTCTTACGATAAATGGTGTCAAGATGGCTAAACGTTTTATCTGAAAACCTGGAAAAAAGAAACTCAATTAGTCATTTAATTTTAGATGTTAAACATTTTGTGGGATGGACAATTATCCCATGCTGTTGCATGATTTAGACAATTTTGCTGTTACATCCAGCATTAAATTTTCCAGAAATAATTCCGAAAATAAAGACAAATTGGTTTAAAAATGTCAACTGGAAAAAATTCTTAGTTCTTGCCAACACGTTTTGTCTTCCAACTTTATCAAAGCGAGCAATGGAAGCGATATATTTTGTAGCCATAGTTACATCAAATCCAAAAATTTTAAAAAAGATACTCATGTGTAAGCCTCTTTCTGGATATTGGTAACTTCCTTTTTACTAAGAGTTTGTTTTCCATGTTGACAAAGGCAGTTAAATTTCACAGAAATAATTCCGAAAATAAAGACAAATTGGTTTAAAAATGTCAACTGGAAAAAATTCTTAGTTCTTGCCAACACGTTTCGTCTTTGGACTTCATCAGGGCAAGCAATGAAAGTGAAATATATATATAAGCACATATACATGCGTATATATATTTATTTGAAGTATAAATAAATGAGGTGAACAAAAAGACACAAAACTCATCCTGCCTCAGGTAAATTCATTTGATATCCATCTTCCATTTTCTTCCTAGTTAACAGCATTTTTTCAGTTCTTTAGAAATACCAGGTTTAACGTCAAATGCCTGATTCAAAACATACAGTGACTTAAACACACACACACACACCAAATTCAAATTCTGTCTTATCGCCATACCAACACTTCATGATGCCAATTCCATCCAAACACTCAGAAATCCATCTAAAAATAGGAGAATGACTCAAAAAAAAAAAAAACAAGTGTATCTGTGGCACTTTTTTTTTCAACAGATTCTAAAATCTTTGACTTTTACCCAGCTCACATATTTGACTCCCCTCTCCAAAATGTCTCTTGGAATCAAAGCAAAAATCAAACGTTGATTGTATAATCTTCTTAAAAATCTAACTATATCATAATTGCAAAGACAGATTGCATACAGAAAAGACGTTAGCAAGATAAAAAGAACTGATTAGGAATTAAAACAAGATGCAAAAATTCAAAATTAAATCCCATCTCTACTTTCTCCAATTGCTCGTTCTCAAATATATTGACCATCTCGGAATTTTCCCAGTTCACATGTGTATGCATGAATGAATGAGGTATGTCCGAAAAGTATCCAGGCATTACCAAAAAAGAAAAAAAAAAGAAAGAAAGAAAAAAAAGGAAAAGAAAGAAAGAAAACAAAGGAAAAGAAAGAAAGAAAACAAAGGAAAAGAAAGAAAGAAAAAAGGAAAAGAAAGAAAGAAAAAAGGAAAAGAAAGAAAAACAAAGGAAAAGAAAGAAAGAAAAAAGGAAAAGAAAGAAAAACAAAGGAAAAGAAAGAAAGAAAAAAAGGAAAAGAAAGAAAGAAAAACAAAGGAAAAGAAAGAAAGAAAAAAGGAAAAGAGAGAAAAACAAAGGAAAAGAAAGAAAGAAAAAAGGAAAAGAAAGAAAGAAAAAAAGGAAAAGAAAGAAAGAAAAACAAAGGAAAAGAAAGAAAGAAAAAAGGAAAAGAAAGAAAGAAAAAAGGAAAAGAAAGAAAGAAAAAAGGAAAAGAAAGAAAGAAAAAAGGAAAAGAAAGAAAAACAAAGGAAAAGAAAGAAAGAAAAAAGGAAAAGAAAGAAAGAAAAAAAGGAAAAGAAAGAAAGAAAAACAAAGGAAAAGAAAGAAAGAAAAAAGGAAAAGAAAGAAAGAAAAAAGGAAAAGAAAGAAAAACAAAGGAAAAGAAAGAAAGAAAAAAGGAAAAGAAAGAAAGAAAAAAAGGAAAAGAAAGAAAGAAAAACAAAGGAAAAGAAAGAAAGAAAAAAGGAAAAGAAAGAAAAACAAAGGAAAAGAAAGAAAGAAAAAAGGAAAAGAAAGAAGGAAAAAAGGAAAAGAAAGAAAGAAAAAAGGAAAAGAAAGAGAAAAAAAAGGAAAAGAAAGAATGAAAAAAAAAGGAAAAGAAAGAATGAAAAAAAAAGGAAAAGAAAGAAAGAGAAAAAAAAGGAAAAAAAAGAAAGAAAAAGAAGACTCATTAGGGCAATGGTATCATATTCCCCTTCATAGTACACCCTTTGGGACATTACACACTGATTCCAGTGTCACTTCTAAATTTCAAGACAGTCTCCATAATTTCATCCACAATCAGAAATCTCCCTTGAAAAAATTGGGTGTTACAGATTCTAAGAGCCGTACCTTATTGTTTTGATTCGAGTTGAAGTTTATAAGGTTGTTTTTATTTGTGGAGAAAGATATTCGTTACCCCTTCCTTATATTCCAATACTTGGGTTTGTCGCTCATTTCAGCCTGAAGACGCCAATTTTGAAGAAGTGACATGCATAGTCTGGATAGCTTCGGCACTTTGTCTCATTATCTCCACTTTTGTTCAGATAGTTTTCTACATTCTACTAACACACAGATCAATATATGTACAGATTTGAACAGTACTCAAACTTCATATTTATAAACTGTTTATCCTTTTTGAGCAATCGACACAGGCATGGACTCTCACATGCATATGATTGTACAGAGAGTGAAAACCAATCAATTATTCCACACCTCTTGCACTTATTGATGCAAAACAGCAAGAGGTGAAGGTTGGTTAACTGGACAAGTCAGGCTTTCTCTTGTCAGGCACAAACTTATTTCAGGTTCATTTGCTTTCTTTAGTTTTGATTCAGTATTTTCATTCATCCATCTATTTCTCTGACTGCAGTCTTCATCTTTCTTGCGTTTAACTTATTTTAGTTGATAATATTCTTTGGCCTGAGGCAGTTGCAAAGATGAGGACAAAGAAAGCTTAAGAACATACAAACCACAACATCTTAATAAGAAAGGCATTTTTTGACTTGTATTTCTTTCATTTTATTATACTTGATTTACAGTGAGCAGTAACAGACTTTGAATTTCTTGAATTAAACATTGTCAATTATTCATTTTTCACTAGTATTTCTTTCATCTTATTTCTCTTGCTTTTCCACCAAGTAGTAATAGTCTTAAGTTGTTTGAATTTCTTAGATGAAGCCTTGTCAATTATTATTCATTTTGACTAGTATTTCTTTCATCTTATTTCTCTTGCTTTTCCACCAAGTACTAATAGTCTTAAGTTGTCTGAATTTCGTAGATGAAGCCTTGGCAATTATTATTCATTTTTCACTAGTATTTCTTTCATCTTATTTCTCTTGCTTTTCCACCAAGTAGTAATAGTCTTAAGTTGTCTGAATTTCTTAGATGAAGCCTTGTCAATTATTATTCATTTTTCACTAGTATTTCTTTCATCTTATTTCTCTTGCTTTTCCACCAAGTAGTAATAGTCTTAAGTTGTCTGAATTTCTTAGATGAAGCCATGTCAATTATTATTCATTTTTCACTAGTATTTCTTTCATCTTATTTCTCTTGCTTTTCCACCAAGTAGTAATAGTCTTAAGTTGTCTGTATTTCTTAGATGAAGCCATGTCAATTATTATTCATTTTTCACTAGTATTTCTTTCATCTTATTTCTCTTGCTTTTCCACCAAGTAGTAATAGTCTTAAGTTGTCTGAATTTCTTAGATGAAGCCTTGGCAATTATTATTCATTTTTCACTAGTATTTCTTTCATCTTATTTCTCTTGCTTTTCCACCAAGTAGTAATAGTCTTAAGTTGTCTGAATTTCTTAGATGAAGCCTTGTCAATTATTATTCATTTTTCACTAGTATTTCTTTCATCTTATTTCTCTTGCTTTTCCACCAAGTAGTAATAGTCTTAAGTTGTCTGAATTTCTTAGATGAAGCCTTGTCAATTATTATTCATTTTTCACTAGTATTTCTTTCATCTTATTTCTCTTGCTTTTCCACCAAGTAGTAATAGTCTTAAGTTGTCTGAATTTCTTAGATGAAGCCTTGTCAATTATTATTCATTTTTCACTAGTATTTCTTTCATCTTATTTCTCTTGCTTTTCTACCAAGTAGTAATAGTCTTAAGTTGTCTGAATTTCTTAGATGAAGCCTTGGCAATTATTATTCATTTTTCACTAGTATTTCTTTCATCTTATTTCTCTTGCTTTTCCACCAAGTAGTAATAGTCTTAAGTTGTCTGAATTTCTTAGATGAAGCCTTGGCAATTATTATTCATTTTTCACTAGTATTTCTTTCATCTTATTTCTCTTGCTTTTCCACCAAGTAGTAATAGTCTTAAGTTGTCTGAATTTCTTAGATGAAGCCTTGGCAATTATTATTCATTTTTCACTAGTATTTCTTTCATCTTATTTCTCTTGCTTTTCCACCAAGTAGTAATAGTCTTAAGTTGTCTGAATTTCTTAGATGAAGCCTTGGCAATTATTATTCATTTTTCACTAGTATTTCTTTCATCTTATTTCTCTTGCTTTTCCACCAAGTAGTAATAGTCTTAAGTTGTCTGAATTTCTTAGATGAAGCCTTGGCAATTATTATTCATTTTTCACTAGTATTTCTTTCATCTTATTTCTCTTGCTTTTCCACCAAGTAGTAATAGTCTTAAGTTGTCTGAATTTCTTAGATGAAGCCTTGGCAATTATTATTCATTTTTCACTAGTATTTCTTTCATCTTATTTCTCTTGCTTTTCCACCAAGTAGTAATAGTCTTAAGTTGTCTGAATTTCGTAGATGAAGCCTTGGCAATTATTATTCATTTTTCACTAGTATTTCTTTCATCTTATTTCTCTTGCTTTTCCACCAAGTAGTAATAGTCTTAAGTTGTCTGAATTTCTTAGATGAAGCCTTGGCAATTATTATTCATTTTTCACTAGTATTTCTTTCATCTTATTTCTCTTGCTTTTCCACCAAGTAGTAATAGTCTTAAGTTGTTTGAATTTCTTAGATGAAGCCTTGGCAATTATTATTCATTTTTCACTAGTATTTCTTTCATCTTATTTCTCTTGCTTTTCCACCAAGTAGTAATAGTCTTAAGTTGTCTGAATTTCTTAGATGAAGCCATGTCAATTATTATTCATTTTTCACTAGTATTTCTTTCATCTTATTTCTCTTGCTTTTCCACCAAGTAGTAATAGTCTTAAGTTGTCTGAATTTCTTAGATGAAGCCTTGGCAATTATTATTCATTTTTCACTAGTATTTCTTTCATCTTATTTCTCTTGCTTTTCCACCAAGTAGTAATAGTCTTAAGTTGTCTGAATTTCTTAGATGAAGCCTTGGCAATTATTATTCATTTTTCACTAGTATTTCTTTCATCTTATTTCTCTTGCTTTTCCACCAAGTAGTAATAGTCTTAAGTTGTCTGAATTTCTTAGATGAAGCCTTGGCAATTATTATTCATTTTTCACTAGTATTTCTTTCATCTTATTTCTCTTGCTTTTCCACCAAGTAGTAATAGTCTTAAGTTGTCTGAATTTCTTAGATGAAGCCTTGTCAATTATTATTCATTTTTCACTAGTATTTCTTTCATCTTATTTCTCTTGCTTTTCCACCAAGTAGTAATAGTCTTAAGTTGTCTGAATTTCTTAGATGAAGCCTTGGCAATTATTATTCATTTTTCACTAGTATTTCTTTCATCTTATTTCTCTTGCTTTTCCACCAAGTAGTAATAGTCTTAAGTTGTCTGAATTTCTTAGATGAAGCCTTGGCAATTATTATTCATTTTTGACTAGTATTTCTGATTAAAAAAAAATGATTAAACAAAAACATCTTGTAGACAACAATGCTACTGCCTTTCATTCTATATTCTTATTCTGTTGACCAAGAATCTTGCATCCATTTTTTGTGTACATATGCAGATATAAGTACTTAAAATTTAACAAATGCCAGATGTAGGGATTGAACCAGAGACTTAATAACATCCAGTTTAATGCACTAAAAATTCAGCAACTGCTTTCGTTTTTATAAACATATTAGAAAGGAGATTATTTCAATTTCGGTCACCTGGTGGGAAAAGCAAAGTTTGTACCAAAAAGAAAAAAAGAAGTGACAGGCGTATGTGTGGGAGGAGGGAAAATTCTAAAAATGAAGAAATGAAAGAGAAAAATTTTTTTTTTTTTCGCTTAATGTCAGTTTATTAAAAACTCATGAAAATGAAGGAAGGTTTGGGGAAAGGTTATGCAAATTCAATTTTCTAAAATCAAATTATTTGTCTTTAAAAATACAAACCCAGTCTGTAAAAAGAGCCAAACGCCTCGAATCTGAATTCATTCACACCAATAGCTAAAGATAGATTTTGGAGTGGAAATAAAAAAGGAATAAATAGAAAAACAAGACGAGAAAAAAATCACATTGAAAATAGAAATAAAATCATGCAGGTAATTTAAATGTGAAGCGTCCATTTCTTTAACTTGATTCAATCAAAAGATCACATAGATGCTGATTCATTTACCTCACAGCAAGATTACTTGGTACTGCCCAAAACTAATTTGTACACTTAGTTACTTAACAGTTCTTTTATTTCACAAAACCAAGTTCCCTCATGAAACAGAAAATCATATTGTAATTGTGTTTGTCCCTCACCTCGTTAGTTCACACAACCACTACGTCTTGCCAAGACCCCATAAATAATGGACTATTCTATTTTGATCATGTGGAAAGTGGGGGAAAGACTACTTGGTTTCAGTGAGAAAATGAAAGAAAGAAGGGAAGACAGAAATGTTTTATAGCTGTTTCAGTGAAATGGAATAAGTTGTGAATTCCAGATCTTTTCATTTGTACCCACTTCTTAAAATAATGGCTAGCATTCATATTTATGATTGTTATTGCAATATTTCATTAAAGTTGTTAAGCTCAAATATTTAACGATGTGATAAGGGAATTTCTTTGGATATTTTATTGTCATAGAACTTGCCATGAGCTTACTCAATCATTAACTTAAAAATTGAAATTCATCAGAAAATTTAAATTGGGAAACTGAAATTTTCACAGGTTAGAACTAGTTATCTTTTCTGAAACATCCTGACCATTCTTAATTATTGGGAGCTAGTTTATCTTTCATCTTATTATTGTTGCTTTTTTATAATCCTTTTACATTGGAAATAAACTAACTGCCACCAACAAATTGAAGTATCTTTGGAAGCTCATCTGATATGAACAATGTCTGACAGATTTAGCTACGGAGGTCTATGCCAGATAGATACAAGTTCAAATCTCATTAAACCCTACCATTTTATTTCTTGGAGGGTTGTGCCTTTTAATCTGCTGATAACTGGTACTTTAATTTCTTTCGATGAATATTGGCAATAAATATTAATGAAAACCTATCAGGATATTATTACAGTTCATTCTATGCCTAAAGTAAAAGATGATCCTCAAGCCAGGGATGATATTTTTGTGATGCAATAAGCAAGGCTGACTGAATATGAGAACTGATTAATCACAAAAAATAATCAAATAAATAAAAAATACAACAGATGCTGATGACTGATCAATCAGTAAATACTGACAAAATGTATGATGAATTAACAATTGATTAATCAGGGAGAAAACAGTAACAAACTATAGCATTGGGATAAAAAGCAACAATAATAAGATGGAATCTAGTAATAAAATAATAGTAATAATGAAGAGTGTATAGAGCCAGAGTGTTGGGATGAAAAGCAACAATAATATGATGGAATCTAGTAATAAAATAATAGTAATAATGAAGAGTGTATAGAGCCAGAGTGTTGGGATAAAAAGCAACAATAATAAGATGGATTAAAACTAGTAATAAAATAATAGTAATAATGAAGAGTGTATAGAGTCAGAGTGTTTGAATAAAAAGCAACAATAATAAGATGGAATAAAACTAGTAATAAAATAATAGTAATAATGAAGAGTGTATAGAGCCAGAGTGTTGGGATAACAAGCAACAATAATAAGATGGAATAAAACTAGTAATAAAATAATAGTAATAATGAAGAGTGTATAGAGCCAGCGTGTTGGGATAACAAGCAACAATAATAAGATGGAATAAAACAAGTAATAAAATAATAGTAATAATGAAGAGTGTATAGAGCCAGAGTGTTTGAATAAAAAGCAACAATAATAAGATGGAATAAAACAAGTAATAAAATAATAGTAATAATGAAGAGTGTATAGAGCCAGAGTGTTGGGATAAAAAGCAACAATAATAAGATGGAATAAAACTAGTAATAAAATAATAGTAATAATGAAGAGTGTATAGAGCCAGAGTGTTGGGATAAAAAGCAACAATAATAAGATGGAATAAAACTAGTAATAAAATAATAGTAATAATGAAGAGTGTATAGAGCCAGAGTGTTGGGATAAAAAGCAACAATAATAAGATGGAATAAAACTAGTAATAAAATAATAGTAATAATGAAGAGTGTATAGAGCCAGAGTGTTGGGATAAAAACAACAATAATAAGATGGAATAAAACTAGTAATAAAATAATAGTAATAATGAAGAGTGTATAGAGCCAGAGTGTTGGGATAAAAACAACAATAATAAGATGGAATAAAACTAGTAATAAAATAATAGTAATAATGAAGAGTGTATAGAGCCAGAGTGTTGGGATAAAAAGCAATAATAATAAGATGGAATAAAATTAGTAATAAAATAATAGTAATAATGAAGAGTGTATAGAGCCAGAGTGTTGGGATAAAAAGCAATAATAATAAGATGGAATAAAATTAGTAATAAAATAATAGTAATAATGAAGAGTGTATAGAGCCAGAGTGTTGGGATAAAAAGCAATAATAATAAGATGGAATAAAATTAGTAATAAAATAATAGTAATAATGAAGAGTGTATAGAGCCAGAGTGTTGGGATAAAAAGCAACAATAATAAGATGGAATAAAACTAGTAATAAAATAATAGTAATAATGAAGAGTGTATAGAGCCAGAGTGTTGGGATAAAAACAACAATAATAAGATGGAATAAAACTAGTAATAAAATAATAGTAATAATGAAGAGTGTATAGAGCCAGAGTGTTGGGATAACAAGCAACAATAATAAGATGGAATAAAATTAGTAATAAAATAATAGTAATAATGAAGAGTGTATAGAGCCAGAGTGTTGGGATAAAAAGCAACAATAATTAGATGGAATAAAATTAGTAATAAAATAATAGTAATAATGAAGAGTGTATAGAGCCAGAGTGTTGGGATAAAAAGCAACAATAATAAGATGGAATAAAACTAGTAATAAAATAATAGTAATAATGAAGAGTGTATAGAGCCAGAGTGTTGGGATAAAAACAACAATAATAAGATGGAATAAAACTAGTAATAAAATAATAGTAATAATGAAGAGTGTATAGAGCCAGAGGGTTGGGATAAAAAAGCAACAATAATAAGATGGAATAAAACTAGTAATAAAATAATAGTAATAATGAAGAGTGTATAGAGCCAGAGTGTTGGGATAACAAGCAACAATAATAAGATGGAATAAAACTAGTAATAAAATAATAGTAATAATGAAGAGTGTATAGAGCCATAGTGTTGGGATAAAAAGCATTAATAAAAAGATGGAATAATAACTAGTAATATATAATAATAGTGAAAATGCTTAACTAGTGGTGTGAGTTTCTATAATTTACTTCATAAGTACAAATATATATAATAGGTCTTCATCAGTTGATAATCAGAATTTTAATTACATTCAATAAATATCGTCAGAATATTATTTAAATTCATTCTATGTTTAGCATAAAAGAAAATGGGATTCTGAAGTCAAGGATGAAATTTCTCTGATGTATTCAACATGGATGACTAAACATGAATACTGATTGAAGAAAGAAAAAAAAAAGAAAAACGTCATCAGAAAATGTTGATATAAGCTATCAATTACCAATTATCTGTCAAGTAATTGGTGTAACCCTAATTTCTACCCTTGATTATTGGCTTAAACATTGTAGAGTGTAAAAACAACCAAAGTGCTGTGACAAAATACGCCAAGAATAAGGTCAGAAATTCCTATGACATGCAGGAATAATTGCATTTATTTCAAAATTTATATTGAAACAATATCATTTTTAAAACCTCTGTCATAATTTTAAAGTTTTAAATAAGCTCATATTCTAAAAAATATATATTAATGCAAACTCACTATTTATGTAACTGTATATCTTAGGTTGGATATATTTAACAAAGGTGTTAAAATTTGCATGCATCTGATAACTTCCCATATTTGATGGCATCTTAAGTTGTCTTACAGCAATTTGCATGTAATATGGTATCATAAAGTTCGGCTAGGTAAAGTAAGCCCGCACATACAAGCAGATATACATAGGTACAGGATGCGATGGATAAATTGTCGTCTAAATGATGCAAAAATGAAAATAACACCGACATCTTATTTTAACAGATATATTTAACAAAATTACACAAAAATATCTTGAAATACTAAAGAGTAAATTTATTCAATAAAATCGCTATTGGCTTCAACCATGGCCTCCAGACTATTTCCGAATCTCTTGCAACTCATGTGCATGGTTTCTTTGTTACTGAATGCTGCCATAATCTTTGCCTTCTGTTCAACTTCGGTGTTACAAGGAGTTTTGATGGTCTCACACTCAAAGGGGGTTATAGTTAAGTGGTCAGATGTAAGGGGTGATGTGGTCACAGAAATTGTCTGACAGCCATGACTGGGTTCTCCTGCTCGTGCGGCATGGTGAAGAGTCCTGTTGCCAGACCTAGGGTCTTCCAGCAGCCATCCTCTTCACTCAGGAGAGGACCACCTCTTCAAGTCACTTGGTGTAGGCTTCCGTGTTGAGTGTGAGGCCCTGTGTGAAGATGAATGGAGGCATAACATCACCATCACTAATTATCACTCCAAACACCTTCATAATTAGCATTAGACTCATCCAACTCTTTTCAAATCCTCTGTACTGCCATCAGATTAACACACCGAAATGTTTGTATTGGAGCTTCCAGCATGAATGCCAAGCAGTACAGCATGCCGTTTCTAAATTTCTGGAAGAGCGAATTGGGTCATGGTGCTCTTTTTCTCACAGATGGTGCCCAACTGACCCTACTATACTGTGCAGTTGACAAAATTAAAAACAAACAACATGCATGCATGAAATTAAAAATATAAAATGACGATATTTTACTCATCGCACCCTGAATAATGACCAGGTACTCATTTTCCTGCCAATACTGGTTGCAAGTGCCTACTCAGGCACATTTATGTTTGCTCAACATTGACTGATCCCACCTGTGGTTCATACTGAAACTAAATGAATGCTTCCTTTTCAAGAATGCAGGTGAGCGCTCATCTCTATCGCAATATTAGCCAATCAGACGCTTTAGTATCTTCAGTAAACTCTTTGGATCAATCATCAACAAGGATGTTGATCACCTCAATAGGGAAAACCTGTTGATTGACAAACAATATGGATTCCAGTTGGCTTGGTCCACTGTTGGTATCTTGACTGTCATTGCTCACAATCAGTGAGGCATTAGACAATGAATACATCATGAGGATGATCCCCTTAGATATATCAAAGGCCTTTGACAAGGTGTGACATAGGGGATTGCTGCAAAGGCTCTCCAGCTGTAAGAGTTTTGTCAGTTATTAAGTCCTTCCGAACAGAAGGTGGTTATTAACCCTTACCACGCTAATTTCTTTCTAGAATTGTTCCCCACCTGCCACTACATTTTTTTTGAGGGTGCAAAAACATGAACACCTCTGTTTTAAAACTGTTATAACTTTCTTTGTATTGTGCGTATAGATTTTAATTTTTGTACACTAATAAAACAATGGATGAGTAATATTTTGATGTAATGCATTACGTTTTGCATGCATGTTTTGATGTTGAAAACAAAAAAAAATTGAAATGCAAAATAAAAAACAAATACATTAAAAAAAAACCCCAAAAAGCTGAATAAATGCTTCATTTGATATTGTCACGGCCATTTTTGTTTACAAAAAATTGCAAAAAAAATCAACATGGGTTTAATTGGTGTTACACCACATGTAGAGTCTAGAATTCAAAATGGTGTTGAAAAACAGAAATTTAACCTTCTTCCAATGCAGTAGTAGGTGATTTCCAGCTTAAAATGTACCAGAAATAACAGTTGGCGAGTGTTTATATATAGAAACCATCACAAGGCAACAGAATGCACCTAGAGTAGAAAGGGAGAGAATTCTACGGCAACAATTGTTGCCTGCTGTGTGATGAAGGTTAATGGCCTGTCCTCCAATGTCCATAAGTTCAATGCCGGTATCCCCCAGTACCCGCTTCTTGGTCTTACTCTTTTTTTCTTCATTACATTAATGATCTGATGGAGTCTGCTACCATATATAGGCTGGAAGTGCACAGTTTTCATAGAGTTCCAAAGAATCTACATGACCTTGTGGGTGATGAATTATTATTGTATCCTGAAAGAGGTTACAAACAGACAAAGGTGGTACTTGGGTGAAGTAACAGCAACACATGCGTAGATGAAAGAAAGAGAGGTTTATTGTAAAAGAGAATACACTACTGAAAGACAGGGAATCAGGTGGCGGGATAGTAATTCCCAAAGCAAGCCCCAGATATATCCTGTGCCCACGATATATAACTACTAATATAGTCAGTCCACATAGGTAATAAGGGGCGTGGGACATTCCATTACAACAATTATTTCCCACCCTACAATTCCTTTCCTACAAATGAAATGTTACAAGAGTCTTACTATTTCTACGGAAAATATTCACATGAACTATAGGCCTTAATTTCACGGACCTTCACAGGCAAGACTTGTCATGACATGTACACAGAGGCAAACCACCTTTATTCCCATTGTACTCCATTAGTAAGAAGGAAGTTCAATTCCTAGGGGGATGCTTTCCAAACCAATTCAATCTAGGGTTAACCATTATCTTTCCCACATTTCATAAATTGCACCTCTTACCACTCATACAACAATCTCCTTCAGTAACCTACCCTGAGCGGCTCTCGGGCCTTGTATAGGCGAACATTAGTAGACATTAGTTACAGTTTCTGGGAAAGAGTGCACAAATTGATATTTTGAACAATGCCAGTATGCTCAAAACAACTGTCACAATGATTTGTGACTTTGTGCTAACAACTAAAAAGGCTCTGTCGACCTGATTACAAAGCTTGAATTGTCCTTTGATAAGGTTTCCAAAGTTGTCACATGCTAGGATCACCTCTAGGTTTCATGGTTAGAAAGCCAAAATTTTAATAATACAGCTGTGTGTGTGTGTGTATATATATATATATATATATATATATATATATATATATAATTAATTTTTTTTTTTTTTTTTTGCAGTAAGTTTTGGCCTTTACTTGGCCAGCGCCACTTGAGGTAGAGGGTTATGTTAGGAGGCAATTTGTGCAGATACAAGTGTAAGGTAACCTTTAACCCTTGCCTTGAACAGGTTAAGATTGTAGTGATCAGAGAAACATCCTCTTGGGAGACAGTTCCACACAGAATAGTGGTTCATGAGAAGTAGTTGAACTTACTTCTCACTGATGGGATACGGAGGGAATGTGGGTGGTTTGCTATTCTGTAAGTGGCATGGCATGTCCTTGCCATGATTGTTTGAATTGGTGGGACCAAGGAATGTAGTTCATCCAAGCACTTCCTGTGGAAGTAGCGGTAGAGTAACGAGAGGCTTGCCACATCTATGCATTTGGCAGAGAGGTTGGAGGGTGGAGAATAATTTAGCACTCACAAGGACTTGGAGACACTTTTGAATTCTATTAAGGCTGGAGAGTGAGGTCTGGGCAACTCCCGCACAAATATGACAACAGTGCTTCCTTTTCAGCCTAATCTGGCTCTTGTAAAGGTAGAAGGTATAGCAGGAGGAGTCAGGTACACACACAAACACAGAGGACAGTAGACTGGGCCAAAGTAGTTGTAACAAAGCTCCAAGATGAATCACTGGTGACTAATCTTGACCATTCATTTTGCAAATTCTTGGTCCAATCTACTTTTCAAAATCTGACTAAATGAACAAACAAATGACTTCTTGGCATTTTTTCTTGGTTAGGCTGAGAATTTTTTTACAACCCCCTAACCATATATATATATATATATATATATGTATGTATGTATATACAGACACATATACAAACATGTCTATACATATACAATTGATCGTGATATGCAATATTTGATGCAGAATTATATATCATTGAAAATGAAATTATGTCTGACAAGAATGGTTAACAAAAGATAATCATATTTTCTTTTACCCCAGACACCATTTATTATGAGCAATGAGGCACTTTTATTGGCTGAACTGAAACCAAAAATTTCAATACTCTTCATAAATTTTCCTTTCTTGCCCATTTGAATATGAGTAAGCAAGTCATATAATTCTTACTACCAAGTTGATCTTGACTAAGAAAAAGAAAATGATTGAACCCCCCCCAACTTAATCTGACCTCTTTTATATAATGCTTACGCTCAAAGAACAAATTCTCTTTTTAGATTATATATTCTGCTTATATCTTAGATCAATTATGTATATGGTGGCTGAAACAGACATTTTTCCTACAAGCATTGTTTGAGCTGCAGTAAAAAGCTAGGATTTCAAATGCTCATTTCTAAAGCAGACACTGCCAAGTGGGAAAAATTGGCACATGGTAATCTTCACCAACCAAAGCAGATGCATGTGAGGATAAGCTAAACATACCCACAGGACAATATCTTAGTGGATTAAAGCATTGGCTTGTGAATTTGGTGACATAGTAATAGTGAGTTCAATCCCTGATCTGGGCAGTATGTTCTTGAACTGGGGAAGAAATAACTGAGAAGAACTAAAACTAGACAAGACATCCCTAGACATAGGCAGTGAAACGAGAATAGTCTATCACTGTGGATTAAATAAAGGGTTCAGATCAAAATTCCCTATAGTTTACCCATATTGATATACACCTGATGAAAGCTGAAATGCAGTAACAACAACAAAGATGAGGACAATAGTCCAAATTTAAATAGTGTAAATAATGATACCTCCTCATCCCAGAAATTCACACAGAAATTATAAATTTTCCTTGAACATAAATGGCTAATTATTATATTACTAACTAGCAGTACGACCCATCTTTGACCGGGTCATTCATTACTGGGAATTTTTGCTGTTCCCTTGGAGCAGTTTAAGTTTAAAGTCAGCCCACCCAAAAATCAATATAAGTAACAACATTTGGGTGCAACTAAGGCACATCCCCAAATTTGGTGGGTGGGGGTTAACAATTTGAAGGGGGGGCTGAAAAGGGAACTGTATAATAATAAATAATATTATTGTAATAATTTAATTTTCATTAAAGATTTTATGAAAGATATATATCCAAGAACATAAAGTAAATAGTAAAACGTTGCTGAGAATTATAAAGGACAGGAAGTAGTGGAGAGTCATTGTCACCAACAACTTGGACTCAAAACCGGCACTGAAGTATTATCTATCAAACAAAACAAAAAAAATTCATCAAAATCAGATGAAAACTGGGAATGCATAAACAACATCCAATCAAACACACTTTGATAATTATAGATATAAGATTATTTAATAAACAGAATTTGACTTCAACACAAATGTATTTATGGTGGATGATGTGAGGTTATCATATGATAATGTTGTTGCCCACACTCATCTGAAATATTCTACTCATGACTGATCTGGAGTATCTTTGCCTAACTTTCCACTTAGATTTGAGTCTCTAGTGTGTAATATAACTCCTATACAAGGACAGTGAAACAAGAACAGTCTTACTGTGTAGATTAAAAAAACGCTTCAGTTCGAAATTTTCTGTAGGTTACCTAGATCAACATATCCCTGAAGAAGGCCCAATTCACAACAGTCAAAATGTTGTGATAACAAAGATGTGGACAATAGTCCGCATTTAAATAGTGTAAATAAGCTAACCTTAGTTGGCATCTGTTCAAAGTTGTTTTGTCATTGAAGACGGAGACTATCCCTTTCAAGTCAATGCTTGTACTTTGGTAACAAAGATACCCAAAGAAGATTTTTAAAGGCTTTCACCCCTTGCAATGCAAAACAAGCCAACCAAAATGGCTTTTTATCAGACTGAATTTGAGATTTTCTGTCAGATGAGATATTCTTAGATATGAACAGCAGAATGAGAACAATCTATTCCTGTAGATTAAATAAAGGGTTCAGTTCAAAATCCCCTCAATGGTAATAGTAACTGTTTCCTTATAAGGAAACATTCAACATTTATGGACGAAGCAGCTAATACTGCTTTCAATTGAAATATATAAAATCTTTTCCGTAAAACATTTTTTCCAGGAAAGTAGCTTTCTCAAATTAACTGTAATTGCTCTTTCCAGTATTGATGAGAGTTTCCTTTCTGACCTTTTGTTTGTAATAGTGTGGAACATCAACAACTTAATTATCTCATTATTTTCTCTTTGAGTTACACGTGATATCCATTTTAGCTGTTGCCTCTGTTGGTAGTTCTCAAGTGAAGTGCTTGTTGCAATTTGGTACCGTTCTTTATTTGCGATTCTGTAGTGCCAGTCCACAAGGCTCGAAGAAGGATGGTCCTTACTAAGACATACAAGCTTCACTCGCTCAAAGCCATTTTTAACCATTGATTTTAGAAAGCAATTGTATACAGCTGACATATCGCATTTTCTCTTTGAGTTACACATACTATCCATTTTAGTCATTGCTACTGTTGGTAGTCCTCAATTGATGTGCTTGCTGCTATTTGGTACAGTTCTTTCTTTGGGATTCTGTAGTGCCAGTTCATAATGTTCAAAAGAGGATGGTCTGTACTAAGATCCACAAGATCTTCACTCGCTCAAACCCATCTTAACTATTGATCTTAAAAAGCCTTTGTATACAGTTGATAGTTTACATATTTCTGAATGGGTTTGGCACCATACATGACATCCAGAGGAAAGTCCGAGTCTGATGAGACTACTTTAGAATATGACTCGAGTTTTCAGGATTTCGTTTTGTAGCAACTTGCAGTGTTGGGCAAAATATGTTCAATTTGCTTATCTCCGAAAGGCAAGCACCTGAAGAAGTTCAAGTCAAAATATTGTGACACTAGTCTAAATGTAAATAATCATAACTCCTTATCCTAAAACTTCAGACAGAATTTGAGACTATTTCTTCTAGGTATAAAAGCAAGAAAAATAAGATGTCACGAATATTAAAAAAATAATAACTGGCAATGACTTTGAATTCCATCTGGGTTTGTTACATCTACTTATGCGTAAATACCCTTGGGATAGGTATGAATTCATCTTCTCCCCACCCATGTATGGGTTAAATTGTAGAACTTGTATCTGGAAAAAATCACTATTCTCAGTAACTGTTAGTTGCAAATAAGAGTATTCTTCTTACAAGTTTTAAATAACCCCAAAAGGATTGATAAACCATAAAACACAAATTAATCTATAATCTAAGAAATTCAGACAACTTAAGACTATTACTACTTGGTGGAAAAGCAAGAGAAATAAGATGAAAGAAATACTAGTGAAAAATGAATAATAATTGCCAAGGCTTCATCTAAGAAATTCAGACAACTTAAGACTATTACTACTTGGTGGAAAAGCAAGAGAAATAAGATGAAAGAAATACTAGTGAAAAATGAATAATAACTGACAAGGCTTCATCTAAGAAATTCAGACAACTCAAGACTATTACTACTTGGAAAAGTGAGAGAAATAAGATGAAAGAAATACTAGTCACAAAGTTAATAATAATTGACAATGCTTTGTCGTAGAAATTCAGATGATTTTCTTTCAGAGAAGCTATTCTCAGACATAGGCAGCAGAACAAGAACAATCTGCCTCAGTAAATTAAATAAAGTGTTCAGTTCAAAATTACCTGAAAGTTATCCACAGTAATAGATACCTGAAGAAGACCAGACTATTGTCTTCATCTTTGTTGTTACTACAATGTTTTAGACGTTTTGCCTCCCAACCATCATCAGGTGTATGTCAATCCAGGTAGCCTACAGGAAATTCCAAATTGTACCCTTTATTGATTCTATGGGTATAGTTTATTCTTGTTTCAATGCCCATGTGTAGTTTTAAATTTTATTAGTGCTCAGTTATTGCTTGCCATGTTTCCCCTGAGTCCAAGTACACACTGCCCAGCCCAGGGATTGAACTCACAATTAGTATGTCAGCACATTGAAAGCTTTTTAATTTACATTATTATTTTTTTATATTTTTTCACTTTTTATTTTGTTTGATCTAAAAGAAATTTAATATTTACTGTAAATTGTGGCATATAAGGGGAATTTTCAAGCTTAAAAACATTTTTCCAAAACTGATGGTCAACTTATATGGCAGGTATAAAATGCAAACCATTACCACTGAGTTGTAAACAAGTGGGACAGCACTCCTAACAATTACTGTACACAAACAATAACATACAATATGTAGCAGTACTATAAAAAAAAACTACCTAGTATGATGTGTAATCTACGGTATTAACATTTTATAGGAGTTGATGTTGACTTTCATGTGTTTATCAGTAGACCTGATGAATTTTAAATGTTTGCTAAGTTATACTGATACAATATATGGTACCTTTCGGTATGTGTTGTAGGTTGTTTGCTATACAATGCATATAGAAAGATATTGCAGTTACTGTTTAATATACAGGTAAGGAGTGTGACCGTATGTATTTTGGCACAGGTTATCGTATACAGTAGCCTAACTTCATTTACTGGGCCACTACTGTATGTTTTTTTTTTGGGGGGGGGTCAACCTATACAGTAAGTATAGGTCTAATTCAGAATTTTGAGCTAAAAGTCTTGAAGTCGACTTGTATGCCGTAATTTATGGTACTTTTTTGGTGATAATTTATACTTTCATTTAATTTTTTTTATCTTTTAATATTTTTGCTTTTAAGCAAATAGTTATTTTCTTTTTTGTTGGGTATATATGTATATGATACTGTAATGTAGTATTATAAAGTTCAAGTACATACTGCCTTGCCTAGGGATTGAACTCACAATTACTATGTCACCAAATTTACAAACCAATGCTTTAATCCACTAGGCCATTGGCCCATGGATAACTTGAAGCCTTAAATCTAACCTGCCTGCTTATTGATGCTGTTGCTTCTGCTTGTCATGCTTGACTGCACTTACTGATTTTTTTCTATTTTGTTATAGCTGCTGCTGAAGACTTGCTGTCATTTGCTTTTCTTTCTTTCTTAGTAGTGACTCCCATATGATATTTATTTCTATGCTAGGCATGTCAATGTGATCCCTATCATAGCCTAATATATTTTCTCTGTTCTAAAAAAAAAAAAAAAAAAAAAAAACACCTCCAGGTCTTTCCAGTAAGTTGGAGATCCACTGACTATTCTTGATGTCAAAGACTCAAAAAGATGCAACAATTTTCTTTTACCATCTAAAGAACTTTGTATGCAAGAGAATGAAGACACTGAAGCAC
Source organism: Acanthosepion esculentum (assembly GCA_964036315.1). Classification (NCBI taxonomy): domain Eukaryota; kingdom Metazoa; phylum Mollusca; class Cephalopoda; order Sepiida; family Sepiidae; genus Acanthosepion; species Acanthosepion esculentum. The sequence goes on along the minus strand of OZ038509.1, from coordinate 56,979,249 downwards.
CTTTGAAATTGAGTAAATTCCACCAGAATGGCTCGGACAGAAAGACCCGAGTCAGACAATCAACTATAGCAGCATCAAATTTTACAGGAGTTGGACAGTTAATTTCACACACCAATAATCCTGTAAGCATGTTTAACCAATTGAATGCACAAGACAATTGAATTCTAGTGTGTAGAATGTGCAAAGTTAATTATGCCAGCTTCAGAAAAGCAATAATGTGATTAAGCATGGAAACTGGAAGCTGTGGTTTGTTACTATTGTGTTAGTTACTTGTAGCAAGATGTAATTTAGTCATTTGCTAGTAAAATATAATCAAGAGGTGCAGTGGCATCTTTGAATGTCGTGTTGTTGTGAATTAGAAAGTAACAGAATAAGAGCCTGTCAACATTTCATTTGAACTGCCTGGTTAGTGAACCACCTTATCACCAACTCAACAAAAAAGAAATTGAGCTAAAGAAATATGTTCTCCAAATAAGTCTCTTAAAACCTTTAACACACTGGAGATGATTTTGCTTGCAAGGCAAAAATTTTATCCTGCCACTGCAAATGACTCAGATGAGTGAATAATAGTATGTTTGAATTTTGCAGTTGTGTTGTCATATCCTGCTATGGCAACAGAAAATGACCATGAATGAAATTAAGTAGAGGAGTAGCATTCATTCAACCTTTGTCATAATTGAAAACTATTAGCGTTTTATCATTAGATGGGTGACCGCTGGGGAATACCAGTAGCTGTAAGCTTGGATGTGCAAGTGGTGTAATGGATAATGGCTCAGAACTGTTAATCAAAGAGACAAGTTCCAATTCATGTTGGGTTCATTATATTCACTTACATGCAAATACCACTGGAAAAGGTATGAATCCACCTCTTCTATCCTCAGCTATGGGTTAATAAGTAATACTTTTATCATTAAACCATTATTATCTCAAAAAAAAAAAAATAATCCTTACTGTCTAAAATATTTTCTGGCTTTAAATAACCTGCAAAGGATTGTTAAATGATAGAAATGGATTCATACCTTTCCCAAGGGTATTTGTGCTTAAGTGAATTCAAAATGAGTGGATTATTTCCAAATAGACCTTGGAATACTAACTGAAAACATAAAAACAAAAAAAAGTGCAGAAATTCCACTTCCACCACCGCTTTTACTGTCTCTTGAAAATTATTGAAGTATTTTAATAAGGGAATGTTGAAAAGTTTTTGGTCAAACCGAGAATGAATTCCAAAACAAATTCTGATATTTGGTCATTTTAGGAAATAGATCAAACTGAAAACTTTTTGCCAAACCCCTTGTAGAAAATTGTTGGAATGTCAAAATATTTGTCAGTATCAGGTCAGTTTACCAAAATATGATGCTTAAAAGGATTTTAAAGGTCAAAGTATACTGCTACTCACCAACAAGAAGTTCTCTAAAAAGAATCAGGAATGGTAAAAATCACTCCCAAAAGCAACATACCTACAAAAGAAAAACGGTAAAAGAAAGATATTAAAAATTCAAATCTAAAAATAAAAATTTAGTTAAAAAAAGAAAAACATACACAAAGTCATTTTCTGATCTCTAAAAATGTTTTTATTAAAAGAAAAGGTAAAATTGCAGATTAAGTCCTGGAAACCAATTGTAATGAAAATTTCCATTCTAGTGTGAAATTGCTTGATTAATTCCAAAATGGCAATAAAAATTTGTAGATGAATAGCATGTAGGAGATATTGACAATCTTATTTCGGCCTTATTTTTGTCTAGCCTGGGTACTATTACTGACATTGTTTACATACGTTTGTCTCGAGTAGTAACGCGCAGAAGCTTACTTAATAAACAGCCTTTTTATTGATCTTCTTCTCTTCTTACTCATCTCGATTACTGTGCAATTTTAAAATATGCAGGATTTGCTTAATGTACAAATTTAAAAAATAATCATACTGGAAAACATTATTCCTTGTGTAAAAATCAAATAATTGGCAGATTTTAAGGAAACTTTCATGACATATTCAAAAATGAATTTCATTATTTTAGAAAAATGTTTTTATCTTGTAATTTTTATTTTATATTTTTTTTTTTCATTTTTATTTAGAATAGTGAACGTTTTGCTGTTGGGTTACTTTTACATTTTGCCCATTCCTTTTAAATTAATGCGCAGTAATCAAGTCAAGTGAAGCTTCTGTGCATTACTATTCGAGGTAAATGTATGTAAACAAAGTCAGTAATGGTGGCTGGGCTGTAGCCATGATGTGAATAAAGCCGAACTAAGATTGTCTATGACTCCTAAATGGTATTCATCTGCAAACTTTTATTGTTATTTTCAAAATAATCAGGCAGATTTACACCAGAATGGAAATTTTCATTACATCTGGTTTCCACAGCTTAACCTGCAATTTTAGCAAATAAAAAATATCACAACATTATAATGTACCATGAATAGGAGGCTAATTTTAAAAATGTCTTCTGTTGTACAAGTAGTCAGGTTAAAATACAGTAAACTTTTAGCATATTTAATGATCTGATGTATTATTAAAAAGAGAAAAACACTTAACATATTTCAATATAAGATGTGTTATCAAAATAATGTCCGAGGAAATATTTTAGGGTTGAGTTAGGTAGAAACACTTAAAATATTTAATGGTTAATATTAGCCTCCAAGAGATCTTACCTTCATAGACAAGATTTTTTTTTTTTTTTTTTTTTTTTAAGCGTATCACCCCGAGCAAGGCCAGTGGCCACTATCACGCAAGGGGTTACAGAAGGGTTGGAGGAAGAGCAGATAGGAGTGGTAAAGGAAGGGATGAGGAGAAAGAGAAGGACGGAGGGCCGATCGAGGTGTGGAGGTTACGGGAGATATAGAGCGAGAGCAGATAGGAATGGAAGATGTCAGAAAGTGGATAGATCAAGGCAACTGGAGATGACGATTGACGCTACACTTAAACCGTTGGAGATTGTATTTGTCAGGGAAACAGTAATAGGGAAGGGAGTTCCATAGGCGAGATGTGCGAGACATGAAGCTATTGGAGTAGAAAAGACGTCTACACCTAACAGTTTCAACGGTGAAGGGGTGGGAACGGGATGCCAGCCTCGTAGGACGCTTGAATTCACGAGGCTTAGGGACAAGTGAAAGCAACTCCTCAGAGCAATTACCGTGGAAGTACTTGTAGAAAAGGCAGAGTGATGCAACATTGCGTCTGTGAGAGAGCGACTGCAGACGAGATGACAGATCAGGGCCAATCACATTGCATATCCGTCTCTGGATCTTATCAAGAACCCCGAGGCAACACGCAGGGGCCCCAGACCATAAATGGCAGCAATACTCCATGCAAGGTCGAATGGTAGACTTATAGACCTGGAGGATCGATTCAGGGGAGAAGAATTTCCTGGCTCGGCACAGGGAACCAACTTTTCTAGCGGTGGATGATGCAATTGACTCGATGTATTTGTTCCATCTCAGATCAGCGGACAGCGTGAGACCGAGCAGCCGCAGAGAGGAACTCTCGAGAAGTTGGTCCTCAGACATTCTGATGGGATGCAGGGATGGGTCCTTGTGGTGGTTAATGGAGAGCAATTTTGTTTTAGAGGCATTAAAGTTGACCATCCATTTCTCTCCCCAGTCCACAACCGATTGGAGGTCCTTTTCAATTTGAGCTGCCAGGTTAATTTTGTCCGCCTCAGTAGATTTGTGCTTGAGGCAGGAGTAAATAGTAGTGTCGTCAGCATAGATACCGACTTGGGAGTCTATGGCGTCTGGAAGGTCATTTATAAATATGAGGAACAGAGTAGGGCCAAGGATGGAGCCTTGAGGAACACCAGCAGTAGTGGGATAGGAGTTGGAGAAGGATCCACTGAGAACAACCTTCAAATCCCGGTTTGATAGGAACGATTGAATTAGGTCAAACAATCGACCTGTGATACCATAACCCCGGAGCTTGCGAAGGAGGCCGGCATGCCAAACCCTATCGAATGCCTTGGAGATGTCAAGGGCCACGGCACGGGCTTCGCCGTTACTATGGATAGCTTGGTAGACAAATTCAGTGATGGCCGTAAGCACATCGGCAGTAGACCGGGCAAAGCGGAAACCATACTGCTTGTCTGAGAGCAGATCGTGGGATATCAGGTGAGTAGTCACTTCGGCGTTGATAATGGTCTCGAAGACTTTGCCGAAGATGGGAAGGAGACTGATAGGACGGTAATTAGAAGGGTTGGAGGGGTCGCCAGAGTTCTTAAAGACAGGAACAATGGTAGAGGACTTCCAGCAGTCAGGAAAACAGGAGTCCTTGAGGCAGCGGTTGTACAATTTAGATAGGGCAGGTGCCAGTTCAGGTGCGCATTTCTTCAGGACAATGGCTGGTATTCTGTCGCCGCCGGTAGCCTTGTGGGGATCTAAGTTAGAAATAATGCCCAGTACCGACGACGGGGTTATGTGCAAGCCGTCCAGTAGGGCCTCAGTTCTGGGAGGGAAGTCGGGCAAGGGTACCCCAGAGGAGTCAAGCATAGAATTGGAAGAAAACTTTCGAGCGAAGCATTCGGCCTTGTCGGCAGAGGTGGTCAGGACCTCAAACTGATTGAACAGTGGAGGAATGGAGGGTTTGTTACTATTCAGAACGCTCTTGCAGAGGCGCCAATAGTCCTTGGAGCCAAATTTGCGGGATGCAATACGTTCCTTCATCCGAGCTGCAAATAGTGCCTTGGCATTGTCGAGGGTACGCTTACACTCATTGCGTGCAGAGGTAAATAGACGTCTGTTGAAGTCGGACATGTCACTACGAAAACGGCGGAAGAAGTGGTTCCTATGGGCAATGGCGGCTGAGCAAGCAGCTGTGAACCAGGGGGAGGAGCGCGGTTTGACCTTGAATTTCCTGGAGGGGATGAAAGCTTCGATACCGGCTTTGATCCAGGAGGAGAACTCAGAAGCACAGTCATGAGTGGGGAGCTTAAATACTGCAAGGGAAGTGAGGCTATTCTGAATAAATATTATGCAATGAAATGTAGTAAATAACAGGAGGGGGTCACATATTATTAAATATTATGTGTCTTATATTCAGGCAATTACGGGATCGGGATGTGTCAATATATATGTTATCAATGTGTCGTAATAAAACTTCTTTTCATTAAACAGGGTTGAATAATCCTCATTCCCTTCCTTCAACATTTCCTTCTCCAACTTCTGCAGTGTGGAATCGTTCCTTTTCAAAAAGAGTTTCCTGATATACTAGCTCTCTGTGAGACTAACCTTAAATCGTCAGTCCCTTCCTCCAATATCTTGATTCCCGGCTAACTCTCTCTCCTTAGGAAGGACTCTAAAATCTACATGCATGGCATGGGAGTTTACGTCCATGATCATTTCCCACTGGCTAGGGAACTCTCTTTGGAACCTCCAGACCATTTGTATAGGTGTCTCTGTCTATCTCTCCTCAATTCAGTAAGCTATCTCTTCTTTCGCTATCATTCCCCTTCCTCTCAAAACTGTGGTGTACTCGATAGCATTTCCAATAATATAGGCAAGGCCATCTTTCTACATCCGTCTGCACAAATATTAACCCCTCCCTCTTTTCTCTTACTTTCACTCTCTGTAACCCCTCCCTCTTTTCTCTTACTTTCACTCTCTGTAACACCTCCCTCTTTTCTCTTACTTTCACTCTCTGTAACCCCTCCCTCTTTTCTCTTACTTTCACTCTCTGTAACCCCTCCCTCTTTTCTCTTACTTTCACTCTCTGTAACCCCTCCCTCTTTTCTCTTACTTTCACTCTCTGTAACCTGTCGTGTGCTAGTGACACTCCCACCTTGCTTGGGGTGAAATGCTTAAAAAGTAAATAAATAAATATTTCATTGCTAAGAAAAAACTCCAATCAGCATCTTCTTGAGAACATCTAAATGAAACAGCCTCCTGTGTTGATGCTTCCCCGATCGCTATAACCTAAACCTCTTCAAGTCATAGTCAACCATTATTTGTCCTTATAATCTGCACTTACTTCTTACATCAAAATAACAGTCTCATTCATTAACCCCCTACCTTGAAAGGCTTTTGAGCCTTATCTTGGGTGAAAAAAAAGTGCAGGGAAATCTGAGGTTTTTAAAAAAATAAGTATTAACAAATATTATGCAGTAGGAAGACTTTATATTATGAAATAATATAAAAGGGACTGTTTGTGTTATATTCAGGAAAATACATAGGGGATAAATCATATATGCTGTCAAATTGTCCTAAAGATATTTCTTGAAATGAGACAACTTGTCCCTTCATAACAAAACAGGTTTAGTAGAATGCACACATGGCAAGAGGAAAGAGAAAGTCTCTCAACACTAAAATCGACTGGTAAGAAACTGTATCAAAATAACAGAAAAACAAGAAGTACATGAGGAAAACAAAAATTCCAAACAGCAAGGCAGGCAGAGCTAAATGAGAAATCAATTCTTTTGGCAAATAGTCAAGCCGAAGAATTCCGCCGAAGCAAGAGCTGGATTCCATTTTAAAGCAGGTTATTGTTAATGTCTGGACAGTCCTTTGGCTATGCCTCAATAAGTTTGGCCGTTTTGAAAACAAAAATCAAATGTATCCTTCACAAGAAGAGAAAAAAAAATATGCTTGTTTTATCTTCCAAAAGATCTGTGAGATGGGTGCCAATTATGGCAGAGAGATAGGAACGTAAATGCGGTTAGTGGAAGTTGTAAAACTTGACCTGTGGGTTTGATGGAGTGGACCAGGAATTTGGCAAGGTCTTTCATGAAAAAAAGTTGGAGAATGACCAATCAGCTCACAGCATTCTAATGTAAAACACAAAAAGCACATGCAAGATGTATGTGGAAGGAGAAGCATTAATCATTGGGAAATTGTTTCAGTACAACACAGCCCAAGGTGAGAGGGAAAGCATACGAGAAAAGGGATGGTTAAAAATAGATAGCATAAAAAGGATTCTAGGCACACAGATATTGTCATGGGTAAGTTTAGCATTTAAAAGCAGATATTTATGAAAGAAAATTTATCTAGGTACTGAGCAGTTGGAAATAACAAATCAATCAATATTGTATCGACAAAGCAGACATTAATATCTGTCTATATTTCTGAGATGAGGTATTGTAATTATTTACATTTATATTGTTCAGACTGTTCTCCTCATCTTTATTGTTATATTCACAACATTTCAGCCATTGTATGCTCCAGCCTTCTTCAGGTGACTGGAATTTTGAACTGAACCCTTCGTTTCATCCACTGGAGTAGATTGTTCTAGTTCCAGGCTTCTTCCAAATGTCTCAGTTATCTCCCTTTAACTCAACTCTCCAAGTTTTTGTTCACCACTGCAGTAACCAGGTATTGAACTCTTTGGGTCAAGTCACTCGACACATGGCCCAGTGGATAAAAGCGTTAGTTGGATCCAGTGACTTGACCCAAACTCATGTGAGTTTAATACCTGGCTACTGCAGTGGTGAACAAAAACTTAGAGAGTTGAGTTAAAAGAAGATAACTGAGACTTCCAGAAGAGGCGTGGCACATGAAACTAGAACAATCTACCCCGGTGAACAAAATAAAAGGTTCAGTTCAAAATTCCAATCACTTGAAGAAGGTTGGAGTGTACAACGGCTGAAACATTGTTAATATGGCAATAAAGATGAGGACAACAGTCCAAACAATGTAAATGTTATATAGGAATAAAATGTCACTGCCAACACTTGAGTTTGAACACAGATTGCCTGTGTTTGCTCACTGGTGATCCCATTATTGAATTAAGTAGACCGTGTGACCATAGAGGAAATGCATAAGTAGGAAGTGGCGTAATGTCCAATTGATTGCATTTCTAGTTTATCCTCTATACTATATGAATCGTTATTTCTAGTCTATCCTCTATTACTATTTGGACTGCTATTCTCTACTCTATTCTCTATACAGATAACTATTCAAGTGAGTATTATCAAACTGGTACTATGAGTGCGAGTGATATTCGAAGGTGTCTGACACTAGTATTGTTCAACAGCATACTATAGTTGTATCTGCGATTACAAAGCCTCTACTACAACGAGCATTTAAAAAGTGACGAGTATTTGCTGACATCACAAAAGTGACAATGAGTATTCATTGACATCACAGAAGTAAATAATGTAAATACTAGACATTAAAATGGTAAAATTCTTTCCTTGTAGACCTGGTCACTCAGAGGATTGTTTTGCCAATATTATTTTCCAAGAATGCTGATAACTCCTATGATGGCCATATCTTCCAAAATCAATATTTTCGTGATGAATGATTAGAATTTCTTTTTAGGAAGTTTTAAAGAAGCTTGAGGAGCCAAGTGTGCTGAAGTGCAGTATAAATATATGTTGTAGCACATAACTTTTTAGAAGAGCTAGTTATAATGGCCATAGATTATTGTTATATAGTATATCATTACTATACATCTAATAAACTAACCTGCCAATTTTTGTTATTCCAGAGTGAAAGAGACGGCTGTAACAACTGCTTGAATATACACTACTAAACATTGCTGGTCATATCTGACTAGTTTGCAGAATGCAGTTGGGATGTGAAGACAATCTGGATGTTCACTATGCAATAAAGTTTTGTGTTGCCAGAGAAGAGACATCAAAACTGTCCCTCACCCTCCCAACAGTCCAGACCTTAGACCATGCGACTTTTGGTTGTTCTCCAAGATGAAGAAGAACCTAAGGGGCAGTTGTTATGAAGACATTGAGTAGATGAAGAAGACATGTGACAAGTGTCCCAGACACCTTCACTTTGCATGACTCCCATTGGTTTTTCATGAAGTGGCTGGAGTGTTACAACAAGTGTAATGGAGTCAGAGGATTTGACTTTGGAGGCTAGAGTTTTGTACCTCTTTGAAATTATTAAACATCTTTCGTGAAAAAGTCTCAAAACTTCTGGACTGCATCTCATACATTTCCATTGTTCAAGGTCATTCCCTTCTTGGCCAAACTGAGAATGTTTCAGCAAACCTTCGTACTATTTTCTGTCAAGGAATAGTTTTCTGTTTGGAATAGTCATGCAGGTAGCAATTTTCCAACTTTTCCAAAATGGGAATATAATTTTTAATTTCTGGAACAGATAACTGAAAATTATTTGAGAACTAATAAGTATGCTGTACCAAATAAGGATGGCACTGGGAAAAAAATAGAAGATGATAATTTAATCAAGCTAGCACTTGTATTTGGTACAAGACTACTTGCTGGTAAATCAAAATTTTATTTCATTCTAGTTTTTGTTTAGCACAAAAGCAAAGGTGCATAATTAATGACAAGGTTTACCTGTAAGGTGGTGTAGTTCTAAGTGGTCCTTTGTATCAGTGCATTTGGGCACTATTTATATAGACTGGTTCACTTGTAAAAAAAAAATAGGAAAAACAATTTTGGAAATAATTTTTGTACATCAACATTTCTTAGACCTTTCTTAGGTTTCAACACTTGTCAGAATAAAAAAATATTAATATTTTATTAATTTAGAAGGAGTGCCCTGTTTATAATATATAAGTGTCAAATTGACCCTGACTTTTACAGAGATTTTGGACCTAGCTGTTTTGCACACAAAATCAGCCTTTTTTTGGCGAGGTACCAGAAAGATTTCTTTTAAATAAAGAACAAAGAAATATACAAAAAAAATGTTATGAAACTTACATAAACTAATAAAAGTATATATCTATTTCTTCAGTTAAGATAATTATTGATCTCAAATTTTTGTGCATGTGCTTCTGAAAAAAAAAAAAAAACTCATACAAAAGGTTTTTAAAAAATTTAAAGAGTTCAAAAAAAGATAAAAAGAACGTGTAAAAAAAAAAAAAATTCAGAAAATAGAAGATACAGATATCCATGCTATTACCCCACTTTCCAACTTGACATTTGTAAATAATAACTATGTCAAATAACTCTGTAAAAAGTCAGATTGATTTTACATTGTATCAATGTTAGGAACAGGACTGCTCCTTCTAAAGTGATGAAGAAAAAAAATCAATATTTTTTGATTCTGACAAGTGTAGCTATTTAAGGAAAGTCTAAAGAATGTTAATGTACAAAAATTATTTCCAAAACAGTTTTCCCTATTTTTTTTTTACAAAGGAACCAGTCAATGCTTTTTGATTGTGACAAGTGTTGTGGCCTAAGGAAGGGCTAAAGAAGAAAAAAATATTCCCAAACTGTTTTTCTCCACTTTTTATGAATGGACTAGTCAAGGTCTAAAGAATGTTAATGTACAAAAATTATTTCCAAAACAGTTTTCCCTATTTTTTTTTTACAAAGGAACCAGTCAATGCTTTTTGATTGTGACAAGTGTTGTGGCCTAAGGAAGGGCTAAAGAAGAAAAAAATATTCCCAAACTGTTTTTCTCCACTTTTTATGAATGGACTAGTCAAGGTCTAAAGAATGTTAATGTACAAAAATTATTTCCAAAACAGTTTTCCCTATTTTTTTTTTACAAAGGAACCAGTCAATGCTTTTTGATTGTGACAAGTGTTGTGGCCTAAGGAAGGGCTAAAGAAGAAAAAAATATTCCCAAACTGTTTTTCTCCACTTTTTATGAATGGACTAGTCAAGGTCTAAAGAATGTTAATGTACAAAAATTATTTCCAAAACAGTTTTCCCTATTTTTTTTTTACAAAGGAACCAGTCAATGCTTTTTGATTGTGACAAGTGTTGTGGCCTAAGGAAGGGCTAAAGAAAAAGAAAATATTCCCAAACTGTTTTTCTCCACTTTTTATGAATGGACTAGTCAAGGTCTAAAGAATGTTAATGTACAAAAATTATTTCCAAAACAGTTTTCCCTATTTTTTTTTTACAAAGGAACCAGTCAATGCTTTTTGATTGTGACAAGTGTTGTGGCCTAAGGAAGGGCTAAAGAAAAAGAAAATATTCCCAAACTGTTTTTCTCCACTTTTTATGAATGGACTAGTCAAGGTCTAAAGAATGTTAATGTACAAAAATTATTTCCAAAACAGTTTTCCCTATTTTTTTTTTACAAAGGAACCAGTCAATGCTTTTTGATTGTGACAAGTGTTGTGGCCTAAGGAAGGGCTAAAGAAAAAGAAAATATTCCCAAACTGTTTTTCTCCACTTTTTATGAATGGACTAGTCAAGGTCTAAAGAATGTTAATGTACAAAAATTATTTCCAAAACAGTTTTCCCTATTTTTTTTTTTACAAAGGAACCAGTCAATGCTTTTTGATTGTGACAAGTGTTGTGGCCTAAGGAAGGGCTAAAGAAAAAGAAAATATTCCCAAACTGTTTTTCTCCACTTTTTATGAATGGACTAGTCAAGGTCTAAAGAATGTTAATGTACAAAAATTATTTCCAAAACAGTTTTCCCTATTTTTTTTTTACAAAGGAACCAGTCAATGCTTTTTGATTGTGACAAGTGTTGTGGCCTAAGGAAGGGCTAAAGAAAAAGAAAATATTCCCAAACTGTTTTTCTCCACTTTTTATGAATGGACTAGTCAAGGTCTAAAGAATGTTAATGTACAAAAATTATTTCCAAAACAGTTTTCCCTATTTTTTTTTTACAAAGGAACCAGTCAATGCTTTTTGATTGTGACAAGTGTTGTGGCCTAAGGAAGGGCTAAAGAAAAAGAAAATATTCCCAAACTGTTTTTCTCCACTTTTTATGAATGGACTAGTCAAGGTCTAAAGAATGTTAATGTACAAAAATTATTTCCAAAACAGTTTTCCCTATTTTTTTTTTACAAAGGAACCAGTCAATGCTTTTTGATTGTGACAAGTGTTGTGGCCTAAGGAAGGGCTAAAGAAAAAGAAAATATTCCCAAACTGTTTTTCTCCACTTTTTATGAATGGACTAGTCAAGGTCTAAAGAATGTTAATGTACAAAAATTATTTCCAAAACAGTTTTCCCTATTTTTTTTTTACAAAGGAACCAGTCAATGCTTTTTGATTGTGACAAGTGTTGTGGCCTAAGGAAGGGCTAAAGAAAAAGAAAATATTCCCAAACTGTTTTTCTCCACTTTTTATGAATGGACTAGTCAAGGTCTAAAGAATGTTAATGTACAAAAATTATTTCCAAAACAGTTTTCCCTATTTTTTTTTTACAAAGGAACCAGTCAATGCTTTTTGATTGTGACAAGTGTTGTGGCCTAAGGAAGGGCTAAAGAAAAAGAAAATATTCCCAAACTGTTTTTCTCCACTTTTTATGAATGGACTAGTCAAGGTCTAAAGAATGTTAATGTACAAAAATTATTTCCAAAACAGTTTTCCCTATTTTTTTTTTACAAAGGAACCAGTCAATGCTTTTTGATTGTGACAAGTGTTGTGGCCTAAGGAAGGGCTAAAGAAGAAAAAAATATTCCCAAACTGTTTTTCTCCACTTTTTATGAATGGACTAGTCAAGGTCTAAAGAATGTTAATGTACAAAAATTATTTCCAAAACAGTTTTCCCTATTTTTTTTTTACAAAGGAACCAGTCAATGCTTTTTGATTGTGACAAGTGTTGTGGCCTAAGGAAGGGCTAAAGAAAAAGAAAATATTCCCAAACTGTTTTTCTCCACTTTTTATGAATGGACTAGTCAAGGTCTAAAGAATGTTAATGTACAAAAATTATTTCCAAAACAGTTTTCCCTATTTTTTTTTTACAAAGGAACCAGTCAATGCTTTTTGATTGTGACAAGTGTTGTGGCCTAAGGAAGGGCTAAAGAAGAAAAAAATATTCCCAAACTGTTTTTCTCCACTTTTTATGAATGGACTAGTCAAGGTCTAAAGAATGTTAATGTACAAAAATTATTTCCAAAACAGTTTTCCCTATTTTTTTTTTACAAAGGAACCAGTCAATGCTTTTTGATTGTGACAAGTGTTGTGGCCTAAGGAAGGGCTAAAGAAGAAAAAAATATTCCCAAACTGTTTTTCTCCACTTTTTATGAATGGACTAGTCAAGGTCTAAAGAATGTTAATGTACAAAAATTATTTCCAAAACAGTTTTCCCTATTTTTTTTTTACAAAGGAACCAGTCAATGCTTTTTGATTGTGACAAGTGTTGTGGCCTAAGGAAGGGCTAAAGAAGAAAAAAATATTCCCAAACTGTTTTTCTCCACTTTTTATGAATGGACTAGTCAAGGTCTAAAGAATGCTAATGTACAAAAATTATTTCCAAAACAGTTTTCCCTACTTTTTACAAGTGGACCAGTCTATTTAAGTAATGCCTATGTTTGAGTCCTGACAAAGATTGAGATTTCTTTAACATTGCATTAGATAATGACAATGCTTTCATCCCCAAGAAAATGGTATATAGCGAAACATCTAATATCTAAATGCAATATCGACATAGACAGTCGATATCATATTGAAATACCAGTTCCTGTATGATCACTGAACTTAGGTCAGTACCAAAATGGGTGACCACTTGGGATAACAGGTGCTGTATGCTTGGATGTGCAGGTGGTGTAATGGATAATAGCTCTGAATTGGAAATTGAAGAGTTGAGTTCTAACTCTAGTCCTGTTCATTATATGCACTTGGGAAAGGTATGAATTCACTTCTTCCCTACAAGCTATGGATTAATTTGTAAGACTTACGTCGCTAAATAATTATTACTTGAAAAAAAAAAATTCTTACAATCTAAAAATATTTTCTGGTTTTAAATAACCTGCAAAGGGTTGATAAGCCATAAAGTACCAATCAATCAATCAAGCTTCTATTTTACATTCTTTGTTAATATAATCTTTAATTCTGAGAAGAGTTATTAAAATTCAAACTGTTTCCCCCCTTTACCAAAAATCTAACCCCTTCTTGGAAATTTTGTTTTGGCAAGATCAAATTTGAGACAAACAGATGTGGAACAGTAAATATAACTATTTAGGACATGCATATATTTTGTACATACCCCATTAGTAAAATATCCTGCCAGTCGTTTCAAGACAATCACTGGTTTAAATTTTTGCACAATGCTTCAATTCGCTCTCATCTTGGGTTATTCCTCCTGCTGGCAACCATACATTCTCTCTTCTTGATGATTAGTCCTTTCTTCTTGCTTTCCTTTACTATCCTTTCTATGTCTGCTATCAACATGGTTGATTTTGCTAAGACCTCTAGTTCTCTCAGGATCTCCTTGCTCTTAACGTTGAATAAGTCTGGTGAGACAGTGCATCATTTTCTTACGGCCTGTTCACCAACTTCAGTATTTATGGAATCGGTCAAGTCATCATCTGATTTCTTGTTGGAATATAAAGACAGAGTCTAAAGAAATTTCTTATTAGATGCCTCATTGTCTGCTCTTGGTCAACTCTTGCTTTCACTGCCTTTATCAGAACAATATTCCAACTGACTACGATAATAGAAAAATCTTACTAAAATATAAAATTTTCTTAGCAGTATATGTATAAATTTTTAAAATGTCAATCTCTTGTTTTCTAAACTGAAAGCAAGTAGTGTCTTTTCCTGTCTTTCCACATAATCAAAATGGAATAGTCCATTATTTATGAGGTATTGGCAGGAGACATCAAACACTTCTATCTTTTTTCTTTCATTTATTTTCTCGCTGAAACCAGGTAGTGTTTTTTCCCTTCTTTCCATGTGATCAAAATGGAATAGTTCATTATTCATGAGGTATTGGAAAGGCTTAATGGTCGTGCAAACTAACAAATGGTGGGACAAGCACAATTATAATCGGAAGAGAAAATTAAATTGTATTATTTTCTGTACAGAACAGTTTTAGGTTTTATCAATGCAGGATGTCATATCAGTGAAATCATGTCATCTGTTCCAGGATAAATAAATTTGTTACGCGATATCTCACCAGCTAATTTCAAGAGGTTAAACTTCTCAGATCATAATCTTTACTTAGGTGACTTGTACCATCCATAAATGACACCAATATCTAAGTAAATTTGGAATTGCATTAGTAATAATTTTCTAAAGAAGTAATCAAGGATTTTTATCTTTACAATTAACTCTATTGTTGCATGTAAAAGAGAATTCTGCTTTTTAAATCATTAAAAGTAAGAATACCTAAGAAAAGCTAACACAACACATTGTCAAAAAAAAAAAAAAAGAAGAAAAAAAAAAACCCAACACTAAGCAATTTTACAAGTGCACTGGTTGCATATTCTGCAGGTGCAAACAAGGATTTTCATCCGTATAATTAACTTTATTTCTGCATGTAAGAAAGAATTATGCTTTGTAAGTCATTAAAAGTAAAAAAATCCAAAGAAAACTAATATGAAACAAAAGAACCAAAAAAATCAATATATGTACAAAACCTGCTTTCACTTTTCATTAATGAGATATTCTGTTGTTATTACAGGGCAAGTTTACTTGTTGGCTTCAAGTAATACTTCGTATTATCATACTAGGTGAATATCCTATTATTAAGTAGGGGAGATCAGGCTGCATACCCAAATATATATAATGTCAAATTGGGTTTTATATTATGGAATAAATTTTTTTCCTACTGTTTAAACAATCACCTTTTCTTTATAGAATTAAAATTAAATCATAATTATAGTTTTAAATTGCAAAGTTGATGGAATTGCTAATGAGTGACCATCATAATCTTCAGGGAGTTTGGAATAAAAACTTTTGGTAAAGTTGTACAATAGGCAATTTAAGCAGAACTAATTGTTACTTTCAAAATTGTTTTTCATATCATTATTGACATTCTAAATAACAAATCTTAACAACATAATATATGATGATGGCACAGTACTGATAGCAGACACAGAAAAGAAATTAAAAAAATCTCCTACAGAAGGTAGCGACGGAGAGTGAGAAGAAAGGACCAAGTTTAAACTACAAGAAGACAGAGGTGCAGGGTTTTTAGTAAGAGGGTGAACCTGAAATCCGATTTGAAGGTCGGGAACACTAGAATCAAACAGATGTGGAAGTTTAAATATCTGGGAAGCATCTTGACAGAGGATGGTAAGTGTGACACTAAGATCCGTAGGCGTATTGGGATGGCCAAGGACACATTCCAAAAGCTGGGCAGAGTATTGCGAGACAGGAGGATATCTTTGGTAACAAAGAAAAGAATACTGGACTGTTACATGACATCTGTTCTTCTTTACAGCAGCGAATGCGGGATGATTTCCTCAAAGATGAAGAAGAGACTCGAGGCAACAGAGATATGGTTCTACAGAAGGATGCTAAGGATATCATGGACTGAGCATGTGAGCAATGATGAAGTCTTAGAGAGGTTGCAAACAAGGAGGAGGCTTATACTTAAGATCAGGAAGAGGCAGCTGAAGTTTCTTGGATACATAATGAGGAAGGAGGGCCTGAAGAATCTGATACTCACAGGTCGAATAGATGGAAAGAGAGACAAAGGAAAACAACGCGTGACATACCTGGCCAACTTAAGCAAGTGGATGACAGAACATGGTTTGGAGGAGGAAGCAGAGGGAAGGAATTTGTTGAGAGCTGCAAGGGATAGAGGGAGGTGGAGAGCCATGATCACCTACGTCCTGAAAGGACACGGCACATAAATAGAAAATCACAAAATTTAAAAAAAAAAAAAATTCTTTAAATTTCATAAAAGTTAATAGGTTTTGTTTTTTTTATATATAAATTCATTGTAACTTGATTCCCCACTACAGAGGGTAAAGCAAATATGCTCATACAATGTCAAATATAATATATGTCAAATGAAATGTGTCAAATGTCAAATACAATGGCAAATATGCTCATACAATGTCAAATATGTCAAATACAATATATGTCAAATGAAATGTGTCAAATGTCAAATACAATGGCAAATATGCTCATACAATGTCAAATATGTCAAATACAATATATGTCAAATGAAATGTGTTAAATGTCAAATACAATGGCAAATATGCTCATACAATGTCAAATATGTCAAATACAATATATGTCAAATGAAATGTGTCAAATGTCAAATACAATGGCAAATATGCTCATACAATGTCAAATATGTCAAATACAATATATGTCAAATGAAATGTGTTAAATGTCAAATACAATGGCAAATATGCTCATACAATGTCAAATACAATATATGTCAAATGAAATGTGTTAAATGTCAAATACAATGGCAAATATGCTCATACAATGTCAAATATGTCAAATATATGTCAAATGGCAAATATGCTCATACAATGTGATTTATGAGAAATATTTTTTCAAAATTGATATGTTTTTTATTAGAAATGCTTAATCTATAAAAAAATATAGAATTTGAAAAAGGTGATTTTTTTTCCAGTCACAATATCTACTGTACAATAGGGTATCTGAATTTCAAGGAACTGTGACATTGGACTCAATTTGAAAGTTGTGGTTTCACATGATAAACAATAACACAATATATTTTTTTCAAAGTCATTACTGTTTCTTGAGGAAATGATTTTAATGGTTAACTTTAAGTTCAAAATTGTAGCGCTAGAATTTCATTTCAGTGATCCGTGAAAAGCCTTTTAAAATTTATAATTTACTGAAGCTTTACAAATTGTATATGGACAAGATGCAAGGCACAAGCACAGTATTACGAAATCATTGTGCCATCAAATAAGACCCTCATTTAATTCAAAGGGAAATTATACTGAACAATTTAGCTATATTATGATGCAATATATTTTACGAAGCAGTAGTTTTCGTGTGATTTTCAATAAACTATGCAAATTTAAAACATTGTCTTATAATTTATTCCTAGCAGTATTGTGGTATTATATATATATATACTTATATCTATTTTTTATTTTTATTAAAAATGATCTAATAAATTTTATTCAAGGAGTAGCTTTTTTGTCATCTTTTACAATTTTTTTTATCAAATACAGTAAAAAAAAAAAAATGCATATTTTGCTTGTGGTGATTCCTAATTAGAATTCTGGTTTGAATATATTTTCTATGCAATATATTTTCTATGTATCTAATACAAAAGATATCAACTTTATTTGGATTTTATCTTGAAATAGTAAAATTTTGAAGTCAGCTTCTAAGTAAAAACCCTGTGGGAATTAGATATTTCTGTACATTTTTTTAAAATGATTTTTAAAACTAAATACTCACAGATTGGTAAAAGTTATGAATCTAATTTTTGGTGTCAGTACTTATCAAATTAAACTCCAGCTTTCATACCAAATGAAATGTTGATTTTTCTACAAAAAGTGAAAAAAATTTTTAAAAATCAACCTGCCCTATTGTACATGTTCAAAGTTTCTTTGGTTTTTTTTTTCAAATCCTTTTATCCCAGAGCTAATGCTGTTATCACTTCCTTTCTCTTTGTCATGTCTGATGCCCCCTCTGAAGATTTGAATTTATGATTTCAGTGCAAGGTGCACTCAAATGTATAGAACTCATCCTTGCTCTTTCTCTGTGGCTTTTATTGAACTATGTTTCTGACAGTCCCATCTGCAGCCTGTGAACAATGCCCAGGGAGGAGGGGGTCTATATGGTCAGTACAGACAGATATACCTGCATGTATAAATTAGAGAATAGCTTGAGTTAATCAACACAGGTGGCTGAGAATGGAATAATATTTTCTCGTTTGCACTAACAGAGACAATGTATCAATTTAAAATAATGAAATGATAACAGCAAAATTGCAATATGAGTACTGGAAAAAAATGATTGCTGAAAAACATTAGGTTTATAATACCCAGAAATTCATACCCAGATATCCTCAAGGACACAGTGGATAAAGGCGTTGGTTAGATCCAGTGAGATAGACCCAAAGAGTGTGAGTTCAATACTCGGTTAAGGCAGTGGAGAACTTTCAGAGGGAAAATTAGCAGGAGATAACTGATAACTGACATCCATCAAACATGGCTCGTGGAACTAGAACAGTCTACCCCAGTGATCGAAATAAAGAGTTCAGTTCAAAATTCCAATCACCTGAAGAAGGCCGGAGCGTACAACGGCCGAAATGTTGTGACAAATATGAGGACAATAGTCCGACTAATGTAAATACTATATATATATATATATATATATATATATATATATATATAATAATAATAATAATAAAATCATCAAATACAAAAAATAGCATAACAAAGCATATTCAGCAGAAGTTCTTATTTCAAATTCCTGCCGACATGTGACACTCATGCATTGTTTTCCGCTCCTACACCGATTTTGAATTCAGACTTGTTTACATCTGTGTTCTGCTGTCTATGTAAATAGCGTAAATATTTACTATACCTCATCTCAGAAATATAGATAGATATCCACAAGAGATGCGTGTATGCATAAAAAAAAATATACTCAAACTACTTCGTCATTTTATGCTCAGTGGAGAAATAATGACTTTCGCCTCCTTTTGTTTGAGACAAGAGATAAATTTAATTTTTTATTGAATTGAGATTGATGATGTCTAAGAAAGCAACTGAAGCCATTAAAATGGTAGGCCTAGCAGTTTCTGCAATGAAATAAAATAGGAAAAATAAAGCAAAGAGTTTGACAGG
Source organism: Acanthosepion esculentum (assembly GCA_964036315.1). Taxonomy (NCBI): domain Eukaryota; kingdom Metazoa; phylum Mollusca; class Cephalopoda; order Sepiida; family Sepiidae; genus Acanthosepion; species Acanthosepion esculentum. Next base: position 56,959,913 of record OZ038509.1, on the reverse strand, counting down.
AAAACACTGCTTAACTTGCGTGTCATGTATGCTGAAAAGAGATTTGTTGTCATGATCAGGATAATGTAGAAAAGGAAGACGGAACATTTGATGTTCGCTAATGTACTGAGGAATTAAAGCCTTACAGAAAGCAGATTAACCTATTATATACTCACGCACACACAATTTTAATCATTTCATCTGAAGAAAGACGCTAATGCCACTAGGGCGCAAGGGGTTACTAGGAGTGAAAAAGAATTAGAAGTCTTTAATGATACGAAGTGAGGAGAAAGGATAATAAAAGAACAAAGTTCATTTAGACAAAAGATTGCAGTTGGTGCTGCATTTAAAACTTTAAGGTTGTTGGTGAGATAGAAGCAAGAAATCAGAAGAGAGTTCCACAGGCGAGGAAAGAAACTATGAGAATAGAGCAGACAGATGCATGTAGCTAGTTCAACAGTGAAATGGTGGGACCTAGTTGCCAATCTAGTAGCATGCATAAATTCATGCAGTTGATACACCAAGAAGGAAAGCTCATTAGAACAATTGCCATGAAAATATTTATAGAAAAATAGAGCGAAGCCATATCATATCGGTGAGACAGTAACCTCACTCTCTCTGTCTCTCTCTCTCTCTATATATATATATATATAAAAATATATGAAGAAATATAGTCTTAAAATGTGCTATATATATGGGATAAAGTGCTCAATATCAGAGATAGAGTGTGTGCAAATATAAAAGTGAACATAGAAGTCAACACTTAGAGGCTACAGTCTGTTTCATGCTAGATGCAATCGTTTGGCCACCTGACCTGACGATTGCATCTAGCATGAAACAGACTGTCGCCTCTAAGTGTTGACTTCTATGTTCACTTTTATATATATATATATATATATATATATATATATATCTAAAAAGAGTAAAGGAAAAATTACTTTAGGTGATGTGTTTAGTCATCTGAGGGAGTTTATCAAGGCAATGTAAAGATCTTATTTTGTGACAAGTAGCAAAAATATTATTGGCTCATTCATGAACACTCTGAGAGCCAAAAACTTTGAAAAACCAATATTTTTGCTCTTGTATATAAATACTTATCACAAAATAAAATCCTTACATTTGCCTTCATAAAGTGCCTCAGAGGATGAAAGACATTGGCTAAGATAAGTTTTCCTATTGTCCTTTTACATTCTATCTGAAATACTTAAGTATAAGTATTCTTTTTGCTTCTATTTTCTCTAAAATTTTATCATTGTTTACATGTTCGGTCAATGGTATTCTCAGCATCCTTCTGTAGAACTGCATTTCTGTTGGTTCAAGTCTTTTCTTCATCAGTGAGGAGTGAATGCTGGATAATCTCCTCACAGATGAAGAAAAGACTTGAAGCAACAGGAATGTGGTTCTACAAAAAGATGCTGAGAATACCATGGACTGAACATGTGAGCAACGAGGAAAATTTAGAGACAACTGGTTCATGTTACAGACAATTTTTCTCTTCATTCATCCATGCTTTGAATATTGCTGCCACATCTGGCCTGGTGCTCCTGCTATATATTTAGAGATTCTTGATAAAATCCAAAGAAGAATCTATCTTACATATTTATAAGTCTACCATTCATCCTGGCTTTGAATATTGCTGCCACATCTGGTCTGGTGCTTCAGCTATATATTTAGAGATTCTTGATAAAATCCAAAGAAGAATCTATCTTCCATATTTATAAGTCTACCATTCATCCTTGCTTTGAATATTGCTGCCTCATCTGGTCTGGTGCTTCTGCTATATATTTAGAAATTCTTGATAAAATCCAAAGAAGAATCTATCTTACATATTTATAAGTCTACCATTCATCCTTGCTTTGAATATTGCTGCCACATCTGGTCTGGTGCTTCTGCTATATATTTAGAGATTCTTGATAAAATCCAAAGAAGAATCTATCTTACATATTTATAAGTCTACCATTCATCCTTGCTTTGAATATTGCTGCCACATCTGGTCTGGTGCTTCTGCTATATATTTAGAGATTCTTGATAAAATCCAAAGAAGAATCTATCTTACATATTTATAAGTCTACCATTCATCCTTGCTTTGAATATTGCTGCCACATCTGGTCTGGTGCTTCTGCTATATATTTAGAGATTCTTGATAAAATCCAAAGAAGAATCTATCTTACATATTTATAAGTCTACCATTCATCTTTGCTTTGAATATTGCTGCCTCATCTGGTCTGGTGCTTCTGCTATATATTTAGAAATTCTTGATAAAATCCAAAGAAGAATCTATCTTACATATTTATAAGTCTACCATTCATCCATGCTTTGAATATTGCTGCCACATCTGGTCTGGTGCTTCTGCTATATATTTAGAGATTCTTGATGAAATTCAAAGAAGAATCTGTAATGTCATTGGGTCCTGATCTTCACAATTTCCTGTTTTTCGTAGCTCTTAATAAATTTAGTCTTTTTGTTATTTCTCTTAAACCTTGTTCCACCATCCATTTATTTAAGCTCACTAGGCATGTTATGCATTGTTTTCATTTATCCCTCTTGCCTTCAGTATGCCCTGTGTGTATCAAATTTTCCAAGCTCTCTTTCCTCATTATGTATCCTAGAAATTTCAAGTACCTTTTTCTGATGCTATAAGTGTCCTTTTTGTTTCCATTGTCTTTAGAACTTTGTCATTACTTACATTTTGGTCCATGGCATTCTCAGCATCCTTCTGTAGAACAGCATTTCTGTTGCTTCAAGTCTTTTCTTCATCAGTGAGGAAATTGTTTTGCATTCATTGCCATATAGGAGAACCAATATTATGTGACAGTTAAGTACTCTTTTCTTTGGTTCTAATGAAATTTTCTTGTTTCTTAATACTTTGCTTAGCTTTTGGAGAGCATAAAAGACTTGTGTCCAAAGTTAGTTCAGAAAGAACAGCTCATCCAAGATGTGATCTGCTGTTTAAGAATTACGTGCAGACAGCGTATTTACCATCAGACTGTCCATCCCTTATCCAACCGTAAGATAAAAGTGATACTGCACATGATGAAGGTTCAATATCATTCACTTTTAATTTTCTGGCAAGCCTGTAGAGACATTTATCAAAGAATTTTAATATGAAGAATATTAGTTTAATTCTAGTTTCTAACAGTCCCGGTGCTTTCCAGATATGAGCCATGCCTAATTTGTGGCTCAGTAGTGCATTATATATATTATACAGGTTATTAATACCTGGCCTGTGTTGGTCTGAGAGAATGGAAAATTTGGCAATATTCTAGAACTAAGGGTGCTGCAAAACTGGTAATGTACCTGTATATGGTAAGTGGCTTTATAGCAGACAAGACTAACTTTTTATCAAATTAGTTTTCCTTATAGAAATAAAAAAAAGCTATTAAATACAATTCTATTATATAAAAATTGCATTCCTAAGTAATGAGTTCATTGCAAACAAGACTGTTCTTGTTTATACTTTGTAAACCAGCAAAATGTTACCAGGAAACAGAATTCCCGTTTGTAATAAAATCATTGATTAATCTCTACACAAGTCTGATTCTTCACCCTTCACGGAATTGGCAAATATTTGTTTTATTCTTTTTTCTTAAGGTGATACTTAACATAAAATCATGACTTCAGCAGATTATGTTGGTTAATTTAATGACATATCAAGCCCTGTCGGGTTAGTTAATGTCGAACAGAAATCTTATCAGACAAAATTCACAATGAATTTATAGGTAGACATTTATATTTATGAGAAACAACCAAGATGCTTAAAGGATTTTACGATGGTTGGGTTGGTTAATTTAACGACATATCAAGCATTGTTGGGTTAATTAATGTCAAAAAGAAGTCTTATTTGACAAAAATCACAATGAAGTGAAACATAGGTGTATATCGATCTGATTTATTTCTTATTCTATGTGCCATGTTGCTCTAGGATGTCGGTGATTATAGCTCTCCACAACCTCCTTCATAGCCATTAGCAGTATTTCTCTCTTTGCCAAACCTCCTTCCCCTGTTCCCCCATCCATTCACAGAAACTAAACAGGTAGGTGGGTTGTTGTTTTTCCCTTATCTCTCTTATCCTCAATATCCCATGTGAGTGTTAAGTTTTCCAAGCTCTCCTTCCTCATTATGTGTCCAAGAAATTTCAGCTGTCTCTTTCTCATTCTGAGAAAGAGCGTTCTTTTTGCTATCATATTCTTTAAGACTTCTTCGTTGGTTACTCGCTCTGTTCATGGAATTCTCAGTATCCTTCTGTAGAAACACATTTCTGTTACCCCCAGTTTCTTCTCCATCTGTGGTGAGATTGTCCAACATTCACTGCCATATAAGAGGATTGATATCCCATAGCAATTCAGCACTTTTTGCTTTGTTTCTAATGAAATTTTCCTGTTTCATAATACTTTGCTTAGATTTTGGAATGCATATTTCGCTAATCCAATATGTGTTCAAATCTCAGTGTCACATTTTCCATCCTCTGTTAAACCGCTTCACAGAGTTTTAAAAAAGGCAAACAGTGATCGTGTTTATACCTTACTCTTCACCCAGAAGTCTGCATTTTTCAGAGGGGATCTTAACCAGCTACAGAAGCTGTATTTGATGTATTCAAAGCCTTGCTGACAGTGTGAGACCTCATGAAATGGAGTTACCAAAACTGACCTCTCCACTTACATCAAGAGTTATAAATAACCAACTTATATAGGTAAAAGTTAAATATGTCACTCTCACCAAACACTGTTGACAGGCAAGCAGGCTAAAGTCAATAGAAACAATAGCAGAATAACTTTTATTTAACGGAAGAGCAGGTGAGGAACCATGTATAAATATACTTAAAGGGGGCAGTACAATAAGGTTTAATGGTTGTCTCACTAGATCAATTACGACTGACTTGTGAGTTCAGTCTTCATTGGGTGCTTCATACTTTTGGCCCTGTGCCACATCTAAGCTACACATAGTAAATTACTGGGCACATTGACATGGTTTAATGGTTAGCAAGCTTGTTTCTCTAGAACAATTACAAATGAATAGTGAGTTTGATCGTCACTGAGTACCCCATACTTTTGGCCTTGTGCCACATCTACGCTACACTTAGTAAATTACTGGGCACCTTGAAGTGGTTTAATGGTTAGCAAGCTTGTTTCACTAGAACAATTACAACCAAATAGTGAGTTTGATCCTCACTGAGTGCCCCATACTTTTGGCCTTATGCCCAAGGCTAGAGATATCCTGACTGGTTTTGTATTCAGAGTTGTCTTTCTAGCTGTCACCCAAGGCTAGGGCTATCCTGACTGGTTTTGTATTCAGAGTTGTCTTTCTAGCTGTCTCCCAAGGCTAGGGCTATCCTGACTGGTTTTGTATTCAGAGTTGTCTTTCTAGCTGTCACCCAAGGCTAGGGCTATCCTGACTGGTTTTGTATTCAGAGTTGTCTTTCTAGCTGTCTCCCAAGGCTAGGGAACCTGGTTTCCTCTAACAATTAACCTACACCTCTTGAGATAATGGTTACATTCATGCCTTTTCCAAGTGAGAACCATTCTTCTTTGAACCTTGTGGGCTGTTGCAATAGAGTCACAAATGTGAGACTACCCACCTCTGCAACTCGTTGCACAAAGATATAGACCCCACGTCGTAGAATTTCTGTGCGGTGAATCGAGCGAGAGGTAGGCTCACAGGTAAAAGAAAAACACAACTACAAACTTGGGTAGGACGAAAAAAGGAGAGAAGGTGTGTGACCTTTTTGTGGATGATAACTCTTGGTTGATTCTCGGCTGGCGGAAAAATATATCCTAACTAACAATGTCCGGCTGCTAATGGGTCGCTCTTCGATGTTACGTGCTCCGGCCTAAATCAACCTTCCTCGAACCTAAACTAAGTCTAACTACTCGTGGCCCAAAGCACTGCCGTATATATGGAGAATCCTCTTTCATCATTTCCGGACAAGGGACACCCACGAATAAACCCATAACTTTTTCATGACCATTTCTCTCTTTGAAGAAAGTGGACATAAAAATATTTCTTAGCCTAGCTGACTCCGATTCAGGGACATTAAATTCAAACCCTTTTAAGTTTTGACCAGAGCCGGTCTTTTTCCTATCTTAGTATTTTGACAAGTACTTAACACTTATCTACCGTTTTTGCCATATGTCCAAACATGTTTTTATCTAGATTCCTAATCTGATCATTTGGTCTTGAAGTTTGATGCCCAGGTCAAATCTAACTAATCTTCTCGCACATATGTGTGCACGCGCACGCACACACAGATGTGGGGGTGTATATATACACACACACAGATGTGCGGGCGCACACACACACACGCGTGCGCATATATCCGACTCATAGTGTCACACACCTCCCCCAATCATCTTTGTCATTTATTTCATAAATTACACAAAGAATTCAACAACAATGAGACACTATGCATCTCCCCCTGCACATTATGACCCTGCTCGGGCGTCCCCGAAGAGAATACAACAACGTACAGGTCACAAAAACAATTTACCACAGAATTTACAACAATTATCGCTACTCATCAGAGGTGGACAACAGGTTTCAACAATACAATATGAGACTATGTATTCTCGGCTGAGGAGAAAACAAAATAAAAATATACAACACACACAAAAAAAAAAAAAAAAAATATATATATATATATATATACAGACAACAACAACCGAAATTACAAGAATTTCAAAGGGTTTTGGTCATCCCCTAACAAAATAAAACAACGGCATAGCCAACACTGCACTGGGGTGGTTGGGATCATCCACCCCTTACAACACTAACATACATATAAGGAGAGAGGAAGAAAAAAAATTGTTGGTTTCAGTTCTTCCACTTTGCTTTCCTGCGAACAATTTTGAGGGGCTCCTGACTCATTCCTATTCCGCAATCCAGGAGGACTTTTCGATTCACCTCCAACATCATTCAATTTTTCAACATTTCCCCCCCCCCCAACAAACACAGGGGAACTTTAACCACCCCTATCCAAATATTCAGGAGTATTTTTCGGCTTATCTCCCCTTTTCCTTACGACGTGGGAACATCATAATTTCCGCAGTTCTTTCGGTGTCGTAACAGGAATAATGTTTTTGGAAAGCATTGTGGAATTCACTCCTCCACCAGGGATCTTCACTATCCCCTGTACAAAACCACAAACTCTCTCCCTGTGTTTACTGGGTATGTCAACATGACTGACTTCCCATCCATCCATCACACCATCTACATACAACAACACAAAAAAAAAAAAAAGAAGAGAAGAAAAAAATGTTCACCTTCAATGGTTAAGCTTGGCGAGTTTTGCTTTTTTTTTTCTTTTTTTTTTTAGTCATTCATTTTTATGACGCCAAGTTGTAGCGGCTTTGCAAGTGGTGACACCACCGAGCATGCAGTGTCCGATTGGTCCATAATTGGGAAAACTATACTGTCTTTTGTTTCCTTGGTCCCTGCTATCCTGACTGACATTCCATCTTGGTCACTATGTCTCTTTTGTGTCATATTTCTAATCCTACATCTTATCAACCACTGCCTTCCCCGGATTATCAATATCACTACAATTGCAATTACGACCATGACACACACACCTAGTGACAAAACCTCCTACCTCCGGATGCAACCTCCTTTCTGGGGCACTCCCTCCGTATGTGACCCAGCTGTCCGCACTCCCAACACCCCGGTTGTCTTGGGTCAGGGAGTGGCCTTCTCCAGCCCCTTTCATGGGGGTGGTCTCTCCAACGATAGCCCGAATGGCCACGATCCCCCTGATCCCAAGCAACAGGAGGAGTCTCTGTCCACCCCGTTCTCGTCTCTCTTGCCCATCCCTTTTCTTCTCCCCTCCCATGGGAGGCTGTGAGCCTATTATAGAGCCTAAGACTCCTTCCTGCCGTTGCAAATGCCTCTGCAAGTGAGGCTGGGGCCGCCCTTGCTGTGTCTTCTCTTATGAACGCATTTTCTATAGCGTCCGTGTAGTGCTCAGCTAGCTGCGCCTGCACCGCCTCCCCATCACGTTGAACAGCGTCTTTGTATGCAACCTTAGCTAATCCTAAAACTCTACTTGCTAGTTCCGAGAGAGTTTCTCCTTCCCTTTGCTTAATCTTAATTAAGGCCCTAGCAGCATCAGTCGCACTAGTATAATCACTGTACTGGTTCGTCAGCTGTTCTAAAAGGTCTCCCCAGTTACTTTCAGGATTATCATCTAAATATAATCCTATGTACTCCGATACCACCCCGTCCGAATAGTCATAAGCCAGATTCACCAACTCTGTCTGTGTAAGTTGGTAAATTCTAGCCTTTTTCTTCAGAGCTTCTACCCAGGCCGGAAACACACAGGCCTTTCCCGTGAATATAGGGATCTTGGATCCACTTGCGGCTACCTTAAAAATAGAGCGCGATGGGACATCTATATCTATCCTATCCATATTTCTATTAAATGCCAGCCAGACACACTAGTTAGAAACAACAAGGACCAAAAAAAAATAAAACAAAAGAACAAATTTTTAGCCTACCTTGCAGGGACCGGAATAGATTCCCTTTTTCTGTTACTTTCTTTTTTTTTTTTTTTTTTTTAGTGTTTGTTTACTTGTTCATTGCAGTCGTCCTCCTAGATGTAGTAAAAATTTTAAAAAAAATAAAAATCTACAGTACTTGAAGTGTCCGTTCTCTAAGGGGGAAAGGAGTGTGTATCTGTCTGTGCCTCCTTTCTTGCTTCCTTTCTCTCTCTCACTCTGCGTCACTTTCTTTTTAACTGTTCCCTTTCCTCCTTTTTCCTCTGTTTTTATCTGTCTTTGTTTCGTCATTCGTCTGTTTTTGTTTTGGTTTGGTTGTTTTTTGTTTTTCCTAAATTTTTTTTTTATTTATTTTTTTTTTTTTATACACACGTATCTGTGTCTATCGGATTATCGAAGTCTTCACTCATTTACACATATATACACATACACCTATGCACATATATTGAGTGTTTAATCGGACGATTCGATCTTTCCTTCCTTCTCCTTCCTCCACAAAGTCTATCGTACTAGCGTGCAACCCAAGGTCGATCCTGGTCGGCGGCGCCAATGTGAGTTTGATGCCCAGGTCAAATCTAACTAATCTTCTCGCACATATGTGTGCGCGCGCATGCACACACAGATGTGGGGGTGTATATATACACACACACAGATGGGCGGGCGCACACACACACACGCGTGCGCATATATCCAACTCATAGTGTCACACAAAGAACTGTTCTGAATAATGAAAAACAAAATTACTTGAAGACTTTCAGCAGCTAAAACAACTAAAATGGATAGCACATGTAACCCAAAGAGAAAGTAATGACATAACATTTAGATTTTTCACTCTGCTTCATGCACAAGGCTAGGAAGAAAATTCATGTCATTACTGGAAAGAGCAATAACAGTGACTGGACTTGATATACCCATTTTCTTGATAAATAGTTTGAACAGAAAGATTTTATAAATTTCAAACAAAAGTAGCACTGGCTACTCAGTCAACGAATGTCAGATAATTCTTTATACAGAAACAGCTAATATTACCATTAGAGATTAGAACAGGTACTGCACTTTGATCCCAACCTGATGGCCAGGTAATGGAGAAAAGCATGACTAGAGTTGCACTGGTACTTCAGTCAATGAATGCTGATTGTTTCCTTGTAAGGAAACACCTAATATTATCATTAGAGTTGAGAACATGTACTACACTTTAATCCCAGCCTGATGGTCAGGGAGTGAAAAAATGCGTAACTTGTATAGCACTGGCTACTCGGTCAATGAATGCCAAATGTTTCCTTTTAACGAAATAGCTAATATTACTATTACAATTAGAGGTGAGGAGACAGATACTGAATTTTGATCCCAGCCTGATGGCTAATGAGTGAAGAAAAGCATAACTTGAGTAGCACTGGCTGCTTGGCAATGAATACCTATTGTTTCCTTATAAGGAAACAGCTAATAATGCCATTAGAGTTGAGGAGAACAGATATTATACTTTTATCCCAACCTGATGGCCAGGTAGTGGAGAAAAGAAAAGCCTAACTTAGGTAACACTGGCTGCTTGATCAATGAATGCCGAATGTTTCTTCATAAGAAAATAGCTAATATTACTATTAGAGATGAGGAGAACAGATACTGCACTTTGATCCCAGTCTGATGGCCAGGGAGTGAAGAAAAGCGTAACGAGTAGCACTGGCTGCTCGGTCAATGAATGCCGAATGTTTCATTATAAGGAAACGGCTAATATTACCATTAGAGATGAGGAGAACAGATACTACACTTTGATCCCAGTCCGATGGCCAGAGAGTGAAGAAAAGCGTAACGAGTAGCACTGGCTGCTCGGTCAATGAATGCCGAATGTTTCATTATAAGGAAACGGCTAATGTTACCATTAGAGATGAGGAGAACAGATACTACACTTTGATCCCAGTCCGATGGCCAGGGAGTGAAGAAAAGCGTAACGAGTAGCACTGGCTACTCGGTCAATGAATGCCGAATGTTTCATTATAAGGAAACGGCTAATGTTACCATTAGAGATGAGGAGAACAGATACTACACTTTGATCCCAGTTCGATGGCCAGGGAGTGAAGAAAAGCGTAACGAGTAGCACTGGCTGCTCGGTCAATGAATGCCGAATGTTTCATTATAAGGAAACGGCTAATGTTACCATTAGAGATGAGAACAGATACTACACTTTGATCCCAGTCCGATGGCCAGGGAGTGAAGAAAAGCGTAACGAGTAGCACTGGCTGCTCGGTCAATGAATGCCGAATGTTTCATTATAAGGAAATGGCTAATATTACCATTAGAGATGAGGAGAACAGATACTACACTTTGATCCCAGGGAGTGAAGAAAAGCGTAACGAGTAGCACTGGCTGCTCGGTCAATGAATGCCGAATGTTTCATTATAAGGAAACGGCTAATGTTACCATTAGAGATGAGAACAGATACTACACTTTGATCCCAGTCCGATGGCCAGGGAGTGAAGAAAAGCGTAACGAGTAGCACTGGCTGCTCGGTCAATGAATGCCGAATGTTTCATTATAAGGAAATGGCTAATATTACCATTAGAGATGAGGAGAACAGATACTACACTTTGATCCCAGGGAGTGAAGAAAAGCGTAACGAGTAGCACTGGCTGCTCGGTCAATGAATGCCAAATGTTTCATTATAAGGAAACGGCTAATGTTACCATTAGAGATGAGAACAGATACTACACTTTGATCCCAGTCCGATGGCCAGGGAGTGAAGAAAAGCGTAACGAGTAGCACTGGCTGCTCAGTCAATGAATGCCGAATGTTTCATTATAAGGAAACGGCTAATATTACCATTAGAGATGAGGAGAACAGATACTACACTTTGATCCCAACCCGATGGCCAGGGAGTGAAGAAAAGCGTAACGAGTAGCACTGGCTGCTCGGTCAATGAATGCCGAATGTTTCATTATAAGGAAACAGCTAATATTACCATTAGAGATGAGGAGAACAGATACTACACTTTGATCCCAGTCTGATGGCCAGGGAGTGAAGAAAAGCGTAATGAGTAGCACTGGCTGCTCAGTCAATGAATGCCGAATGTTTCATTATAAGGAAACGGCTTATATTACCATTAGAGATGAGGAGAACAGATACTACACTTTGATTCCAACCCGATATGCAAAAGTAAACATAACAGCCTCTGTTGGAATATGAATTTAGTTTGCTGATTTGACTTATAACCAATAAAAAATGACAATATACACATCCATAAAAGTTAAATTTAAAATCTGTGTGAAGTTCAGAGAATAGGGATTCTGTGATAAATCCTTGAAAAATGTTCATTTCACGCTCACTTGACTTTATTTTATTGCATGTGGATTTGCATCCAGAGCTGTGGAGTCGGAACACAAAACCTTTGACCCTGACTCTTCTGTTTTTGGCACCTCTGACTCCTCTTTATGTAAGTAAGTGATTATGGCCTACAAATCTCATAAAGCCTCCACATATGCCCCTAACTTGAGTAGGCCTATATCATTATAACTGGTTTATATCAAAGAATAAAGATATTGTGGCTTTTATATCATACCTATTCAGTCTTCAATATTTTCTAACAGAATTAGTGACAAAATCTTTGAAGGGATATAAAAGAAATAACAATAAAAATAAAAATGCTATAATCTAAGACTTTATATATATATATATCTTTGCAAATAAGAAATAAGTAAAGAACAAAAAATAAAACTACTTTATAACAGATGTTGAAATATAATCTTTTACAGGATGTAAAAGACATAACAAAAATAAAAAATTCTATAATGTAAGATTTTCTTTTTACATATTTAGTTTTGCAAATATAAAATAACTACAAAAAATGGCATTAAAAAGAAGTTGAGATGAATTTCTTTAAAGGAAATAGTAAATATATAGTAGAAGAAATAACAATAAAAATAAAAATTTTGTAATTTGAGACTTTTTACATAAAATATAAATTCAACTGGAGTCTGAGTCGGTATAGTTTTACCGACTCAGACTCCAGCAACATCTTAATTGCGTCCAACTCCACAAACCTGTTTGCAGCATCATTCTGACAAACATAGACATTATATTCCTTTGGATCTTGTTGGTATGGCTGAGAGTGGGGGGGGGGGCATGTGTTCTGGGCAGCACATGGCCTCTAGATACTATTGCCAAGGCTTGTACTCTGGGGATTTCACTCCAGTCTCATCACCAAAGTATTGAATTTTGACCAAACAGGGCGCTACCATTATCTCGTGATATAGACGGATACCTACTACTATTACTAATACAGCAGTTAATACTAATCTCCTCATAAGATGAAGAGACTCGAAACATCAGAAATGTCATTCTACTAATGAATACTAAGATTACCATGGACTGAATGAGTAATGAAAAAGTTTTCAGAATAGAAACTGCAAATAAACTGGTACTTACAATCAGAAAGAGACAACTGAAATTTCTTGGACACATAATAAGGAAAGAAGGTTTGGAGAAATTAACACTCACAAGACATAATGAAAGCCAGGGAAGTGGGAGTAAATAGCAAGTAATCTATGGTGGAACAGGGATGGTTCAGTGGCAAAAGGTACTTAGAGCAACGAAAGAAAAGAAGTCAGCGAGAGCTATGGTCACCTGCATCATCAAGAAACATGGCACATGAAAAGAAAAAGAAAAGCTTGAAGAAAAAGTCCAGATGAAATGTTTGTTCATGGAACTTTCCCTTACAGGTATTTAAAAAGAGCAAGTTATAAAATTCTGATATACACTGACAACCTGATTGCCATAAATGCATCTTAAAGACCTGCCTATAAAAGAGGAGACAGCGTCATTTTTTTCCCCTATCATACAGAAAGTTAGAGAAAAATGCCCACTGGTATTCATGTATAAATGATTCAGTTTCAGAAAGTTATGTCACTGAAATATAAAAATGTCAGCTCTTCAAAGACAAAAACATACTGGAAATGTGTTTTGGTTCCAACCAAGATGTTAACATCTTGTGAAAGAATGATAAAGATGTGCCTATTAGGAAAATAATCATTTTATATATATATATATATATATATATATATATACATATATACACACACACATATATATATACACACACACAAACATGCATTGAATTTCAGTTGAATTGAAAATAGGTTACATGGAATAGCTGCTTAGTAAGATTAATTAAGCAAGAACAGAAATAAATCTACATTATTTACATTATTCGGACTATTGTCCTCATCTTTGTCATCATATTTATTACAGCGTTTCAACCGTTGTACACTCCAGCCTTCTTCAGGTGGTTGGAATGTCGAACTGAACCCTTTATTTTCGCTCACTGTTCTAGTTCCATTTGCCATGTTGAATGGATGTCAGTTATCAGTTATCTCCTGTTAATTCCCTTCTCCAAGTTCTCCACTGCCTTAGCCGGGTATTGAACTCACACTCTTCGGGTCCTGTCACTGGATCTAACTAACGCCTTTATCCACTGTGCCATGTGTCCTTGAGGAGAATAGTCTGAATAATGTAAATAATGTGCATAATACCTCATCTCATAATTATAGACAGATACAGAGATAAATCTACATAATATTTTTGGGTCTGTTTATGCAAATATGTTCAAAAGGAGCCACTGTTGATTGAGAACAAAATTGTTTATACTGATGGGTTTAGCTTAAGCAAATCTACTGCATATATGATAAAAATATAGTTTCAGCATAAGCTATATTTATGGGTTAAAATGATCAATATCAAGAGTAGAGTGTATGTAAATATAAAAGTGGACATTGAAGGCAACACCCAGCAGCAACAGTGTGTTTCTTACTTAAAAACAGTCTTCAAGATATGCCCTGATGATTGTGTTTAAGCATGAAACAGACTGTCACCACTGGATGTTGACCTAAATGTTCATATATATATATATATATATATATATATATATATATATATATATATATATATATATATATATGTATGTATGTATGTATGTATGTATGTATGTATATATATATATATATATTTAACAATAAAAAATAAATAATACTAATATACTGAACACTTTTAAAAAAATAAATACTAATGTATTGAACACTTTTTAAAAAAGTAAATGCTATGAACAGTGCAATTTTATACTATCTGACTTTTCTCTTATTTGTGTGTGTATATATATATATATATATATATATATATATATATATATATATATATATATATATATATATTTAAAGACATTTATAATATGTTTAACGTTCTTTTTATAGATACAAGTATTTAAGCAAATGCTCTGTTTTATAATAAACAGTATTAAATAATATTTTCGGCCTGAATGTTCGAGAAATTTTCATATTCTTTTCGATTCCTGTCGGAGAACGAAAATTTTCTATGAAAATTTCTCGGACATTCAGGCCGGTAAATGTTATTTAATACTGTTTATTATAAAACAGAGCATTTGCTTAAATACTTGTATCTATAAAAAGAACGTTAAACATAATATATATAAATGTCTTTAAATAAATTGTCGGACTATGTCCAATTCAAAAATATATGATGTCATTTGTTTACATTTGATACGCTAGAGCAGATATGAATAGAAGAGATTCATGGAAGATTTAAGTTTAAAGATAGTAAAATCGACCTTGCTAACCGGACGCTTCTCTGTGGCCGAATGGTTAAGGCACGTCACGCGAAATGACAGTTCCGTATAGGATACAGGTTCGATTCCTGTCAGAGAACGAAAATTTTCTATGAAAATTTCTCGGACATTCAGGCCGGTAAATGTTATTTAATACTGTTTATTATAAAACAGAGCATTTGCTTAAATACTTGTATCTATAAAAAGAATGTTAAACATATCATAAATGTCTTTAAATAAATTGTCGGACTATGTCCAATTCAAAAATAAATATATATATATATATATATATATATATATATATATATATATATATATATATATATATATATTTATTAAACATACATTATTGAATATAACAGACAATGAATGTCTATTATGTCTGATCATGAGCCATTCTAATGTTCGAATGTTTGCTTTAATTTCTGGTGATAATAACGACAAAAATTTTCAAAAAATTGGGATATTTTTTTTTATTAATTTGGTCCTAAGCTTTCGGCTCACATGAGCCAGCCTCAGAGTGGTTATACAGACATGAAAGATATCAACGTCTGATATATATATATATATATATATATATATGTATATGTATGCATGTGTGTGTGTGTATATAAATTTGTCTTCTCTACAGATATATTCTGAGAACTTTAACACATTGTCAAGATGGAAAACAAAAACACACACTAAGTTAAAAAAATGAAAAAGTTACTAATATTTAAAAAGAGGCTTACACAGGAGCATCTTTTAAAATTTTTTTAAATTTATGTAACTAGACATCATTTTGATTTTTTTCTATCATGTTTTGCCTTGATAAAATTGAATGACAAAATGGATCGGCAAGGAGTAAGTAGTATTTTCCAAAAGACTATTCTATTAAATTTGTCTTCTCTACAGATACATTCTGAGAACTCAAACACACGTGTGTGTGTGTATATATATATATATATATATATATATATATATAGATAGTGGTACTTGCTCGGAAAAACGTTAGGTATTTCGGCGTGTAGTTGAACAAACAGAAAAATGATGAATAAAAAAGAAAGAAGTAAGAACATGAAATTGAGGCGGAAACAATCGTCTAGAATTCAAGCTCAGAGTCCAAAGAAAAAAACCTCCAAAATGAGTAAAAGTAACAAAGTGCTCAATACATGAAGTAGAGCAAACCTAATCTCAACCTAAAGACCCAGATAAACCTACCCATGTTTCACCTAAATGGATCGTCAGTGTCAAACTGGCCAAAGAGGTAAAAATGGAACAGAATATATAGCTTAAACCAAAAAACAACCATGACCACATGACAAAAAAACCCCCAAAAAACAAAGTAAAACCAGTAAACACTCAACAACGGGGGGTTAGGGGCTACATTCTTTATATATATATATATATATATATATATATATATATATATATATATATATACACATACATATAATAAAATACAGTTTTAAAGTATGTAATATTTATAGGTTAAAGTGCTCGAAGTAGACATTGAGGCCAAAGCCAAGTGGCAACAGTGTGTTTCAGGTTTAAACACAGTCTTTGAGACATGGTCTGACGATTATGTTTAAGCATGAAACTGACTGTTGCCACTAGATAATAACCTAAATGTCCACTTTTATATTTATATATATATATATATATATATATATATGAAAAATGATAAAATATAGTTTTAAGGTATCAAATATTAATGGGCTAAAGCGCTCAACATCAGGGATAGAGTGTATGTAAATATAAAAGTGGACATTTAAGTCACAAACCAAAGGCGATAGTCTGTTTCATGCGAAACGCAATTGTCAGGACATCTCATCAACCCAATAGAAGTTATTTAAAGCCAGAAAATATTTTTAGAATCTGAGAATTTCCTTTGGAGATATATATATTACATCAATATCATATATATATATATATATATATTACATCAATATCAGATATATATATATATATATACACACACATATATATTACATCAATATCAGATATATATATATATATATATACACACACATACACACATATATTACATCAATATCAGATATATATATATATATATATACACACACACACATATATATATATATATATATATATATTACATCAATATATATATATATATATATATATATATATATATTACATCAATATATATATATATATATATATATATTACATCAATATATATATATATATATATATATATATATATATATATATTACATCAATATATATATATATATATATATATTACATCAATATATATATATATATTACATCAATATATATATATATTACATCAATATATATATATATATATATATTACATCAATATATATATATATATATATAGACGCAATTATCTGACAATTGTGTCTAGCATGAAACAACCTGTCGCCTTTAAGTGTTGACTTCAATGTCCACTTTCATATTTATATTTACATACACTCTATCTCTGATATTGCGCACTTATCCCCATAAATATAGCACACCATAAAACTATATATATATGTATATATATATGAGAAAAAATTACTTAACTGTAAATATCAATTATTGATGTTTCCCTGAGTTTGAAATTTCTTGGAATTGTCCATTTTTCAAGGGGTCTGTTGTTTGAATAAGTTTATTTCCAATTTTTTTAAAAATTTTCTCCATCTTTTTTAATCCATTGTACACATGCGCACATTCAGGAATTTTTTTTCTTCAGGAATGTTTCTTTGTTCATGTCAATTTTTTCAATTTTAAATTTTTCTTCCAAATTCTAATTTTTTTATATGTATGATTTGTATATAAAACACAAGATGTGTGTGTGTGTGTGTGTGTGTGTGTGTGTGTGTGTGTGTGTGTGTGTGTGTGTGTGCTATTTATGCCCGTCCACATTGCTCAACCAGTTTTGATGAAATTGCATACACATTGCAAATTTACCAAAATAGGTCAAGACCAACTTTTCAATTTCCAGGCCACCCGGGTTTGGCAGAAAAATTGAAAAACTAAAGGTTTTTGCAAAATCTAAGGCAAAGTTATATACCAATAAATTCTTTTACTGGATGAGCTGATGTTCTTTGCCCTTAATGCAAAACATCAGCTGGTGTTATGACGTTTATGTAGAGTGCTTGATAGTTTTTCTCAACATTGACTTCACAGAAGAAAATTGCAAAAAACTGTGAAAAAAATGGGGTTTTTCATACAGAATAAAAACTTGAATAGTTTCCTCATTTTTTATCTGATTTTCTTGAGACTGTGTATAATGAAAAACTGTTCAAAAAGTCCATTTTTTGGCCATAACTCCGTTTTTTCATATGATGCTTTTCAAATTTGCCATGTAAATTACATATGAGACACAAATTGCCTTGCGTCAATGTTTGGTTTAGATTATTTCAGTTAAGTGGATGAAATCTGCGACAAACTAGGTTCAAAATCGTCTTTTGCCATTTGGCCAATAGTTTCTTCATATGGTTCCATCCTAAATTGGCATTCGAACAACCTTTGGTGCAGAGAATGTTTGAGAAGAATTATTGAAGTGTTAAAAGGAAAAAATTCCTGAAGAACCTCTTATTAACCCCAAATTTACAGTAAACATGCAAAGGAGGAGGGAGTGAATCATGCATTTGCATTTGAATCAATTAATAACACTTCATCTCTGCTTTTGTTTCATTATTAGACTTGTGAACAATGCCATACTATTTGAAAGTTATTACAGCCATAGGAAACTTACTGAATATCTAAAACATTGAAACAATTCAACCCATGAGAAACGACAACATGAAGGTTTTATTGATGGAATTCTTTTATTAAGAACAATCAAACACTATATATATATATATATATATATATATATATATATATATATATATATATATATATAGATAGATAGATAGATAGATAGAAAGTCTGTGTGTGAACATAAGAATCAACACTACAACAAAATGCAATCTTCAGACCAACTGATATGAAACTGACTGTCACCATGCAGTGTTGATTCCTATGTCCATACTGTCTATATCTATGAATGCTCTGATATTGAAAAACTCTTCCCCGCTAAGTTATCTTAACTTTGCTATATTTATCAGGGAAGTATGTGTTTGTGCCTGCACCAGAAAAACATCTTCATGATTAAGAAATTGTCGTGGAGATCACTAGCATCTAGAGTTGCCCAATGCAAATTGTTGTCATGTGAATCTATATAATGCAAATTGTTGTCATGTGAATCTATATAATGCAAATTGTTGTCATGTGAATCTATATAATGCAAATTGTTGTCATGTGAATCTATATAATGCAAATTGTTGCCATGTGAATCTATATAATGCAAATTGTTGTCATGTGAATCTATATAATGCAAATTGCATGCATGCAAATCTGTCCAATAGAATTGAATGGAAAGCTGTAGAACTGTCTAGAATCTTCTAATCACACTGGTATATAAGCAATGCAGATGTAGCGGTTTGGTTGTCTTTTTGTCTCTGTCCTTGCCGGTTATACACTGTTGGAGAGACAGTTAACTTACCTGTTTGGATTATCGTTGTGCTTTCTCTGCAAGTGAACAAGAGAAACACAACAGAAATAAATGACTATATCACTAAATATTGTTCACCAGCAAACAACGCTGTTCTGACAGCAGTGAGCATTGTCGACAGCATATTCTTGAAAAACAAAAAAGCCCAAGGATTTATCTGCAGCCGACATGCACTGCACCAGGTACATTGACAGCAAAGGATGAATATTTTGTTAAAATTAATTTTCACCTCACCTAACTTGTCAACCTCGGACATACGAAACATTCAGACAATTTCTAAATAATTTATGTCCAGAGAAGAAGGAAATTATAAGAACACAAGAAAAATCTAATAAAAAAATTTAACTACAATACCATGTCATTTTGTTTTTAATGAAACTTGTATGAAAGAGAGATTGATAACGAAATACACACACACACACACACATATATATAGAGAGAGATTGAGAGAGAGAATATAAACTAAATAACGAGATATTAGCAACTGTATAAGTGTGCAATAGTGTGCATACACAGATAAGCAAATAAACATTTATTTACTTGAATCTATGGTGCAAATGAAACGGTGTTCAATGTAGTTAAACCGAACTATGAAGTATATATTAATACACATATACCTATGTTTGTAGAGCAACTTAAAGTTTCATGGTTTCCCAAGGTATTGCTCCTTACACTTTATAATTTCTTCACTGAAAACTTGCCCTTTTTAAAAATTTTATTTTCCAACAAAAAAAACATGTACCATATAAATTTTAGGCTTGCATCTTTCCCCAGCCTACCCAAATCACCTTCCATACACTCTATATTTTGAGTTTATACCTCAATAATATATTGGGTTTATATTAACTTCAAGCTTTGAATCTGAGTATAATTTAGTGCCCCCCACCATGAGATCCAGTATTTAAAAAAAAAAACAACTGTAATAAGCAACTCAATCGGCATATGTGCCTGACGACTTGGGAAAACAATGAACCTTTAAGCTGCACTACAAACCTAGGTATGTGTGTGTGTGTGTGTGTGTGTGTGTATATATATATATATATATATGAAGAAATATAGTTTTAAAGTGTGCTATATTTATGGGATAAAGTGCTCAATATCAGAGAGAGCGTGTGTAAATATAAATAAAACAGACTGTCGCCTCTAAGTGTTGACTTCTATGTTCACTTTTATATTTATATACATATATATAAATATATGTATGTATACCTGTTAATGACAATACAACTGAAAAAAATATGAGGATTATGTTTTTCACTTTTTTTCAGGTTAACAGAACTTCTGCCAAAAAGCAGTCAAGAAAAAGCTAAAACTATAGTATTCAATAAATCAAGAAAATTTCAAGTGACTTACCTGACTAGCTGACACAAGAGTTTCGTGTTAGGACAATTATCAGGGTCAATAATACAAAAGTCAGCTAACCAGGTAAGTAACTTTTATTAATTTATTGAATATAAGCCAGTGTGTATTGCTTTTGAATGCACAAAATATGTCATGTTATGTTTTTATCTTCTCTTACCAACATGTGATGAAAACCTGCCTAAATTTACTAGAACTTCATGGGAAAACGGAAGTATAGATAACGAAAAGTAATGAAACCTGATTAAACTTGCTGTCCCCCCCCACCCCCAATGGCAGTATGCCCAACATTAAAACATTGTCATATGACAGGGAACACTCAAGTTAATAACTGTCAGTGCTTCATCTAATAATAAATTCAGAATGAAACCATATTTGTTGGGCATTTTGCTTCTTGAGAGAAATTAGTCAAGAATCTAACGTCGTACTGGAAATTTGGAAAATTCAAAAGATAATGAGCTATGTCTTCAATGGGTAATTTTAAGGCTATTTATAGCAATTCTAGTTATTAAATATCATCACTTCCTCGTCATGGCAAATACTACTACTACTACTATTATCAGTTGTCATAGTGACAGCAATTATATGGAATGATTTACGGCTAGTTACACATGCACTGTTTGTGAATTTGCTAATGAGACTGGATTGCGGAAAAGTATTTTTCATGTGCCGGAAAAAAAATAAAAATAAAAAAGAAGAAAATTTGGTAAGTTTGTAAATAAATTTTCAATTTTTTTTTAAAAAACAACTTTGCCAAAAATATGACATTTTTCAAACCTGTTTGCACCGAGTTTTCGCAGTAGTCGACTTTGGTGGCTTTCAGTGAATATCAAGTGACAACATGCCTTTTCAATAATCCAGCACACTCCTCAGTATCTTTGCTGATTTTTATAATGCAACTGTTTGGATAGTTGCACTTATTTCTTATATTTCCAATCTTTTTGCAAGGTCCCTTCAGAAGTGCTTTACTTCTTCCATTTCGTTTATATGTCATGTCTTTTCTCTCTTTTTGTTGCTCTAATTAAATTTCGTCTTTATATCATATCCCTTTGTCTGCCGTTCATTCACTAAAGCTTGATGAATAAGTTACTTCTTGTTTCCCCCTTGCTTTTCTTCATTCTATTTGCCCTGAGAGTTAAATTCTCCAGGTCCTCTTTCCTCATTCAACTGCCTCTTTCGGTTTCATTGTAGTTCCTATTTCCTATAAAACTTCCTATGCTTCTCTTACCTTCAATATGCCTTGTGAATGTTAAATTACCTAGGCCGTCTTTCCTCATTATAAGTTCCAGAAATTTCAATAATCTCTTTCTTATTTCAAGCATAAGTTTCATTGTAGTTCCAATTTTCTTTAAAACTTCCCCATTGTTCACATGTTTTGCATATTGTATTCTTAGTATTTGTTGTAATTGAAATCATAAAAAAAACGAATGATATGTCTGAATAATTTAAGGAATAATAACCTATGATTCAGTCTGAAGTGGAGTGGGCTCTATCATGCTATCTTGCCCTAGACATACCACTGCTGCTATGTCTCCAGTAAATGTGGTGCTGCTATGATCCTAATGGGATATGGGACTTGTTACATAACCTAAGATTAATTTTTTTTTTTAATGAAGTCTTCAATTTCTACTTAACTCCCTCCTTATTGATACTTGGCACAAAATGTTGGCCCATGTAAGTATTGATGTGCCAGAAAATTATATTTACAATTGATCAAACTGGATATCCCAATACAGCTTGGTTATAATCTGATCCTGGTTGCTGTCAGATTATCAAACTTGTCTTTCTCTGACTTTCTTTTATTCTTCTCAATACTGAAATTTTCAGAGTTCATTTGGATGCAGGGTCAGTAACTCACAGAAGATCTGCCAAAGCAGTAAACAGCTTTGCCGAGGATCAAAGATCAAAATGCCAAAACAACACAGGCCCATGAGGAATAGGATCAATTCAAAAATTGAGTAGTGAGTCAAATCATATATACAAAGAAACCTTCCTAATAGCAGAACCAGTTCAACCATAGCTGTGCAATGTGTCACCCAGACCTTTTTTTTGTTTTTACCCTAATGGATGTAGATGATCATGACTCTCTATACATTTCTTTTTCATTATCTGTGAATTATCATGACTTTTTGGGAAAGATAGTACTTTCTTGTTTCGCATGCTATCCTAGGCAAGAGAGCCAGTCAACCCTGCTATTTAACTCATAGCTGGGGGGAGATGCATTCTTACCTTTGCCAAGAATATTTGTGAAAGTGAATACAACAGACTTTGAACACAGCTTGCCAATTCCACTTTCTGCACTGATAACTGTTACACTACCTGCATATCCCTTTAATAACTGAGAGTGAATTTGAATGCATTAGGATAGCGAAAGATGCCTTACGAAAGCTAAACAAAATATTAAGAGACAGAAAAATTTTCATTAAAAACAAAAAAAAAGTGTACTTAACTGTTACATAATATGGATACTGGACAATCTCCTCAATGATGAAGAAATTCTCAAAGCAACAGAAATGTGGTTCTACAGAAGGATGCTGAGAATACCATGGACTGAACATGTGAGTACAAAGTTTTAGAGAAAACAGAAACAAAAAGGACATTTATATTTAACATCAGAAAGAGACAGTTGAAATTTCTAGGGCACATAGAGGAAAGAGGGCTTGGAAAATTTGATACTTGTAGGTTATATAGAAAGGAAGAGGAAGAGAAGAAAAGAGTGCATCACCTACCGAGTGAGCTTCAGTAAATGGATGGCAAAACAGAGTTTAGGAGAGATAGTGAAAAGACAAAATTTATAAGAGTTATAAAAGATAGGAAATTGTGGGAGAGCCATGATTGCCAACATCTTGAAGGGACACGACACACAGAAGAAGCAGCTATATAATGATAGTGTGCAAATCTTGAAAGCCATTGAAAAGACACCCTTGTGCAAAAATTATCAGTTAAGATGAACAAATTGGTAATAAGCTTAATTACCATTGATTACTATACAAATATAGTTCTCTGCTTAACATGCTTTTTGTAAATTCAAAAACTAAAAAATATAGATAAAAAAATGCAGAACAAAATAAAAATCTAGTACAAATTTGCTTGCCTTCGTAGTCACTGATTTTAAGTCTGGTATTAAGTCGCCAACAGACATGACCATTGTGATTGACTTTAGTTATGAATTGTGCTGAAAAAAAAAATTTGGTTAATTTGATTTAAAGAGAATACTGAAACCCTGTACAAGTCTTTTACATTTTATGACAAAAATCTTTTTATGTACTTGTAAAACCAGCAGTAACCAAATGCATGACTGCCCTGTTCCCAGGACCAAAAATATACTTACTGCATCCCCCGTAGAAAGGTAAGACCCTACTCCAATGTACTCAGTAAATGTTTACAGACCTAGATAAAAAAAACAAAAACAGTATGCCTTTATTCAAAATCAAGCAAATGCTAAAAGACTCAAATTTAAACAACCAATAATTACTTATTCTCGAACCAAGTAAATGCTTATAGAATTCAAATATAAATGGCTAACATTTGCCTATCTCTGAAACAAGTTCTTATAGATTCAAATAGAAATGACCAGTATTTACGTATTGCCGAAACATTTAAATTCTTATAGACTCAAATATAAACAACCAATAATTACTATCTTCAATCCAAGTAAATGCTTATAAACTCAAATATAAATGACTGATATTTACCTATCCTTGAACCAAGTAAATGCTTATAGGCTCCAATATAAATTACCAATATTTACCTATTCCTGAACCAAGAGAAATGAATGTAGACTCAAATATAATAGTAATAAAAGAAAAAGACTGCTTTTAACATTAAATATTCTGTGTTCATCTTTTATAAACTCAACAAACCCAACCTAAATACATGAATACCATTTTTACTCTTTTTAATATCTTATGTCTTTAGTCTGTACTAGGTGCGTATGTGTGTGTGAAGTATTTTTGGGAGAACTTATAACAAGTCATTTCTGTAATTCAGGTGCAAATAAAGACTGACAACTCACGTTCACTAATGGTCTTGAAAAGGCTTGAACCCACTACCAACAAGTCTCTTTACTTAACTGTCCATGTCGTTAACAGAAAAGATAAAGGTCGAGTGAGCACTCTCCCATAATAATGTTACTGTCCACACAGTAGCAACTAAAAGCTCTCACACCTATTCTCAACCTTGATAAGGTAACAGTAATTTTTTTGGATTTTGCAAAGTTGATTATTTGCCCAACTCAGTTCATATACATGTTTTTGGAAGGTCTTGTGCTTTTCATGAATTTTATATATATATATACACACACACACACACACACACACACACACACATACATACACACTTTACAGCACTTCTTTGTTATATATATATATATATATATATACAAATACATACACACACACACACACTTTACAGCACTTCTTTGTTATATATATATATATATATATACAAATACATACACACACACTTTACAGCACTTCTTTGTTATATATATATATATATATATATATATATATATATATACAAATACATACACACACACTTTACAGCACTTCTTTGTTATATATATATATATATATATATATATATATATATACACAAATACATACACACACACTTTACAGCACTTCTTTGTTATATATATATATATATACAAATACATACACACACACACACTTTACAGCACTTCTTTGTTATATATATATATATATATATATATATATATACACAAATACATACACACACACACACTTTACAGCACTTCTTTGTTATATATATATATATATATATATATATATACAAATACACACACACACACTTTACAGCACTTCTTTGTTATATATATATATATATATATATATATATATACAAATACATACACACACACACTTTACAGCACTTCTTTGTTATATATATATATATATATATATATATATATATACACAAATACATACACACACACTTTACAGCACTTCTTTGTTATATATATATATATATATATATATATATATATATATATACAAATACATACACACACACACACTTTACAGCACTTCTTTGTTATATATATATATATATATATGAGTATGTAAAAATTTCAGATATAACTAGAATATATGTGCAAAAGGACAATAGGAATAAAGACAAAGAGAAAGCATATCAGACATGTTTTATCCTAATGCACTTTATTCGGGCAAATGTAAAGATTTCATTTTGCAACAAGTATTTATAAACAAAAATAAAAATATTGTTAGTTTTTCAAAATTTTTAAATTTAAGAGACACTCATAAATATTCATCAGGTTAACAGAAAAGTCTAGATAAATTATGGAAGATGCTATGTGACAGAATTTAATGTCTAAAAAACCAAAGTCAGTAAATGATGTTATTGTTGAATTTTTTTATGCAATTAATATTTAAATTATTTTAGTATGAGATAAATTTATGCATTATGTATTTGAATTAACAGGCGTTTATGAATTTAACCATTTTCTTTTAAATTCTTTAGCATTTTTATAGTCATGTATGTTGGCGTGGGAAAGGAGTAATTCTTTCAGGAATGGAGATATTTGAAAAAATCTGAAGGATGAAACGCATCAGGTAAAATAAATTTTCCTTTTCTCTTATATGTGTGTGTCTGTGTGTGAGAGAGAGGGGGGAGGGGAGATATGAGATGTAGGTGTTAAAAAGTTCTTGTCCCAATCAAAAAGGGACTCTAACAATTCTGATGTTTAGTCATTTATTCACATCTTGGGAAATGGGTCAGGTTACTCCTTAGATTATATATATATATATATATATATATATATATATATATATATACACACACACACACACACACACACACACACACACACACACACACACACACACACACACTGAAGCACTGTGATCATCATCGTTAAGCTCTAAAGCAGAGACACCATCAAAATCCTGCTTTAACAAATTTCATCTGTCAGTGTGGCTTTGTCACCCACAGCAAGGCTGGGCTAGTATCGGACTTAAGAAAGCACAAATGAAAAACAAAAGGCACCATCCAATGATGACCCTTATTTATCATTCACGATAGGAGAGTCCACTATATATGTGTGTGTATACATATATTTTTAAATATTTAACCCCAAACAAGGCAATAAAGCCACTAAGACACAAGGGGTTATTGAGTGTAAAAATCAGAAAAATAATACTATTAAGGAGCGAGAACAATAAAAGAAGAAGAATTAAGAAGTCAGAATATAATGATTGACATTGCATTTAAATTTTTAAAGATCAAAGTTGACTGGAAAGCAAGAAACTGGAAACATTTCACAAGGAAGAAGTGCAATAGAAGAAACTATTAACATAGAACCTGCGGTTATATCTAGCCATTTCAACTGTAAAATGATGCTACCAATCTAGTATTCTGCTAAAATTTCTAGTCTAGCTCATCAGAACAATTGCCATGAACATATTTATAGAAAAAGCCCAGGAAAGCTAGGTTACGGTGGTGGAAAAATGATTGAAACCAAGATGCCATGTTAGGATCAATAGCATTGCAGATTACTTTTTGTACTTTATCAAGAACCTCTAAATCTAACAGAAGTACAAGACCAGATGTGGTATCAATATTAAAAGCATGGAGAAATGGTAGACTCATAAAGGTGTAAGATAGATTCTAACAAGAAAAAGTGTCTTGCACAACACAATGAAGCAATTTTCCTGACAGCAGACCTAGCAATTGATTCAATATAATCTTTCCAATTCTTCATGTCAGGGGAAAACATTAGCCCATGAAGGTGCAAGGAGCCACTCTCCTGGAGGTTAGCATTAGCCATGCAAAAGGGTTCTCTAAGATGGTTAAAAGAGAGCAGTTTCATTTTGAAGGTGTTAAAATTAACAGGCCATTTCTTTCCCTAGTTAACAACAGACTGTGGGTCATTTTTGAGATCAGTGTCCAATTTGACCTTATCCAACTGATCAGACTTACTATCAAGACAAGATAAATAGTTGTATCATCAGTCTAGATACTCAGTTGAGAATTGATGACATCAGAAAGTCATTGATGGAAATTAGGAACAACATAGATCCAAGAAGAGAGACCTGGGAGACACCCGCTTTAATGCAAAAAAAATCTAGAACAGTTGTCGTTCAAGACAACTTTCATTTTGTGATCTGATGAGAATGACTGAATCGGATACACAAAAATATACAAAGAATGAAGTATATATGAATATATGTATGAAGTCATTTACAGACTTACGAAGTAAGATGAATGCAAATGCATCACTTTATGATGAAGTAACAAATTGTTTCACCAAAGCTACAAATGCATTTGGGAAGCTTTGCAACCGCCTATAGAGTGAGAGAGGCATCAAATTGAACACCAAAAAACGGGTTTATAGAACACCTGTTTTGATCACACTGTTGTACGGTACAGAGTCATGGACCCACATATAGGTCCAATATCAATGGGCTGGATGTCTTCCACAAAAATTGTCTCCACGCAATCTGTGGCTATACTTTTGATGATAAGATGTCCAATGCTGATCTTTTGGTAAAATGCAACATTGATGGAATTGAGACTTTTCTGATGCAGCCACAACTTTGCAGGGTTGGTCATGTTGCAAGGATGAGTGACAGCAGAATACCTACGGTCCCCATGTAGAGCCAGCTTTACAGTGGATAAAGGAGTGTTGTGTAGCTGTGGCTCAGGTATAAAGACAAGGTAAAGAGTAACCTCTTAGTTGTGAATGTGCCTCATACTAACTTTGAGCGAGATGCCCTGGATAGAAATAACTGGAGAAATTTGTACCAGAGTGATATCAGAAATATTGAAATCAGTCTTTTTGACCGGCTCAGAGATGAAAGACAACAGTGAAAAGCATCAGCAATTATCTCTGTTGCTATATCCTGAGATCCTTGCTGTTGCATAATGTGGACTTGTATGAAGGTCACTAGCAGGACTGAAGTTTCAGATCCAACACAAACATAAAAAATGAATGAGATTGTCAGATCCTCATACGTTAAAATTGACAGGGGAGTCCATATCTCGGATAAAAATATAGTTTCTGCCCACCAAATAATCATTAGAATAATATAATAGACCCACCCATAATGCATCACTGACTAGTATATATGTAAAAATAGTCAAGCCAAAACACAATGCACATGGCCTGATGATTGTATTTAAGCATGAAACAGACTGTTGCCACTAGCTGTTGATCTCAATGTTCACATTTTTTTTTATGTGTGTGTGTGTGTGTGTGTGTGTGTGTGTGTGTGTGACATAAATTTACACACACTTAACTTCTATATGCCATGTACATTCAGAATGTGGGTGAGCATGGCTCTCCACAGTTTCCTGTCATTTTATGTTATTTCCCCTAATCCCTGTTCTTTTGCATAAGCTTGTTAGGTTTATGTGCTACTTTCCTCTGTCCATCTTGCCTTCAACATGTCCTGTGAGTTTAAAATTTCTAAACCCTCTTTCCTCATTATGTACCCTCGACATTTCAATTCTCTCTTTCTGATACTAAGTGTGAGAGTTCTTTTTGTTACCATTTTCTCTAAAACTTTGATAAGGCTCACATGTTTAGTCAATGATATTCTCAACATCCTTCTGTAGAACCAAATTTCTGTTGTTTTTAGGTCTTTTCTTCATCTACAAGGAGATTGTCCAGCATTCACTGTCATATGACTGATATTACATAACACTTAAGTACTTTTTTTTTGTTGTTTCTAATGTGATTTTCCTGTTTCTTAATACTTTGCTTAGTTTTTTAAAAGCACTTTCACTATTCCAATGTGCCTTTGAATTTCAGTGTTGTATTTTCCATCCTATTTTAAAACACTTATCTGATATTTACATTTTTGTACTCGTTTGATTTTGGTATCTCCAATTTGTAATTCACATTGGTTTTTTTTTTGGTTTTTTTTTTGCAGACAATCATGCATTCCATCTTCTTCCAACACTGTTCTATCCTGATAGGACTTTTAATTCTCTCAGAATCACCTCACTGTATAGGTTGAATAATTCTGTTGGGAAAACATATCCTTGTCTTACATCCTTCTATTTTTGTATAAATACTAATTCATTTTTTATTGACAAGCAGGCAGTTTTTGCACAGCAGTATTGGTCCGAGATTATTCTAATGTCCTTCCGAAATATATCAAGCTTACCTAACAATTCTTTGTGACATACATTATAAAACACTTTTGCATTAACACATGTAAAGAAACGTCATTCAATATGAAATTTTTTTTCAATTTCAAATTTATCCCGTATTCAGTTTCCATAGCAACAGCAAGTAGGAAGCATCTTACAATTGATACACATGTCATAGTCTCATAGATTCTTTGTTTCAGTTTACTTGCAACAACAGTCGAGGAAAGATGGCTTATTTTTCCTTCCGTCTCTACTTTTTTTTTTTTTAACTTAGAATATTTTCCTGACTTTGGATAGTAATGGAAAAGAAGAAAGATACAGAGCAACCTCAGTTCTTGAATGTCTCATATTTCGAACAAATCGGCTCTCGAACAGAAAAATTTGAGATGAAAATGCCTTGGTTATCGAAGAGAATTTAGGTTCTTGAATAACATTGCTGAACCCAAACGGAATCATTTCTGAGTTCACTGCCGTGTTGTATATATTCGTCTGTTATGCCGTGCTTTTCTTTTCCAATTTCATTGTACTGTGACTTGTCCTGTGAGTGTCAAATTTTCTAAGCCCTCTTTCCTCATTATGTGCCCTAAAAATTTAAATTCTATCTTTCTATCAGAGTTTTTTTTTCTTTTTGTTACCATTTTCTCTAAAACTTTGACAATGATTCCATGTTGAGTCAATAGTATTCTCTACATTGATTGCTATTGGAAAAATAGTTTCAATTTACAAACTTTTCGAGTTACGAACGGCCTTCATGAACAAATTGAATTTGTGAACTAAAGTTCCATTGTAAAAGCGAAAAGTTAACTTTCGAGCAGAGACTTTAAATCATTCCAAGATATTATAGAGGAGAGAAAATGGTAACAACAAGATGCAAATTTAGGATGAATGAAGCAATCATATAAACATTCTGAAACAAGCTGATTTTAATTTATTGATTTGTTTTATTATGGTAGATCAACATTTTGCAGGTTATTTAAAGACAGAAATATTTTTAGATTGTAAAATATTTCTTGGGAGATAATGTTTTACTGATATAAATCTTAATAGTTAATCCATAGCCTGAGAGTGGGAACAAGCGATGGATTCATAATTTTCCCAAAAGGTATTTGCAGGCAAGTGAAACTGACTGGAATTAGAGCTCTGCCCTCAGATTTCCAATTCCGAGCCATTATCAATTACACCACCCACACATCCAAGCTTACAGCACCTGGTATTCCCAAGTGCTCACCCATTTAGGTAATGAAATGGCTTGACATTGCTTAACTTTGATGATATACTCCAACTACTTGGTAACCTATTCAAAACTGAAGTGAGAAAATGACTGAAATAGAACAATTATTACTTATATGCATCCTGTTCTCTTTTCAGGATTTTGGTGATCATGGCTCTCCACAATTTCCTGTCCTTTCTAGCTCTTTATAATTTTTGTCTTTTTGTTGTCGCTCCTAAACCTTGTTGTGACATCCATTTACTCAAGCTCACTCAGTAGGTTATGAATTGTTTTCCCTCTATCCCTATTGCTTTTAATCTGTCCTGTGAGTATCAAATTTTTCAAGCCCTCTTTCCTCATTATGTGCCCTAGAAATTTTAACTTTTCCTGATGTTAAGTATAAGTGTCCTTTTTGTTTCTTTTGTCTCTAGAACTTCGTTGTTGCTCACGTTTGGTCCATGTTATTCTCAACATCCTTCTGTAGAACCACATTTCTGTTGCTTCAAATTTCTTTTTTATCTGTGAGGAGATATTCACTGCCATATAGGATAGACTGATATTGCATAAAAGTTCACTATTGGACAATGGCAGAATTAAAAGTGATTGAAGCGTTTCGTGTTTTATGTTTTATCAAACCTTTCTAGGTTATTTAATTTCCAAACCTTTTGAACTGTAAGAATAAACCTGTTTCTTCTTTTTTGTCAAGCAACTATTGCATTAACAATTTTTTGAGAATGACAATGATTTTTCCAGATACATGTCCTATTTAATCCATAGGTGGGGGAATTGATGGATTCATACCTTTCCTAAGTGTAAGTGAATGTAATGGACCTCACTGGTTCTACCGATTGATGGATACCTTTGCAGACTATTTAAAGCTAGGAAATATTTTTAAAATTGTAAGGATATTTTGGCAAAGCGATAATGATTTAGTGATACAAGTTTTACTAATTAACCCATAGCTTGGAGGAGAAGAAGTGGATTCATACCTTTCTAACAGTATTAGTGCATAAGTGAATATAATAAACCTAACTGGAATTGGAACTCAGCTCTCCAATTAATAATTCTGAGCTGTTACTCATCACACTACTCACACATCCAAACTTACAGCACCTGGTGTTCTGAAACAGTCACCTATCTAGGTACATCCAGGCTTGATGTTGCTTAACTTTGGTGATCATACAGGAACCTGTGTTTCATCATGATATGGCTGTAAGCTGAACCCCACTGGAATTTGAACTCAAAATGAATCTGCCAGCACTAATCCAAAAAATTCATAACAGAGTGTTGAAAGCTTGTAAATAAAACTAAGATGTCAGGCAGATCTTCAATGTTGATGAAATCCCTTCATTTTGAAATTGTTTACATACACAAATTTTCCTTACAAAGAAGAAAAAAAACTGCTCCTAATTAGAAAGGCTTAAAAGCCCAAATCACAATTTTAATGGGACTGATTGATTTCGTTTTTTAAGGTTTATCAACCATTTGTGGGTTATTTAAAGCCAAAACCTATTTTGGATTGTAAGAACAATTCTTTTTTTAGCAAGCGAATATTACATGAACAATAATTTGAGAACAACAATGATTTTTACAGATACGAGTCCTACTATTTAACCCATAGCTAGGTGGAGAAGATCGATTCATACTTTTCCCAAAGTTATTTGTGCATATGTGAATACAACTCGACTGGAATTTGAACTCAGCTTTCTGATTTATCATTCTAAGGCACTATCCATTACATCAGCCGCACATCCGAACCAAAAGCCAGCTGGAATTTGAGCTTGGCCATCCAATCAATTTCAATGGGAAGAAATAATGATGGTGATTTCAAAATTAAACCAATAGTATTCAGCAAGACTGAAAATTTAAGAGCAGTCTGAATATATGAACAGCAAGCTTTGACAGTTATCTTGAGCTCAAATAAAAAAATTTAGATGTTAAATCAGAGTTTTCCTTCTTCAAAGACTAAGTTTGGTTTGGTTATTTTTTTTAGCGACATATCAACCGTTACTGGTTATTTAATGCTGAAATGTAAATATTTTTCTATGCAATTTCATTTTTTTGGGAGATAATGGTTTTACAAGTCTTACTAATTAACCCATAGCTGGGGAGAGAAGAAGTGGATCCATACCTTTCCCAAGAGTATTTGCCTATAAGCGAATAAGGAATTGGAACTCCAATTAACAATTCTGAGCTGGTATCCATTACAGCACACAAGTTTACAGCAACTGATTTTCCTAAGTTGTCCCCATCTAGGTACTAACCAGGCTCAATGTTGCTTAATGTCGGTGATCAAAGGAGAACTGGTGTTTGTTTCAACATGATATCATCACAAGTCTTTGTTACTTTTGGATGTTTCTAATCATCCACCTGCTATAAGGGAATTAAGTGAAATTACAAAGGCCATTTTACAACTGATGTATCTTGGGCAAATCTTGCAATGTTCAAGGCTAATTATATGTAGATCACTTTTGAACAAACAATTGAAGCTACAGTGAGCGATCAGCCAATTTCATTGATGTTTTTTTAAAAAATCATTTCACCCCCCAAGAAAGGCAACAAAGCCACTAAAACATGGGGGTTTACTGAATGTGAAAGAATACAAAACACTATTAAGGAGAGAGAACAATAAACAAACAAAAACTAAGAATTTTGCATTTAAATTTTTGAAGATCAAAGGCAATAAAGCCACTAGGATGCAAGAGGTTACTGAGTGTTAGAGAATATGAGAAAAACTACTATTAATGAGAGAGGACAATAAAAGAACTGGAATTAAGAAGACAGAAAATAACGATTGACATTGCATTTAAATTTTTGAAGATCAAAGTTGACTGGAAAGCAAAAAAGGGAAGAGATCTTGTAGTTTGAATGAAGGAAGAGGAGAAAGTGGAATGTCATTTACATTGTGGTGGGGGAGAAGTAAAGCAGCTACAGGTGGCGATTTATTTTATAGAAAGATATTGCTGGAAGAGACGCATTACAGTAAGGAAGAAAAGCTATAAAGCTCCTCTGAAAACAGGAGTGGGTGATTTTTCTTGTTCATTTCATATGAGGATGGTTGTGAAAGGTGAAGAAGGAAATGTAAAAGAAGGATGAGAGTGATCCTAGAAGGTTTTTTTATTGTTCAAACCACAGAGTTCCACAAGAGGGAAGTAAGAGAAAAGAAACTGCTAGCATAGAACTTACAGTTGCATCTAGTCATTTCAAATGTAAATTGATAAGATCTTGCTGCCAATCTAGTACTGCTCTTAAATTCAGTCTTGGTACCATAGAGGAAAGCGATATTTATTCTGTTTAAATTACATAATTGTGGCACAAGGCCAAAGGGGGGATTGTGGAAAGGACGGTCTTCTTCTGTCTTAACTATAACTTAGCTAGCCGCAAACACTGACCCAATCGTATGAACAATATTCCTTACACCAAAACACCACATTCATACATACCTTTCTTACTACAACCACCATAATACCTCACTGTCTCTATGAAAATACTAACTAGTCCCCATATTTACCATAGAGGAAAGCTCATCAGGACAATTACCATGAAAGTATTTATAGAAAAGGCACAGAGAAGCTATGTTATGGTGGTGAGAAATTGACAGAATCCAAGATGACAGGTCAGGACCAATGGCATTGCAGATTCTTCTTTCAATTTTATCAAGAATCTCTAAATAAATAGCTGGAGCACCAGACTAGATGTGACAGCACTATTCAAAGCATGGATGAATGGTCGACTTATAAATATGTAGGATACATTTGGGGAAACAAAAATATTGTCTAGAGTTCTGGAATAAATTCAGTATTAAAAACACAATTGAAAATACGCAGCAGTCATAGCAGCAAGTGACGTCAAGCAAGATTAGGCGTATATGGAAACAACTTTTGCTTCCCTGTAGAAATTATTCTCAAGAGTTTCGGTAACAATTTGTGATGGTCATTGACAAAATTGCAAGCATTGGACAGCAATTAGGCTTTAATGAAGTAGATTCTGCAAATGTACAGGAATTACTGGACCCACATCATAAAGATTTGAGTGATAATGATCTCATTAATGCTGAACCACATTCTATGCATAGAATAACAATGATGAATGCACCAAGGGAGAATATGGTCTCAAAAACAAATTGAATTTGCAACACTTTCAAAACATTTTTCATGCTTCTGAAGAGATGAAGCAACGCCCCATGAAGTTAGATACAGATTTTGAAAGGATTATACAGCTCCAACCAAATGATTGATAATGCATCCAGTTGCCATTGGAAAGAGTTACAAAGAATAAAAGACTAAATCTCTCTCGAAACTGATTTATCTCGAGAAAAGCTTGTTTGAACAATGAATTTATGTTTTTTTTTTGTGCCTATTTTAATTTTTCTATTATATTTTTTATGTCCAGTAATTATGAAATATCAACATTGGTGCCTTTCTCCCCCTGCGGCAGATTATGCACTAACATGAGATATTTGTTACCACAACTGGTGATCTTAGGTGGCTGGGTTCAATGATTATAAGTCAAAGTTTGTCCATTCATGCACATTACCATGCCATCATTTAGCTTCTACTCTTCTGCTTAGGCCACATTCTGTTCATTTGGTGTTACAAAATCTTGCTTTAGACAATGGATGTGATAAGGGTTAGCCATGTGACTTACAGAAGCTCCTCAATTTTTGTGTCTTTGGACAGTATATGGTTCTTCATAAACCTCGTCATATCGTTTTGGAATGCTTTGATTTTCTTTACTGATGCTGAAGTTCAGTTGACACACTCGATACTATAGAGTAATATAGACAATAGATAAGTGTTATAGATTTTAGACTTGATATGATAGGAACATGTTTTGATGTTACAGCAAAGTTGTTCTTCAAAAAAGCAGCTCAATCAATTCTATACTGGACTACAATGTTTCCATCATTTTTGCATAACAGTTTGTGTCCGAGATATATGAATTGTTTAATTGGTTTGCCATAGATCATGAGTTGAAGGTTCGGGTTGACCTTATTGGTGGTCCTGCATTTAGTTTTAGAGATGCTGCGTAACTGGCTAAAAACTCAAGAAATAACTAAGTCATTGCGTGATTTGCTTAAAACAATAATATCATAAGCATGACTTAAGAAATATACAATACATTAATAAAAACAATTTTTGAAAGAAAAAGTTGAATAAATGATTTTTTTTTATTGCCCATTTTAACATGTAGATTAAATAAAAAAGCCATACCTCAAAACAATGTAACGTTTGTCTGGAACAGTAACCAAGATAATTAACTTCCCAGAACAAGATAAACTACTAAACAAAAGATCAGAATTCATTTCCAAATGGAGACGCAAAAACAAATTCCTATTAAACTACCTACAACCACATCATGACCAAAAAGAATAAAGGAAATCATATAACCTCAATCTAATAAACTTTATTCCAGAGATCAAAGCATAGAAATAAAATATACATGGAAGAATGATTGATTCATTGATTTGTCTGTTTAATAGTATATCAAATACTTCTGGGTCATTTAATGCCAAAATTAAATTTTCTTGGGAGTTTGGAAGAAATAAAAATATGACATGTTGTTATGCTTTCACAATTAAATACATGGTAGATGATATTCAGCTTTTGTGCATATACATGTTTGTGTGGACTTGATTATGAGAGGTGGCCACATGTGTTTTGCTGTAGTTATATTTTGGAAGACAGTTTGATTTAAGAAATTGTAGGATATTATATGGACTAATGTCATGAAAATTCTTTCATGTTGGTTGTTTGGTAGAATTTTAAATGGACTTGGGTGAAGTTGCTACAATTTGTTAGTATGCGCATATTTTTCATATAAAAATGTACTGCTGTTATTTTTTATTAGAGAAATGTATTGGTATGGAGTTCACCATTTACCCATAGCTGGGACCCTAACAAGTGCTACCACCCCAGATCAGGGTGGACCTGGAAACAACTGCAATTAAGAGGTTGTTCCAGACTCCTCAAAACCACTAATCTCCCAATCAGAGGCCTTGCTGCCAGATGTAGTTTATCATCATATCCCAAACTATACAAAACACATGAATAAATGAATAATATAAGCTAAGATCAGAAAGGTGACAGATAAGTCTACGAGAGAGTGTGGTTGTAGTAAAATCAATACATGTATATATTTAGTTCTATTAAATAACATTTCTTAGAATAACAGTCATGTACATAATATTAGACAGATATTAGTTGATAACATAATACTTACACATATTGAAAACTATCTACATTAAAACGAAGGAACCTACACTCAACAAAATTACATTTCAAACTAGTCACAACACATTACGTTGCATTGGTTCTGTTGTAATACTTTGGTCTATCGAGTGGTCTGACATCATAGAACTGCATCTTGAATTTACAATCTGTGTCTGCTATTCCACAATTGTTATCATCGCATAGCAATCTTCTATAACAAAATAACAAAATATCAGCTTTGACAGTGGATATCTTTGTTTCATGTCTGTATAACCACTTTGAGGATGGCTCATGTGAGCTGAAAG
Organism: Acanthosepion esculentum; assembly: GCA_964036315.1. NCBI lineage: Eukaryota > Metazoa > Mollusca > Cephalopoda > Sepiida > Sepiidae > Acanthosepion > Acanthosepion esculentum. The sequence continues at coordinate 56,922,101 of OZ038509.1, read as the reverse complement.
CTTAGGACCAACTTAATAAAAATAAATTCAAATGGACAATTCTTGTCTTTATTTTCACCCAAAATTAAAGAAACGTTTGAACTTTAGAATGGCTCATGATAAGACATAATAGACATTCATTGTCTGTTATATTTAATAATATATGTCTAAATAATGATCTTCTGCCCCAATATATATATATATAAATTGTGGCTACATCAGATTGAAACCCTGGTTCCCATACAATCACTAAAGTTAAGCAACATTGATCCTGGTCAGTATGTAGAGGGGTGACTGCTTGGGAATACCAGGTGCTGTAAGAATGGATGTGCAGGTAGTGTCATGGACAATGGCTCAGAATATTTCATTGGAAAGAAGAGTTCCAATTCCAGTTGGGTTCGTTATATTCACTAACATGCAAATACCCTTGGGAAAGGTATGAATCCAACTCTTCTTCCCCCAGTTATGGGTTAATTAGTAATACTTGCCACTATCCATTACACTACATATATTGAGAAGATGCTATGCATATAAAAAACAAAAAATAACAAAAAAAAATATTCTTGGAATAAGCAGGCATCTAAAATGGTCTCCACTATTCTAGTCTCCAAGAACCTCTTCCACTAAACAAAAAAAAATTATTCAACACATCATGTTGAGATAAATTTCTAAGAGGCACTTTAAAATGATTTCCAATGAAAGAATTAAAAAAAAAAGAGAAGAAAACTCGCTTCAACGAGGCCATACATTTGCAATTTATCCATTCAATGCATTAATTTCCGTTTTTAAAAAAGCTCAAGCAGACAATATTTCATAGGATACCACATTTTTAGCAAAAGGAGGTCATGCAACGTGACAATTAATAAAAGAATAGAATTAATTTTAATTAGTCTAATTTAACAAATCATTTATATAATCACTAATTAACAGTTTCTATTTTTGAAATCATAGCATAATTTTATTTTTAAAAAAATTTTTAAAAAAGGGGTGGCATTGGTGCAAGATCCCCACCCCTAATTTAAGTAGAAGGGATTAAATCCTGGATTGATTTTACTTCATTCTTAATTCATGGGAGATTAAAAAAAAATGTTCCACTTATTCCTTTAATAATAACAATAATAATAATTATTAACATCTACCGAATATAAAATTTGGTATGACAAGGTGGGCCAATATCTGCAACTTTTATGAGGAAATTGGTATGAACACCACCTGAGCCCAGTTACAGACATAGGACCTGGAACAATTCTATGGGACTTTACAATACAAACAGACAGAACAATCAAAGCTAATCACCCAGACATTTTGATTAAAGAGGGCAAAAACAGAATGTGCTTTCTTATTGACATGGCAGTCCCTGCAGACTATAGCGTATCTTTGAAGATCTTCAAAAAACTATAAAAACACAAGGATCTTGAAAAGTGGAAATCTCAAAAATGTAGCACATCAATAATTCCTGTTGTGGTTGGAGCCTGGGGTTTGTTTGAGAAAAGATTCTGATAGAATCATTAAAGGGAACCCTGGTAGCCCATGCCTTAAAGAAATACAAAAAATTGTTCTCACAAGTACAGTTCACACCTTATGAAGAAAAGTAAAATGTATGTGTGCTTAGTATGCTCTCTTTATTTTTTCACCTCAAGCAAGGCTACAAAGCCACTAAGATGCAAAGAGTTACTGAGTGTGACAGAATATACAAAACACATTATTACAGATCGAGAACAATAAAAGAACAGAAATTAAGAAGACAGAAGATAAAGACTGGCATTGCATTTAAATCTTTGAAGACCAAACTTGACTTGAAAGCAAGAAACCAGAAGAGAGTTCCACAAGTAAAATTGGGGAAAGAAAGGTTGATGGTGGTAGGTTATTTTTGTTTAATGGTATATTCTTAAAAGTATAGCATGGCCTCAGGGTTGCCCACAGGAAATACATGTAGGGACAACTACTACTCATGTGTGGCATGGTACTACAAATACCTCAACACTATACAACTGTTGGTCAGAGCAGCCTTTCTAAGTGCTACCAAAGTGTTTGGGCTTCTTACTACCAGTGGGATGCAGAAACCATAAAACTGCCAACCCAGTACCCTCATAATGAAAAGCTGCAACCGTTGATCAATCAGATCAAAAAGTTAAGACAGTTAAATCATTATGATCATGAAAGAAAGAAAGAACTGGTAAACCACATCCTAAACAGGAAACAAGGGAAAAAACTCTACGATTTAATAAACATAGAAGGAGTGCTGGCTGGGTGTTGGATGAACCTATTTACTCTTATTAACTTGTTTACAGCACAGGAGGATGGGCGATTTGAGACACCATCTCTAGGAGACCCCTTACTGGCTGAGAGGGAATTGCTAGATCATTAAAACCTCTCTGAAGGTTATCCCAGAAGTTGGAATCAAAGGAACATAATGAAATTAGATCACTTAAAATCATTATTTTTTCTACATTAGTGATTAGTGGAAAATGTCATGTTGCCATTTTTGACTTTGGTCTCTGGTTGGGACCCAGAAGGAAATGACTATACAAGAGAAATCAAGGGAAAAGATAATAATAATAATAATAATAATAATAATAATAATAAATTAAAAAAGAACATGAGGGAAACTAAATAAATACCATGCACTTGTATATAAGATTAGGTAAAGATGCTACATTCATCATCCCAAATAAAATGAAGGATGAATTTGCTGGGTCTATTTTGTTTCATTCTCTCTTCATGAGTGAAACAAAAAACATCAGCCTCACACATTTGTTTTTAAAGATAAAAATCTTTAATAAAAGACTCAATCGTTTTTCTTTCCAATATATCAAAATCTGAAATCTCAAACATTATCCCAATAATAAACCCATATTTCTGTGATAACCATTTTAATATCTCTGATTTTTCCGTCTAGCCAAATCCCAAACGTATATCGATTATTATTGAAGGTTAGAATCAAAGGAAATGCTTCGATCGATTGTACGATCAAAAGATGAGTGCTACACCAGTTTTGTAGTGATCACAAGCAAACTAGGAAAGCAGGCCTGTTACAGCTTTTCAGTGACATGTCAGTTGGCAATACATCTTGACAAGCACAAGTATTGCTCGGATGACAACAAATACGATTCACTTCCCTTTGAGAAGGTACAAGATTAAACAATTTAGGAAGGCCAGGGGCAAAGTTGGATAATTATTGAAAATGGAAAAATTTTGATCTTAGATCAAACGGCTTGTAAACTGTGGTTATGCTAGCATTAAGATCAAAACAGCCGCAACTGTCATGAGCATTCAATCTGCTTTCAGGCAGTCAACAAATCAAGTGAAAGAGGGAAGGGGGGACACGGTTAACAAGTGCAGATTTAATAGACAGAAACCTTTGTTTGTTTATGTTTGGACAAACAACAGAATAAAGTGTCTGATCTTATTAACTACCTCATATATTTCATAATATTGTTCTCTAGAGAAAGGCAAAACTAAGTGAGAAAGTATGCTGTTCATTCTGATTGTTTTTTACATTTTATCACCCTTTTGCTGGTTATTTGAAGCCAGAATATATATTGCACACTGTAAGAATCTTTCAGAGATCATAATGATTTACCGATATATGTCTTACTATTTAACCCATAGATGGTGGGTTAGAAGAGGTGGACTTATACCTTTCCCAAGTGTATTTGTGTATAAGTGAATATGACCAACTCAACAGGAATTAGAACTCAGCTCTCTGATTAACAATTCTGAGCCATTATCCATTACAGCACCTGGTATTCCTAAGTGGTCACCCATCTAGGTACTGGACAGGCTTGACTTTGCTTAACTTTGGCGATCCTATGGGAACTGTTGTTTCTATGTGATATGGCCACAAGCCTTTGTTACTTTTGTATAATGTTTCTGATCACCCTCTTACTATGAGGGATTTCAGTGAAATTGCTTAACTTCAGTGATCATGAGGGAACCCGTGTTTCAATAAATGAAGGCTAAAAGGTCTAACATTCCTCATGGGCTTATCATTCACCTGGACACCAACCCAGGTATTTCTATATCGCCACACTCGTGCTATATTATCATTGATCCACTCTTATGAGATTTTACATTTTTAATCCTGGTGGGTGTCTAGTCACCCTCTACACCAGAAAAAGCTCGATGAAAATGACTTAGTCATCAATAACCTAAGCATGTGGAAGTGAGTACGGGGTTACATAGTACCAGTAGCACTAACAGAGTAACCTGAGACACACACTCGCTCACATGAGGAGGTGTTAAAAAGTTCTAAACTCCCACCCATTGCCCAAAATCTCAGCATATGATCAAACTTGAGGGAGATGAGAGATTCCTAGTCAGGCCAAGAACTTGTACAATCACTGAAGTTAAGCAACATCCTCCTTGATTCTGATCAGAATGTATCTCAAAATGCTTAAAAATCGAAAACTACAAGCAAATACCTTGTAAAATACCATCATGATAAATGCAAGTATATTCACCATATACAACACGGATCATGTAACATGCTTTAGACAAAACCAATACCTTAAACTAAACAAATAAGTTAACCAAACCTCTTGAGAAAAATAAAATAAAATAAACAAATTAACTATGATTGCTCTCATAAACACAAGTAAATGTAATAATAAACAACAAATAAGTAATCAATAGTAAATAACAAGTAAAAAGTTAATGCAAATAACTGCATTTGGATTCACAATTATTCCTACTCAATAGCCTCGAGAATAATTTGAAACATAGCCATTAGTATCCATCCAATAACTGTTAGAGTAATACAATAGACCTTATTACTCATAATGCACCATTCACCAGCATATATAGTCAAGCCAAAACAAAACACATGGAAGATTGCATCCAATCATGAAACAGACTGTCACCACTAGGTATTGATCTGATGTCTACTTTTATATTTACATATGCTCTATCTCTGATAGTGAGCACTTTTATACATAAATATAGCATACCTTGAAACTATATTTTTATTATATATATATATATATATATATATGTATATATATATGTGTGTGTGTGTGTTTATTTAACCACCAATTTTTAATTTATACATGTTTGGATAAAACAACTTTAGAATAAATAAAAAGAAGCAATAATAATAATAATGGTAAAAAAAAACACCATTAAACTATTCTACAGAAACCAATTACATAGTAATCACATGCTAAAAATAAAAATTATGTTAAAACCTAATACATAGATATGTATCAGCTACTGACAAAAACAAATGAAACTCATCACTTACTACAAAAAACTAAAACTCTCTCACATGATCACTATGAGAAAACAGTATATAAATTTTATATATAAGAATGATTTTAGGTAAATCTATAACAAAATGGAAAAAATTTTTTGTGTCACATGTTTCATCCTTTAGGGCTTCATCAGACTAAAGTGATGTTTACATTGGTGTGATTACACATGCATATGGAGGAGAGAGAGAGAGAGAGGATGCTGAAATAGAAAAAAAAAAAATTAATTTAAACTTTCAGCATCCCCTCTCCTTCATATGCACATGTAATTACATCTACATAACTATCACTTTAGTCCAATGATCACTATCAATAAAACAAAAAAATGTGCTCTATCTCTGATATCGAGCACTTTTACGCATAAATATAGTATACCGTAAAACCATATTTTTGTCATATATACATATGTGTGTGTGCGTGCACAAACACACACACACAAATTTACACACAAGACATTTTTAAATGGTAATTGTAAATGCTGTAAACAGACATACTCCATTTCAGTCATTATGCCAGAATTTTTTTTTTAAGTAGAAAAAGATTAGCTTTATAATTCAAAGCTATTTACTATTGGCAGCAAAATACACCATACTCATGAACTGTCTTGAATGGAAAATCTGTTAATTGATTTCTGAGGACTAAGTTTTGCAAATATCATTTGTATTTCTTAATTCGCTGGTGGAAATGAAAGTTGCAATGTATGTGTGTTTTCAAATGAATGACTGTCAACAAATGGGGAACTTAGACATAGACTAGTTCAGCAAGCTGATTGTTCCAAGTCACCCATGTGCAAAACATATCAACTATAAGATACTGACAGGAACAGAAGTCAGATCTTTTGAGTAATTATTATAGAAACAGTTTAATAAACTACAGTGTTTTAACTTTGCAAAACAAAACAAGAAAAGAGACTATTTGTTTACTTTATTTTCACTACCATATACATTTCTACTGAGTATTCTTCTGAAATATGTGTGGGGTGGTACTGAAATGATTGAATTCAGAGGCAAAACCTAAGTATGCAAATGCTAATAAAAAAAACCCTAAGTATGCAAATGCTAATAAAAAAAACCCTAAGTATGCAAATGCTAATAAAAAAAACCCTAAGTATGCAAATGCTAATAAAAAACCCCTAAGTATGCAAATGCTAATAAAAAAAACCCTAAGTATGCAAATGCTAATAAAAAAAACCCTAAGTATGCAAATGCTAATAAAAAAAACCCTAAGTATGCAAATGCTAATAAAAAAACCCTAAGTATGCAAATGTTAATAAAAAAACCCTAAGTATGCAAATGCTAATAAAAAAAACCCTAAGTATGCAAATGCTAATAAAAAAACCCTAAGTATGCAAATGCTAATAAAAAAACCCTAAGTATGCAAATGCTAATAAAAAAAACCCTAAGTATGCAAATGCTAATAAAAAAACCCTAAGTATGCAAATGCTAATAAAAAAAACCCCTAAGTATGCAAATGCTAATAAAAAAACCCTAAGTATGCAAATGCTAATAAAAAAAACCCTAAGTATGCAAATGCTAATAAAAAAAACCCTAAGTATGCAAATGCTAATAAAAAAAACCCTAAGTATGCAAATGCTAATAAAAAAACCCTAAGTATGCAAATGCTAATAAAAAAACCCTAAGTATGCAAATGCTAATAAAAAAAACCCCTAAGTATGCAAATGCTAATAAAAAAACCCTAAGTATGCAAATGCTAATAAAAAAACCCTAAGTATGCAAATGCTAATAAAAAAAACCCTAAGTATGCAAATGCTAATAAAAAAACCCTAAGTATGCAAATGCTAATAAAAAAAACCCCTAAGTATGCAAATGCTAATAAAAAAAACCCTAAGTATGCAAATGCTAATAAAAAAACCCTAAGTATGCAAATGCTAATAAAAAAAACCCTAAGTATGCAAATGTTAATAAAAAAACCCTAAGTATGCAAATGCTAATAAAAAAAACCCTAAGTATGCAAATGCTAATAAAAAAACCCTAAGTATGCAAATGCTAATAAAAAAACCCTAAGTATGCAAATGCTAATAAAAAAAACCCTAAGTATGCAAATGCTAATAAAAAAACCCTAAGTATGCAAATGCTAATAAAAAAAACCCCTAAGTATGCAAATGCTAATAAAAAAACCCTAAGTATGCAAATGCTAATAAAAAAAACCCTAAGTATGCAAATGCTAATAAAAAAAACCCTAAGTATGCAAATGCTAATAAAAAAAACCCTAAGTATGCAAATGCTAATAAAAAAACCCTAAGTATGCAAATGCTAATAAAAAAACCCTAATTATGCAAATGCTAATAAAAAAACCCTAAGTATGCAAATGCTAATAAAAAAAACCCTAAGTATGCAAATGCTAATAAAAAAAACCCTAAGTATGCAAATGCTAATAAAAAACCCCTAAGTATGCAAATGCTAATAAAAAAAACCCCTAAGTATGCAAATGCTAATAAAAAAACCCTAAGTATGCAAATGCTAATAAAAAAAACCCTAAGTATGCAAATGCTAATAAAAAAAACCCTAAGTATGCAAATGCTAATAAAAAAACCCTAAGTATGCAAATGCTAATAAAAAAAACCCCTAAGTATGCAAATGCTAATAAAAAAACCCTAAGTATGCAAATGCTAATAAAAAAATCCTAAGTATGCAAATGCTAATAAAAAAACCCCTAAGTATGCAAATGTTAATAAAAAAAATCCTAAGTATGCAAATGCTAATAAAAAAAACCCCCTAAGTATGCAAATGCTAATAAAAAAAACCCTAAGTATGCAAATGCTAATAAAAAAACCTAAGTATGCAAATCCTAATCCAGGTTCAGTCTCTGAAAATGCTAGAAAAGCCAAAGAATATATCAGCAGGAAGATTGAGTTAATAACAACAAAGATGAAGATAATAAAATAATCTCCATACTACATGGAAGAAGGAAAATACATCCTGTAAGGAATTGGGAAAATGCGCAGAAGGCCAAAGAATATATCAGCAGAAAGATTGAGTTAACGAAAACAATTACCTGAATAATATGAACAGGTGTTGAAAAGTGCTCAAGTAGTCATCCCCATTTCCCCAAAAACTGTATTCTGATATTTAGTCATAGAAATAGTGATTTTAGAAAGTCAGTTACCTTGGTGACTTTTCGGCATCCATTTCGTACATGTAACACTGAAAATCCTTAGTCTTAGAAATTCAGAAAACAAGTGACACTCATGTTATATACTCAACACTAATTAACTTTGCTAAGAAATACAGCTAAGACAGGCTTGAATAGAATAATGAACGTAATAATCTTTTGTTTGCTTTGTGACTGAGACTGTGAGAGGTAACAATTTCTCAGTGGATAAAATGATTAGTTGGAATAAAAGCAAGGATTTGAAATGGAAATTTGTAAGGAGTCTAGAAACCCCATTTTGGAAGAACAACAATACACTCTTCCTTACTACATTTGTGCTTGCTTTTCTTTTTTTTCTTTTTCACCCACTACAAAGCCCAATAGTCATTCAAGGTAAATAGTTTCTAAGGTTGCTGTAAGAGAATACAAAGAAGAAGCATGAGGTGCATATTATGAGGATATGTAGGATAGATAATGGCTGACTCTAGACTTGAAGAGGTTAAGATTGTAGTGATCGGGGAAGCATCCTCTTGCGAGTCTGTTCCGCAATGCAACACTTCTGAGGAAGAAGCTGTCTGAGTGGAAGCTCCTCCTTACTAATGGAATACAAACGGAATGAGGATCTGGACTTTATTTGAACATCTGCTGAACTAAAAAAATATGAAAAAGTCACTACCATGGAGTGACTTGAAAGCAAACTCATGTAACAGGCCAATGTTAACGTGTAGTGAATTCAGCCCTAGTGACGACCTACTATTCGTCTTGTGCCAGACTAGGTCTAGAAAATAACTAAAATTATTTTCAACACTGACCATAGAGCAATCATTCAATGTTCTAAGAGGTCTGTCTGAAAAGAAATGGGGATGGTGTCACAAACAATTTATTTCAATTTTAAACAACAAACTACATGGTTTCCCCTTCAAAGTAATCTCCCTCAAGTCTAATGCACTTTTCCATTCTTCTCTGACATGCTTCTATGCCCCTCAGATCCATCATCGTAGACCTCTTGATGACCTCTACACCTTCAAAAGGGGTCCCCTTGATGATCTCCTTGAGCTTGGGGAAAAGAAAAAAGTCACATGGAGCAAAATCAGGTGAATAGGGTGGTTGTTCCAGTACAGTGATGTTCCTCTCAGCCAGGAACTGCTCGATGCTCAGAGTGCGGACAGCAGGTGCATTGTTGTGGTGAAGCAGCCATGATTTGTCCTGCCACAAAAGCATGTGAAAAAAATGCAATGGTTGCAGAAAGCTAAGATTACAGATATATATTCACAAGACATGATAACACAATCTGCTTATCCCTCCTTCGCCCATAGCTCACACAGCACACCCAGATCTGTTACGTTTCAGACAGACCTTGTATATAAAGACCAATTTGGTAGCTTAGTGAATTCAAGCTTCACTAGTTGTACTTACTAGTGTGATTAATAACTGTCTAACAGTGATTGGTTAGAAAATTTGTATAATACACCACTTGTGTGGCAAGATCAAACCTCACCAATAATCTCTTTCCGTGACCTTGTACCAGACTAGGCTAAGTTGAATAACGATTTAGAGCATTTGGGCACTGGACTGGCTGTGAACAGTTTAGCAATTAGGCAACAGCATGATTTTTTTTTTCTTTTTCAGAAATTGGCATTTTACTCTAAATAGACAGCATAATGATCCAAACAACAAAGATGAAGATACTAATCCCTAATAAGTCATGCAATAATGATAGTACATTACCACAGATTTATTTTAATTGAAGGAAGGTAAGAGAGTATCCCAACTGAAATATACTCATCAAAACAACAAAGATAAGGATACTAATATCTAATAAGACATGCAATAATGATAGTACATTACCACAGATTTATTTTAATTGAAGGAAGGTAAGAGAGTATCCCAACTGAAATATACTCATCAAAACAACAAAGATAAGGATACTAATATCTAATAAGACATGCAATAATGATAGTACATTACCACAGATTTATTTTAATTGAAGGAAGGTAAGAGAGTATCCCAACTGAAATATACTCATCAAAACAACAAAGATAAGGATACTAATAGTACTTTATCACAGATTTGTATTAATAGTAGGGAGGAGAGTTTTGCTCCAACCAAAATACAGGGTGCGATGGATAAATTGTCATCTAAATTACAGAAAAACTAAAGTAACAATGACATCTCATTTTAACAGATATATTTACCAAAATTACATAAAAATATCTTGAAATACTATAGGGTAAATTTATTCAATAAAATCACCACTGGCTTCAACCACTGCCTCCAGAATCTCTTGCAACTCTTCTGGATGGTCTCCTTGTTTAAGTTGGTGAATGCTGACATAATCCTTGCCTTCAGTTCATCTTTGGTATTACAAGGAGTTTTGTTGGTCTCTTGCTCAACTGCTCCCCCCACATAATAATCAAGGGGGTTGCAGTCTGGAGAGTTAGGTGGCCAGATGTAATGGGTGATGTGGTCACAGAAATTATCTGACAGCCAATTCTCCTGATTGTGAGGCATGGTGCAAAGTACTGTTGCCAGACACAGGGTTTTCCAGCAACCACCCTTTTAACCCAGGACAGAACTACCCCCTCAAGGTATTGAATCTGAGGCCCTGTGGGAAGATGAATGGAGGCATAACGTCGCCATCACTAGTGATCACTCCAGACCCCATGAGGTTGACTGGATCTATCATCCAACTCTTTCTGAATCCACTGCACTGTCCTCAGATTGACACCCAAACATTCTGAAATGTTCGTATTGGAGCTTCTGGTGTGAATGCCAAGCTATACAGCATACAGTTTCCAAATTTCTGGCAGATTGAATTGCGTCTTGGTGCTCTTTTTCTCACAGACTATGCCCAACTGACCCTGCTATATACTGTGCAGTCGACAAAATCAAAAACAAACGCATATGCGCAAAATTCCCAGATATTTAAATTGTTGTACTTGCGTGATTTTGGTATCTTCAATTCATAATTTGCATGTTGGGCTGTCCTTTTTGCTAACAACCATGCATTCTATCTTTTTGCAATTGATGTTGAGTCCTTTCTTCTTGCTTTCCTTCACTACCTTCTGTAGGGGTTCCTGTAGTTTCCTTTCTATGTCTGCTATCAATACTCTGTCATCTGCATGTCTTATGTTGAGGTTGTGGCCATCAATAATGAATCCTAGTAGGACTCCTAATTCTCTCAGAATCACCTTACTATAGAGGTTGAATAAGTCTGGTGAGAAGACACATCCTTGTCTTACACCCACTTTCTGATTTTTGTATATTTACTGAATTCATTTTCTATTCATATGTAGGTCGTTTGCTGCCAGTACAAGTCTTGGATCATTCTAATATCCTTACCAAATATGTCAAGGTGACCTAGCACTTTAATTTATTTACTGACTTAATTTTCATATTTTTTATTAAAATAAAAAAACAATGAGTTCACAAGATATTTGAATTACAATTTTTTCATAATCTGTTTAATAATATATTTTCTACTGACACAAAGTAGAGTGATTATATTGAATGAATTGCTAGTTTTGCCATTAAGGATATTGGTTCAGTTTGTTGTACCAGATAATTTTTTTGTTAGAATCCATCTTTCCTATTTATAAATCCACCATTTGTACATGCTCCTACTATATATTTCAAGATTCTCAACAAAATTCAAAGAAAAAAATGTCATAATTCCTGACCTGGTATCTCGACTTCAGTCACTTTCTCACTGCTGTGATTTGGCTTCCCCCCCCCGCCTGTATTTTCATGGCAGTTGTTCTGAGTCTTCCTCCTAGTACTTTAAATGTATGCATTTAATCACAGTACTAGATTGGCTGCTAGGTCCCATCATTTTACTGTTGAAATAGCTAGATATAACCCTAAGTTCTAATAGCTTTTTTTTCTTGTACTTTTCACCTGTGGAACTCTTAAAATTTCTTGCTTTCCTGCCACATTCAATCTTCAATAATTTTTTAAATTGCCATTTTGTCTTCCTGAATTTTGTCCTTTTATAGTCCTATCTCCTTACTAAAATCTTCTCATTCTCTTTCACTCCCAGTAATCTCTTGCATCATAGTGGCATTATCACCTTTACTGGGGAAAAATGAAAAAAAAAATATATGCAAAAATCCAATTTTCTTTTTTTTTTGTGAAACAAAAATTGTAATACTAAAATATCCTAGAATACAAAAATCTTTTTTTTTTCTCTGGAATAACCCGTGCCAAAATGTCTGTTTCCGGTGAAGTAAACATCTCTGCTCCTATTGTAGGACTCACCTCACAGCCCAATTTGTTCATTAAGTGCCGTCATGAGAATACCGTTGTACAAGATTAATTTAGTAAGTACAAGTCTTTGATCTTACTGTTCTCTGTCGGTTCACAGTTTTACGAGGAAATCTAGCATAATTTAACAGAGCTATGTTCCACGCCATATTTGCATATTTGGTTAATGAATTCATGAACATTAATCAGACATTGTACTCATTATTTTGGCAAAGCAAGGCATTAACTGATGCAATGTATTTTACTTCTTTATGTAACACTAAACCTTTACTTTGGCCAATCGAAATGAAAGAAAGATACGATTTTATGATAAAATTAAACAAAGTTTATAAACATCATCATCATCAACTTAACTTTTGTAATCATAGCAGGGATCTGAATGTAGAAGCCACATTAAATCTCCTTCCCAATGGTCTATCAACGGCAGCCATCAGCAATTCTGTATCGTCATACCTGTCCATTGTTTGACATTGTCCAATCATTTTTTACATTGACATCTTCTCCTGCATCCACCTTCAATGGTGCCTTGCATAATGGTTTTGGACAGGCTGTCATGCCTTGTAACATGTCCAAATCTTGCCATTTTTCTCCATTTGACAGTAGGGAGAAGAGGTGCCTGGTGGCTCACAAAACTTTCAACCCTTTTCTGCACAAACTCACTGGTTTTATGTTCCCAATAGAAGATGCCTAAGAGTTTTGCTTAGAGTCTTCTCTCTGCTTCTGCCAAAAGTGTCCACATTTCACATCCATATAGGAGAATTGAGACTACCAGTGATTTGTACAGTCTGTAATTTGTTTGAAAGCTGATTTTGCTCCTTCGTATTCTTGCCAATTTAGTCATCACTGCCATCGCTGCAGCAATCTGTGTATGGATTTCCAAATTGCAGGTACCATCTTTAGACAAAATTGCTCCTAAGTATTATTATGAATATGTGTGTACAATTTTCATCTGTCAACATTAGTGGAAAAACCTAGACTGTGATCTGTAGCGGACACCCTGGAGAGGGGGGTGGTGATGTCCCGAGCACCCCCATGTCGTAAATGACGATGTCACAAGGAGCCCACCACATTTTTACTTTGTGATCTGACCTAGTGAAACAATATGGACAACAGAACGAAGATGTTTATAGTTTACGCTGGGTTTATTACATGAAGGAGAAAAGTGGTGTATATATTGGTAATGCTGACGTTGAAGTGAGTGTCGAAAAACCTTCCGTAAATAATTACTAACAATAGTGTATGGGAAAGGTTGGTTTGTCGTCGCAGGTGGGCTTTGCTGGTCGTCTGGTTTGGTTAGCACTGTTGGTCGGCAGGTCTGGTTATTGCTGCTGGTCGGCTGGTGATCGCTGCTGGTCGTTAGTGTATGGTTGCTGGCATTGCGATGTTGTCGGGCCAGAGGTATAGGGAGAGCGAGAGAGAGTTCCAACTAGCGTCCAGTTGGCAGACAAAAAGAATGGGAGCGTAACTTAATATACAGCCTGTGCGCCGACCGTGTCAGAGCCGACCGTGTCAGTACCGACCCCGAATTCGGCGAGGAGTCTCTGTGTTATGTTCGGAGTGCCTTACGACAGAAAATGGCATCACTAAAATGTCAAAAATCTCCCTAAACAATTGAGTAGAGATTTGTTATGCGAAACTTACGGTGTAAAACGCTTAGAGGCATATTACGACTAGGTTCGTAATAATAGTGAACTAAAAAGGTCATTAGTTCATCTCCAAACGAAATTACAAGCGTGTAGGGATCACGATGGAAAGGTCAAGGTTGAAAAATGCCCTGTTCTCTTCCCTTTTAGTGAGCAGCCAAAAGTGGTTGCGATAGATCCTCATTCAAGCAGTTAGAGTTTGGAGAAATGAAACCCAATAGCAATTTATATTTTCTATTTTTCCTTTTAAATCATGAAAATGAGTGGTTTCATTTATTTAAGTTTGGTTGATACATTTTTTTTTAATTACTCTATAATACAAATGTATCAAGTAGCAAACATCATCTTTATGAAGAGGATGTTAGACACACTAATATTAATCCCTTCGACGCCTATTAGTTTGGGAAAAACCTTTCTTTTGGAGACAAATTTTTTACTTATTTATAGTAACTAAGAAACTGAAGCATCTTGAAGTACCTGAATGGTGGCTAACACCTCTACGAGATGTATGAGTTGACAAGTGGACGTGTTTCCAGTTTAGAAGAGCATAAAAAGAATCAAGATCAATGTATAAACACATCTGTAGCTGGTTTTTGAACATTATCTTTTGGACATGTTTATTTGTTTGTGTCTTAAAAAGATACTTTTAGTAACAACGTATATACACATGTATACCTAGAAAGGGGTTAAGTTGGCCAAAAAATTAATTCTTTTGGTCACGAGATGGCATCTAGTATGTTTTAACTACACAATAAGAACTGTGCTTGTTAGTACATTGACCAATCTGAATGTATTAAAGATAAAAAGAATTTGAGAAGTGGTATATTTTTATTTATTCATTCAAAGACTGAAAATAGAAAAAAATCCTTTTCATGGTTCGTTTTTTTTTTTTTTTTTTTTTTTTTCCTTTTAAGAAAGGTAAAAATTTAACTCCAGTGCTAAATAAAGTTGTCATTTGAAAATGTATGGTGAATCATCAAATACATCAAATTGGGTTATGCTGAAAATTTCTTGTTCAATGACACTTTACAAAAGAGGAGGCAGCCAAGATTGTTGGGTGGATAGAGAGATGAAGACATTATGGAAGATGGATACATTTTAAGACACATGATGAACATAGTAAAAATGCCCAAATAAAACATATAAAAAAAGAAGTGTATCCACTTGACAATCTTAAGTTCTGTTGATGCGTGGCTTTCAAATAAGCAAAGCAAGGAAAAACCTATAAGATGCTATTTCTGTATGCTACTTAGCCATAATGAAAATATTCCATTTTTTAAAACAAAGTAATTGTAATAGTAATCCCTGTGCCAGTATTGGGAAAACAGTATTCGCAATAGCTGAGCAGTAGTCAAAACAAAAAAGAAAAAAAACAAGAGAAGTCCATAGACCTGGATAACGGAACAAGAACAATTTACTCTAGTAGATTAAATAAAGAGTTCAGTTCAGAATCATCAGAAGATTAAACAATTCAACTGACACCTGAAGAAGGCTAAATAGCACCACAGCTGAAAGGTTTCGATAATAATAAAGATGAGAAATGCAAGTAATGTAAATGAAACTGGGATTAAAGTGATAAAATGTGTGTAGTGATTTTAGTGTCAAATGGAAAACAGCTGACCAAAATTGTCACAAAAATGGGTTTGAACATTCATGTTACTGATGGTTATCAGCTAAGTGAAGTGGACTTCACAAGTAAATGGCAAGTGGCTTGGACAAAGAGGGTCACTGAATGAAGATAAATTACTTTTTTAGACAAAGAACAATGATCTCTATAAGACAGCAGCCACTACCCAAAAAAAGAACAGAGTGATGAAGAGGGCCCGCAGAGAATGACGTCAAGGGAAACACGCCCGTTAGACTGTTCACCTCTCCTCGCCATCTTGGCTTTCCTTGTTTATAGCAGTAGGTTACATCCTGAGAATAAAATATACTTATTGCAACAAATTTTCATGGTATTAATTCATGGGTGATGATTTGGCCAAAGGGTTATTTTTAAGCCACAAGCATTTGACTGGAAAAAGCTGCATTCTGAGAAAAAAACTTGGTGTCTGGTCTGAGCTGCAACGCTACATGTGGATACAACAGATCTTTGGTATGCAAAGATCAGTTTTTATCTACGTCATGCTGTATGTATGATGGGACTTGAAGTGGGTGGGGTCATTGATTATGAATTTTATCTGGAGAATCAAAATAAGGGATTTGAACAAGTACTGCTCCCAATTAAACCAAATGATGGCAATAATCAATAAACGGTGTCTGGAATTAGTTAAGAGAAAAGGAAGAATATTCCATCAAGATAATTGCTCAAAGTCACGTTCTTTGGTGACCAGGAAAAAAAAATGGTTACAGTTTTGTTTGGAAGTTTTTCAGATATTGCTCCTTTCAATTTCCAATTGCACTTGATGTGCACAAAGTCCCTGATTTGCTTGAAAACTGCAAAAGGCTCTGAGAAGAGTTCTTTACTAAGCAAGATAAAAAGTTCTGGGAAGACAGAATTATAAAAGAGAGTTGAACAAAGCAAAAAATAAAAAGTTCAATTCAGTTAATATAAAACTCAAGAAAAAAATAAGCCTTTTGCAAAATCCACTACCAGTATCCAGTCTAAGTAAAGATATAGGAATTACATTGGTATATACACAATAAACTACTATATAATTGCATATTTGGGCAGCAACCCCTCTTTTATACAAGTTTCATTAAAAACGACTAACCAGGTACTGCAAATAAGTTTTTTTATTTAATTTTTCTTCTGTTCTTTTCTGGACATAAATTATGTAGAAATTGATAATAGCTAAAAGTATAGCTGAAAGCACTTGGATATACAGAACATTCAAACAATTTTTTAGATTTTTATCTGATGATGTTTTATGGTGGCTTTTACCCATGAAAAAATAATTGATGAATATAACGTAAGTACTTTTAAGTACTCAGAAATCTTAAAAATTTAAGAAAATATTCTCCATAATTTAATGTTTTATTGAACTTTAGAAAATTTGGGCTTTAAATTTCCTCTTATTTTCTTGTAATGTTGTGTATAGGCAACCGTATCTACAAAAATTGGTATGTTTATACATATACAAAAACAACTCAAAATTCTTTTTGCAAATACTTGGGGGTTGTCAGATTGCAATAAGCTTTACAATATAATACTAGTAAATATAGTTTTACCTAGTAACAATATTCCCTAAAACTTAGACAACTGAAACAGAATTTTAAAAGATTTAAAAACTTTACAAATTATTCTAAAATTCTAAAAGCCTGATGAGGGAACCAGTTTAATTGCCAATGATCTCACCATATAGTAGTGGGTTACTGATTCACATGGTACCAGTAGTCCTTGTAGAATGACATGATGTACAGAAAAAGAAAAGAAAAAAGAAAAGAAAAAACAGAAGAAAGAAAAAACAGAAGAAAGAAAAAACAGAAGAAAGAAAAAAAAGAAAAAAAAGAAAAAAGAAAAACAAGAAAAAAAGAAGAAAGAAAAAAGAAGAAAGAAAAAAGAAAGAAAAAAAGAAAGAAAAAAAAAGAAAAAAAAAGAAATCCTTCATAAAGAGCTTCACCTACTTTTCATCCTCTGTGAACATTTGTCTATTCAAAAGGACTACATTCCTGTCTCAGGAATTTAAGCTGCGCATAGTTCCAATATGAAGTTCAATTTTACTGCCTTTCTGAAATTACTAGTGAATAAATGATTAATCACTAATTTCAAATATTCCAGACATCATCAATAATCCTTGTTATATAAGAGCAATTTCCAAGAAAAAATGTCCTCATGTTACGCAATTACAGAATGGCAGTAAATCAGGCAGTTTTATTTTTATGACGTTCTCTTCCTTTCCTGTACCATAATTTTTGGTTTGATTCGGCTAAATTAAAAATAAAAAACAATTTGTGCACAATGTTAGCACTGTCCTCGTTCTTTCGTTACCGATATCTGACAAAAGATCTTTGCAACAATTCCAACGACAACGTACAAACATTATTAGTACAGCTTAGACCAAGCTAATGCAACAGAATTTCAGAAACAGCAGCAGATACTTTTTTCTTTCTCCTGTAATGAGAAATGAGGTTAGCCGAGCTGTACGAATCAATAGAAATGGCACTTTCACAAATATTCTGAATACATGTAGATATTACCTAAATATGGAAATTATTAAAATGATCACTGAAAAATTCCTGCCTTGCCTGCGACTATCTCATCACTTGTGTGTGTATATGTGTGCGAGATCAAGCAAAGTTGAATATCATCTTATAAACATAAATCTTTCCCCAGACTCTTCAAATCTAGATATCTCCTCAGTTTCATATCCTAACGTAAACAAAGCAATTTCTAAAGAATTGATCTATTTTATTCATTTATCCAACAGATTTTATTACTTAAACATTATTGTTAGTGGAAACCCATATTAGACTAGAAGGTCCGTTTATGCATGAAACAGTCGATATATTTTTGTCTACTGGATTGAATATTCGTGAAATCTTATTAAAGAAAATATGCCATGCCAAAATTTCTTTTGTTGCTTATTATCACATTTATTTTTTCATTTCAGAGCTTCTTTTTTTTAAAAAACATTTTACTTCATGCAAGATGCAAGGGATTACTGAGTGTGAAAGAAACCAGAAAAAAAAACATTTTATTAAAGATAGAGGACAATAAAAGAACTGGAATTAAGAAGACAGAAGATAACTATTGACATTGCATTTCACTTTTTGAAGATCAAAGGCAATAAAGCCACTAGGATGCAAGGGGTTACCGAGTGTTAGAGAATATGAGAAAAACTACTATTAATGAGAGAGGACAATAAAAGAACTGGAATTAAGAAGACAGAAGATAACGATTGACATTGCATTTAAATTTTTGAAGATCAAAGGCAATAAAGCCACTAGGATGCAAGGGGTTACTGAGTGTTAGAGAATATGAGAAAAACTACTATTAATGAGAGAGGACAATAAAAGAACTGGAATTAAGAAGGCAGAAGATAACTATTGACATTGCATTTCACTTTTTGAAGATCAAAGGCAATAAAGCCACTAGGATGCAAGGGGTTACTGAGTGTTACAGAATATGAGAAAAACTACTATTAATGAGAGAGGACAATAAAAGAACTGGAATTAAGAAGGCAGAAGATAACTATTGACATTGCATTTCACTTTTTGAAGATCAAAGGCAATAAAGCCACTAGGATGCAAGGGGTTACCGAGTGTTAGAGAATATGAGAAAAACTACTATTAATGAGAGGACAATAAAAGAACTGGAATTAAGAAGGCAGAAGATAACTATTGACATTGCATTTCACTTTTTGAAGATCAAAGGCAATAAAGCCACTAGGATGCAAGGGGTTACTGAGTGTTAGAGAAGATGAGAAAAACTATTATTAATGAGAGAGGACACTAAAAGAACAGGAATTAAGAAGGCAGAAGATAACAATTGACATTGCATTTAAAGTTTTGAAAAGATCAAAGATGACTGAAAAGCAAGAAGCTGGAAGAGAATCCCACAGGCGAGAAGTATGAGAGAAGACATCGTCAGCATAGAATTTACGGTTACATCTGGCCATTTTGATTTTAAAATGATGAGACCTTGTTGCCAATCGTGTACTAAACATTAAATTCAAGGTACTAAAGGGGAAAGCTTATTAAAACAATTACCATAAAAATATTTATAAAAAAGGCACAGGGAAGCTACATTACAGTATTGGGAAAGTGACTGAAGCCAAGATGCCAGGTCACAACTAATAACATAGCAGATTAAATATGAATCTCTAAATCAGTGGTTCCCAAATGGTGCAGTGTGCCTCATAGGTGTGGTTGAAGAGGATAGCAGGTGAGGAGGAACAAATGACAAACAAAGATTTAGAAACAGTTTTAAAAAATTCATGTAAAAAATAAATATGATTTCAAAATTTAAAATATTATTATTGATTTCTTGTAATTGCATGCATGAGTCCCAGTATAAATAGTTATAAATAATTATTGACTGATTTTATCATTGTGATATTTTTGCATTATATCAAGTAATAAGAATATAGTAACTAGAGTCTGCAAATTGGAGGAGAGAGTTATCAATGATAATGTTCCGACGTTGAATTCTCGGTTATCTTCCTCTAACCCTCTCTCTGACCCTTCTTTGCCATAGGGATGCTTGCGCCTTTTCACCAGGACTTCCTTTTGGTGACGTGTGAGCAAATTTTAATTCTGAAAATGCAGCCCAATGAAAAAGTTTGGGAACCACTACACTAAATAAATAGCAAAAGTACCGGACCAAATGTGGCAGCCATATTCAATACTTGAGTGAATGGTTGACTTGTGAAGGTGTAAGATAAATTACTGGTGAGAAAAATTGTCCAGCAGTACACAAGTAAAGTGAACCAACTTTCCTCGCAACTGATTCAATATAATCTATTTCATGTGAATGGAAAATGATAGCCTGCAAAGCTGCAACGAATCATCTTCCTAGAGGTCAAGATCAGCCATACTGATGGAAGACAAAAAAAAGTCTCTTTAAGATGATTAAAAAAGAACAGTTTTGTTTTGGAGGTGTTGAAATCAATATGAGCTCTGGTAAAAAACATGCAATGATAACAGCAAAAAACTGCAATATGAGCACTGGTATAAAATGGTTGCTGAAGATATTAGGTTTATAATACCCAGAAATCCATACACAGATGTCCTCAAGGACACATGGCACAGTGGATAAAGGTATTAGTTAGATCCAGGGACAAAACCCAAAGAGTGTGAGTTCAGTACCTGGTTAAGGTGGTGGAGAGGGGAATTAACAGGAGATAACTGACATCCATTAGACATGGCACGTGGAACTAGGACAATCTAGCAAAATAAAGGGTTGAGTTCAACATTCCAACCACCTGAAGAAGGCCGGAGTGTACAACGGCCGAAAAGTTGTGATAAATATGGCAACAAAGATGAGGACGATAGTCCGAATAATGTAAATAGTGTACATAATACCTCATCTCAGAAATATAGACAGATACTTGATAGATTCTTTCACAATAACTTTTAATGCATCAGCAGTTGACTAAGAGATATGAAAGCTATGTTGCTTGTCTGAAAGAAGACCTACGCAGTAAGGTGCTTAAATAATTCAGAATTGATAGGATTTGCCAAAAAAGGCTAGAAGACTAAATAGGTCAACAGAAGGATCAGACAGTT
>OZ038509.1:56730686-56895686 GCA_964036315.1 Acanthosepion esculentum | reverse complement strand
GCCGACGAGAAAGACAGAGCTAGGTAGGGGATGGTGAAGTGGGAGTAAATAAAAACAAAAAAAAAGACAGAGACAAATCATTAACACAAAGCAAGAGTGGGGAAGTTGAAGAGAGGAAAATGAAGACAAAGACAAACAGAAAGAAAAGGCAAAGCTGGAATCTCTAAATATATAACAGAAGCACCAGACCAGATGTGGTAGCGATATTCAATGCACAGTTAAAAAAAATGCAAGTTAGATTCAGGTGAGAAAAATTGTATGGCCATGATACAGTAAACCAAATTTCCTAGCAGCAGACCTAGCAATTGATTCAATATAATCATTCCATTTCATGTCATTAGAAAACATGAGACTGAGAAGGTACAATGAGTTGCTCTCCTTGAGTTTGGCATCAACAATACTGATGGAAGGTAAACATGGTTCTCTAAGATGACTAAAAGACAGCAGTTTTGTTTTTGTAGCATTAAAATTTGCAAGCCATTTCTTGCACTAGTTAACAACAGATTGGAGGTTATTTTCGAGATCAGCTGACAGTTTTACTTTATTTATATGACTCATTGAACTTACTATAAAGACAGCTGTAAATAGTTGTGTCATCAGCATAGATACTGAACTGTGAACTGATGACATTGGGAATGACAGATTAGGGGAAAAGGAGAACGGGGGGAGGACAGAGCTGAGGAAAGAGCACACAGTGGTAAAATGAAGAGTGTGGTGGGAGGATGGATTGAGAAGAAAGAGAGAACAGTAGTAAAAGAATGGAAGGAGAGATAGGGAAATGTTAAAAAGAGGGAGGGAAAAGAGAATAACGATAAAAAAAACAGAGGTGGATTATAAAGGGATAATGGTGAAAGGAGTGAGTAGTAGTGAAAAGAGAGAGTAAGTGGGGAAAGAGAGAATAGTGGTAAAAAAATCATGGGTGGGGAGAGAATAGTAATGAAATGTCAAAGGTGAAACAGCAAGCATAGTGATAACAGGACAAAAAGGGAAATAGAGAATAGTGGTAAAAGGACACGATTGATTGATTTGATTTTTTACAGCTTATCAACCTTTTTTAAGGTTATTTAAAGCCAAAACATATTTTTTGGATTATAAGAATTTTTCTAGAGATAATAATGATTTTCTGATACAAGTCTTACTAGTTAACCCATAGCAAGGAGGAAAGGAGGGAGACTGATACCTTTCCCAAGGGTATATAACAAGCTCAAATAGAATTTGAACTCACCACTCCGATTTCTCATTCTGAGTTCTTATCCATTACAACACCGGCACATTCAAGCTTACAGCACCTGGTATTCCTGAGCAGTTACCCATCTAGGTACTGACCAATTTAACCACCTCAACATGATATAGGTGTACGCCAGTAAAAGGACAGAGGTGGGGAAAGATGGGATAGTGGTAAAAGGATGGAGAGAAGAAGAGAGAATAGTGGTAAAAGAAAAAAAAAGGAATATATATATATATATATATATATATATATATATATATATATATATATATATATATATATATATATATTTAAAGTGTCAATGTCTAGATTTCAGCGAAAATTTAAATTTGAAACAATAGAAATGTTACATCTAACTCAATGCTGTCTCTCTACCCCCTACACTGCCCCCACTTCGTTAATTTCCTTATTATTGCCCGTCATAAATGTGTAAATTTATTGTCATTTTTTCATTTCAACATTTGGAAATAAATCTGATGATCCGCTGACCTTTAAAAGGGCTGTGGTGAAATAATTTATTACATGGAACCTTAAAGTGGTCTGTTTTTATTTAAATTATTAGCTCTGATTTACATTGAGCTCTCTGGATTTTATCCTCATTAGGTCTACCCATACGGATTACCTAGTTTTTCGTAAACTAAATATATATATATATAAGAAATAACCTTGACATTCTACATATGTACATATACACATAACACCAATAAAAAGTTCATAAATTATTATTTTTTAACTTAATATTTATAAAAATGATGAAAATGAGAAAACTGGCAGAGAATTGCTGATACCACCTGACAAGTGAAGTGAACAATTACTTTAGGTTAATCTACAAAACTCTGTAGTCAGAGTAATAAATAAAACATCAATCAGATCAGTTAAGTCACAAATTTTATTTGTATTAATCCTGTATGTGTATGGATATATATATATATATCCTGTATGTGTATGGATATATATTTGTTTATATCTATATAATAAATGTGAATTTCAGTGTATCACACTTTTTCAACTTAAAGGGAGACAATTCTAACTTTCAATAGTTCATTTCAAATGAAAAAATTACTGTTCTCAAATTACATGGTGTTTTCAACTTTCTTCCTAGAGGCTGTACCTCAACATATCATACCATTTTGGATTCAGGCTGACTCTGTGAGCAAATTAAAAACCTTCCAGGCCAGATCCAGACCAACAATCCTGAAATTTAGGATTTCCAAGTTTTCGTTACTGATGATTGTTTTCGGCAATTTTTTGATGCGATTTTTTTTTTGCAACAAATTTTTTTGTACGATAAGTTTTATAACTTGGAAATAAATTTTTAGAATAATCAGAATTAATTGCAGAATCCAGCGAAAGTCACCCATGAAATAATTGTTTGTACAGAAAGTAAGGACTTATTTACATCAAATTGTCTTTAAATTAAGTGACAGCAGAAGAATTATTGTTGAACTTTTAAAGGGTAAGCTTAAATATTAATGCAATACTTAAATGTAGTGATCAATTTTGAGTTCTTCTGTAGTTTATTGTTGCCTATTACATCTACTCCTTCCTACTTATTGCGATGAAGGCCCAATCAAGTGCCCTCTACAGGAGCTAGCTTAAATGCTGCCCAATAGGGCAGCTTTTAAGCTTATATATATATATATATATATATATATATATATATATATATATATATATATATATAATAAAAAGGCTTAAACACTAATATTCCATGGTTATAATTTATTACATTGGAATTTTAATTATGACCCAATTCATCAGAGCTACAAATTCAAAAAGAAATCGGAAAAAGCAACTCTGTGAATAAAAAGATAAAATTTAGTGTGAGTGTATGTATGAGAGTGTATGTGTGTGTGGGGGGGGGGGGGGCGAATATGAGGGTTAAATGAAAGCTATAGAGAGGGGTAACAGACAAGAGAAGAACAGGAAGGCCTAAAGGTGAAGGTGGGGACTAAAATTTAACAGATAAAAGTTTTAAAGAGGGGAGGTAAAAGACGGTTTAAGTGAGTGAAACACTGATAAATATGAATATTTTATATTATTACTCTGTCCTAGACATTGAGTTCTACCTGGATTCTATCCTCTTGGAAATTTTATATGTATGTATGTATGTGTATATATATATGTATATGTATATTAACCACTAATATTATATATATATATATATATATATATATATATATATATATATATAAAAATGAGTGAGCGAGATTGGTGGAGAGATGAGTATAATGTATAAATATAGAAATCTAAACTGTGAGAGATAATAATATAGACAATTTGGAGCAATTTCTTTGAGGTCAAATATTGTGGAACTAACATAGCAACCTTTTTTCTTTTTTTTTTTATCAAATACAGAAATATTTCAAAGCCAGAACAATGTTGAACTGGAGCAAAGATCTAAATTCTTAAGTTAGAAAGAGCCAAAAAAAGAAATAATACTTTGAAGCAACAGAGTGAGAAATGTAATGCCAAGCCATAAAAGAACATTGAAGCGCTTCATTTCCAAAACTTTGTCATCTTATCGATTTGATTTCTTAACTTCTAACAGCAGATCTCTCGCAGACGTTAAGTTAGATACTAATTTCATGCAATGTATTCAACTTGAGAGTATTTAGTAAAAAATATGTTGGTTTCATTGGGTCTGCAAACCATGGACACTTATCAAACTTAGAAGAGGAAAAGTATGTTTTTCAACAAATACAGAAATACCGCCATTTTAAAGGTTGACAAAAAGATCAAGGTAACTGCTATTAAAAAAAAATTATTTCACTGTTGTTTAATCAAAGGGCTACAGTTTTTATTCATTTGGTTTTAAAACTACATCCTTCAAATGGTGGCCTCAATTTGCCATACACTGTTGGAGACAATTTCTAAAGTTTTCTATCACCTGTAATTTCAAGCGCTTTGAGGTCTTTCAGGTGGCTCTCTTTTAAGGCTAAACTTGTGGCCCTGAAATCTTTAACCCATAGCAATGTCAATGTTCTATCTGAAGCAGCGTCATTCCAATGTAACATGAAATGAGCATGAAAAGCTCTTTGTGTAGCAAATACAGATTCATCAATTTTTAAAAATTATTTCACTGTTGTTTAATCAAAGGGCTACAGTTTTTATTCATTTGGTTTTAAAACTACATCCTCCAAATGGTGGCCTCTATTTGCCATACACTGTTGGAGACAATTTGTAAAGTTTTAGAATTTCAAGTGCTTTGAGGTCTTCCAGGTGGCTTTAAGTGATGAACTTGTGGCCCTGAAATCTTCAACCCATAGCAATGTCAATGTTCTATCTGGGACAGCAGCATTCCAATGTAACCTGAAATGAGCATGAAAAGCTCTTTGTGTAGCAAATACAGATTCATCAATTTTAAAAAATCATTTCAACAGCAAACACATGGTATGCATCAGTCCAAGCTATGATGGTATCTGGAAAAAAATGTTAAGACATTAGCTAAATGAAGAGACCATTGCCACTTGCTGAAGTTCAATAGCACCACACAGGTGACAGTTTAGAGTGTGGGTTGGTATTTCCACCATACACTGTAGGTAATATTTTACCATTATGTGAGAGGTATTACTGCTACATCCTGTACCCCCCCACATTGGCATGTAGGCCCCACCCTTTTACTGTTGAAATAATTAAATGTAACCACCACTTCTATTCCAACATTTTAATTTCTCACACTTCCCATCTGTGGAACTCCCTCTCGTTTACTTGCTTCCCTGAAAACTACAATCTTCAAAAATTTAAATACAATGTCAATTGCCATCTTCTATTTTCTTGAATTCTGTTCATCATTTATACTTTCCTCAATCCTCAATCTTTTTTTTTTTTATCTCACTTTCACTCTCTGTAACCCCCTGCATACTAGCGGCATTCCTGCCTTGCTTGGGTTGAAATGATTAAAAAAAAAAACAAAGGTAAGATATTATCAAGATGAAAATACCATTGCCACTTTCCTAAGTTTACTAGCACCACACAGGTGACAGTTTAAATTGTGGGAGGTATTTCTGCCCAACCCTGTATATACCAAGTCACAGACAAATCAGGGTAAGCTGTGGCCCAGACCATTCAGCCTTATTTCAAGAGAAAATCATTTATTAAAACGTTGTTTGTTGTTTCATTTCGTTCTCATTTGTTCACCCCAACTTTCACAGACATAAACAGTGTTCCTTGAGGTTTTTTAACTTTTCGTTGAAGATAACATTTTCAGTATTTTGAACCACTGGCAATTTTCACTAAGGAAGATCAAACATTTTTTTTTTTTTTTTTTTTATAATCATATCACCCCAAGCAAGGCCGGAGGCCACTATCATGCAAGGGGTTAAAGAGGGGGTTGGATGAAGAGCAGATAGGAGTGGCAAGGGAGGGGATGTGGAGAAAGAGAGAGACAGTGGGGCGATCAAGGCAAGGGGGCCACAAAAGATCCGGAGCGAGAACAGATAGGAATGAGAAATGAAAGGATGTGGAGAAAGAAAAGAGACAGAGAGACAGAAATCCGGGGACCCCTTCCTAGACACGAAACAAGTGTAACACTATTTAGGAACGGAAGGTTAATTAATCAATTAATTAACCACAGAAGTTAATTACGGGGATACTTAAACCGATAGATATAACGAAAGACATACTGAGCGATTACTTACACCGATAGATATAACGAAAGACATACTGAGCGATTTTCTTTTTGTTTTGTTATTTTCCCAAACAGAGTATCAGTGGAGAAAAAAAAGATTTTTTGTTTTGTTATTTTCAAGTGCGAATTCAAGATAACCACATTACTTTCTCGCGGAAGTGTGATGCTGAGATATGCCAAATTATCTGCGAGGACAAAAGAAGGAAAGAGAGAAAGAAGAGAAAGAAACAGAGGGACAAGACTTAACAACTTAGATGATAAGAGAAGGTAAGAATGCCACCCACAAAAGCGATGTTGTTGAGGAAAATTCTGATGGTCATTTTTTTGAGGGATACCAGAACTTCTGGGAAGATAAAACATTGGCTGTTATCAGTAGTTGATGGGTCGTCTGCCGACCGCACACAGAGCCCTAGAATGAGATGTCGCCTGGATAGGACATCTGCATTTTGTTTAAGTTCGTTTGTGATAACGAAGGCTGTGTTAGGGTATTTTAATTAACCCAGTTTCGCCAAGAAGAATTGTCCATGTTAACGGAGAAACTGGGTTGAAAAAAAAAACATATCCCGTGAAGTTGGATAAAGATTGAGATTATCAGTTGACGCCTATTGGCCGAATAGCCAGGCGGAGATGATCATGTGACGCAGAGAGGAGGCCTGCCACCGCCCATTGAGAGGGTAGGTATGAGATGTTACTGCGAGGAAGTGGGAAAACCATTGACGCCCTCTAAGGTGTGGTGAGATACCCATATGAGAGCAGAAGAGGGTGGGAGTGGAATAAGATTTCCAAATACAGAAAATGATAATTATTTTTGGCCGAAAACAAAGAAAATCCTTATTGGGGATTTGAAATCAACGTGGTGGCCACACCACGTCCGACCCCACGCCAGGTTTTGATCGGCGTCCATATAAGCAAACATCTACGGGTGTTTCGGAGAGTTCGCAGAGTAGAGCGGAGTTCGTCGAGGAAAGTCGAGACAGAGAGACGCGCCTCGCACAGGTGACCGCACGATTCCATGCCTTCCGACTTAGACTTCTAACCAAGAACAAATTTGTCGAAGTCCGACTTTAGATTTCCCACCAAAACAAGTTTCCGAACTAGACTTCTAACCAAGAACAAATTATAGAAGTCTGACTTATATTCTCCATACAGATATCCAGAACTAGTTAAGGAATGCAAAAGTGTTACAATCCACATTTTTTTTTCTTCGGGCTGGGAGAGAAAGAGAGAGACGCACTCCTGTAACTCAACAAACCGACATAAAATTAATCACTATTCCTAACCAGTCGCTCACCTTGAAGTTGTTGTTTGTGCTTTTGTTTTTTGTTTTTTGTCTACATTTATTGTGCAGTATCACCTTGACCCGGATTCGGCTGGCACTACGGCCCGACGTTTGATTGATCTCGTCAACCTAAGATCAAATCACAATGTGGGTAGGTTGAATCGAGATCAAAGCAGTTGCTTCGGTGACCAGGCGTTGGAAGCGAGCCGAGTACGACAAGTTGGTGCTAGAACCCAACAAGACTTCAACCGATGTCCCAGGGTTAGCCCGTCGCAAAGGACCGACGTCACATTTTGGCGTCGTGACTGAAAAAGAAGTCGGGTGTCACAAGTGCGCCGCGACCAGTACGGGTGTCACAAACGGTGCCCTGACCAGGACAGAGGAGGGTTGGGTGTCACACAAGGTTTGGGCCTCTAAACGTGTCCAATAGAGAGGGGAGGAGTGTAGACCAGGCAGTAGGAAAGCCTACCTACTCCTATAAACATATAAACGTCTTTTGTTTTAGAAACAGGAAACTTTCATAGCAATTTTTTCTATGCAGAAGGAATATTTTATTGGCAATCTTTAATCTTCATACCTGCAAAAATTGGTGTGTTAAAAGGACAGTTTTTCCCTTGACACTGATATTATTTTAACTACCTTCACTCCTCAGCAATGTTTATTGTTTTAAAAAGCGAAGATTAGAATTGTTATAAAACCTAAACTTATGATGAAAGTGAATTTATACATTTTTTTGTCCTTGAGAATTTTTGATGCAAAAATATTAAACAATATTTATTAATAAGAATAATTTTTTTTATTTACAATATTTAAAAAATACAATTAAAACTAACAGAATGCAATATTTGTCATTTACCAATTTATAAGGAAATAAATATGAAAACAATTTAAAATCCATAAATCTATAAACATTTACTAAATTATTAAAATATGTGAACCAACTATAAGGAGATCCTTATTATTTATTTTATAAAGTTCAAATTGATTGGCAATTAGCTGAGGTTTTGTCAATCATTCCAATAAACTATAGAATAAATAAATAGTGTAAATAAACAATCTAATAAATAAATAGTATTTATTATATCTGTTAAAAATTCTCAAGAACAAAGAAAATGTATAAATTCACAATTCACTTTCATATATATTATGAATAATTAAGAGTGGTCTCCCCTTGTTTTGTTGTAACTCTCCTCTTTGAGAGAGCTATTTCTGTTTACTCGGACTATAAAAGGACACTATATGTGAACCTTATATTCTCAGTTGAATGGAACTTTCTTAAAGCTTACATCTGCATACTTTTGTCATTAAAATATATTTAGGCTTTATTACAATTCTAATCATCTCTTTTTAAAACAGCTGCTGAGGAGTGACGATAGTTAAAGATTGCCATACTTTTCGGATTTAAAAAATTATTCTTTGTATTTTCAAATAAATTAGAAACCGATCACATGAAGTAGCATGTGTTATTCACCAAGACTTCAAATCAAAGAAAAATAAATCAACTTCTATTTTTCCAAGGCAGATGCTTATGTATATTGTCTTCAGTAATGAAAAAGGCTGACACACCTTCAACAAAAAAGTTACCTTGAATTATTTAGTCATGCTGCATGCTTTACGATGAACCCTATTGTATGCAGCTGACTAGTCGGAATAGGTTGTCCTTGTCTGAAAGAGACCCTTGTTTCATTGTAACTATCATCTCTGAAATTAAAATCTTAAACTTAGTCCCAGAGAATTTCCCACATTACACAATTTGACAGAGTCTGCACTGAGGAGGTAACCAATAATTTATAGGAATGTAATAGAGGGGTTGCAACAACTTTCATTTTCAGAATTTAAAACATTAAAAACTTCAGATAACAGACATTTCTTTTCTTTCCATTAAAAATAAAAATTGTCTACAAAACTTTAAACTTTAGTTAAAAAAAATTTCAATGTAAAAAAACATTGCTCAGCTTCCATCTCTGTAAGTTAATATTTACAGTATTTACATTATTCGGACTATTGTCCTCATCTTTGTCGCCATATTTGTCACAACGTTTTGGCCGTTGTACGCTCCGGCCTTCTTCAGGTGGTTGGAATTTCGAACCGAACCCTTTATTTCGATCACTGGGGTAGACTGTTCTAGTTCCACGAGCCATGTTTGATGGATGTCAGTTATCAGTTATCTCCTGGTAATTTTTCCCTCTGAAAGTTCTCCACTGCCTGAACCGGGTATTGAACTCACACTCTTTTTGGGTCTGTTACTCAAGGACACATGGTACGGTGGATAAAGGCGTTGGTTAGATCCAGTAACAGACCCAAAAAGAGTGTGAGTTCAATACCCGGTTCAGGCAGTGGAGAACTTTCAGAGGGAAAAATTACCAGGAGATAACTGACATCCATCAAACATGGCTCGTGGAACTAGAACAGTCTACCCCAGTGATCGAAATAAAGGGTTCGGTTCGAAATTCCAACCACCTGAAGAAGGCCGGAGCGTACAACGGCCAAAACGTTGTGACAAATATGGCGACAAAGATGAGGGCAATAGTCCGAATAATGTAAATACTGTACATAATACCTCATCTCAGAAATATAGACAGACTCTGAAGTTAATATTTTTTAAACTTTTTTTTTTTTTTATCTCACGGGACACTTGAACCTATAGTGAAACTTCTGTGGCTGGCACATTTAAATTATAATGGTGAAAAAAAAGAGTTTACTTTTTATGATTTATTTATTAACACAAGCAAAACAATTTATTATAATTTGTTATTAAAAGATAATAATTAAAATTCTTAAAAAAAAAAACTTATATTTTTCTGTTTATTATAATTTAATGAGACATCTGAGCTTGATGTTTTTTTTGTTTTTTTTTTAGAATATCTTATTTATATATTATGTATACATCTAGTTATAACAATGGTATACTTGTATAATCAATTTAAAGAGGTTTTAATTTTGATATGTAAATTACAAATTGGAGATATTAAAATCAACAATTAAAGTACAATTTAAATATCTGGGATATGTTTTAAAAGAGAATGGAAAGTGTGATACTGATATTGGGATAGCAAAAGATGCCTTAAAAAAACAAGAAAAGTATTAAGAAACAAAAAAATTTCATTAGAAACAAATGAAAGCACACTGAACTGTTATGTAATATCAGTCCTCCTATATGGCAGTGAATTCTGGACAATCTCCTCTAAGATGAAGAAAAAAACTGAAGCAACAAAAATGTGGTTCTACAGAAGGATAATGAGGATACCATGGACCGAACATGCAAGCAATGATGAAGTGTTAGAGGAAATAGAAACAAAAAGGACCCTTATATTAACATCAGGAAGGGAGAGTTGAAATTTGTAGGGCACATAATGAGGAAAAAGGCTTGAAAAATTTGATCCTCACAGGACAGGCTGAAGGCAAAAAGGAGAGAGAAAAACAACACATAACATACCTAGTGAGCTTGAGTAAATGGATGGTGAAGTAAGAGAGATAACAGAAAGACAAAATTTATTAAGAGCTACAAAAGACAGGAAATTGTGGAGAGCCATGATCACCAATGTCCTGAAGAGAGATGCTTTGGACTCCTTTCAAAAATAATTTAATTAATGACCGTGAAAAAATTCTGCAACACACCTATAATCCTGCCATGGCACACCAGCTGAAATTGACTGTTGTGAGAAAACGACATGAGAAAAATCCACTGACCAAAGGTGAAACAACAGACACTCCAAAGACAATATCAGCAGCTAAGCTTCTGCCTTTCACACCAACAGCAGTGATGAGACAATGCTGTCCTTTGGAGATATATTGTACCAGTAAACAGCCTTCTGGATGGGGGCTCAGCTTCCTGGCAGTAATCTGTTTTCACACATTGGAGACATCTCTCCAAACAGCCAATTACGAATGAGGACAGCTTTTGTTGGAGGAGGTATCGACTGGTCAACAAATGATTCAAGGAAGAAACTGATTTCTTCCGTTGCACCTGATGCACCCAAGTCGAAGCTCTCTTCTGCACCTTGTCTGATTTGTTTCTACAATTTCAAATTCCCAGGCTATGCAATTCTTCAAGAAACCATTAAAAAAAAATTTTTTTAAAAAATGAATCAATGAGAATTACAAAATTATTACCCATTTATCTCTTTATCAGATAATTACTGCAGTTTGTCAAGTTTATAATAAAACATTTTATTTCTACTAAATCATAAAAAGAGTCCTATACATAAACAGGGTCAATTCTCCCATCTCTATACAGTCAACTCATCTGGTGATCTTAATAAGTATTACAAAATATGAAATAGATCAAGAGTGATTGATTAATTTGTTTTTTTTTATGGTTTATTAACATTTTGCAGGTTATTTAAAGCCGGAAAATATTTTTAGATTGTAAGAAATTTTTTTGTAGATAATAACTTGTGACCTTGTTAGGGCCAGAAATAAAGACACAAAGAGAGAAAATGAGTTAAACAAATATATTAAAAGAAACAGTAATACAAACGAGAGTGTTACAGCAAGAATGTTCGGTCCAACTGTCAGAGCTGACTACTGGAAACTTCCCTCTCCAAAAGGCAGTACCTGCTCCTATTTACAGCTGGGGCATCCATGTGTGCATGGGTAAATTATCATAACAAATAATGATTTACTGGTACAAGTCCTAGAATTCCTAAGCGGTTACCCATCTAGGAAATAATCATGATTTATGGTTATCCATTTGAAGATCATAATGATTTACTGGCACAAATCCTACTAATTAATTGATAACTCGCAGGGTGGGGAAAAGATGTGGATTCATAATTTTCACAAAGGTATTTGCACATATGTAAATATAAAAAAACCTGACTGAAATTGGAACTCAGCTCTCCGATTTCTAATTCTGAGCTGTTATCCATTACACCACCTGCACATCCAAACATACAACACCTAGTATTCCCAAGTGGTCACCCATCTAGCTACTGACCAGCCATTGCTTAACTTCAGTGATCGTATGAGAACTGATGTTTCTCTATGATATGGCTGTAAGCACCTCGAATGTTGCAAGAAATGTTATATTTGAAATGGCTTTTTCAAAAAGATTAAAAAAAAAATTTTTTTAAATTTGATAAAAAAATTTTTTATTTCCTAAATTAGAGGAGAATAAATTGCAAATTTCACATTCAAATTATTATTATTATTATTATTTTTAATCATTTCATCTTCAGACAAGGCAGTAAAGCCACTAAGACACAAGTGGTTACTGTGTGTGAGAGAACAGGAGTGAAAGTAAACATTATTAAGGAGAGAGGACAATAAAAGAACAGGAATTAAGACAGATGATAATGAATAACATTGCATTTAAATTTTTGAAGATCAAACTTGACTGGAAAGAAAGAAGCTGGAAGAGCTACAATCAAGAAGTGTGAGAGAAAAAACTTTGTTTTTATTGAAAAAGAAGCAAATACATATGCCTTGCCCAATACATATATAAGGTATGCATAAAGAACCCATTCTAAAGATATTTGTAAATTTTAATGGTTTTGCTTGACAATGGACTTCATCTGCTCTTTAATCTATTTATCGAATGTCTGCTTCCATACTGAAAGACAAATAATTGACTTAGTAATCAATTTCGACATGAACATAGCCACAGACAACAGCTGATCAATTGATAACAAAACAATAACGAAAAATCTTTCATGCATGAGGGAAAGGCTTAAAGATTCTCACATTCAAAGACAGTCTGCACAACCAAAGCAATATGAAAGCAGTTTACCAAGCAAATTAAAACAATAACAATGATAATTCCAGGCTCATGTATAAACCATACTTCCTCTCCCGGCATCTGTATTTGTACATCGTTAGAATTCTTAGCTTCTTCAGATGCTTTATCAAATGATTTCATTAATCATGCATTTACTGATTAAATAAATTGAGTTCGATCCCTTTTCTGTTAGAAATGGAGCCAAATTTACTCAATGTCTCTTTCTTCAAAATCTTGAAGAAAAACAGGAGCAGAAATTTCTGTCTGAATTTCTGGGAAAAGGAATTATCATTATTTACATTATTTGGTGACACAGTAATTGTGAGTTCAATCCCTGGGCCAGGCAGTGTGTACTTGGATTAAATGGAAACAGGAAAGCAATAACTAAGCAGTACTAAAAACAAGAACAAGACTAGATATCCCTCCATAGATTAAATAAAGGATTCACTTTGGAATTCCTTGTAAATTAGCCAGATCGATATAATGTCTGAAACGTTTTAATAACAACAACAAATTTACTCATTAGTATTTCAAGATATAATTTTGGTAAATATACCTGTTAAAAAGAGATGCCAGAATTATTTTAATTCTTGTGCAATTTAAACAATAATTTATCCATCGCACTCTGAATTTAATCTATGGAGATACACTGTTCTCATTCCGCTGCTTGTGTTTCAGGATATTTTGTCTAGTTCTTATTTAGATGAGAACAGTCAACCACCATAGATTAAATAAAGAGTTCAGTTCGGAACCAAAATTTTTAACCAGTTAACCAAATCGATATACACCTGATGAAGGCCAAAGGGAACAATATTCGAAACGTTGTGATAACAACAACAAAGATGAGGACAATAGTCCAAATGTAAATAGTGCAAATAAAGAGCAGCAATATTTAGAATTGCTTACAGAAAATTAGCAATTAAATAAAACAGTTTTCTATAGAAAGAGAAAATGCACCAGTAATGAAACAGGACAGCAGCTGTGTGACCAGTAGTCATGACCGTTACACTGTGGAACCGATTCCTGATAGGCTGCTTCCCTGATCACTACAATCGTCATTGCTCTCAATCTACGGTCAACCACTATCCTACATATTCTCATCATCTGCACCTCCTCCTTGTATATCCTTACAACAACTGATGAAGGCTAGAGTGCACAATGGCCGAAATGTTTTGATAACAGCAACAAAGATGAGGATAATAGTCCAAACATAAATAGTGTAAATGATGATAACTTCTCATCTCAGAAATTCATTCAGTAACCTTGAGTGATTCTTGGGCCTTGTATTGGGTAAACAATAGCATATATATATATATATATATATATATATATATATATATATATATATATATATATATATATATATGACATGAATCATTCATACAAACAACAGATATTGAAGTTAATGATATAAATGGCGAGGATAGATCTTCGCAAACAAATTTAATAAATGACATTAACCCTGAACCGGTAAATGAATGTTATGATCCCTGTTTATAAATTCCAGTTGCATAAGGAATTTATAAACACGGATCATAACATTCATTTACAGGTTCGGGGTTAATGTCATTTATTAAATTTGTTTGCA
The DNA here is from genome assembly GCA_964036315.1 of Acanthosepion esculentum. Taxonomy (NCBI): domain Eukaryota; kingdom Metazoa; phylum Mollusca; class Cephalopoda; order Sepiida; family Sepiidae; genus Acanthosepion; species Acanthosepion esculentum. The sequence goes on along the minus strand of OZ038509.1, from coordinate 56,881,242 downwards.
AAGATGTATTCTCGCCATTTATATCATTAACTTCAATATCTGTTTTTTGTATGAATGATTCATGTCATGTAAATTGAACTGCACCATATACTTGATATATATATATATATATATATATATTGGAATTTCCATGAGGGAATAGAAACATAGGCACTCTTTTACCAACCCTAAATTAAAACACCAGAGAGCTTTTTCAAAACATTTGGGGAATTGAAGGAGAAAGGTCTGAACCCACAGATAGACTGGAAAATCATAGGCTTCACTCATACTCCTAATAGTCTTAGAGATAGGTGTAACTTGTGTTTAGAAGAAAAAAAATTATTATAAAACGGAGCATTTGCTTAAATACTTGTATCTATAAAAAGAACGGTAAACATATTATAAATGTCTTTATATATATATATATATATAAAGATATTTGTTGAAAAAGTTAAAGTACTGATCAATTGCAAACTTTTTAAAAATCTAATTGTTTTAAGTAATTTTTATACATGAACCAAAAATTAAATGACTGAAGTAATTAAGAAAAAACACTATACATGTTTTTTTAACACCATTTCAACTCCTTTAGGATGGGTCATTTCATGCAATAAGTGGGGTGGTTAATTTGAAGGCCTTTCTATTGATAGATCTAGTTTGCAAAAGTCAAAATTTTTTCTCAAGTCCCTTTTAATGATAAGTCTGTTATATATACAATAAAGTTCGCCCTGAACAAAGCCTAGGAGCCACTCAAAGTAGAGGGTTATGATAAAGAGTAGCTTATACAGATAGGAGGGGAAGATAACAGTAAACTCTAGACTTGACCAGGTTAAGATTGTAGTGATTGGGAGAAATATCATCTTGGGAGTCTGTTCTACAGGGCAGTGGTTTATGGGAAGAAGCTATTGAAGTTGAACTCACCAATGGATTATGGAGGGAATGTGGGTGGTTTGCTACAATGTAAGTGGCATGGTGGATCCTAGCCATGAAGGTTTGACTTGGCAGACCCAAGGAATGTAGTTCATCTGAGCACTTTCCATGGCAGTAATGAATTTCAGACAATGCTAAATGTGAAACACAATGTTGAAGAAATTCAGAAAAAAGAATGTGCATTGGTACAAGCAAAGGACAGATGGACAAAAAGGAGAATAAATCCTTGTTTCAGATGTGGTAAATTATGGCTTGGAAATACTGTTCATTTAAAAATGCAGAATGCTAAAAGTGTGGTAAAAGAGGACATATAAAGTCACACTGCAAAACAAACCAAGAAAAATTTCTCACGGGAAGAAATTAGTACACAGCATTGCAATGAGTAAAATGGTCACAGGAAATAAAAAGAAAATTTGTAAATGTGAAAATAAATACTGTAGATGTGAAAATATGACTGGACATAGGTAGTCATATTACAATCATCAGTGAAATCAGATGGAAGTCTCAATTTCAGTTTCTGGTGAGAAATTATTATTTTTTTTTTTTTTGAGAAATGACTTGCAATGCCTCATTCCATAATAAGCATTTAAAAACTAAAGCTCATGTATTAAAAAATGCTATAAATTTATTTGGAATGGACTGGATGGAACTATTTGAACTTTGAGATTTGCCAATAAATGTTTATTCTAAAACATAAGTGGACAAGTGGCCAATTTAAAAAGAATGAAAATCTTAAGGAAGAATTAAAAAAAAAAGTTTTCTAGATGTTCTGTCAAATGAACTGGGTCAGTGTTCAAAATTTACGGTGGATTTTCAAGTAAAAAGAAGGTTCAACACCAGTATTTAAGCCGAAATGGAGTGTACAACTTACAGTATTAGAACAAGTTAAGGAAGAGCTGAACAGACTCAAAAGAATTGGTGTAATAGGAAAAATTAACCATTCAAAATGGAGTGCACAAGCGTTGTTGTAAAGAAAAGAAATAATAAAATTTGTGTTTGTGTGGATTTTTCAGCTGGATTAAACAGTTGTTTAGAAACACATTACAAAGTCTAGAAGACATTTTTTCAAAGTTGAACAGCAGAAGAATATTTTCAAAGCTGGATATTTCTGAAGCATATTTATAAATTCAGATTAAAATTAAATGTTCTGAATTAGTGACCATAAATATGCACAGAGGACTATATAAGATGACCCGACTTCCTTTTGGTATAAAGGTAGTACCAGTTATCTTTCAACAATACTATGCGTGTAGATTGCGACTTTGCTGTAGTGTATCTAGAGTGTATCAAAAGAACAACATGTTGGGCATGTGAAAACAATTTTGAGAAAACTAAGAGAATGTGGATTCAAAGCTTAGTGAAGAAAAATGTAAATTGTTTTTGCAGAAAATTAAATACCATTGTGAAATTACTGATAAAAATGGTAGGCAACTAGATTTATCAAGTGTAACTGCAATTAGAAATATGACTACACCAACAAATGTGACTACGTTACAAGCTGTTTTATGACTGGCTAATTATGATCAAATTTATGTATATAATATGCATAAGGTATGGGCTCCACTTAACGATCTACTTAAAAAAGGAGTAAAGTGGAATTGGAATGATAAATGTCAAAAGTCGTTTGATGAAATAAAAAAAAGACTTAAGTCTAATTTAACATTAGCACACTATGACCCAAAAGCAGAAATTTTAGTGAGTACCATATTGGAGTGGTGATTTTATACAAATATGACGGTAAAATGAAAGCCTTTGCTCATTCTTCACGATCACTTCTACCAGCAGAGAGAAATTACAGCCAGATAGAAAAAGAAGCTCCAGCAATTATATTTGCCGTGAAGAAATTTAATAAATTTATTGATGGAAGAAATTTCATGTTGTAAACGGACCACAGACCTTTATTAATAATATATGATTGAAAGAAAGGCATACCTACTCATACAGCTAATAGACTACAATGCTGGGGTACCATCCTGTTAAACTACGATTTTACAATGGAGTACCAACCGTTATACATATTAGGACATGTGGATGGATTATCTAGATCAATACCTAAAAATACAGAACCATTGAAGGACATGGTCATCGCAACACTAAAAAGTGAAATGGAAATAAAAAAGCATTTTGTGCAACGTAGTACGAGAGTTACCAGTGACACTGGATGAAATAAAAGAAAATGGGGAAAATGACATCTTTATTGTGAAAATAAAAAAGCAATTGAAAGAAAGTAACAAAGAATGAAACACAGACTTAAAAGCATATATGATGGTGTAGTAATGTACAGTCAAAGAGTTGTAATACTGAGTGTGTTACAGAAAAAAATATTAAAGGATTTTCATGGTATTTCTAGAATGAAATCTATGATAGGAAGTTTCATATATTTAACTGGAATGAACCAAGATATTGTAACAATAGTGAAAGTGTGCAGAGGTTGTGTTTTTACAGTAAAACTACATATCACAAAGATATAACCTTGGCCAAAGACAAACATGCTGTGGTCAAGACTGCATATAGATTTTGCAGGTTCTATCAATGGATCATATCTTGTGGTAGCTGATAGTTTCACAAAATGGCTGGAAATTTATACTTGCAAAAATTCCAACATCCTCAGTGAAAGTGAATTTCTTGTATGAAGTGTTTGTGAGATATGGCATATCAGGTACCATACTATCTGATGATGGAACACAATTCATGGATAAAGAATTCCAAGATTTTTGTAAGATGTTCTCCACTGAACATGTTACGACCCTGCTGTATCACCCAAGGTCAAACGGACAAGTTGAACGGTTTGTGGGAATGTTCAAAAGAACATTGAAGGAAGCAATTCTTGAGAAATTAAATGAGGAAGCACTGAGAATTTGCTGGGTAATACTTAACCCTAATACACCATCAGGCATGTTGAGGGTGAAATTACTGTTTGCCAGAAGAGTAAAATCAGTGTTTGATTGGTTGTTACCAAGTCAATAAACATGAACAGTTAACAAAAGCAACATCAAAAGGTTCAACATTGATAATCGAGTGTTCTTTAGAGCATATAACGATGGCAAAGAAACATGGGAAGACGGCAGATTATCAGTAAGAATCGGGAAATTGATTTACATGGTGAAAGGGAAAAAAATTTGAACATAAAAGACACTGAAAAAGCTGGAAAAAAGATTCTGTAATGAAAGACCTGTAATATTGGAAGAACCAATAAAAATGCTATATGACATTTTCTTGGAACACATGATAGAGGATGTTGATTTTCTGTTGAAGCACATCTTTATTCCAACTATGAATACCTATGTCATTGACACAGACCCCTCATCATTATCAATCCATTGGCCTTGGGCGGGAAAGCAGCATTGTTGTCTTCTATGGGTGGATCCATTTGGGATGTGGTATGGCATGATTAAACGATAAAGCAGCTATTTAACGTTTCCATATCAAACCACTATTGATGCATATACTGTGATCAGTACTGAAACACATGTGACATCATATGCGTCAGTAAAGAAAAAAAACAAAAAGAAAAACAAAAGGTCAGTCTTGCACAAGCTGTTCCCAGTAATGAGGAATAAATAAATTGTGGAATGGAACTTCCTTTTTGTTTTTTATATTTGATTGCTGTTTGCTGTTGGGGTTTGAAACAACATTGAGAAAAAAAAATGAAAAAAAAAAAAAAAAATTTTTTTTATAGATTGAAGAATTTGATCTTCAAATTATTCTTGATCTTCTTAATAAGTACATATTTCAAACAACAATAGAAAAAAAAAAGAAAGGCTTTTTTGGGGGGGGGGGGGTAGAATCATGCAACCAGTGCTGAATTTACATATAGGTTAGTATGGGCTTCAGCCCAGGGGCTCCAAGTCTAGAAGGGGCCCTCTAGTCTTGGGCCTTGATAAAATTAAAAAAAAAAAAGAAAAAAAAAAAAGAAAAAAAAAAGGATATAAGGACAGAGTAGTTTTGTTTATATTTTGAACTAATTTGAAACAATCTAGAGTATATGGGTCCCTCTCGTTGGAGTGTGTCTTTTAAATATAGAAGTTGCTAGTGAAATAAATTGTACGAGTTCCAAAAGCATTAAACATATTAGGTGAAGTGTTTTATGTTTTACACAATCATCTAAAAATAAATCTTCTTTTTTGTGACAGACATGGGAGGGGGCAACATAAATAATGAAAGGAGGCCCTAGATTCTATTAGCCCAGGGGTCTGTTGAGGCCTAAATCTGACCCTGCATACTACTAAACTACTTGTTTATGTTACTTAAGGCAAGGAGAGATATGCACCCCCTAAGTACTTATTAACTGTCATGATCCTAAGAGGGACGCATTGCAATGACACTGGAATGTGTTGCTGTCAGACAAAGCCATCTTCTAAATTATTTTTTTTTTAATTTTTTTAATCATTTTTTTTTCTGTCTATGGATGGAATACAACACAAAACAAGAAACCTACCTCATGATTATTGGCACTTCAGTGTATAACAACCTGATTTTTGATTTGGAGGGATTTTTTTTTACCTTACATTTAACCAGCAAAACAGCACATCACAGTGAGAATATCTTTAGGGCAATATTGCTAAAATGCATGTTCTTGAAGAAAAAGTAATTTCTTGTATTTATAAATTAACAGTTTGCACGCAAACAAATAATGACCTGATTTTAATTTTTGTTACAAAAGTTGAAAAAAAAAAAAAACGGATAGAAATGAACAGACATTACTTGTTGAAAATATAGTATGGATCATTTATAACAAATTTAGTAAGGAGATAGGGAAACTGAATATAGAATAGGCTGCACTTGCGGTAGTTTTGTCCGACACCATAAGATGCTACAAAACCAAAATATCAACATGAGAACTCGAAGCATGTTGTTAAATAGTCTCGTTGGATCAAGACTCTCATATGGATGTCATACAGGGCGTCCAACTTGCTGAGAAATATCAGCTCTATACAACTGTTTTCTCATATCAATGATTAAAAATGGCCTCTAGTGAATGAACTCACTGTCTTGAAGAAGGCAATCCTTCACCAAATCTTGAACTGAAAACTATTGAATCACAAAGAACTACCAAATAAGAGAAACCACATTGCTTTGAAGACTTCCAACAGCAACAACAACTAAAATAGATAGTACACATAACTAGAAAGGAAAATAATGACATAATTAGAATGCTTACTTTCCACACTACCTTAGGCAAAAGGTTCGGAAGGAAACCTTGGAAGAAAATACCGAAAAGAGTGATAAAAGTTATTGAACTTCAGAAGCCTATTTTCCTGAAAAACTGTTTTAAGAAAAAGAATTTATAAATTTCAACCATTGGTGACATTAACACCAAATATTTTCTGGATGGAAACGGCTAATTTCACTATCATCGTTAAATAATAAAATACTGATAATGATTTGAATTTAGTGTTCGTTGCAAAACTAAAAAGAAAAGCATATCAACACTGAAAGAGGAAAGGTAATGAAAAGATTACTAATAGTGTGGGGTCTGTATCCACACTCAGCGTGATAATAATGATCTGATTTCTGTAGGAGGAAAAGTAATGAAAAGATCACTAATAGTTTGGCGTCAGAATCCACACTTGATTATAAATTGCTGAATAAAATAATGATACTTGTCAAATAATAAAATACATTTTTAAAATAGGAAATTTTGCCTAATGTCGAAATGTGTGCAACATCACAGATGCAAAGAATTCAGAGATTGAAATAATTAAGACAAAGGAAATAAACCAATTATTACATGGTGAGTAGCATGCTGCAAACAAGTGTGATATCAAAAGAGTCAAATGTGGGGAGGGGATTTTTTTTCCATTGGATGAATTATCAAACCTGCTCACCTCATCTCTACAAGCAGACTATTCCAATTTAGCTGTTTTCTATAAATGAACTGGGTTTTGATGTCTGAAAAGCTTTTTCAGAAATTGCCAGAGGAATCTATATTGGTAGCTACTTTACCATTTGTAGCTTTTCATCAGTAGCAGAAAAAAGTAGTTAAAACGAACAAAAGAATGGCAACAGCTTATAAGAATCTATTAATATTTAAAGCTGATGCATGCTACTCATGGAAAAATGAAATGAAATATGGCAGCTCATTAAAAACCTGAATAAAGTAAAACAAGCACTGGCAGGGGTAATGTTCGATTTTCTTTTTTTTTTTTTCCTAACAGCTTATCAACTTTTTGTAGGATATTTAAAGCCAAAACATATTTTGGACTAAGAATAATAATTTTTTTTTTTTGAGTGAATATTGCATGAAGATTTTGGAGAATGAAGATTTTTCCAGATACAAATTCTACTATTTAACCCATAGCTAGGGAGGAGGAGATGGATTCATACATTTCCCAATAGTATTTGTACATAAATAAAAATAATCTTGACTGTAATTCAAACTTGGCTCTTCCACTTCTTATTCCAAGCAACTAGCCATTACACCACCCACACATCCGGCAGAGTTACTGACCTGGTTGAAAGCAGACGTAAATTTGCTAGACTGTGAATTCACACATTCCCATTTCAGTACTGACCATAGTACTGGTACTACCATTTTGTAGCTGCATCATACTAATAGATACCAATACCTGGTTACAGATTCAAATATCTTGCCAATGATAATCTTTAACATGTGGCAGATGTTGCAATGTGTAATGGTGTGCAGGTGGTATAATGAATAGTGGCTCAGAATAGGAAATTAGAGCAAAGTTGGAATTCTGGTAGAGTTCATTGCATTCACTTACATACAAATAACCTTGGAAAAGGTATGAATCTATCTTCTCTCAGCTATGGGTTAAATAATATGGTAGACTGAACTATTTAACCATGGTTGGTAACCAGTCTAGGAGAAGGACCACTCTGAATTCAAAACCAGTTGGGCATGAGACTAACAATTCCATCCTGTAAGAACCTATTACTTGCTATAAAATCCGCAGTAGCAATGCCAAGTGTGCTGAGAGCAGTGGTCTTATACTTCTCAGAGAGTCTATGGGACTTGAGAGCTGTGACCAACACACTTCACAAGGAATCTATGGGACTTGAGAGCTGTGACCAACACACTTCACAAGGAATCTATGGGACTTGAGAGCTGTGACCAACACACTTCACAAGGAATCTATGGGACTTGAGAGCTGTGACCAACACACTTCACAAGGAATCTATGGGACTTGAGAGCTGTGACCAACACACTTCACAAGGAATCTATGGGACTTGAGAGCTGTGACCAACACACTTCACAAGGAATCTATGGGACTTGAGAGCTGTGACCAACACACTTCACAAGGAATCTATGGGACTTGAGAGCTGTGACCAACACACTTCACAAGGAATCTATGGGACTTGAGCTGTGACCCCATACTCCTCAGGGAGTTTGCTGGACTTGAGTGAGTGTGAGAGATGTTTGAAACACAAAAGGTCTTGCAACTGTCAGTATGAATGTGGGGTGGAGGTGGAGTAGGTGTCATTGATGAGAGAGTGTATGACCTTTTAAATCATAAAATTTTATTTTTTCAAGACACTTACAATGATGAGTCTTGATTCCCCTTTTTTTTAGAAACAATGTGAATGTGTTTGTGAGGGAGAAGGCGTTACATATACATACATATTTTATATATATATATATATATATATATATATATATATATATATATATATATATATATATATAAAATTTACACACACACACACACAAACAAACAAATCTAAAAAAGTCTTAACACTTTGATGTGAATACCTTTATGAGAAAGGCAAGATTTTGGACAGTTTTTGAGCATTTACTAAACTCGCTAAATACATTATTAGTATCCTCCGCAAGTGATTTTATGACAGGTCCCTCCGCCCAGCTGAGTACGCACTGAAATCAAGTGAGTCCAAAGTAATGCTATTGGAGTTGAGTCGGAAGTGTTGGGTGTTTTTTATGACTGGAAGATAAAGTCTTTGAGGTCTAGTGTTCATAGTAGTCACCCACATAACTGATTGGGGGGAGAGGAGATAGTAAATAAACGAATAAATTATTTGGAATGACATTTGGGCTGAAGCCAAAAGTTTCTGTTTGCGGCCTTGTATAAGTTGAGTCCTGGTTAGGGTGGCAAGGGACACCTGGGCAGAAGCCAAATGTTTCTGTTTGCAGCTTTATGTAAGTAGAGTCCTGGTGAAGGGCGAGAGAGGCACCCCCAGTCTAACCAGTCATTGTTGGCATCTTAGTCCCACTCTTTTACTGTCGAAACAATTAAATGTAACCGCCTCTTCTACTCCAACAGCTTCTCCTCTTGCACTTCCCAACAGAGGAACTCCCTTCCTCTTATTTGCTTCCTGATAACTATAATCCTCAAAAATTTAAATGTAATGTCAATCGCCATCTTCTGTTTCCTTGATCCCGCTCCTTTTTTTTTATCCTCTTCCGTTCTTTTTTTTTTATCCTTTCCTCAACAACCACCATATTCAATTTTTTTCCCTTGCTTACACTTTCTGTAGCCCCTTGCATACTAGTAGCACTCCTGCCTTGCTTGGGGTGAAATGCTTTACAAAAAGAAAAAAAAAGTGATTTGCAGACAGGAGACAAGTTTGTGGAAGACTATGCAGCCACTGAAAGGATGTAATCCGCCAGGATATCCAACAAATCAATCTGGCACTGGAGGATGTTCTGATGCTCTGTCAAGATGTGTGAGAGCTGGAGGGACCAGGTGGTTTTCATGCGCTCAACGCATTTATGGTAGGAAATCCAACAGCAGCATTAGACGCATCATTTTGTTTTGAATGGCTTTTTTTATCTTGTTTATACTTAGGTTGCATCTGTTTATAACAGATTAACTTAATGTTTCTCTTTCTGTTTCTATCAAGCTTGTTGTTTGTGTTATTTTTTTAAAATACTTTGAAGCTAAATTTATTAGTTCAGTAATGGCATTAGCGGAAACTCTTATAGATAAGGCTATATTATGTTACTCAGTTCATTATGAAAAGAACATGCGAAAAAGAATTGAGCTGTAATTTCTCAATTTTGATATTTTGTTTCTATTTCATCATGTCTAAGTGGACATATCATGTTAAAACACTGGTTCCCAAGTGATCACCAAAGTTAATGTTGATTTTGTCAGTACCTAGATAACTGACCACTTGGAAATATCTGGTGCTGCAAACTTGGATGTATGAATGGTGTAATAGATAATGTCTCGGAATTGTTAATCGGAGAGCTGAGTTCCAATTCAAGTTGGGTTCGTTACATTCACTTATGTGCAAGTACCCTTAGGCAAGGTATGAATACACCTTTAATAAGTCAGACTTGTATCAGTAAATCATTATTATCTGAAACAAAAAAAAAATAATCGCGGATTTAAATAACGTGCAAAGGGTTGATAAGCCATAAAAAATGAATTCCTCAATCAATATCTAAGTGGATTGCTCAAAATTATTTGTTGTTTTGCAGTTTTCTTTTTTTATTGACCAAAGAAAAAAAAAGACAAAATACTAGATTAATTAAAATAAAAAAGATTGCAAGGATTCTTGAGCGTCAAAATTAGGGATTAACAAAAAGGAAAAAAAAAGTGCTCCCATTCCTTCAAGAAATATTGATATGTTTAGTTTGATCATAGTCATATACCATATTTTCTTGTGTATAATATGAAAAATTTTGAACGAAAATTAAAGACAAAAAAGTGGAGCTGTGTTACACACAAATTACATGTTTTCAGAAATTTTTACTCAGCTTAAAAAACCTCTTATTTGAAATAACAAGACTGCAGAATAAATAAATAATAAAATACAAAGTAGGCAGGTGTTGATGACAGTTGTTTACGAAACGTATTTGATATCTCCGCAATATTTGTTCTTTGGGAATCAGCACAATTAAATGTCTTTTGTCTCAGTTTTGCTCACAATTTAAAGTTTGGTTATATTTTTATTTTATTGTCTTTTTATGAAGTTTTTTCTCTTCTTAATAGCCGACAATATTTTTTTCTTCATAGTTTATTAATTTATAGAAATATAATAAAGTCATATCAAACAGAAAGGTAGGATAGATTAATTAACACTTTAAAATGTATTACTGCATATTTCTAGTTAGCAACTTTCCCTGAAAATAACTTTTGAAACATAAATTAGAAACAATGGTCAAATATCCAGTTTATTTCTATTCTTTAATATCATGAAAATGTAAATATTTTGACTTTTGAGATGTCTAATGCTACAGACTGGACTTCACCGTTTTTATCTAGAGCATGACAGACTCTTTCGACAATTATCATTAGTACATCAGCAGTTCATCTAGAGAAGCAAAGCTGTATTGCTTGTCTGAGAAAAGGCCCTGTGATGAGAGATGATGAACCAATTCAGCATTGATTAGGACCTCTAGGAGTTTCCCAAGCAGAGGCAGAAGGCTAATAGGCCAACAGTTGGATGGCTCAGATAGTTCAACAGAGCTCTTAAAAACTGGAACAAACGACAAAGATTTCCAGCAGGCAGGAAAACAGGAGGCAGCAATGAAAAAGTAATGAAAAGATTACTAATAGTGTGGGGTCTGTATCCACACTCAGTGTGATAATAACGATCTGATTTCCGTAGGAGGAAAGTATTGAAAAGATTACTAATAGTGTGAAAGGCATTTATTACACAGTTTAGAGGGAACAAGAGCCAGTTCTGGAGTACACTTTTTAATGACTATTACAGGGACACCTTCGGGTTCACATGCTTTGAGGTTAGGGATGGTAGCAGAAACCATGGAAGTGGTTATATGCATATAACTCAACAGAGATTCTCTTCTAAGTGGGAAGTTAGGCAGGGATGCTCCAGATGAGTCAAGAGTAGAGTTTGAAGAGAATTTACGGGCAAAGCATTCAATTTTATCAGCAGAGGATAATAGCATCTCAAATCGAGTGAAGAGGTGGGAAATACAGCCCTTGCATTTATTTAGTACCCTATTACAGAGACGCCAGTCGTCATGAGAGCTAAAGTTTTTAGAGGCTATATGTTACCTGATTCTCTCAGCAAACAGGGTCTTAGCTTCTTCAAGAACTTGCTTACATTTGTTACAAGCAGTAGCAAATAGGCACCTGTTATGATGAGACCTGTCATGCTGGTATAGCCAGAAATAGTGGTTCCTGTATGCTATGGCAGCCGAGCATGCTGGTGTTAACCATGGAGAGGATGGCAGTTTCACCAGGTATTTCTGAGAAGGGACGAAAGCATCCACGCCAGCTTTGACCCAAGAAGAAACCTCAGTGGTGCAATTTTCAATTGGGAGGTTGGAGATTTTGAAAAAAATCAGTATGCTATGTTTCTTCATGATAATGATGATTATGGCTCTCCACAGACTCTCTCCCTTCTGTGAATTGCCATAACTCCTTGGTAAAGATAGAAAATAGTTTCCCATTGCCTTCTCCGTGGTTTTGAATTAATAGTATTTCTTCTGTTAATATGACTTCTACACAAGGCATTCAATCTTCCCTACTATTAAATCAATAACTGTTTGATTCATTTTTTATGACTTATCAACTGTTTGCAGGTTATTTAAGACCAGAAATTATTTTTAGATTTTAAGTTGTTTTTTATTTAAAGGGGGTGGGTAATAATGATTTAGTTATAAAAGTCTTACTAATTAACCAATACTTGGTGGAAGAGGTGGATTCATACCTTTGACAAGGTTTTGCATGTAAGTGAATATACTAACAGGAACTCAGTTCACCAATTAGCAATTTTAAGGGCATCCATTACACCATCTGCATATCCAAGCTTACCAGCACCTGGTATTCCCAAGTGTTCACTCATCTTGGTACTGACTCGACGTTGCTTAACTTCGGTGATCATATGGGAACTGTTGTGTCAATGTGATGTGACCATAGACCTGGAGAAATAAGAAGAAATGGTTTTGTGCTTTCTCCCCAGGGGCATTTTTGTGAAAGCAAATTCAACTGATGAAGCCAGGATTAGAACTTGGCTTGCCTATTCCACTTTTGGTACTGTTTTTTACTTTTTTTTAAACATTTTAAATGACATATATATAAATATATATGTCATTTATAATCATACTATGTATGGCCTGTTCAGGAAGTCTTATTAGCATTTATGAAGAAATAGTCTACCCTAGGTGGTATTCTGGCTTTCCCCACTTTCTTCAAAGTGGTGTATTAAAAGGATAATTTTTCTATTGACACTGCATTGTTCTTGAGAATTGACAACAAAAATAACAAACTATTTATTCCTTAGATTGTTTACACAAGTGATTTTCAAGCGGAGTACATATGGACCCTGGGATTCCATGTAGCATTACTGGGGTCAACACAAAAAAATAGCAAATTGGGGGTCCACAGTAATATTTTAGTGGTCCATAGAGCAATTACACCTCATGTAGTTGTTCCAACTGAGAATTGGAATTTGTACACTAATCTATGCCATATTAAAATACTAAAAATGGAAAAATACATTTACCCCAGCATCACTTCCATTTTTCAAAGCAGTCTACATCGTTCTCTCTTGGGATTGCTATCAGTTATCTCATAACGTCCTCCTTAATCTCGACCATGGTGTTTAAACAGTTTTTCTTTCAGGAGTCACATGACTGGTGGGAGTAAACAGATCGAGACAATGTGACATTTTAGAAGAGAAAAATAAAACTGCACAAGATGTCACAATGACTGATATCATATAGTACTCAGGCTTATTCAATGGAGCCTTACTAATGATTGAATAACCCCAGTAGAGAGTATCTGTTCATGAATGAACTGTAAGCTCTCCTGTGATTGCTTGCCAAATTACATAAAATGTTATGCAATTGGTTACCAGCATTTTCAAAATGGCTGGGCATGTTCTGGAGAGATTCTAATAATGTTGAATGAACAGCAGGTTTTATTCCATATCAACTCATCTGTAATGGTTGAACTCTACCTAACTGATCTCCTTGATGATTTCAAATATAGAAGTTTTTGAAATTTGACCCCTGGCTATGGAAATGAGAACCTGACAAGAACAAGACTCTGGCTCTGGGTAATCTTGAACTGTACAAGGCAAAGGAATTCACCAAACCAACACCACCATATATATATATATATATATATATATATATATATATATATATAGTAGTTCCTATAGCTCTGTGTGTGTGTGTGTGTGTGTGTGTGCATGTGTTGTACTTGTTATTAAAAAGACTTTCCTTCAAGTATCAACAGCTGCTGCCGACAAAACATAATAATAAATTTGTCTCCAGAAAATGAATAGTAGAGTTGGTCAGTTTGGTAATTTATGTTTCGGTATCGGTTTCCGGTTTTTATTCCTTGATACCATGGTTTTCGATTAGGTTTTTCAGTTTTTAATTTAGCATTTTTGCTTACTAAGGAAACCATTCCTTTTCTTGTGTAATGATAGCATTTCCAATTGATACCCGATTTCGTCTGACACTGATAAATTTGTAACTTAGTCCGTTCAACTCGCAATTTCTCCTGTATTTCTGGTCCAATCTTAAAAATATTCATACGACTGAAAATAAATTAATCTTTCTAAATATGTAATTTGTATGTGCTTTTATTCATTGGATTATTTTTTTACAGCGAGTTAAAACGGTATTTTGCTTTGGACAGACGAAAATGCAAAATATGATTTTTTTGGAGACTAAATTTTTTTACATGTTACTCTGTTTCATAAAATCAAAGTGACCAATCTTTATCAATATTCTTGAAAATGTAGACTTAACTAGAAGACACCTTCAACTACAATCAGGAAGATGTTCATGCCTTCTGACCCATGGAAGCGAATTCCTTCAAAAATTATAAAGTAAGCAGCATAAAAAAGAAAAAAAAAGGATTAACTGATAGTATGTGTGGTAAAAGAACATTCAAATTATTAAAAATTACTGTCTTGTAGTGTAAAATACCCATATACTTTTTGACTTTCGTGTGTTGTTTTTTGAAACGTCCGTCATTGTGGAAGTCTGTAAGGGGTCAATATTTGGTTTTAAGCAAAAGTAATAAAAATTTATGGACATGCGTTAAAGACCACTGGAATTGAAAACTGCGAATTGGGGTGGGTAATAAAGTAGGAATTGTTCACCTAAAGTCAGTTTTTAGGTTTTTTAGTCACAGAATTCATGACTTAGATTAAAGTTTATTAAACTTCTGAATTGTCAACGTTAAAAAATAACGACCATATTTATTAACAAATTGGTAAAATACGAAAGAAATCGTCGCATAAAATATCTATATTTGTGTTTGGACAACACATCTTTGAGAGAGAAAATGGTGTAGCTCTCCAGAAATTAGTTTATGATGTGGCTTTTAAAAAGCCCCAAAATGAAACCCCTCATGTTTAAAATTAAAAATACAGCAATTCTTTTTTGGTATGCCAATCAACTGTTATTGGTGTTCTAACATTTTTGCCCCAGCCCCTCAACCTCTGACATCTTACTCTCTGGGTTGAGGTGTCTACTCAGTCTTAACCGAACTTAAGGGAGTGACTGTAGGTCCCCTGAGCATTCGTAGATCATTCGACTGGTCCACTGTTTTAATCCTGCTTCCTGCCCACGTTGTGTTTGGTTTGATCCAGAAAGCAGAAGTGATGTTCATCCATTCACAGTCGACTGAAGATGTAAACACGGCTGGAGAGTCTGTGCTAAGAAATTTAGAATGCACCAAAAAAAAAAAAAATATATATCCACAGAAAGCCGGACAAACAACTATTCAAAGGTTGAATTGTTAATGTCTTTTATATAGCAGAAAAGAATAGTATAGAAAAGAAATGGGTTACAGAAAAGAAAAGTAATTGACGTAAAAACTCATACACTGGATTCTAGACAGAGAGAGTGGGTTGTGATTAGCTTGTGAAATCGTCTCAGAACGATATACAACTCTTGCAATGGAGAGATAAAGATTTCTGTGCGTGGCTTAAAGTTTATAGTTGTGTTCCTCCTCGGTGGTAGTAACAGTAGTAGTAATCTTCGTGGTAGCAAAATCATCAGTACTTATATTAACAGTACAGGTTAGCAGGGGTTTTGTTCCAATCCTGACGTCACTTTCGTACTTCTTCGAGCCTTCAATTCAACTCTGCTCACTTTCAATCTCTGATATCTCACCACCCGGCTCGACTGCACTTGACGACAGATGAGCCAAAAGCAACCTTTCGCCTCTTCCGTCTGCCCTTCTTCAGCATCACTACGCATTTATACAGATAAATCTGGTTGGTCATAATCAACCCTTGGCCCGCACGCGATTATCACAGGTGCTCCTTTCAATCCAAAATCATGTGAATTTCAAAGATCCTCCTTGCTTACTCAAGCTCTGTTTATAATTTTAACTGACAAAAATTATTTCGATCATTTTCATTGTCTTTTCTAATGATCCAATTCCAAAGGCCTAGATCAGATTTCCCATCAGTAAACAAAACGTTCTGATCTAATTTCGCTACTCAGATTCACTCCAATTTCAATAAAAAAAAAATATATGTGTGTGTGTTTCCCAAACTTTCTGTTACACTGTTTTGCAAATAAATTTCTTCTAAACAAGGAAAATCAAGGGCTTGTTTTTTTTTTCCCTTAAATAAATTTGTTTTTATCTAGTGAATATACCTAAAATTAAATATAAAAAATAATTAAAAGCTTTTAATTTGATTTTTAGATTGTGTAAATTTCCATATCTGTTAAAATGATTAAAATAGTTTTTAATTTCAGATTTAAAATGTATACACATTTTAAATCTGAAATTAAAAACTATTTTAATCATTTTAATATAATCTTAAGTGTATTTGCCATATAAAACCATAACGATATTTGTAAAAATAAAATGAATTAATTTTCCTTGTTCAGAAGAATTTTAAAGGCAGAACAGTAAGAAATCAAACATCTAAACACTATTGGCTAAAAGAGAAATAATTTTTCTTTGGGTTTACAAAAAAATGACTTGCAGTTTTGAAACTATAGACATTTTAAAACTGAAATTAAAACTTACTATATTTTTTTAATATCTAATTTTATGTGTATTTGCTAGAGAAACATAATTTTATTTGTAGAAAACAGACAAATTTTTACACTAGCAACTCACATATCTGGAAATACACATCTTAAAAGTGAAATTAAGAACTATTTTAATTATTCTTAATATATAATTTAGGTGCATTCCCTAGATAAAAACAAATTTATTCATTTTTCTTGTTTACAACAACTTTATTTCGTGATTAGCGTACTCTGGCTTACTAGAAAAGGTAAATTTGCTTTTTAACGTCCAAAAGCCTGCATGCGAAATATCTCTTAAAATCAATTTGCCAAATCGTCATAATTCCATGTAAATGTTCATGCTGAACTCAAATTAATTATGAAGACACATTAGAAAATAACAAGAAGAACAAATTAAGTAGTACAATAAAGCATTTTTAGTATCTCGTTTTTAAATTGTAATTTTATTTTCGAAATTAACTGTCTCTTTATAAAGTTTGTGCATTTTTTAATTTGTCATTATATTCATATATTTGACAGCTAGTATCTCGTTTCTAGCATTTTTTAAAATTGTAATTTTATTTTCGAAAGTAACTGTCTGTTTATAAAGTTTGCGCATTTTTTAATTTGTCATTATAATCATATATTTGACTGCGTTTCTAGCATTTTTTTAAATTGTAATTTTATTTTCGAAATTAAATGTCTCTGCGCATTTTTCAATTTGTCATTATTTTCATATATTTGAAACTTTTGCCTTGCTCTCTTTACAAACTTTGTTTTATTTTCAGTTTAAAAAAATATAAAAAAATGCTTTACTGTACTACTTAATTTGCTTTTTGTTATTTTTTAATTTGTCAATAATTTCATATATTTGAAAGTTAACTTTCTTGTTTCATTTAAAAAAAAAAAATTCCTTTCTAGGCTTTTCTTTCCATTGTAATTTTCGTTTGTTTTAATTTTAAGTTACACTACATTTATCAAAAAAAAAAATTATATTGCTATACAGTAGTGTGCATTGATTTCGGAAACAAACTTGTGTAAAGGAAGTAAGTAGGCCAAAATTTAAGCTTGCATCACTGGATGTACTCCGCATTGAATTAGTGAATATTATGGCAGTAATGGGGGACAAATGACCAACAAGAAGTCTGATTTTTTCTTGTCGATAACTCCAAAAACGGTATGTTTCTTCATAATTTAATTGTTAATTTGAGTTGAACATTTACACGGATTTATGACGATTTAGGAAAAATTTAAGAGATATTTAGCGCGTGGACGTTAAAAAGCAAATTTAATTTTTTTTTATTTTTACTCACTATTTTGTTGATGAATTAATTTTATCACAAAAAGACATCATGCCGTATTTCCTTTTTCTTCTTCTTCGTTTCTTTTGTAAAAGTAAACAAATTTCACATCTATTTCTTAAAACTAGTCAATTAAAAATGTTTTTAACATATTTTTGTTCAATCTTTTTCCCATACAATGCTATAAATGTTGATAAAATTTAATCTCATTAACTCTGAAAGTCTTTTTCAATAGTGTTTCTTTGAATATGGTCACTCAGTAGCACTTTAAAAAAATGAACGATTTCGGTTTCGTAAAAAATTTCGATGCGGTTAAGATGAAATTGAAAAAAGTCGGTTTTTCGGTTAAACCACCCATCTCTGATTGATATTATCAAGAGCCTGATAAATCTTTGAACATTCTTCAGATATCTTTTTTCTTTTAATCATTTCATCCCAAGCAAGGCAATAAAGCTACTAAGACACATTCTTCTCATAGTCAATCTAGACAGTCCCTATGCTAGGCTTTGCAATTAAATAAAAAGTCAAACACAAAATGCCCCCAAAACATCAGATGGTTATAAGATTTTATTGAACTTTTCAGAAATTATTTGATGATAAATAGAATTGTTTTTTTAAAGTTTTTTTTTAGTTTTTTTTATTTTGTAAAAATATATTTAGATCAGCCAATGAATTCAAATATACGTGCACAAAAGCACACATAACATCCCAGCACATACAATTTTGAATGGAATTGAAGTAGACATTTGTGTCAGGACAGGGCACATAGAAGAGAGAAAGAGAGTATTTTAAATGGATAACCAATTTAGATTTAAAATTTGATCATCTTGTCTTCAGCAAAGTGACAGGTATTTAATCATGAGAATGAACAAAAAAAAAATCTATTATTAAATCTATATATAAAATTCTGTGACTTCCATCAATCTGTCCGTCCTCCCATCCTCTAAAATAGCCATACATTGACCGATGAAAACTAAATTTGGGGGGAGAAGTGCAAGCAGGGAGGGAGGTATGAAGTTCTGTTTGTTTTAATAGGCTGTGTAGCTTCTTAGCACATTAATTTTTTGGAAAAATTAAAAGTTTTATTATTTAACATACAAAATACACGCACTATTTTAAAAAGTCAATTTAATGATTAAAATAACAAATACTTTTTTAATAAAAATGCAATACTGTTTGTTGCATATCTTTTCTGTAAGTTTTTATATACAAGAATCCAATTTCCAGTTCTGTCTGCGTTTGCAAGAACTATAAACAAATCACAGGCCAAATTCTTAAATTATTAGAATTTGGCTCCAGAAATATTTACACATGGCCAGTTGTATGCTCAAGAGTAAGAAATCCTAAGAATTTATTCTTTGCTGTTAAAAAGGAAAAAAATAAATTTTCTTAAAAATATATTTTCTTTTACCATGAAGTCTAATAAAATTAAATTTAAGAAATTATTAAACTGTGAAGTAGGGTTTTTGTCAAAGTATTTTTTCAAATAAATCAGCTTATTCAGATTTCATCGATCGGTTTGTGAAATTAAATGAAAATTGTAAACCTCGACAAAAAATGTTAGTGATAACTTCAATGACACTAAATACTGTGAGGGTTTCAACATATGTCAGTATGTTACCAAAAATTTCTAGTGAATAAAAAATAACATAGAAAACATTTGGGCACTCATTAACCTTTGTGCCTGCCTGTAAAAAAAAAATGTTGTATCAAAAGGACAATTTTTCCCTTGACACTACATTGTTCTAGAGAACTAACAACAAAAATAATAAACACTATTTATTTATTAGATTGTTTACACCAGTGGTTCATGTAACATTACTGGGATCCATGGTAATATTTTAGTGGTCCACAGAGCAATTTTAGTATCCTGTCTATATTTCTGAGGTGAGGTATTATGTACACTATTTACATTATTCGGACTATTGTCCTCATCTTTGTCAGCATATTTATTACAACGTTTCGGCCTTTCAGCATCTGTCTATATTTCTGAGATAAATATTGGAATGTCAAACTGAACCCTTTCTTTTGCTCACTGGGGTAGACTGTTCTAGTTACACGTGCCATGTTTAATGGATGTCAGTTATCATTTATCTCCTGTTAATTCCCCTCTCCAAGTTCTCCACTGCCTTAACTGGGTATTGAACTGAATATTGAATGTGTCCTACACATGGCAGAGTGGATAAAGGAGTTAGTTAGATTCAGTGACGGGACCCAAAGAATGTGAGTTCAATACCCAGTTAAGGCAGTGGAGAACTTGTAGAGGTGAATTAACAGGAGATAACTGATAACTGATATCCATTAAACATGGCACGTGAAACTAGAACAGTCTACCCCAGTGAGCGAAATAAAGGGTTCAGTTCGACATTCCAACCACCTGAAAAAGGCCAGAGCGTACAACAGCTGAAACATAATAAATATGGCGACAAAGATGAGGACAATAGGCTGAATAATGTAAATAGAGCAATTTCACTTTGGAACAGTTGTTACAACAGAGAATTGGAATTTCTAATCTATACCATATTAAAATACTAAAAATAGAAAAACAACTCCAAAACTAGCAGAAATTTATTAATTACTTACATATTTTAAAAAAGGTTTATTATGAATTATTTTACTAGTGTACATAAATGTTCCATAGAATTTAGTTGTTAAATACAAGTTTATTTTTGTTTAAATTAGTTTTACTTCAAAATAAAGCAAAGCATATACATTTAGTATTTCAATAATTCCTAAACTTACCTATTCAGTCAGTTATGTGCCATGTGTGATACACACTTAGGCAACCATGTATCTTTCAATACATGACTGATGAGGCAGATTTTTTCCCACAGTAGGTTGCCATTTCTTCCTTACCTATCAGTAAAAAATAAAATAAGCTTTTTTTTTCATCGAATAGTTATGGGGGTCCACCAAAATAAATTAATAATAAAAGTGGTCCATGGGTAAAAAATGGTTGAGTACCACTAAGTTAAATCTTTTGAAAATATATAAAGGAAGGATTAACAGTATTAACCTCTTCAGCAGCAAGGGCGATTTCCAGCAAAACCATCCACTCTAAGGCCCTATATATGTACTAGTGTACATAAATGTTCCAATGAATTTTGTTGTTAAATACAGGTTTATTTTCATTAAATTACTTTTATTTCAAAATAAAGGATATACATTTACTATTTCTATAATACAATTCTTAAACATATTTATTAGTAAAAAATAAAATGATTTTTCTTTTTTATTGAATGGTTATTGAGGAATCGGAGAGATGAGTTCAAATCCCAGTCAAATCCATTATATTCACTTACGTGCTAATACCCTTGGGAAAGGTACAAATCCTCTTCTTCTCCCTCCAGCTATGGGTAAATAGTGGGACAGACCGGGTTCTATAGCCTTGGATGGCAACTGGTCTACCGCAGAAAGAAATGGAAGCCTACTGCGGGAAAACATCTGCCTCGTCAGTCATGTATCAAAAGATATATGATCGCCTAAGTGTGTATCACATGTGGCACATAACTGACTGAATATTGGGGGGGGGGGGGGTCGGGGGCACCAAAAAGAATTAAGTGTAAAAGTGGTCCATGAGTAAAAAAAATGATTGATTTTTTTTTTTAAGTCATTTTTGGAGAAATAAGTGGATCTTATGTAAGTACGTAAAAAAAGAAAAGTTTAAAAATGCGATACCGAAGTTTCAATAAAATCTGACAGTTATCTGATTTTTGAAAGAATTTCAAAATCAATGCATTTTTGATGATTTAAATTCTCTGCAGACATGTCCTTATAACTAATAGAAATAATATACAATGCAAAAAGGAATTTCTTGAAATTTCATAAAATTAAATGAGTTGGGGGTAACAGAACAAAAAAAGAATATTTTTACAAACATTTTCCAGAAAAGCTTTTCAAAAGTAATTTAATTCATTTCTGAATAAGTCCTGTCAGTTTCATCAAAATCTGACAGTTACTGATTTTTGAAAGAATTTCCAAATCAATGTATTTTTCACTGCAAAAAGATACCACATTTCCCGTACAAATGTAAGGTCCCACTTGGACACCAAAAAACAAGATTTTGTAACAAAAATTTCCAGGGTTCTAAAAAGAATAAAAAAAAAACAAAAAAACTTTTTCATCATAAATTCCTTTGATCATTCTTCTTAATAATAAATATTTTGATGATACATTTTTATTATTTTGGGGGCATATTTTCATCATCTATCCTTTTTTAGAGATCTTTTGGAAGTATCTAATCGTATATCATTATTTGCTCTAAGTTTACAGGACGTAGTATTAAGAAAAACATTTACATTTTGACAAAGGCGGTTAATAACAAGGTCAGACTATTTCTTGAAAAATATAAGCCCTAAGTAATAAAACAATAGGATTTGAACTCTTCACCCTGAAGATCAAAAACCGTAATAACTATCCATTATGTGATTCCACGAGGAAAGAAAAACTTACCTCAATATCTGAGAATGCCGTTTCAAATAGAACCATGTCTAAAATCCTTTTGAGCATGATCTATCCAAAAAGAACTGAAGGTAATTGCCTTTTAAAGCAATCCAGTCAGCAGAAAAGTACATTGGAGATAGCAGCTTTACTTACCTGAAACAAAAAGAAAAGCGTATAAGTATGTGGCTATTACAAACAAGAATGTATTTGAGAAAATTACAATACTGTGTATATCATTTAACATCAGAATTTTACCGTCCCAGCAGAAGTCATCAATTATTAATGTTAATGCTGAGAATTGGTGAAATATTCGGTAATATGGACAACCTTGAGAAAATAACTGAACCATATGATCCAAAGAGCCCATTAGAAAAAAAATATGAAAAAACAAAAATAGGTAACCTGATACCGATATCTAAGGGTTCTGACTAATGAAGTAAAAAAAGAAAAAAAAAAAAAGATCTGATCTTTAGGAAGAAAGTACGTCCAAGAACTTTTCAGCAATTATCATATATTCACTGAAAGTTTTTACTTGATGAACACCTTTTGCCAAAAGACTTTTTTATTTTTCTGTCATATGATTATATGTGTGTGTGTGTGTGTGTGTGGAATAAAATAGACAATAGGAAAACAGTACTTATTTTTTTGCTGATGCATTTCATCATTATCAAAGCAAGTGCTGATAAACAAAAGCAAAATAATGTATAATTACTCGAAATTCAAAAATGTTAAAAGACGCTCATGTGAAAGTTTCTTTTTGGATATGTGGTGAACAGCCCCATAGAAGCAAGCGAGCCAGATTGACTTGCATTTGGTGCATAGGAAAATTAGGGTCTTACCTTAATGTGCGGCACGTGACATCGGCAAGTTTGCCCCGTGAAAATAGTATTACTCTCCCGTTTAGCAGTTCCAGTAGTATGTGCGGTAACAAGGGATTTTTGTACAGTTTGGCATGCCTCCACCAATAGCAAGTCATGTGCTGATTGGTCGAACTGGAGGAGGCTATTTGCCTGGGTAACTGAGAATAAAAGCGAAGAACGCTGATTGGTTGGTTGGCCGCAGTGTTGGCCTGATAAAAGTGGGCTGAAGCAGTGAAAACGGTGAGAAAAAGATGGATATACGTTGTGAGGTGTGCAGAAAGCAAGAACAGCGAATTGAACCAGTGGTATCTTGATTTGTACAAGTGACGTTGTAGCAATACAGACTTATTTACACTTACAGGATATTAGTAACTTCATTCTTTTTTGACTAAGTGTGTGTTTTTGTTTTCCATGTCAACAATGTACAAATATATTTGGAGAAAAGACAAATTGAATAAAACAGATAAGAGGAAAACAGCAAAAAAACTAACTACTGTTTTCCTATTGTCTGTATTTTATTCAATTTGTCTTCTATACAGATATATTCTGAGAACTTATATATTTAGGACAGGTAATAAATCCGTTGGTATATAATCCAAGTGGATCCTAGTAATATCAAATATTAAAACTGATCCACAAAAAGAGCTCAATGTATCTATAACAGCATATAAATTACACAACAAAATCCAAAATTACTTTATATGGGGGGGGGCATAGTTTTATTTCAACCAACGAGAAGTACGTTGGTTGAAATAGATCTATACCCCCACCCCACATATGAAGTCATTTTAGATTTTGTTGTGTCAACTGTTTGATCAACAGGATATATCAATATAAAAGTTTTTCAAAATTGTCACTATATATGGGTAAATTTTCACCATTTTATATTTTTAATTTCATGCCCGTGTGTCGTTTCTTTTTGATTTTTTCGACTGCACAGTATAGCAGAGTCAGTTGGATGCCATCTGTGAGAAAAAGAGCACCATGATGCATTTCACTCCACCATAAATTTGGAAACGGATTGCTGTACTACTTGGCATTCATGCTGGATTTTCCAATACGAACAGTTCAAAGTGTTTGGATGTCAATCTGAGGACAGTGCAGAGAATTCAGAAAGAGTTGGAGGAGTCTAATGGTGATTATGAAGTCAACATCATGGTGTTTGGAGTGATCACTTGTAATGGTGACGTTATGCCTATCTTCATCTTCTCACAGGGCCACAAACTCAACACAGAGGCTTACATCAAGTGCCTTGAGGAGGTAGTGCTGCCTGGGGTCAAGAGGGTGGCTGCTGGAAGACCCTATATCTGGCAATGGAACTCTGCACCATGTCACACAAGCAGGAAAACCCAGTCATGACTGTCAGACAATTTCTGCAACCACCTCACCAATTACATCTGGTTACCTAACTTCCCAGACTGCAACCCCTTGATTATTATGTGTGGAGCACAGTTGATAGAGAGAGAGACCAAAAAGACTACTTGTAATACCAAAGATGAACTGAAAACAAGGATTATGGCAGCATTCACCAACTGAAACAAGGAAGATCCTCAGACTCAACATGGAGACCTACATCAAGTGCCTTGAGGAGGTAGTGCAGCTCTGAGTCAAGAGGGTGGCTGCTGGAAGACCCTATGTCTGGCAATGATACTCTGCACGATGCCACACACCAGTTATAGCTGTCAGACAATTTTTGCGACTACATCACCTCTTATATCTGGCCACATAACTCCCCAGACTGCAACTCCCTTGATTATTATGTATGGAGCACAGTTGAGAGTGAGACCAAAAAAATCCTTGTAATACCAAAGATGAACTGAAGGCAAGGATTATGGCAGCATTCACCAACTTAAACAAGGAGACCATTCAGAAGAATTGAAGATTTTGGAGACCATGGTTGAAGCCAATGGCGATTTTATTGAATAAATATACTGTTTAGTATTTCAAGATATTATGTAATTTTGGTAAGTGTATCTGTTAAAATGAGGTGTCAGTGTTATTTTCATTTTTGAGTAATTTAGATGACAATTTATCCATCGCACCCTGTATAAATACACTACAGTTCAAAAGTTTGTAACCACACCCAGATATTGGCATGGGATGAACTTGACAGAAGAGGGAAAAAAAATGTAAAAGAGCTCTTAGAGTTATTGAAAAAAGAATGGAATCAATTATCAAACTTCTACTTTGAGAAACATTTGCAATGAATGCCAAAGATTTGTGCTGCAGCAATCAAGGCTAAAGGAGGATATTTTGACGAGAGCAAAATTTAATCATAAAATGCTTTTTTCTTTTTGACATAATAAAATTTCTAATAAAAAATCGTGTCTCTCTTTTTTTTCAACCATGTAAAATAACTTTCTCTTAGTTAAAATACACACAAATGTGAACAAGAAAGGCCTTCCCTCCACACAAATGTGAACAAGAAAGACCCTCCCTCCACACAAATGTGAACAAGAAAGACCCTCCCTCCACACAAATGTGAACAAGAAAGACCCTCCCTCCACACAAATGTGAACGAGTAAGACCTTCCCTTGACACAAATGTGATCCAGATAGACCTTCCTCCCATGCAAATGCAAATCAGAAAGAACTTCCCTCCATACAAATGTAAACCAGATAGACATTCCCTCCATATAAATGCAAACTGGACCATCCTTTCACTGAAATATGAACTAGTTTTTGTTCCCTTTCCTTACAGAGAATGATTATTCCCTCTACTGAAACTATATTTCCTTGTTTACTAAAACAACTAATTCAACTCCTTTTTTAATGTAAATGTTAAATGTCTGCCTTATCTAGACACATGTACATATAAATATAATGAAAAATATATTTTTTTTCCTGCATATTTCCTGTGTATATGAAATCCATAGTTTGTGAGAGTGTAAAGTTCTAAGCCTGACCAACTTCCTCAAATCACTGATTCAATGATCATATATCAAAATATGTCCTGGGTATGATGATAAACTACATCCAGCAGCAAGGTCTCTGCTCAGGAGGTTTTGAGGAGTGTGGAACCACCTCTTAATTGCTGGTGTTCCCAGGTCCACCCTGACCCGGGGTGGTAGCACCTGTTAGGGTTACAGCTATGGGCAAATAGTTAACAACCAGACTTGTGTAAAAATAGGTTTTAATACCAGAAATACTTTGTAATAAAAAAAATTATTGCCAGCAATACTTTTAAAAAATACCAACAATACAAACAGCTATATATTCTTTGGAAAAAATGTGACCAGCTATAGATTTTCTCAAGGAAAAATATTCCCAGAAATAGATTTTAGAAAAACATTACCAACAATAAAAATTTTGTCGGCATTAAATAACCCATTGAGGTTGATATGCCGTAAAACAAAACAAACCAAATATATCAAAATACCATTTTTGGGAAGCATGCTAAACTGAGAACTTTTCAACACTTTGTCAAAATGTATTTTGAACACAAAAAATATTATACTTTTGTATAATTGACATATATTGAATAGAAACACATCTCCTTGAACCTAAAAAGCCCTATTTCATCATTGCAAAAATAATGATAAATTTCTAAATTATGCTTGTGGAACTCCTTTCTGGCTGCATGCTTTCCAGACAACATTAATCTGCAAAAATTTAAATGCAATGTTAATTGCTATATACTGTCCTCCTGATTACGCTTTCCTCTTCGCATTCGTTATTAATGTTTCTGTTCCTAATTCTTCCCCACCCTGTAAGCCCTTGTGTCTTAGTGGCTTTACTGTCTGGCATGGGGTGATAGTGAATTAAAAGAAGAAAAAAAAAGAAGGTAAAGCCCAGCTAAAATCAGAATTTTGAATTCTCTATTTCTCAAGTCATTCTCACTTGGAAGATTGGTGCAACACAGTTATCCTCTTTTAGTTGGCCTTGTTCCATACTGATCTCTGCTGAGTCAGTTGAAAATTTCATTGATATTTGTAAATACAACCACATAAAAGATATTGATTGTAAGAATCGCGCGTGTGTGTGTGTGTGTTTTCAATACAAAAAGAAATAATACGACAAGTAAATCCCAAGTGTTTTTCAAAGCTACAACCATTAACCACTTTTAACATGGTGACCTCCTTTTGCAGAAAGATTAAAAAAAAAAAAAAATTTCTGACCTGCTTTTTTTGCTTTTCTCCTGTCTCTAAGATTTTCCGCTAAGTCTTTTTGTGTACTGACAAATAACAAAAAGTTAGCAGAGGTCGGAACTCAACAATTTCCTAAAACAATGAACAGGCAACAGCAAATGCTTGCAGCTAAAATAGAAAAGTTCAGCAAAAACGTTTTTTTGAGGGGGATGAAAACAAAACAAAAAAAAAAAACAAAGAATGCGAAAGTGAAGATGTTTGCTTGCAATTCTTCATTTGTAAATGTGACTTTTCAAAAGAGAGGAACCAAATTTTTTTTTTTTTTTTTTTTTTTGAAGGATTTTCCAAGCAGGTATGATTTTGATGTCAAGTAATATTTTACGAATGGCAGGAGAAAAACATGCAAGTGAAAAAAATAAATGAAAAGCTACAGTGATGAGGTTAAAAACATAAATCGTAAGAGAGTAAAGGAAAATAAGAGACGAACAAAAAGAGAGAGAGAGAGAGGGGAGACTAAAATAAAGAGTATAATGGTAAGAATGCGAGCAGGAGGGAGACAGAAAAAGTAGGGCAAACGGAGGGAGAAAGAGAAGCAGGCAGAGGAAAATATGGTAGTGAGGAAAGAGGGGATCACAGCTGGAGTGAGTCAGGGTAGGACAAAGAAAGGTTGCAAAGGAGCAAAGCAAGAAATGAAAGGAAAGGGAGTGTAAAGAGAGAGAGTGTGTAAAGAGAGAGAGAGAACAGATGGAAAAGTAGGGGTACAGAGAAAGTGAGGAGAGGAAAAAAGGAAAACAGAGATTGAGCAGAGAAAAAAATAGGAAAGCAGAGATAGCGAACAGAGAAAAAAAGTGGAAAGCAGAGAGAGTGAACAGAGAAAAAAGGGTAAAGCAGAGAGAGTGAGCAGTGGAAAAGGGGAAAGCATAGAGAGTGAGCAGAGAAAAAAAAAGGAGAGCAGAGAAAAAGTGAAAGCAGGGAGATATAATGTGGAAGAGGAAGCAAAGAGAGTGGAGGGAAAACAAAGGGGAGGCAAAGAGACCAAAGAGGAAGCTTAGAGAGAGTGACAAGTGGAACAAAGAAGAAGCAGGAAGAAAGAGAGTGGAACAGAAACAAAAAGAAAACGGAGAAAAGGGGGAAACAGAGAGAATGAGGAAAAGGGGGAAGCAGAGAGAATGAGGAAAAAGGGAGAAACAGAGAGAATGAGGAAAAGGGAGAAGCAGAGAGAATGAGGAAAAAGGGAGAAACAGAGAGAATGAGGAAAAGGGGGAAGCAGAGAGAATGAGGAAAAGGGGGAAGCAGAGAGAATGAGGAAAAAGGGAGAAACAGAGAGAATGAGGAAAAGGGGGAAGCAGAGAGAATGAGGAAAAGGGGGAAGCAGAGAGAATGAGGAAAAAGGGAGAAACAGAGAGAATAAGGAAAAAGGGAGAAACAGAGAGAATGAGGAAAAGGGGGAAGCAGAGAGAATGAGGAAAAGGGGGAAGCAGAGAGAATGAGGAAAAGGGGGAAGCAGAGAGAATGAGGAAAAGGGGGAAGCAGAGAGAATGAGGAAAAGGGGGAAGCAGAGAGAATGAGGAAAAGGGGGAAGCAGAGAGAATGAGGAAAAAGGGGGAAACAGAGAGAATGAGGAAAAGGGGGAAGCAGAGAGAATGAGGAAAAGGGGGAAGCAGAGAGAATGAGGAAGAGGGGGAAGCAGAGAGAATGAGGAAAAGGGGGAAGCAGAGAGAATGAGGAAAAGGGGGAAGCAGAGAGAATGAGGAAAAAGGGAGAAACAGAGAGAATGAGGAAAAGGGGGAAGCAGAGAGAATGAGGAAAAGGGGGAAGCAGAGAGAATGAGGAAAAAGGGAGAAACAGAGAGAATGAGGAAAAAGGGAGAAACAGAGAGAATGAGGAAAAAGGGAGAAACAGAGAGAATGAGGAAAAGGGGGAAGCAGAGAGAATGATGAAAAGGGGGAAGCAGAGAGAATGAGGAAAAGGGGGAAGCAGAGAGAATGAGGAAAAGGGGGAAGCAGAGAGAATGAGGAAAAAGGGGGAAACAGAGAGAATGAGGAAAAGGGGGAAGCAGAGAGAATGAGGAAAAGGGGGAAGCAGAGAGAATGAGGAAAAGGGGGAAGCAGAGAGAATGAGGAAAAGGGGGAAGCAGAGAGAATGAGGAAAAGGGGGAAGCAGAGAGAATGAGGAAAAGGGGGAAACAGAGAGAATGAGGAAAAGGGGGAAGCAGAGAGAATGAGGAAAAGGGGGAAGCAGAGAGAATGAGGAAAAGGGGGAAACAGAGGGAATGAGGAAAAGGGGGAAACAGAGGGAATGAGGAAAAGGGGGAAACAGAGGGAATGAGGAAAAGGGGGAAACAGAGAGAATGAGGAAAAGGGGGAAACAGAGGGAATGAGGAAAAGGGGGAAACAGAGGGAATGAGGAAAAGGGGGAAACAGAGGGAATGAGGAAAAGGGGGAAACAGCCCTAGCAATACTATTCTTATTGAAAGCTTGACAAACTCTTTCATCAATAACTGTTAACGTATCAGCAGTTGACCTAGCAAAGTGAAAGTCATATTGTTTGTCTGAAAGAAATCTCTGCAAGGTGAGAAGAGTAACCAATTCAGAGTTGATTATAACCTCTAGTATTTTGCTAAAAAGATAAAAAGTGATAGAAGGCTAATATAGACGGATCAAATAAATCCCATGAGTTCTTAAAGAATTTAATAAAGAACTTTCATTTTCATGGTGTTATTTTTTTTTCACAAAATAAAGCATTGTTAGTTATACATTTTTGACTAGTATTTCTTTCATCATATTTCTCTTGTTTTCCACCAAATAGAAATAGTTTTAAGTTGTCTGAATTTTAGGTGAAGCATTGTCAATTATTATTCATTTTTCACTAGTATTTCTTTCATCATATTTCTCTTGTTTTCCACCAAATAGTAATAGTTTTAAGTTGTCTGAATTTTAGATGAAGCATTGTCAATTATTATTCATTTTTCACTAGTATTTCTTTCATCATATTTCTCTTGTTTTCCACCAAATAGTAATAGTTTTAAGTTGTCTGAATTTTAGGTGGAGCATTGTCAATTATTATTCATTTTTCACTAGTATTTCTTTCATCATATTTCTCTTGTTTTCCACCAAATAGTAATAGTTTTAAGTTGTCTGAATTTTAGGTGAAGCATTGTCAATTATTATTCATTTTTCACTAGTATTTCTTTCATCATATTTCTCTTGTTTTCCACCAAATAGTAATAGTTTTAAGTTGTCTGAATTTTAGATGAAGCATTGTCAATTATTATTCATTTTTCACTAGTATTTCTTTCTTCTTAATTTTAGTTTTTATTCAAGAAAAATAATCAATCTCTGGCTGGTTCCCAGACTTCATGAATTCAAGCATCTTACGAGGCTGGCATCCCGCTCCCACCCTTTCACTGTTGAAACTGTTAAATGTAGACACCTCTTCTACTCCAATAGCTTCATATCTCGCACCTCTCACCTGTGGAACTCCCTTCCCTATTCCTGTTTCCCTGACAACTATAATCTCCAACTATTCAAATGTAACGTCAATCGACATCTCTGGTTGCATTGATCTATCTACCATCCTTCTCCACATCCTTTCCTCTATCGCTCCTATCTGCTCTTGCTCCAAATCCTCTGTCACCCCTTGCGTGCTAGTGGCTTTCAGCCTTGCATGGGGTGAAAAGCTTAAAAAAAAAAAAAAAAAAAAAAAATTCTTCAACAGGCCGTCCCTTCAGAATGTGTGGAATCATGATTCTCCAAAACTTCATATCGCATATTGCCCTCAGTCTTTTTGCTATCTCTCCAAAACCCATGTTCTGCAAAGCATTTACACAATCTTATGGGCAGGTTATTCTCTGCTTTTCCCTGTCTCGACTTATGTACATAAGAAGTAACACATGTTGCTCAGCAGAGAATGATAAATACAAAGTTAATACAGTTAAACTATATATATATTTCGTTAAATATGACAGACAAGCAATAATTTAATAAATTTTAGATTTAGTTTTTTCAGTGTTTTTACATTTTGCAGTTTTATGGGAGTATGGGTGGACAGAAATTGGACATTGTCCCAAGTTCTTTTGGCCACTTCTTTAGCCATTTTCAAGGTTTTTAGGGGTTTTTTTTTTATAAGAGAGGCCCTGTATATTAAACATCTCTCTCCCACTATTAACCTCACCTTATTTAAAAGTGGGAATGGAGTGTTGGAAGTTTTAAAAAATAGAAAAATGCTCACTCGAATTCCAGCTGCATTCAACACTCAAAGGCCAGGAATAAACAGTTCTACTAGTATTCAAAATGGCACAAAAATAAAATACATCTTAAACATGAAGAGAAATTAACAGAAACTAAAACAGACCACTTTGGAAATGACTAAAGAGGTGGCTGAAAGTGTGTGGGACAATATGGACAATTTTTGCATCGCCATACTCCCACAAAATTAAAAAATCGAAGAAGTTTAGAAAAACTAAATAAAAAATTAATTGAATTTTCCTTGTCTGTCATTTAACGGAAGATGTTTTAAATAAAGGTTACTGCTCAGATATACATTAATATATATATATATATATATATATATATATGTATATATATATATATATACGTATATATATATATATATATATATATATATATACGTATATATATATATATATATATATATATATATACGTATATATATATATATATATATATATATATATATATATATATATATATATGTATATATATATATACGTATATATATATATGTATATATATATATACGTATATATATATATATACGTATATATATATATGTATATATATATATATACGTATATATATATATGTATATATATATATACGTATATATATATATACGTATGTATATATGTATATATATATATATATATATATATATATATATAAAAGAAAAGAGCACCTTGATGTGCTGTAATGTTTAGCAAGCTTGTCTCACTAAAACAATTATGACTGAGTAGTGAGTTTGATCTTCAGTGGATGCTTTGAATTTTCAGCCTTGTGCCACATTTAAGCTATGCTTAGAAAATCACTATATTAGAGAAAAACA
This sequence comes from Acanthosepion esculentum, assembly GCA_964036315.1. Lineage (NCBI taxonomy): Eukaryota > Metazoa > Mollusca > Cephalopoda > Sepiida > Sepiidae > Acanthosepion > Acanthosepion esculentum. The sequence goes on along the minus strand of OZ038509.1, from coordinate 56,848,692 downwards.
AAAATATTGATGGAAACAATGGACAATTTGCCAAAACCTAAAACATTTATCCAGATACAGTCACAAATAAAAATACTGCAAAACAAAGTTTTTATATATATATATATATATATATATATATATATCCACACTTAGGTTTACTTTTCTGAGAGTTTGCAGAACAAAGGAAATCCACAAATGTGGATTACAGAAATAACTGATGATGATAAAAGAAACGGGGCAGGTTTAATTAATAGGAGTACAACAAAAGCCGTTCAGTAGAAGATAGGATGCGATACCAAAAGAAATTCTCAGAAATCCACAAAATCTGGGAATAAAATCCTTCTATTAATCTTTTTGAAATATTCCATTTTCAACGAACAAGATGAAAATGTCACACCAAAGAAATCCGTGCTACATGCTATTTTCTTGTCAAGCAGGGAATAGAAGTCTTTTCTTGGCATTTCTTTTCAAAAGAGTTAAAACTCAACCAGAAAAACTGCTTCAATTGACCTCATCTATTTGTCTGACTTGAAAAAGGATGAGATCAATAAGTAAAGACATTTATCTTGACTCTTAACAGAAAGCATGGTTTCAAGAATGAAACTTCTTGCACTGAAGAGATTAAAACATCATAAACATGTCTTGTTGAAATTAATTCCTCCTTGGAAGCCATAGATTTGAATGGTTCTGCAAGACAAGAGAAGAAACCTGAAGAAGTAGGGACAGGAAGGTGAGAATAGGGAAGGGGGTATCAGTGTCAGTCAGAAATAAAAGAAAAATTGGATAAGATGGGTTGCGGTTAAGATGTCCAATGATAAGGGAGTTTGATTTGAAGGAAATTAAGAAAATTCTATTTCCTTAAATCAATAGAAAAGTAAAAAACAAGGGAACTGGGAAAAGGAAGGAAAGAAAGAAAGAATGTACAAAAGAAAAAGAGGAGTGAGTGAAGAGAATGAGAAAAATTTAAATAACAAATGGAAAAAAAGAATGCCGAAACAAGTACTATGTAAGCCACCAAATGCCCCAAGTGCTGTAGAGGAGAAACCAAATGTCCCAATTGCTCTTGAGGAGAAACCAAATGCCCCAAGTGCTGTAGAGGAGAAACCAAATGCCCCAAGTGCTGTAGAGGAGAAACCAAATGCCCCAAGTGCTGTAGAGGAGAAACCAAATGCCCCAAGTGCTGTAGAGGAGAAACCAAATGCCCCAAGTGCTGTAGAGGAGAAACCAAATGTCCCAAGTGCTGTAGAGGAGAAACCAAATGCTCCAAGTGCTGTAGAGGAGAAATCAAATGTCCTAAGTGCTGTAGAGGAGAAACCAAATGCTCCAAGTGCTGTAGAGGAGAAACCAAATGCTCCAAGTGCTGTAGAGGAGAAACCAAATGTCCCAAGTGCTGTAGAGGAGAAACCAAATGCCCCAAGTGCTGTAGAGGAGAAACCAAATGCTCCAAGTGCTGTAGAGGAGAAACCAAATGTCCCAAGTGCTGTAGAGGAGAAACCAAATACTCCAAGTGCTGTAGAGGAGAAACCAAATGCTCCAAGTGCTGTAGAGGAGAAACCAAATGCTCCAAGTGCTGTAGAGGAGAAATCAAATGCTCCAAGTGCTGTAGAGGAGAAATCAAATGTCCCAAGTGCTGTAGAGGAGAAACCAAATGCCCCAAGTGCTGTAGAGGAGAAACCAAATGTCCCAAGTGCTGTAGAGGAGAAACCAAATGCTCCAAGTGCTGTAGAGGAGAAACCAAATGCTCCAAGTGCTGTAGAGGAGAAACCAAGTGCCCCAAGTGCTGTAGAGGGGAAACCAAGTGCCCCAAGTGCTGTAGAGGAGAAATCAAATGCCCCAAGTGCTGTAGAGGAGAAATCAAGTGCCCCAAGTGCTGTAGAGGAGAAACCAAGTGCCCCAAGTGCTGTAGAGGAGAAATCAAATGCTCCAAGTGCTGTAGAGGAGAAACCAAGTGCCCCAAGTGCTGTAGAGGAGAAACCAAGTGCCCCAAGTACTATAGGAGTAAACAAATGATACAAGTATGATAGGAACACCATAACAGCTGAAATATAGGAAATGCTCAAATGGCAAAGGAAACATTCAAATTTCACCGTGTAGTACTGTTGTGAAGGAGAATATTTGCCTATAAGTTTGGATTGGTCCATTGGATGAAAGACATCAAAATACTCCTACATCAAGAGGAGCAGCAGTAGCCTTTCCTAAAAGCAGTTAGTCAGTCACAGTTAAACATTAAATTCCCTAGTTTCCATTCTATATTATGTTTCCCTGTACCAAAAAGTAATAAACTTGGTAAACCAGATCCAGTTTTTCTACTGTTGTTTTTGATAACTCGGTTACAACAAGTAACTAATATGGTTACACAGAATTCCTATTTTTTCTCCAGAAGCATCAGCATATAATGGCCTTGTGAAAAAAAGACCTATGAGCAATCAGTCCTCTCTTTTAATACGTTAGCTTAACCGATGAATGCTAATTAGAATGGCATTTTGAAAGGATTGATTGTTTGTATAACACTCATAGTTCTGGTTAATAATACTGTAAGGAAACACTGGAACGGAAGGGTGAGTGAAGAACAGGTTCGATCACATGAGAGACATGGATTAATAATACAGCAACAGAGAATACTGTAGTTCAGTGCGGCAATGCGTATGACTCAACACTACACCTTGCAGCGACATTCCTATGAGCATATATTATTCTAATAGTGGATGGAAGAGTCCATGTTTAACAATTAGAGTTGAGAAGGTTGGTCGTTTTTCTACACAGCACTTTTACCGTTACATTATAAATCAGATTCACGAGAATTAACCAAGCCTACAATTCCATAGGGAATCTTGCACGTCTTGTTTCTTTTCTTCTTCCCTTCCAAATGAGCTGACCCCCATACAGCTTTCAGCCCTTTCTTCTACCACTTGAGCCAAATCTTGAAGTGTCAATCTATTTATATGAAACCACATGTCTTTCACACTAGTCCTTTCCTGTAACACTTCAGCCAAACATCGGACAAGATGCGTAAAAAAAAATGCTTAATAAGAAAGATGCAGAATGTATGGCTGTTAGCAAAAGGAACAGCACAACAATTTAAGCATCTGGGAAGCATTTTAACAGAGGATGGAAAATGTGACACTGAAATCTGAAGGAGCATTGAGATAATGCAAGCTGCCTTCGAAAAGCTAAGGAAAGTATTAAGAAATAGAAAAACTTTGTTAGAAAGAAAGTACTAAACTGTTATGCAATATCAGTCGTCCTATATGGCAGTGAATGCTGGACAATTTCCCTATAGATGAAGAAGAGACTTGAAGCAACAGAAATCGGATTCTACAGAGGGATTCTGAGAATACCATGGATTTAACATGTGAGTAATAAGAAAGTTTTAAGTAATATAAAGTTAAAAAAATATATTTAGAACCAGAAAGAGAGAGTTGAAATTTCTGGAACATATAATAAGGAAAGAGAGTTTAGAGAATTTGACACACAGGAGATGTTGAAGGCAAGAGGGACAGTCTACCTAATGAGTTTCTGTTGAATGGATACCAAATGACCAAGAGGTACAAGAGATAAGAAGTTGTAGAGAGCCATGATCGCCCATATTTTGAGAAGACAGAAGGATGCTGAGAATATCATGGGCAGAATATATGAGCAACAAGAAAGTTTTAGGGAAAATGGAAATAAAAAGGACCCTTATACTTAACACCAGGAAGTGATAGTTGAAATTTCTAAGGCACATAATAAGGAAAGAGGGCCTGGAAAATTTGATACCCACAGGACATATTGAAGACAAGAGGGAGAGAGAGGAAAGCAATGCATTTACTACGTAAGCTTGAGTAGATGAATACTGTAACAAGGTTTAGAAGTGGTAGCAAAAAAGACAAAATTTACTATGAGCTACAAAGGACAGGAAATAGTGAAGAGCCATGATAGTCTATGTCTTGAAGGGGTATGGCACATAAAAGAAAAAGTATGACAGCAGCAAGGGGGATAGTGTCCAAATGCAATGGGAAACAAGACCTGGCACACAGTAAAAAGTGAATCCCTCCACCAGCCTCCTTATGAAAACAAATATAAAGAGACAACAAAAGAATTTACACAGTGCTTGAGCAGAGAGTAGGGTAAATAAAGACATGCCAGTCACAAATCATACAGAAGTTGGCAAACAAAGATGGTTTTAAAAAGGTACTGCGTCAACACTCGAAAAGCTGCCATATGCTACAAGTGTATTGTCAAGCAGGTCATTGGAAACTGCACACCTGTTTCAAAATGGAAATGTTAAATGAGAGAGATCAAGGTAAAAGGTTAATGTGTGTGTGTGTGGGGGGGGGGTGATGATGGAGATGAACGGGAATAAAGGAAAAATATGCTTCTAAATAAATAGGGAGGCTTATATTTAAAACACTTCTTGCCACTTTATTAAGCACACATTAAAAAAAATAATGACTCTCTGACTTAATTTAATCCTCTCTTAGTTTATACGTCAGCTGGAATTAACATCAAAATGAAAGTCGGCTTTTTTGTTTGAACACTGCTGCCTGTAAACAGATTGATTTCTGGCCTTTGCTCTTTCCAAACGACAAGCTCCCTGAGATTCTCAAAGTGCCTCATTACTCCCAACACCAGCAAATTTGTCTGAAAAAATAGTGGAAGAATCTCCTGAAAGTATCTGGCTTGCAAAATAACTAATATTTCACCAAATCTATGATGTCATTTGTAGCTCATAAGCTGCAAGGGAAATTAGAATTATTGAATTAGAACTCTATTACTGTGGCCTTGTGTCAGAACAAACTGAGCTTAGGAAATTCAAATGAAATAATTAGCAATGTATTTACATTATACATACACTAGTCCATTTCTATCAGTAATGTTTGCATTTAATACCTGAGCACTATCTCTTTCTCCTTTATTTTCAATGCATTTTTATAGTAAAATCATTAGCAATGCATTTTCATTATACATATAATAGTCCTCTTCTATCAGTAATACTTGCATTCATTCCTGACCACTGACAATCCCTTTCTCTGATTTTTAATGCATTTTTATATTAAAATCATTAGCAATACATTTACATTCTAAATATGAGTCCTCTTCAAACAGTAATGCTTGCATTCATTCCTGACCATTGATAATCCTTTCCTTCCAAATTTTCCATGCATTCCTATAGTAAAATCATTAGTAATGCATTTCTATTCTACATATAAGAGTCTGTCAGTAATGCATTTAAATATGCCAAAGTATTATCATATTATTAAAGTGACAAAACAAAACTTCAGAAATCACAAGTACATTTTTTCTTTTCATTTTCAAGTGGTCTCAGAAATAACCAAATTTATGACTGAAGCTCATTACAAATTAAATTACAAAGAAATAAAAAAGAAAAAATAAATATAAAAAATGAAAAGTTAATAAGAAAAGCAATAAACTGAATTTACCTAAGTCAAAAGCAAATCAGGTCAGGTGAAAAGCTGGGGAGAAATGCAATTTTTGTTCACTTGAATGAAACCTGCTTTTTAGGTCAGCAAGAAAAAACAAAATGATTTTTACTCAGAAATCTTGGTAAAAAGTAAAGTTTGAACCAGGTTCCTCCGAGGCAGATTTATTTGAACATTTCACAAACATCAACCAAACAGAAACCAAGGTCTAAAGAAACAGCAGATCTTCCAATGCAAGCAGATACTCATGCCACATGTATAAACAGCAACCAATCAAAACTGAGAACGTGTCCATGTAACATAAAGAGAGACTGTCAAATAAAAAAAAATCCTGTCACATGACAATATCTGCTTCTTTCTCTTGTCATATTCTTCAAATCAGTCAGCTGTTTCCTTTCTCTTTTCTTTCAACAAAAAAAACTATTTCGCTTATTGTGTCTTATCAAAACGCTTCGCATTAAAAACTTAAACAAGTATTTTTTATTCCACCTACCAATCTGATTATATTGCTAAATTTGTATTGCTGGTGTCCACAATGTTGGTGTACAAAACTTGATTGATATACATTTACCTATTATTGACTTTTAACTGTCAGACAGAGCCTATTTTCCCCACTAGCCTTTGCTTTATCTGACTAACTTTTCACAGATCATAATCAGTGGGTGATAAAGACAGAATTAAGATTCATTTCAAAATATTATCGAACATTCAGAACACAAGGCTTTCCATGATGTATTATTGAGAACCTAAACAAGAAATATATTAGTTGGTTGAAATTGGATATTTAAAGTTAAACTTTCAATATCCTATTGTCTATTGCTTAAATATAGAATTTAGTCTTTTTTAAAACAATTCTTACATGATGCATTAAAAAATTAATTTTGCAAACAATTACATTGAAGGCACTTATGAGGCACTCCACAACTGTGGCCTTGTGTCAGATTTAGTAAATCTGTATGCTGATTCAGCCTTTATTTATAATTCTGATTTTTGTTTTAACCATTTCACCCCAAGCAAGATGATAATGCCACTAAGACGCAAAGGGTTACTGGGAATGGAAGAGAGTGAAAACCTTTAGTAAGGTGAAAAGGCAATAAAAGAACAGAAGATTGCAGCTGACATAGCATTTTGAAGATTGTAGGTGTCATGGAAGTCAGAAACTTGATGAGAGTTACACAGCTGAGAAGTGTGAGAAAAGAAACTTTTAGATTTAGATAGGTTATTTTACACCAATACCCAGAGTCATTTTGTGCTGAATCAGGTAGTTTTAAGATTTGTTTTTATTTTGTGTCTTTTATAAGTTGTCATTATATGAGGGTGGGGATGTAATTCAGTTTTAGTTGCATTTTGTATCCAGGTGTTTATTTGGTTTCCTTTTTATATTTTGGGATAGAGCTTTATTACTTTTAAGAATTCTATAATGGCTTTGGGTTTGACACTCTCAAAGACAGCCCTAGAAACTATTAGAATAGAACTTACAGTTGCATTTAGCTATTTCAACAGTAAAACGGTAAGACCTAGTTGCCAATCTAGTAGTATGATAGTAGTTGAGGTACCAAGGAGGGAAGCTCAATAGAACAATTGCTGTGAAAATATCTATAGAAAAGATAGCGTGAAGCCATATTCATGTGGTGGGAAAGTGACTGAAGTCGAGATGCCAGGTCAGGATCAATAACATTGCAGACCCTTTGGATTTTGTTGAGAATTTCAAAATATATAACAGGGTAACAGACCAGATATAGCAACAATGTACAGGTGAATAGCAGATTTGTAAATGTGCAAGATGGATTCTGACGAGAAGAATTGTCTAGCGCAACACACTGAACCAACTTTCCTAGCAGCAGACCTAGCAGTTGATTCAGTACAATCATTCCACTTCATGTCAGTGGAAAATGTGACACCACACACATATGGCCATTGATTCAATTGAGAGAAACCTCTGCACATCAATGCCTTGTTATCACCACACTGCCTTTATCCATAGCTACGGAGCCCAATCTATCCCATTGTGCTAGATGGCCTTTAACCCTTTACAAGTCTTGTTTTTAATCCTGGTGGATGTCTACCAACACTCCTTATGAGGAAAGTCTGGTGGGGGAATTGGTTTACTTGGATGACCTGACCATGCAGGTAGAAATGGCTTATATAGTATGAGTAGCACTTGTAGAGCGATCTGACATAAATACTAAAATTACTAACATACACATTTTGTTTGAGTAGTGACTTTGACTCTCCGTGTGTGAAAAAGGATCCAAAAGATCTTGTTTATACAGTCAGCATTAAAAATGTTCCTCTCTTTGGGGGGACCTTTCAACAGAATCAAGCTTCAGCTACAAGTGAACATGACCAAAAACATTGTACATACCAATCGATGCTGTTGTAGCAAGGAATATAAATCAAGATTACCTGCTTCCTAAAAACCAATAATAAAAGACCATAACCTGTTAAGAAACTACAAAACCAGGCATGGCTGATCATTTGTGGAAAGAAAATGGGCCCTACCAATCTATGTGGAACAAAGTTAAAATAAAAGAAAACCACATTGGGAAATAGGGTTGATTAAAGAATCAATACACTTATCACCTCCCCTCTGTAAGCCAAGCATAGAAAGGAACCCAATAATGTTGGTTTAAGGATGGTCAGGTGTTCAGTTCTTTGGTCAGGCATTGAAGTCTAATAATCTGGTTTAATGTTAAATAAAAAAAAATACCTCAAAAAAGGACTGATAGAAGATATTACTTAGCATAGTAATAATCACTAATTTTCTGAAGTCTTTTCAGACCATATTCTAGTCATGGATGAGAAGGACAATTTCTGTTTATGGATGGAGAGAGAGAGAGAAGGATATATTTTTTCAGGTAGCATGAATAGACAGTGATAATAGATGAAAAGTAACTTAAGCGAGTCTGTCACCTGGAGATATAAAAAGCAGCCATGTTGTATTTGAAAGAATTAGATAGAATATGCAGTACACATATAAGTGGGTCAAGGGAATATATGAGAAATGGGTCCCTGCAGGAACCCCACCCCGACGTATCAATTTAGGATCCAAATCAGAATCAACACGGAAAATGTTCTATCATAGATTAATAAGCTATCCATTTATAATTGATCAATTATCTTGTTGATAGTAGGCAAACCTACTTTGCTGACTTCTCATGAAATATTACTTATCCAACTTGGAATGCATCATGAGCAACTTTTACCTTGTGATTAAACACAAAAGAGGAAATGAACAGGCATCCAGGATAAGAAATTAACAAAAAATGAAAATAGAGAAATATTGTTTTTCTATTCATCCATAAATTCATCACCAATTTAATCACAGCTTTATGAGTTTGTACAAACTGCCACGTGAATGGTCTAGTCTACAGTCAAATGAGTCTTAAAAATACAAAGAAATAAAAACTGTGGCTCAACTGTAAATGACGGAAATTTCTGTCAATCTGAATTTATTCATTTTTTTAAATGCCATGTCCTGTTAGGACATAAACATTCATGTCTAGCTAATTCCTTTCCTTTCTTATCTATGAATTGCATGACTTCTTGGGAAAGATAATAGAAAAGTTTCCCGTTCCATTCTCCTAAACTAGTTACCGTTTTTTTAGAGGCCATATCCTTTCAGGGCAGAAGTGATCATGGCTCTCCACAGGCTCCTTTCATTTACTATTTGTGAATTGCGATGACTTCTCCAGAAAGATAGTAGAGCGGTTTCTCAATCTCTTCTCCTAAACTAGTTACCTTTTCTTTTTTTTTCTTTTTTTATCGAGGCCATGTCCTTTTAGAGCAGAAGTGATCATGGCTCTCCACAAATTCCTTTTCTTTATTATCTGCTTATTACCATGATTGTTTGCCACTATTGATTTTCTGGAATGAGGAGCTGTCATTATAAACATTATTTATATGCAAACCACTGTCCTCATCTTTGTTGTTATTGTCACATTTTAGCTGTTTTGTCCTCTGGCTTTAATCAAGTGCTTGTCTATCTGAATAATCTGCAAGGCATTTCAAGCTGAACTTTTTATCTATGAGGATTTAAAAAAATTAACGTTCATCCAATACAAGGCCCAAAAGCAACCCAAGGTAGATTGTAATTGGGTGGTGTCCTAATTAGCATAAGAAAGGGCAAGAACTGAAGTTATTGAGGCTATGCAGGAAAGATAAAAGCTAACGCTACACTTGAAGAGGTCAAGATTAGCCAGAGACGTTAGAAGTATAGAGTAGACTTTAGAAGGACTGGAAATTCAATCATAAACAGGAAACAAGAGATAAACCTCTACTCTTATTCAAAAGACCAGAGAGGAGTGTGGATCAGACTAACTGGGGACAGACTGTTCTTGATCCACTGACCATGTCTTCGGATGTCTTGTCTAGTTCTTATTTAGTACTGTTCAGTTATTGCTTAATGTTTCCATTGATTTCAAGTATTCACTGCTCATCTTGGGAATTGAATTCACAATTACTGTCACCAAATTCCCAAAGCAACACTTTAATCCAGTAAATTATTAATTAGGCAACAGTTAATGAAGAAATGCATAACTGACCATGCTACTGACAAGCACCTGATGAAGGCCGGAGAGTATAACAACAAAGATGAGGACAATAGTTTGCATGTAAATAATTGTTGTCTACTGTTTTGAATCCAGAGTACATCTTGTCTTAGACTGGCTCGAGAGACCACTCTACTATTTAACCCATAGCTGAGGGAGAGAGATTCTATTTTCTGTGTTCATAATCATTTAGCTGAGGTAAAATTAAGAGAAGTGGGAATATGAAGATTGTGCTGCACCAATCTTAAATGGAGGGGCTGTTTGTTTGAATTCTGAAAAAAATTAACATTTCAAGTCCTGGACATTTTATTGGAGATTAAACACTTATTTTTAGTATCAGTTGTAAATATTTTAAATATAAACCACACACACACATTCTATTTTTTTTTTTATCTTTGTTAATTGAATAATAATTCTCTTTTGCAAAAACACTGGCATTTGTTCGTTGTTTTTGTGCAAAGATTTCTTACATTGTTCTACAGAAAACAATTTATGACATTTCCATCTTTGTCTCAATGCATAAACATTAAAAATAAATGTTAAAAAGAACAATACTGAAATTATTGAAAGACAAGACAGACAACCCCGGCAAAATATAATTACACAATATCTCATCAAATGTTAACAATTACCAAATAAATGTTGTTATAAAGTTCTGCTAAGATCTATTATCTTGTTTAGACTTGAGGGGAGGACAACACAAAAGCTCAAAATTAAACCTTCCACTCATTTTTTTTCAAATAATTTTACATTGAACTCTAGTTTTATTGAATAAAACACTTTATTTAAATAGGTTAAGCAAGTGAAATTGAAGTATTGTAATTTTGAAGGAAGGATTATTATATATGATACAGTTCAAAAGTTTGAGGACACCCCTGGTAATGTTTTAAATTGGCCCAGAAAGTACTATATTTGATGGCATATAAGGCACACTTTTTTTTTTCTTTTTTTTTTTACTAAAAATATCTTTTAAAATTCCCCTGCATCTTATATGGCATATGTAGGTTTAAAATTCACGATAGCAGGCCAAAATTAGCTACCTGGCAACTCGTATTAGCTTAGACTTTAGAGCAGTGGTTTTCAACCTTTTTGCTGGAGCGGAACCACAAGGAAACATTCCAGTGGCTCGAGGAACCCCTGCAATAAATCAATTGTCTTATGCAAAAAAAAGCTTTCAATTATTAAAATAAAATAAAAATACTCATCTTCAGATTTATTTACAAAAAAATACAAAGACAAACTGTAAAAATATTGTATACGTCCATATGCAATTTTAATCTGGCTTCTACGGTTATTACACATGTATTAAAAAACTTCAGTTTAAATGGATTGCATTTATTTTCATTAAAAATTCAATGAGAAACTTGAGCCTGATGTTTCTTGCGGAACCCCTGGGCTTTACTGGCGGAACACTAGGGTTCCGTGGAACCCTGGTTGAAAACCACTGCTTTAGAGTAACTTTCTCTATACCTGTTGTCATTATTTAAAAGGCAGATTAAAAGTGTTATCATTGATAATATTCATTATATTAATTTCATCACATTTAATATCATAACTTTGTTTCACTAAAATTATATGCAATAAATTCAAATTATATATTTGTAAAATATATTTGTTACATTAATATTTTTTCTTGTGATAACTTCCGGTTGCATTGGTATAAATACAGTCAGAATTTTTATATCCTAATTAGTCCACTAAGACGTTTACAGGACGCAGGTTGTACAGATCCTATAAAGGATATAATAAAGTTTTTATAAGTCTGTGTTCTTTTTTTACTATTATTTTTCGTTTAATTGTAATCATGGCTTTTTTAACCAAAATAATACCTCGTATAGCCTAGGCTGTATCATTTACTAATAATTTTACTAATTACTAATTTTTTCTTGATTTTCCCTATTGAAATTGGGGTGTGTCTTATATGCCATGAAATATGGTAGTTGTTTTGTACTTTAAATAAGAGAAAATTATAATACATTGTTCAAAAAAGGGAGACATGATTTTTTATTAGAAATTTTATTATGACCAAAAGAAAAATATTTTGCTCTCATCAAAATATCCTCTTTTAGCCATGATTACTGCAGCACAAATTTTTGGCATTCATTGCAAAAGTTTCTCAAAACATAACTTTGATAATTGATTTTTTCAATGACTAAAAACAGTCTTTTCATTTTTTGGATGGAAAGGTTCCACTCTACTGTCAAGTTCATCCTATGCTAATTCTGGGGGTGCTCCAAACTTTTGAAGTGTAGTGTGTGTGTGTGTGTGTATATATATATATATATATATATATATAGTTGCATTTCTGTAGTTTACTGCTACAGCAAGCAGAAACATTTCTTTCTCCCGGTGATGGCCATGTTGGTCGAAACTAGTCGAGGAATATAAATGAAATAATAATAATAAAAGCATAAGAATATTAATCTACAACCCAGTATGTCTGAAGATTTTAATTAATTTTTTTAATAATTTTTATCGTTCAAAATATATATATATATATATATATATATATAAAATCATTTCATCCCAAGCAAAGCAGAAATGTGACTAGTATGCAAAGATTTACAGAGAGTGAAAGAAAGAAAAGACTTATTATAGGTAGGATTGGGAAAAGGACAAAAGATGAACAGAATTCAAAAAGACAAAAAATGGCAATTGACGTTGCATTTAAATTTTTGAAGATTGTAGATATCAGGGAAGAAAGGAAACAGAAAGAAATTCCACAGGTGGAAAGTGCAAGAAAAGAAACTGTTGGAGTAGAAGTGGCAGTTATATTTAACTATTTCAACAGTAAAAGGGTGGGACCTAGATGCCAATCTAGTAGCATGCTTAAATTCACGTAGTCGAGGCATCAGGGAAGAAAAGCTCATCAGGGCAGTTGCCATGAAAATATGTACAGAAAAGACAGAGAGAAGCTACGTCACATCAGTGAGAAAGTCACTGAAGTTGAGATGCCAGGTCGGGATTGATTACATTAAAGATCCTGCTTTGGATTTTGCCAAGAACCTCGAGATGAATAGTAAGAGCAACAGTCCAGATAGGGCAACAGTATTCAATGCATGGACAAGTGGTAGATTTGTAAAATGGATTCTGAAGAGAAAAATATATATACATATTCACTGATGGCTGTTAACACATCAACGGCAGACCTAGAAAAACAGATATATATATATATATATATATATATATATATATATACACACACACACACACTTCATTCTCCTGTCATTTTCAAAGTATGAGGGTACAGCAACTGTTCTTAGTTGCAAATAGCCAGTACTATTCACATATATGATTTAATTATAGTGAAGGCGGCTTGTGTACAACCAACCACACTTTGGAAGAGCTAAATAAACAGAATTGGTACACACAGTGTGTCACAAGTTACCCAAATGACCCTCCTCACATTTTGAATTCAGAGTTGTTCTTCTTGTAGACTGGTTTCCACCAAAGGCAATAGGACAGTCTGTCCTGCTAATTTTCAACTGACTTGAAGTGGAAAGACAACATAAAATCAATAGCTGAATTGACTACCAGGAAAGTTGGGTCATTGTGTCGTGCCAGAAGGTTTTTCTCGTCAGAGTCCATCTTGCATATTGACAAATATACCATTCGTTCATGCAAGGAATACTGTTGCCATATCTAGTCTGGTGTTCCTGCTATCCATCTCGAGGTTCTTGAGAAAATCCAAAGAAGGATCTGCAATGTAATCGAACCTGACCTGGCATCTCAACTTCAGTCACTTTCTCACTGATGTGACGTGGCTTCCCTCTGTCTTTTCTACAAATATTTTCATGGCAACTGCTCTAATGAGCTTTTTTCCCCCTTGTGCCCCAACTAAATGTCATCAAGTGCACTACTGGATTGGCATCTAGGTGACACCCTTTTACTGTTGAAATAATTAAATGTAACCACCACTTCTATTCCAGCATTTTATTTTCTCACACTTCTCACCTGTGGAATTCCCTTCAGTTTACTTGCTTACCTGAAAACTACAATCTTCAAAAATTTAAATGCAACATCAATCGCCATCATCTATCTTCATGAATTCCATTCATCTTTTATCCTTTCCTCAATTCCCCGTATAGCCAGTCTTTTCTCTCACCTTCACTTTCTGCATACTAATGGCATTACCGGCTTGCTTGGGATGAAATGATTAAAAATAAAAAATAAAAATTAGCCATAACTGGGGGAGAAGAAATGGATTCATATCTTTGTCATGTAAGTGAATATAAGAGATTTGATTCGAATTCGAACTCTGATCTTCTATATCCAATTCTGATCCATTATTCATTACATCACCTGCTCATCCAAGCTTACAGTACCTGGTATTCCTAGCAGTCACCTATCTAGATACTGACCAGGCTTGATATTGCTTAACTTTGGTGATTGTATGAGAACCAGTGTTTCAACACGATAGCGGCATAAGCCCATTATACTACCTGCACACCTATGCTTAAATCACTTGATATTCCCAAACAGTCACCCCTCCCAGGTACTGACCAGCTGTGACATTGCTTAACTTTGGTGATTGGAAAGGAACCAGTTTTTCAACATACAGCTTGCTACAACTGACATTCCAAAGTGGTGAACCATTTAGGTACTAAATAGACTCAAAGTTGCTTAACTGGTGTTTGACCGTTTCAGCATGATATGGTTATAAGATAGGCTTTACAAAACAAATGGGTAGGAGTTCAATTCTCGTTGAGAGACTATTCTTTATTTCTGGTGAACACTGTTTACTGATGGCCAGAGACTGACATGCTATGAAAAGCAACTGAAATTAAAATAGCAACTTAAGATTATTACTTGTCTGACAAGATATAAAAGCAACTGAAGATGAAAGAAATACAAATTAAAAATGAACATCTAAGGAATTTTATAAAAATTCAAGTGATGTCAGAACAATGATTTGCTATTGTTTAATTTAACTGCTTGGAATTGGCTGAGAAGAAAACTGTATTAAAGCAATTGACAAGATATTTTGCCAATGTTACAAGCCTTGTAGTAGTAGTAGTAACAACAACTAGTACTACTACTACTGCTGGTAGTTTGAAAATATTACAATTTTCCAGTCATATTTCATGAGGTGACAATATTTACTGTTGTTAACTATGATTTAGTCAATGTTAAGTAAACAGAATGTTGGTATTTTAAAAATGGTGCTGGCCATGAAGATAAATTGTGCATTTACTTCTGAGGAAATTTATGATATTTTACAAGTTTTATTACTTTGGCAATGAACTAGATTCAAGATACTTCATAGATAATGAAGAAGACAGAGATATCAATAGCTGTCCTCAAGTGTTGACAAGATATCTTGAAAGAAAATTCTTTGTTCTGAGTTTTCTTACTTTGGCAGTAGTAAATCAGATAGTATTTTCAAGTAAGGTGTGTATAAAGCTATTCTCCACTCCCTTGTCAAGAGGAGAATAAAGTCTAAACGGAAGGCAAAGATGATGTGTAAACTGGCTTGAAATATAAATAACATAATTTAAAAGTCAAGAGGCATTTTGGAACAGAGATTCGGGTCAGCCCAATAAAAGACTCTGACTTAGTTTTATGTGCTGTTGTAAGTACCAGGAGTTGTGTCCCCCTTCCACAATGGGCTTTTGAGAGAAGACCTACTTAGAGTAGGTGGCGATGCCTATTTGCATACGAATGATACTGAGCAAGTATTAGCCAATAGTCAGTGTTGGGATGGGAATGGGAGAGCTATATAACACCAGTGTTTTTCTCGGTTGAGAGCGGCCCTCTCGGTGTGCAGACGTGCGGAAATCAGACAAGACAAACACACATTTATTGGAGTGGGGAAATAGCACCATCTTATTTATATATTTCAGAGAAAGAGTGGAAAACCAGGTTAAACTAGCTATATTGATAAATAGTTAATTAACCGCTGTGGCAATGAGTAAAGGAGATCAAATATATATTTCAACCAGAATCTCTGGGGAAGAGAATGAATATGTAGGATGTAATTGTTCTGATTAAATCTCCTCTGTTGTACCTAGACTCTATGAATTTAAGAGTGGTACTAAATTGGTGGTAAGATCTCATCATTTTAAAGTTAGATGTAACCATAAGTTTTATGCTAACAGTTTCTTCTCTTGAACTTCTTGTTTGTGGAAATCTCTTCCAGCTTCTTGCTTTCCAGTCATCTTTGAGCTTCAAACATTTAAATGCAATGTCAAGTGTTATCTTGTCTTCTTAATTTCTGTTCTTTTGTTGTTCTCTTAATAATGTTTTTCTCATACTCTCTTTCTCAGTAACTTCTTGTGTCTTAGTGGCTTTATTGCCTTGCTTGTAGTGAAATGATTAAAAAATTATGAATAAAAACGAGGGGGTGATCAAAAGTATGGGGGTGGGGAAAAAATCCAACTTAGGTCAGTTATGCCCATCTCTGGATTGAAAACAGTTTGTTGATGAACATGAAAGGCAGTGAAAGAAGAGATTTTCTTGAAGTGGCTGATGAGACATTTCCATCAATGACCATGGAAAAATTTAAAAAAGCAACAAATAATCTTAATGGGGGGAAAGAGGAGGAAGAAATCCAGTTCCAAGTGGTGAAACAACAACTTTCATATTGTGTACACTTAATTTTCATTTAGTGTTAACTAGAAATGCACTCGTGACAAATATTTACAGTGATTCAAAGATCAGGGTGAACTGTGAAAAATGTCACCTAAAAGTGGCCTGTTTTATTAA
This sequence comes from Acanthosepion esculentum, assembly GCA_964036315.1. NCBI lineage: Eukaryota > Metazoa > Mollusca > Cephalopoda > Sepiida > Sepiidae > Acanthosepion > Acanthosepion esculentum. The sequence goes on along the minus strand of OZ038509.1, from coordinate 56,832,035 downwards.
AGTTGATAGACTTTTCAGGGTAGATGCAGCATAGAGAATAGAAAGCAGGTCTGGGACAATGAAGAACGGAAAATTCAGGCAAATACAAAAAAAAAGAAAAGATAAATTTAAAACACAGAAATTAAAAAAAATATATCCATAAAAAGAAAAAAAAAATTAACAAAAGTCATTAAAAAAGAGACAAATTTAAAGAGATTTGAAGAAATAAAAACAAATAGAAAAAATGCTAGTATATAAAAAAAACAAATAAAAAATCATAAAAAACAGATATTAAAAAGATATTTTTAAAAAATTTATGTCTTTTATAATTTCTTTTTAAATTTGTTTTTTATGTTTCCATCTTTTTTGTCTTAAATTTTATCTTTAAAATTTTTGTCCTTTTTAGGTCTGTCCTTTTTAAACAACAAATTGAAAAATGACACAAATTCTTTAAAATGGCAGAAATTAAAAGAAAAAGGGCAGAAATTAAAAATTTTCTTCATAATTTTATAGCATCTTCACATAGGTTTTAGATTTTGAAATCTTACCATAATAGATATTTGTATGATAGGCATCTGTATGTAAACTTCCCCTAATTAAAAATATCCTGGAGATAAGTAAAATATTGAATGTTTAAAATGAAAGAAACAAAGACATAAAATTTAAATCTCAAAGAAAAAAAAAATATAAAATAAATTAAAAAAATGCAAAAGCAGAGAAATTAAAGTTTATTCACAAACTGTGTTTTCCCAGTTAAATTTTCTCACTCACATTATTTTTTTTTCTTTGTTGAGATTTAAATTTGGTGATGTTTTGTTTCTTTTATTTTAAGACTCATTGGAATCTGTGAATTCTGAAAATTGAAGTGTTTCATCTTTGTGTAGACCAATCAGAACATTCCTTATTCCACACTTTTAGAAAGACTTGACAAGTATATCTTTTTTAACAGAACCCTATAAAGCCTTAATCCAAATGTTACAATTCCCTGTAGATACTGAATGTCCCTACACTATTTCAAGTGGTTCTCTCATCATTTTCAAATGACATGTTCAATCTGGCCAAAAACTTCACTTCTTGAAAGACTTGATGACCATCTCTTCTTTAACAGGATCCTATAAAGCCTTAATTCAAATGACACATGTTAATGCCCTGTAGATACTAAATGTCCCTATGCTATTTTGAGTAGCTTTCTTGCCATTTTTAAATGAAAGTATTCTAAACCAACTATATAGTAATGGTAAAATTAACCGTTTCCTTATCAGGAAACATTTGACATTTAATGACCAAGCATCCATTGATAATCAAGTTAGCCTTTTCTTCATTCTCTGACCATCGAGCTGGAATCAAAGTTGGTATCTGTTTGCATCATCTCTAAAGGTAATATTAACTGTTTCCTTACATAATGTAAGCAGCCAGTACCACAAGTTGCACTTTTTCATTCTGGACAAAAAATTATCTTTGACATAATATATGCAGTTACTTTTCAGGTGAAAAATTTGATTTAAAAAGTTTTTTTTTTTATATGATACAAAATATGGCAACGAAGTCAAGCAGAGTTTATTTTCATTTTTTTTTTTTTAATACCTACAATCACACTTTTAGGAATGATTTCTATATTTATTCCATTGTGGGGAGAGGTCTCTATATACTGAAGTGTTATCTGCATTGAAATGCTAAGGTAAAACAAACAGAATTTTGCGAAGGTTAAGAAGAAAGTTGTAAATCAATTATTGGAATCAGTTATTTGGAACGATAATGGCTCATCTCTAAAATAGAGAAACATATCTTCTCTAATGTTAACTGCACAAATGTGGTTTTAACTACAAGGAAGAAAAAGAATAGGATCAATTATCCAAATAACTCTTAGAATGACATAGACGCATTTTAAAATAAGACAAGGACATTCAATGCATTGGCAACAAAAAAGCTGATCAATCACCTGAACAATTCTTGGAATGATCAGTCAGTCAGTTATGTGCCATGCGTGATACATGCTTAGGCAATCACGTCTCTTTCAATACATTATTATTTCCTGCAGTAGGTTGCCATTTCTTTCTGCAGTAGACCAGTTGCCATCCAAGGCTATAGAACCTGGTCTATCCTGCTATTTACTCATAGCTGGGGCGGGGGAGAAGAGGAGGATTCATACCTTTCCCAAGAGTATTAGCACATAAGTGAATGTAATAAATTTGACTGGAATTCGAACTCGGCTCTCCGATTCCTCAATCTGAGCCACTATCCACTACTCCACTTTCCCTCCTTGGAATGACAGCAACTCAAAAAGAAACTAAGTATAAAGATTCTCATTAAAGAAATTTCTGGAACAATCACCTTAACCAAGTTCAGTGATGGCAAATATGTTACTTAGTATCTTTGTCATTTTTATCATAGCAATTCAGCTTATATATACCTGAGCTAACCTCAAGTGGAGGTGACACAGTATTATATATATATATATATATATATATATATATATATATATATATATATATATATATACAGGGTGAGATGGATAAACTATCATCTAAATTATGCAAAAATGAATCTCCTTCAACTCTTCTGAATGGTCACATTGTTTAAGCTGGTGAATGCTGCCATAATCTTTGCCTTCAGTTCAACTTTGATGTTACAAGGAGTTTTTTTGGTCTTTCTCTCAACTGTGCTCCATACACAATAATCAAGGGGGTTGCAGTCTGGGAAGTTATGTGGCCAGATGTAAGAGGTGATGTGGTCGCAGAAATTGTCTGACAGCCATGACTGGTTTCTCCTGCTTGTGTGGCATGGTGCAGAGTCCCATTGCCAGCCATAGGGTCTTCCAGCAGCCACCTTCTAGTATTGAATTAAGAAAACTTCTGAGAAAAGCATTCAGCCTTGTCGGCAGAGGTGGTTAGGACCTCCAACTGATTGAACAGGGGAGGAATGGAGGGTTTACTATTGTTCAGAACACTCTTGCAGAGGCGCCAATAATCTTTGGAGCCGAATTTGCGAGATGCAATACGTTCCTTCATCTGAACAGCAAATAATGATTTAGCTTCGTTGAGGATATGCTTACACTCGTTACGGGCAAAGGTGAATAGACGTCTATTGATGTCAGACATATCACTACGAAAACGGTGGAAGAAATGGTTCCTATGGGCAATGGCGGCTGAGCAAGCAGCTGTGAACCAAGGGGAGGAGCGCGGTTTGACCTTGAATTTCCTGGAGGGGATGAAAGCGTCGATTCCAGCTTTAACCCAGGAAGAGACCTCTGAAGCACAATCTTGAATGGGGAGCTTAAATACAGCATCCCAGGGGACATCGCGGAGGAAGTCACGAAACGAGTCCCAGTCAGCCCGTTGATAGCAGAATGTGGTTCTGGTGGTAGGAGGCTCCTTGCAGGGGGTGGGGCTGAAGGAGATGCTAACAGACACTACAGCATGATCGGAGTTACTGCTAGGACAGAGTTCCAATTCAAGTTGGTTTATAATATTCACTTACACGCAAATAATGTTGTGAAACATATGAATCCACTTTTCTTCCCCAAGCTATAGGTTAATTACTAAGAGTTCAGTCACAAAATCATTATTATCAGAAAAAAAATATTCTTACAATTTAAATATATTTTCTGGCTTTAAATAACCTGACGAATACATCTAAGATGATGCCAATGACATCTCAGATGATGTCGATGACTTGAAAGATAAAACATTTAGGATGATGGCAATGGTATCAAAAATGATGAAAGCATCTACATTGATGCTGAAGACATGGAAAATGATGAAAACATCAAAGTTGATGAAGAAATCTAAGATGATATTAACGACATTGAAGATGACAAAGACATCTTAGATAATAGAGTTGATATCAAAGATGATGCCAAGGACATTATCATGAAGTCCCCTTCCTGACCAATCAACCATGGCAAGATTCAAACCAGAGTCTCATGGCCAGAATGCTAACACCCTAACCATTCATGAAAGTGCCCATCTTTTAAGGAATCTATCTACACATTCTCTCTCATGGAGTTACTAAGTTGACAGTCTGATGCCATTAAAGGAGCTTGTGTTTTATGTAACTAAGGCATTCATCATGACAATGTACATGTCTGTACTTTATATCTTTATTTTTTTTAGACAAAACATTATCCATATCTGCATTTTATCATCCAAATGCATTTTCATAATAAAAATCATTGGCCAATGCATTTTCATAATAAAAATCATTGGTCAATGCATTTTCATAATAAAAATCATTGGCCAATGCATTTTCATAATAAAAATGATTGGCCAATGCATTTTCATAGTAAAAATGATTGGCCAATGCATTTTCATAATAAAAATCATTGGCCAATGCATTTTCATAGTAAAAATCATTGGCCAATGCATTTTCATAATAAAAATCATTGGCCAATGCATTTTCATAGTAAAAATCATTTCCAATGCATTTTCATAGTAAAAATCATTGGCCAATGCATTTTCATAATAAAAATCATTGGCCAATGCATTTTCATAATAAAAATCATTTCCAATGCATTTTCATAGTAAAAATCATTGGCCAATGCATTTTCATAATAAAAACCATTGGCCAATGCATTTTCATAGTAAAAATCATTTCCAATGCATTTTCATAGTAAAAATCATTGGCCAATGCATTTTCATAATAAAAATCATTGGCCAATGCATTTTCATAGTAAAAATCATTTCCAATGCATTTTCATAGTAAAAATCATTAGCCAATGCATTTTCATAATAAAAATCATTGGCCAATGCATTTTCATAATAAAAATCATTGGCCAATGCATTTTCATAGTAAAAATCATTGGCCAATGCATTTTCATAATAAAAATCATTGGCCAATGCATTTTCATAGTAAAAATCATTTCCAATGCATTTTCATAGTAAAAATCATTGGTCAATGCATTTTCATAATAAAAATCATTTCCAATGCATTTTCTTAGTAAAAATCATTTCCAATGCATTTTCTTAGTAAAAATCATTGTCCAATGCATTTTCTTAGTAAAAATCATTGTCCAATGCATTTTCATTGTAAAATCATTTCTAGGAGCATCAGTATGGAGTTATGTTTAGTGAGCCTAGTCTGTTTGTCTATAAGTACTGAGTTTTGAGTTTGATCCTCACAAAGTGTTTCATACAAAGCCTGACATCAAATGTTCCAACCAACCTCACTTATTCATCATCACCCAACAATCTGTATTATGATACACTAAACCCTTCTTCAGTTCTTAAGTCTCTTTTCTCTTCATCTCTTCATATTCTTGACCTTTCTAAGGTTTGTTTGGCTATTTAAACTCCTTTGTAGCACTGCCAATGCTAATACCACAATCGATTGGCCAATCAACTATATAGCCTTTTTTGTTCAGTATATAATCCTTATGGCAGATATATACTTCTATAACACTGACAAGGATCATTAATATTGAGCTCATTCTTTATGCTGTGGATGTTACCACAACATCTTGGCTGATCCTGGTTCTTCTAAATATGAAATAAGAATGAATAGATGAAAGTCATCCCTGCCAATGTAAGAAATATCTTTTGTTTCCAAAATGAGAAATACAAGGTTGAGCAGCTGAGACACTATTTAACTTCAATAAACATAAAAGATCCTAAGAATCCTAGTATCAGGATTGAATTTTTTTTTATAGCATATCAACTCTCTTCAGGTTATTTAAAGCAAGTACTTGATTTTTAGATTGTAAAAATTTATTGTACTAACTGGGCAGAGAAGAGGTGAATTCATATCTTGCCCAAGGGTAATTGCACATAAGTAAACATAACAAATCTGATTGGGATTGTAACTAAGACTTGATTTAGTAAAACTATTATCGCTGAATGAAAAATAAAATTGTGTACAAAATATTTAGATTTTGGCATTAAATAACCTAGAGATTGATGTGCTGCTAATCAAAAACAACGAACCACTCTCCTCATTGCTTTATCCAGTGTATGTTGTTCTGTATGAGTAAAGTATGCTTTTCCCAGCACCCTTGGTTCCAGAATTGTGTTGGATTATCCACTTTTGCTGGACCAACGGGAAGTCACGAAATAGCAATTTATGCAGGTCTCGTATCCCTACAGCATCACTGACTGTTAGAAACTTCTATTGAACTATTATTAATTGCAATGTTACCTGTGGCTTTCTGGTGCATTAATTTGGCAATTGCATGAAATTCAAATGCTTGCTTGTAATTTTGTCCAGATTAACCCTTTAGCATTCAACATGTTCAAACCCACCCTGGCTCTCAAAGTCACAGTTTTTGGTCAAAGTCGCACTGTTTGCATGACTTCCAGTGTCATCTGCGATGATGATGATGATATGGCAGAGTATACATTGCAATGGATATGCTGCTCAACAAAATCTCCCCAAAACACCCTTAATACTTTGAGCGTATAAGTGAAAATTGGGAAGTAAATATTTGAAGAATAATTCTTTTTCTTCTATGTAGCATGTCCCTTTAAAACATAAGTGATTATGACTCTTCACAACTTCCTATCATTTGTAGCCCTTAGTGTTGTTTATTTTTTTGCATTCCCTCCCATTATCAATTAACACAAGTCAGTTAGATAGGTGGCCAGTGGGCTCCACCTGCCTGTTTTGTCTTTGATATATCCTGTGAGTGTCAATTTCTTCAATCCCTCTGTCTTCATTATGAATCTAATTTCAGATTCTCTTTCTGATTCTAAGTATAATTGTCTTTTTTGTTTCTACTTTTCTTATATCTCCCTGTTCTCCTTTTTATATTATTTACATTGTTGAGATTATTGTCCATATCTTTATTGTCACGTTCACAACTTTTCGGCCATTGTACACTCCGGCCTTCTTCAGGTGATATTTGTTTGAATTGCAAACAGAACCCAGAAGAGTCAATCTGTATGTTGGCATTCATGAAGATCAGTTTCAATGATGTTTGTGTAGACATTCTTCCTGTATTATCTCCTGATGTGGGCTGACATATAACCTTCATGTTCCTGGGTTGTTCAGTAAAGTCACTGAGAATCTGTTCCACCCCCAACCCCCACTTGCAAATATCATGACAGATATTGGCAAAGATCAAGTTCTTTTCCCACAGTTTATTATTACCCTGCTGTTTACAGATGATAATTGCAATTCCAATGCAAAATTCGTCACCTTTATTTTTGTTCCTTTTTGCAAAATTGACATACCTATTGCTATTTTGGTTTCAGTTCAAAAGCCTGGTTCATCCAACGCAGTTAAGGATCATATCAGCAACACTATATTCTTATGAAGGAGAGTACTCTTTGGAATAGACATTGTCAGGTCTGCAGATGGTACCTTGACTGGTGTTCACTGTGGCATACTGCTTTTATAGCAGTACTTCATTTACATACAATACTACAGTTATCTCTCCTAAATATTATTCCACCATCCATTTACTCAGGCTTGCTCGGTAGGTTATGCATTATTTTGCTTTCCTTCTTCTTGCCTTCAATCTGTCTTGTGAAGATGAAATTTTCCAAGCTCTCTTTCTTCATTCTTTACTTTAGAAATTTTAACTCTTCCTGATGTTAAGTATAAGTGTCCTTTTTGTTTCCATTTTCTCTTAAACTTTGCCATTGCTCACATGTTTGGTCCAGGGTATTCTCAACATCCATCTGTAGAACATTTCTGTTGCTTTAAATCTCACCTTCATCTATGCAAAGATTGCCCAGCATTCATTGTGATATAGGACTGATATTATATAACAGTTTGACACCCTTTTCTTTGTTTCTAATGAAATGTTTTTATTTGTTTCTTAATGTTTTGCTGAGTTTTTGGAAGGCAACTTTTCCTATCCCAATACACCTTCAGATTTCAGTGTCACACTTTCCGCCCTCCGTTAAAATTCTTTCCAGATATTTAAATCGCTGTACTTTTTTTTATTTTGATCTCTCCAATTTGCAATTTGGATATTGGGCTGTTCCTTTTCCTAACAACCATGCATTCTGTACCTTTCTTATTAAGGTGTTTTTATCCAAGAAGGAGACTTCTAAATGTTATTACTGACCTGGAGAGGTGGTCCTGGTGTGTGGCACCATTGGAAAGTACTTGAACATTATATTACAGGTGAACTCAAGTCTTGCAAGTGAAATCAGGTAGACAGAATTGTTCATTGATGGTTGTGCTAGCACAAAGTCACAAGTCACCATGACCGAGAGTTTGAGTGTACTAGACTTGTTCAAACTAGCAGAGAGGTGAAATCCCAGTGCTGCAACACCATTGGAAAGTACCTGAAAACCATACCACAGGTTGACCCAAAGCTTGAAAGTGAAGATCAGTAGGCAGAATTATTCATTGATGGTTGTGCCAAGCATGAAGTCACAAGTCATCATGACTGAGGGTTTGAATGTACAGTCTTTGTTGAAACAGTTGATCACGGCCGATGATGCACTCTCTCCCAAAAGCTGTAAAGAATGTTTGCTAAGCATAGTTGCTGTATAAACTACAGGTGGGGTCTGTGGGTATTGAACAAAAACAAATGTGCCTGAGCAGGGGTCTGCAACAGGGGTTGGCTAGCCACCCCAGCAGCCAACCCTTATTATTCTGATATATAGATTTGTATATTATATTTTCTACATCATATTACAGTTTAGCTGTCTTTGCCCATATGTGATAATAGCTTACTTAAATTTAAGAATATTTCGGAGAACAGCTGAAGTATGAATGACTAAAAGTGGTCAAACATGATAATCCTCTACACTATTTACATTGTTCGAACTGTTGTCTTCATTTTTGTTGCCATATTCACAATGTTTCAGCTGTTGTACAGCCTGGCTTTCTTCAGGTGATAAGAATTTCAAACTGAGCCCTTTATTTCGTCCACTTGACCCAGAGTTTTCAGTTCAATACCTGGCTACAGTAGAGGTGAACAAAAACTTGTAGAGTTGAGTTAAAGGGAATTAAATGATATGGAGATTATCTACCCTGCTGGATGAAATAAAGGGTTCGGTTTGAAATCTCGATCACCTGAAACAGACTGGAGCATACAACAGCCAAAACATTGTGAATATGGCAACAAAAATGAGGACAAAAGTCTGAACAATATAAATGGTGTAAATAATTACAATACCTCCCCTCAGAAATATAGACAGATAATGATAATACACTGATAAGTATATTGCCAACATTAAAACGCTGTGATGACAAGCATCAGTTTAGTCTTAGAAAGTTAACAACTCTTCCCAAAAGTTATAAACAATACAATTTGACATTAAAACAATTAACAGAGTTGTTTAGGCATTATATTCTTAAAAATCAATGAATTCTTCAGTACTAACAGCAGACAATCACTTATGATATTTAAACAAGTCAGCACTTTCAATCGTGACATTTAAAACGATGTGTGGCAAGCAAATCAATTGCAACTGACAATTCAAGTTGGTCACATGACATAATTCCAGCTTTTGTCTATGAAAAATTATACAAGAGAATTTACATGTGTGAAATCAAAATGACTTAAAAGCTGATAAAAATATAAAAACTGTAGACTTTTAAAGTGTTCTCAGGTAATATTGTGAGTGAATATTTACGGCCACACATGTGCATCTTGTGGCATGTTGCTTTAGACACACACGTCACAGAAAGTGTTGTCTATGTTTTCCTTTTCCTTTTTTTTTTTAAATAATAACTTTCTAAGTGTTTTGTTTTTTGTTTACCTTAATTTGCTCGACTGTTTCGTTTGTAAAAGCTATCATGATACATAAATGCATTACAATACATGAGAGAAAAAATTTAATGTTGAGGACAAACATTAGAGTGATAGTTTATAATTTAATCAATTTAAATTTATTTAACTAAATTAATGTTCAGTTCCTGTTCAACATATAATATCTCTTGGTTGGGCAATGTTTGAAAAGAACAAATCACTTGTAACATTCTCTCATTTTTCCTACAAAATCAAAGCTAAAATCTCCAACACATTTATTCTACTTGTAATATGTTATGCCCTGGATTGTCTAAACTGGATGATAAGACTTCTTAAGAAAGTGGAAACCTTCCAGAATCACATCATGTGAGTCATGTCCAACAACCAAACCCTTCTGACCCAAATCGTCCCTCTTAATAAAGAGTAAATTCCTTAAGTCACATCAAATAAAAACTGAAAAGATTATTAAAAATGTGCATTTTAAGGGATGTTTGTCGGAAAAAAAGTAAGAGAGGGGGCCCAGCAGAGAAGGTGGCATGACAAATGGACACAACTCGATCTGGGATCCTTAAACTGAGCCGCCCATATCTGAGAACTCTGAAGCTAGTTGGATCATGTGAGCTATCACATATATCAGTTGGGAAAGTGTTCAATGATGAATATTCTTAGAAAAGGCATGAATCCAATTCCTTTTTTTTTTGAAGCTATGGGTAAATAGAAAGCTAGACTAGGCTTTCTAGCCTTGTATGTGAGCCAGTCTAAGAGAAGGACAACTCTAAATTCAAAATTGGAGAGAAAGCAATGGGAAACCACTTTAGTATCTTTACCAATAACTTATAGCAATTCACAGATAATAAAGAAAAGGAAGCTGTGGAGAGTATAAATACAACTCAATCTTAGCTCCTTAAACCAAGCTCTCCAGAACCATGAACTCTGGAGTGAACTGAGTCAGGTGAGTGCATGTTCTGCTATCACCGAGGAGAGTGTTTTATGATGAATGCTCTTTAAAGAGTGTGGGAGTGAGTAGCCATGGTCAAATGCAAAATAAATAACAAAACTGTCGAATAAACAGAATTGACAAAGTTTGCAATGAAAAGAAAAAGGAACGGGGCAAAAATTAAATAATATCAAGCAAACAAACAATATATACAAGGCAAATTAACAGTAATAAAGCAAAAAGTTCACAAAGTAAGAATTGGTGTCAACATACAAAAGCAAGTTCGGACAAATGAACTTAGTAGTCTGACTTCTAGACAAGGTAGATTGGGATTGAGTCATATCAAACTGCAAACCTGCCTATTTTATTGGCTAAACAAATCCCAGCATGCATTTGTGTGCTACTGCCTATAAAAAGGGAGGAGTAAGTGTTTTGCAGTCATTCCCCAGCCAGATTGAAATCAACAAAAAGGCATGAAACCAAATCTTATCTTAAGCTATAGGTAAATAGAAAGGTAGACTAGGCTCTCTAGCCTTGTGTGGCCACCAGTCTAACAGAAGGAAATCGCTGAATTCAGATTTGGAGAGAAAGTAATGGGAAACCACTTTACTATTTTTACTCTGAAGTTATGGCAATTCACAGATAATAAAGAAAAGGAAGCTGTGGAGAGTATAAATCTTAGCTCCTTACACCAAGCTATCCAGAACCATGAACTCTGGAGTGAACTGAATCATGTGAGTGCATATTCTGCTATCACCAAGGAGAGTGTTTTATGATGAATGTTCTTTAAAAAGGCATGAATCCAAGCTATAGATAAATAGAACAGTAGACTAGGCTTTCTAGCCTTGTGTGGCAGTCAGTCTAACAGAAAGAAATCTCTGAATTCAAAACTTCTAAATGTAAAGTGAGCTCCTCAAGACTGAAATTTGGCATGAGTTGAGTCATGTGAGCACATATTCTTTTATATATATATATATATATATATATTCTGGATGCTAAAGTGCGTAAAAGTTACCGAGATGCAGTGGGATGTTTCGATTGGTTATTTCTTATTGGTATAGATACATGTCATGTGTAATGAAGTAACAGATAATATTCAAATGAGTGTAAGAAAACATTCTGGATGCTGTAAAAGTTAGTGAGACACTACAGGATATTTTGAAAAATTTTGTTTGGTTTGATCTTTCATTAAAGTATATCTCGTGCATACTTTGTATATATATATATATATATTGATTTACAGAAGAGATACGTTAAATTCATGAATAATGGATCTGTAGAAAAATGGTGACATAATGTAGTTTTTTAAATGCATGTTAATAGTTGGTAATATTGCTATATATTTTCATAATATTTTCTCTTTAAAGAGTTATGTTCTTTTTTTTGATAAGGCTGGCATTGGTGAAATTAAAGTTATCTCCTACATCATTGTGGTGTAAGACAAGAGAATTTGAATGTTTATCTAAACGCAAATCTCTTTTGTGTTCCTGGATGTGGGTCTTTACTCTCCCCAATGTACATGTTGTTGTTTTATATATATATATATATGACTTAAATGAAGCATAAGTACCCTTATATGAAATGGTAATTAAAGGGCTTGGAAACTTTGATACTCACAGAACAGATTGAAAGTAAGAAGTACAGAGAAAAACAACATATAACCTACCTACTGAACTTGAGTAAATGGAGGTTGGGACAAAGTTTGCAACAGATAACAAAGACAAAATTATTAAGAGCCACAAAGGACAGGAAATTGTGGAGAGCCATGATCGTCAACATCCTGAAGAGACATGGCACATAGAAGATGAAGAAGACTGAGCTTGAGTAAATGGATGGCAGAACAAAGTTTAGGAGGGATAAGAAAAATACAAAATTTATTAATATCTACAAAGGACTGGACATTGTGGAGAGCCATGATCGCCAACATTCTGAAGAGACATGGCACATAGAAGAAGAAGAAGACTGAACTTGAGTAAATGGAGGTTGGAACAAAGTTTACAACTGATAACAAAGACAAAATTATTAAGAGCCACAAAGGACAGGAAATTGTGGAGAGCCATGATCACCAATGTCCTGAAAGGACATGGCACATAGGAGAAGAATGAGCTTGTGTAAATGGATGGTAGAACAGGGTTTTAGGAGAGATAACAAAAAGACAAAGTTTATTAAGCGCTACAATGGACAGGAAGTTGTGGAGAGGCAGGATCGGCAGCACCCTGAAAGGACATGGCACATAGAAGAACTATCAAAAGCAAATGTAAAGCATGTCTTGTAAAATTTCAAATATATAATGAAGGAGTAAATATAAGTAAAAGATTTATTTTATTTACTAAAATAAAGCATGCATAGTTGTAGATAGTCATTTCTAAGGCTTGCTCGCATGTATCCAAGGTAGCAGTAAATGTGTTATAATTTTACAAGTTTTGTGTGTAAGATTGAGTGAAGATAAAGTATAGCAACTTGTGAATATATTTTCTCTTTTCATTTCGCCAGGCTGCAAGTGCCTGGATGTATGATTACCCAGTTTTTTTTTTTTTTTTTTTTTTTAAAGAGTTGAGCACTTTTTTTATTTACACTTCCTAGTAGTTGTACCCGGATGAACCAAGATGGTGATTTGCTATACTTTATCTTGGCTCCATCTTAGTTTCCTACGGTTTTTTATTTTTAGCACTTTCTTTAGTATTTATATTTTTCACTGGTTTTACAATAAGGTGGGAACATTTTTATACAGGTTGATATATTAAAACATATAACTTTAAAAATTAGGAGATCAGTTGAATCTGCTACTTTCGTTTCAACCTTAGAGTATACTCAGGCGATTTTTATCAATTGACCTCCCAGCATTTTATGTTAAAAGAAAAAAAAAAAACGTATGAATACTATATTATTTTAAAAATGAAACAAACACACGCATGGCATTGGATGTGATAGAAAGGGAGGAGTACAATGGGTGAAGAGAAGTAAAGCAAAGTATTATAAATGTATTGGGAGTGAGTAATTGAAATATACTTTTGTTTTTATCCAGCCTCATATGTGCTTAAGAGGAATTTTTTAGTATGTATGCAAAGACTCATGACTTCGATTTCCTGGTTCAAAAGGGTCTTTGGATCTAGAAATGTCATTATTGCGGATACCGTAAGGTTGAAACGAAGGTTCTTTGGATCTGGAAATGTCATTATTGCGGATACCGTAAGGTTGAAACGAAGGTTCTTTGGATCTGGAAATGTCATTATTGCGGATACCGTAAGGTTGAAACGAAGGTTCTTTGGACCTGGAAATGTCATTATTGCGGATACCGTAAGGTTGAAACGAAGGTTCTTTGGATCTGGAAATGTCATTATTGCGGATACCGTAAGGTTGAAACGAAGGTTCGTTGGATCTGGAAGTGCCATTATTGCAGATACCGTAAGGCTGAAAGGAAGGTTCGTTGGATCTGGAAGTGCCATTATTGCGGATACCGTAAGGTTGAAACGAATGTTTGTTGGATCTGGAAGTGCCATTATTGCGGATACCGTAAGGTTGAAACGAATGTTTGTTGGATCTGGAAGTGCCATTATTGCGGATACCGTAAGGCTGAAACGAAGGTTCGTTGGATCTGGAAGTGCCATTATTGTGGATACCGTAAGGCTGAAACGAAGGTTCGTTGGATCTGGAAGTGCCATTATTGCGGATACCGTAAGGCTGAAACGAAGGTACGTTGGATCTGGAAGTGCCATTATAGTGGATACCGTAAGGCTGAAACGAAAGTTCGTTGGATCTGGAAGTGCCATTATTGCGGATACCGTAAGGCTGAAACGAAGGTTCGTTGGATCTGGAAGTGCCATTATTGCGGATACCGTAAGGCTGAAACGAAGGTTCGTTGGATCTGGAAGTGCCATTATAGCGGATACCGTAAGGCTGAAACGAAGGTTCGTTGGATCTGGAAGTGCCATTATTGCGGATACTGTAAGGCTGAAACGAAGGTTCGTTGGATCTGGAAGTGCCATTATTGCGGATACCGTAAGGCTGAAACGAAAGTTCGTTGGATCTGGAAGTGCCATTATTGCGGATACCGTAAGGCTGAAACGAAGGTTCGTTGGATCTGGAAGTGCCATTATTGCGGATACCGTAAGGTTGAAACAAAGGTTTGTTGGATCTGGAAGTGCCATTATTGCGGATACCGTAAGGCTGAAACGAAGGTTTGTTGCATCTGGAAGTGCCATTATAGCGGATACCGTAGGGCTGAAACGAAGGTTCGTTGGATCTGGAAGTGCCATTATAGCGGATACCGTAAGGCTGAAACGAAGGTTCGTTGGATCTGGAAGTGCCATTATTGCGGATACCGTAAGGTTGAAACGAAGGTAGAGGATTCAACTGATCTCCTAATTTTTAAAGTTAAAAACTCTACATGTTATTTTTATTTATATTTTTTTTTCACATCTGCATTGAGCCCTTTTTTAATCCTACTGTTTCCTGGCTTGATTCAACTCTGGCTATTAACATTTTATGCATAATATAGACATATTTATATGCATATTTATTCTTATAATAATCCTTTCCAGTTCTCAATCAGTTTCTTGATATTAAGATAAAATTCATCAAGAAGGTGCCGTAGTCTTTTTTCTACCCAAGTACTTTTGATCTCCTTTGAGATCATTCTCAAAGGTGAATTACAAAGACAAACTTTCATGTTTGAATGAAGATATGCTGCCTATTATATATATATATATATATATATATATATATATATATATATATATATATATATATATATATATATCTCTTATGATCACTCATGATGATAATAGATAAAAAGTAAAACTGAAAAATGCACTAGCTAACCGGTTTTGAATCTAGCTCAACAGAGCTAAATCGAGGTTAATAAATTATAGTAGAATTATCACTAAAAAGAGATGGACAATATGTACTTGGGGGGGGGGGGGTATTGCTTAGATGGAAATTAGTTGGAGGCCCAATATGAAATCCTTCTGTTTTTACAGTGAAAGTTTCAAAGACAAAATATAAATGACCTGCAACACTTTCAAGTGGTAATTTGAACGGGACTTGCTAAGAATGGTAAATGAATCCACACTGAAATTAGCGACACAATTATGGCTATTTATGAGGTGTTCTGCGATGGAAGACTCATATATATTGGTCAGATTGTCTGAAGGAGTGTACTTAAGATTGCAGATTTTCATTGGAATGTGTTGCTTTATTCTGACATCCAGCCTTTGAGTTGTTCTCCCTATGTAGTGTGAGCCACAACTACATTTAAAGGAATAAACTAAAGAACTATTATGATGTGGAGGGAGAATGTTCTCCCGCATGGATGGAAGGACAGGCTTAGCAGAAAAGAGCACACAAGTTTTAGCAGCAAAGTAACAATGTCGAACTGCTAGCATATCTAACACTGATAGTACCCAGCCAAGGAAGGCACAGGTACACAGGACATCTTTGTACTGAAGCAGGTTTAACTTTATTGAATTCAACAATTTTATTCTTAATTATTGATTGAACAATGCCCAACGGGTAGGCATTGTTGCGGAGAGTAGTAGTAATAAACCAGAGTTCATCATCCAACTTAATCTTAAAACAGATCATTAAAGACCTGTGGGTAAGAGTTTTAATTAAATTAATTTTACGTTTTACGGGACAAAAAGAGTCCCAACGGGTATATAAACCAGTAAATGTCGGTTTATGATAAACAGATGTAACAAAACCCAATGACGATCTGCTAACCAAAATATCGAGAAAGGGATGTAATACAAAATCAAAGAATTGCTCAGATCAGCACTTGATGTTTAAAAAAACAATACCAGCTAGGGGTTAAAAAGTAAGACACTAAAATGATTATTATTTCCAAAAAATGAAAATTGCATACAGCATATTTAGATTTCAGTCTTAAATAACCCATTGAGATGTTGATATGCTACTAAACGAAAACAACCAAACCATCAGTCGGGGAAAAACTGGTGGGCCACATTCAATGCCTTGAAAAACAAACTGGAGGTGTTCTGTTATCAGTAAGTAAACCCAGAATTTTCCCATATTGTGATGAGTGGGTGTTCTCTCAGAGAAGAGCACCTAGTGGAATTTAAGCTCAGGCTAGGCATCAAATGGAACTCATACAGATGATACATCTCTAAAGATGCTGGAAACATGGCCAGTTCCCTGTACCACACTAGGGAGTATCCGATTCCTCCTGCTATCCTCTATATTTATAAGAGCCAGGTCAGGCTGTAAGTAGGGTACTGCTGCCATATTTGGGCAGGGGCTGTCTAATCTTCACTTTCCAGTCTTGATAGAGTCCAAAACATCTCTGCATCCTTGTGAGTAATAAATTATTTTCCACCCTACAACACCTTTCCCCACAGATGAAATGTCACTAGCCTCTCACTGATCAGATGTAAATTCCATTCAAGTAGCTTCTTCTTACAGACCACTGCTTTGTGGAACCAACTACCAAGAGGATGCTTCCCTGATCACTACAGTCTTAAGTCTAAGGTTAACCGTTCTCTTCCCCACATATCCCCATAAACTGTGTTTCTTACTCTCCAACTCAAGTGGCTCTTGAGCCTTGTACAGCCTGAACATACAGAAACAAATTACAAATTATTTGCTACTGGCATTTAGCCACTGACTAATTAAATTCCATAAGAAGAATCTGCAATATCTTTGGTTCTGACCTAGCATCTTGGCTTCAGTCACTTTGTGACCACCATAGTTTCACTGTGCCTTTTCTATAAAAATTTTCATAATTGTTCTGATGAACTTTCCTCTTTGGCACCTAGACTTTAAGAAATTATGCATACTACTAGATTGGCAGCAAGGTCTCATCATTTTAAAGTTGAATTGGCGAGATGTAACGTTTAAGTTCTATGCTAGAAGTTTCTTTTTTTGCACTTGTCACTTGTCGAATTATCTTCTGGCTTCTTGCTTCCCAGTCAAGTTTGATCTTCAAAAATTTAAATGCAATGTCAATCGTTATCTTCTCTCTTCTTAATTCCAGTTCTTTTATTGTCCTCTCTCATTAATAGTAGTTTTTCTCATATTCTCTAACACTCACAAACCCCCTTGCATCCTAGTGGTTTTACTGACTTTGATCTTCAAAAAATTAAATGCAATGCCAATCGTCATCTACTGTCTTCTTGATTAATCTTCTCTTATTGTTCTTGCTACTTAATGTTTCTCTTTTTCTAATTCTTTAACACTCAGCAAACCCCTTGTACCTTATATAGTAAATATGGCTTTACTACTTTGCTTGGTTTGAAAGGATTTAAACAAAAAAGTACTAATCAATGATTTTTGCTGGAGACAAATGACAGCAAGTCTCTTCAATACTACAGGACTCTCCTCAGTAATATTGTGGATTTTAAAAGCACAATTATCTGGATGGTCTTAGTTATCTTTCTAATCTCTAGTTCCTCTAGTCTTTTTTACTTGGCACCAAGACTGTTCCCAGTACTCAGATAATAATTGGTGCAACTATCACATTCCACTAGCTCCTTAGCTCATCCAAGATATTTATTTAACTTTTCACTTTCTGTAATTTCTATGCTAACAGTTTTTTCTTCTGTCACAATTCTTGCTTGTGAAACCCTCTTCTGGTTTCTTGTTTCCGACTCAAGTTTGATCTTCAAAAATTGAAATGCAATGCCAATCGTCATCTACTGCCTTCTTGATTAATCTTCTCTTATTGTTCTTGCTACTTAATGTTTCTCTTTTTTCTAATTCTTGTGAAACCCTCTTCCGGTTTCTTGTTTCCGAGTCAAGTTTGATCTTCAAAAATTGAAATGCAATGCCAATCGTCATCTTCTGCCTTCTTGATTTCTAACTTTTTTATTGTTCTTGCTCCTTAATAAATGTTTTTCTTATATTCTTTCACATTAAGTAACCCCCAGGGCTGTGGAGTTAGAGTCAGAGTCATGGAGTCGGAAGCGATTAAGGGGTCACTGGAGTCGGAAAAACTATACCAACTTCAGTTGAATTTACACTTTATGCAAAAAGTCTTACATTATAGAATTTTTATTTTTTCTACTGTATATTTACTATTTCCTTTAATGAAATTCATCTCAAACTTCTTTTTTAAAGTCATTTTATTTTTTTCTTTGTAGTTATTTTGTATTTGCAAAACTATATATGTAAAAAAAAACTTACATTATAGAATTTATTTTGGTATGTCTTTTACATCGTGTAAAAGATTATATTTCAACTTCTGTTATAAAGTCGTTTTAGTTTTGTTCTTTATATATTTCTTGTTTGTACAGATATACATATATATAAGTCTTAGATTATGGCATTTTTATTTTTATTGTTATTTCTTCTATATCCTTTCCAAGATTTTGTCTCTAATTCTGTTAGAAAATATTGAAGAATAAATAGGCATGATATAAAAACCATAATATCTTTATTCTTTGATATAAACCAGTTATAATGATATAGGCTTACTCAAGTTAGGAGCATATGCATAGGCTTTATAAGATTTGTAGGCCATAATTACTTAATTAGATAAAGAGGAGTCGGAGTCAGAGTCGTGGGTTTTGTGTTCCGACTCCACAGATGTGTGGCTTTGTTGATTTGCTTAAGGTGAAATGATTAAAAGAAAATATATAAGAATGAAATCATTATATCTTCAGTTGTAGAACTGCTGACTGTAGGTATTTTAGAAGTTGCCTGTTGTTTTGACCAGCAGTGAAATTCAAGAAGAAAATTATGTTGTATAAACAGATGTCTTGGTAAAAAGTAACAGTTTGCAGAATTCTCAGAGAACACATCCACAATAAAAGGGGTCAGCAGATGATGTTATTGGAAGATCAATTTTTGAAAAGGTGGATGAACTAATAATACTCTACAAAGAACATTGTAGGACATTATTATGTATCATTCCTCTCTAACAAATATCACTTAACAAATATCACTGAACAAATTCTCACAGGTAAATTTTTAATTGATAACATCCAAGTTCTATGTAGATACCTGCTGAGGCCAATATAGGATCAAATAAAATGATGGTAGAGATTGTAAAGCTGCGTTGCATGACAATGATGTGGAAAGGGGAAGCTTATTTACCTTCAAAATAAGCATTCAATTTCATACTACTTTAGCCACTTAGCTGACTTAGGTGAGCAATATTTATCTAGAAACCCCAATGCACATTCAATATGTTTATCTGTTTCATCTATCACCGGGAGACATGATGGAGTAATGGATAGTGGCTATGATTGAGGAATCGGAGAGCCGAGTTCAAATTCTAGTCGAATCCATTACATTCACTTACATGCTAATACCCTTTGGAAAGCTATGAATCCTCTTCTTTTCCCTCCAGCTATGGGTAAATAGCAGGACAGACCAGGTTCTATAGCCTTGGATGGCAACTGGTCTACCGCAGAAAAGAATGGCAACCTGCTGTGGGAAAAAATCTGCCTCGTCAGTCATGTATCGAAAGATACATGATTGCCTAAGCATATATCATGTATGGCACATAACTAACTGACTGATCTGTCTCTTGGTTTTATGTAAGCACAAGCCCAGATAAGGCAGCGATATCCCATTTTTGGTGGGTTTTTTAATCGTTTTGCCGTAAGGTGATAATGCCACTAAAATGCAGGGGATTAGAAGGAGTGAAAGAGAATGAGAAGACTTTAGTCGGCATGGTTGCAGAAATATGTAAGTATATGTGTCTAAGTTATTGAAATTTGCGCCTGTTGCACCAGTGGCTCCTTTCATGTCACTCCCTGGTGTTAACAAAGGCGGGCTTTTTTATAGTATCTAGTGAGGTCGCTATGCACATCCTCGGTCACATGAGGCGTCAGCCAGTTCGCACTGATTGAGTCTCTTGTGCAAAGCACAGGAGATCTTATGTCACTTATGCTGGGGAATAGGCTGTGTCTTTTTTGAGACCCCCTCCCAACCCTGGGACCTCACTGTCACAGAGGTAGAAACTGGGGAGGGGGGGTCTTTTTTTGCATCTGCTGCTTCTTCAAAGAAGTGGTATGGCAGGCTTACTTTTTTTTGAGGTGGCCCTGTCACAATCTGCTGATCTTCATTATTGTCAACATCAGCTGAATGGTCTTCTTTGTCCTTCATTACAGGTATGTACATCACATTATCATTAGTGGTTTCATCTTCCACAGAACTGCTCACCAGATGAGGAAAAGGGCAGATGTCTCTCACATGGTGCTGCATTCCATCCACGTAAACTGCTTACAGACTCACAAATCTGGTCACTGTCTGTCCCCATCTTCCATTTATTTGGGCATCTGTTTGGTGGACTACTTACTAATATGACGTCCCCTTTCTTGTACATACCCTGCTCAGACACAGGCTTCAGCAGCGAGATCCTGTTGACACCACAGATGCCATCCCTTGGCATAATGTTGTAACAGTAAACTGCTTCCTGGACAGAGTATTGCTTTCTGGTAGCAATCTGCTTTAAGGGTCTGTGCCATCGTTCAACAATGCCCTTTCCAGATGGTGTATATGCACATCAGAAATGCAGGCGGACATCCCGCATCTCAGTGAACGTTCTAACGCTCCTGCTGTTAAACACTGTATTGTTATCTGTCAAGACCTCTTTAGAGGGGGCCCCTATCAAAAAAGAGTTGAGACACTGGATCACAGTAACCAAATCTTGTTGTAGAGGTCACCAAATGGCAAACCAGGTAGGTCAACGATCTATCAAGGTCAGGTAGTGAGCACCCCTGTAATGGCTAATACCCATCGCTAGTCTATGCCACAGAACTGCTGTCTCCAGTTTTGCTTTTCAACACTGGATTAGATGCCGGATCAATTGACAGACATTCCAAGCCGGATCTAACAGCAGATTTCACCGCCTCTTTTATTGTAGACAAAGTGATTTCCCTGACAAAAGTACATCATTTGTTTTATACTGGGGTGTCCGCTATATGAGTGTATTTGCTTTATCCGACTTGGTTCCATACTGCTGCCAGTCACAGCACATACCTGTAGAACAGGTTCTGACTCATTTTTCATTGCTTCCAGCCACCTCTGCAGAACTGATCATTCTGTCTGCTTTGTTCCGATTCGATTTGACAAGCATAACGTCCACCATTAACGCATACTCCTTAACAAACTCCAAGAAGGTTTACAGCCACCTCCTGATCAGCATCTCACGCACAGCCTTAGTGTTAACTCTGGCTTTGCTTGTCAGCATGTTTGTGAGCCACTGACACACACAGCGAATCAGTTTTTAAATATGCAGTCTTAGCTTCCCAGTGTATAGCCAAGTTTACCCCCTTTTTAATAGCATCTAGCTCTGCGAGGTTGATGTGCTGCGTGCCTGGCTGCAACCAACATTCATTTTCAATAACAGACCCACATGATTCAAGCAAGTCTCCAGCGGCCAAAGAACTTGCGTCAACCCACACATCAAGTTCTTTGCTATCAATGCACCACTCGCTTCTAAACAGGTCGCTTTGCCTCACCTGGTAATCGTCCCTGTCTGCATTCTTTTTAGCAGGGCATTGTTGGTTCGATTGTCCCAACCTTTCAACATAATTTGCATTATTGTCAAAATATTGAGTTGTCAAAATTTGCTCTTGCACCGGCGACGTCCATTCAAGTCACTCCCTTGAGTTAACAAAGGCAGGCTTTTTATGGCGTCTAGTGACAGATTTTCGGTCAAATGAGACATCAACCAGTCCATGCAGTCTCTTGTGCGCACCATAGGCAATCTTATAGCACTTATGCCAGGACAGGCTGTGTCCACTGCAAAAGGACAAAAAAGGAACAGGGTCCAAGAAGACAGAAGATAGCAATTGATGTTGCATATAAATTTTCAAAGATTGTAGTTATCAGGGAAGCAAGAAATATAAAGGGAGTGCCACTGCTGAGAAGAACGAGAAAAGAAACTGTTAAAGTAGAAATGATATTTACATCGAGCTAGTTCAACAGTAAAACAGTTGAAACCTAGTTGCCAATCTAGTAGCATGCTTAAATTCATGTAGTTGGAGTATTAGGGGAAAAACTTCTTCAGAGTAGTTTCTGTGAAAATATTTGTAGAAAAGATAGAGGGAAGCCACATCACGTCAGTGAGAAAGTGACTGAAGCTGATATGCCAGGTCAGGATCAATTAAATTGCAGATCCTTCTTTGGATTTTATCAAGAATCACAAGATATACAGCAGCAGCAGCAGACCAGATATGATAACAGTATTCAATGCACGGACGAGTGGTAGATTTATAAATATGCAAGATGGATTCTGACAAGAAAGATTGTCTGGCAGAATGCAGTGAACCAACATTCCTTGCAGTAGACATAGCAATTGATTCGATATAGTCACTCTACTTCATATCTGACTCTTGTAAAGATAGAGCCTGGTAGGAGGAGTTGGGTTCTTTCTGCAGTGGTATAAGGAGTCAACCATTTTTTGGAGAGATACTAAGTCAGTGAAGAGTTGGCAAAAATAAAAATTGCTGGTTTGTATTATCGATATGTGATCTACTCCTTAAATGTAATGAATTTTTTTCTTCTTTTTTTACTTAAAAACAAATTCTAATGACTGATGAAAAATCCAACTTACAAGAACATTGAAACACATGAAATCTTGGAACAAGTAAAATAGACCCCCCCCTAACTATACCAAATGTTAGTTTTCAGCCAAAGATGATGATGATGTTTATATGGGGTGGGGGTGAATGCAACGTAATATTCTATGGAACTAAAGTATATTTCCATGTGTAAGGAGACCTATAGATAAGATGAGACCCAAAATCTAAGTAAATTTTCATCCGATATCCATAGTATAAAAACAAACCAAAAATGTAGCCTAGCCTAAGGCGTTAGTAGCAGTTAGGCCATTCATAATGATTCCTAAAAGTCTAAAATAAGCTGATGTTTTGCTTACTGTTCTCATTATCAAATCAAAAGGAATAAAATAATAGAAGTATTAACATGAATCCTTATGAAAAGAACGATAAATTTCATTCTTATGACTCCTATGAATGAAAACAAAAGTTGCATATTCTGTCACGAGAAAAAGATTTTATGACATCTTAAATGTTTTGTTTCTTAACACTGCAAAAAATATGCATAAAAAATGTGATTGAAAAATTAAGTTTGCATGTTATACTAAATGTTGTTGTTATTTAACACCACAATGATAATGAATTTTAATTAGAAACATCGATTGTATGTCATCCTAAATTTTGTTATTTAATTAAATCAAATAAAGATCGGTTTGAACGCACCCATAGCTCTACAAATCAAAAACAAAAGATTTGTTTACGTTACTTGTTACTTGTGCATGTTGCTCAGTGGAAATTTTAGAAATTGTTGTGTAATCGTCTCTTGAATATTGCATCTTAATGTGAAATCAAGATGTAAAAGTAGTTTTATTACATTTATAAGTGTAGTACAGCTTTATAATGTGAATTATTTCATCTTGAAATATTTACATTGGTAGTAACCATACCAAGGCAGTTGTTAGCCTATCGCAATCCATGGTGCAAGCAAACTAGTCTTCTTATCAGTGCTGACACACAACACGATTTAAGGTTAGCTTTTTTTGTAACTGTTGTATTAGATGACCCCACCCCAATTTTGAGGGGTAATTTTAAGATTTAAAGTTTGACTTATATGCAGAAATATACAGTAAATAATTTGACCCAGTACTGATTGAAATTAGAGCAACTGCAGATAGTAGCTAATAAAAAGTATCTAGAATTAGTTATAATAGTCCATCAGGATAATATTAGACTACATGGTGATAAACCAAAAAATTAGTAAACTCTGTAAAGTTTTCACATATTTACCAGATATTGTATAATTTATTCTGGTCTTTGAAGAATTCTCGAGAGAAAAATAATTTAAATTCCATGAAAAACTGCAAAAGTCACCTTGAGCAGTTCTTTGCTGAGAAAGATAAAAAGTTCTGAGAGGATAAAATTTTGAAGAATGGTGGAAAACAACCAAAGAAAACAAGAAATATATTCTTCAATAAAGTCAGAGGTTTAAAATAAAACCTTTGCCTTTAAAAAAAATTGAACAATTTAAAACAAACAAACAAACAAACAAACAGAGCTACTGACAAAGAAAAAGAATTCCAAACTGGTCGAACAAAAATTGGATTTTTTTTTTATAAGCGCTTATTTCTTTTATTCTTTTTTGTCTGAATTCCATTTTTGTTCTTAATTTCTTTTTTCTTCATTGAACTCCTTCTTTACCTAAATGCAAAATATATACTGCACAGTTGCCCTATCACCCAAAACATCTCCCTGGTACGGCCATACTTAAAGAAAAAATAATCTTAGTCCATCCTGGCATGCCTACACTCAAAACATAAGCCCCAGGGTTCCTCTGCAGCCAGCTCATACATTTTTTATCAAGTAGCTTACATCCTCATCATCCGGAGTGGTAACATCTGCTAGAGTTCCAGCTATGGGCAAATAGTTATTCTCCAAACTGGGGTCAAATGACAAATAAAGTATAAAAATAGATTTTTATAGTAAAAATAGAAGCAAGAAATTTTTGTAAAAAAAAAAAAAAAAATTACCAGCAATACATTTTTGTAAAAAAAGGAAAAAAAATTACCAGCAATACATTTAACTCATGACAAAAACCCTCTTTAGAAAAATACGTCGATGAAACCTGATCTCCAAACTGATTTCTTAGAAAGAATACATATTCTAGTCATATGAACATATCCTATAAATCTTGTCACCCTATTGAGGTTGATATGCCGTAAAACAAAATAAACCAAACCAAATCAAATAAACTATACTACATCCTCATCATGAACCGGATGATCCGCTTTACATTCTTTCAACCTATATTCACTCGCTTTTTTCGGTAGCACAATACTCACTCCCTACACTCACCAAATTTTACTCCCTTGTTTAAAGCTGCTTTTTCTTAACCTGCAGGCACACTGACCTGCTACTTGATTCATCCGTTCCCCCTCTCTGCAATGGCCACTAATTCATTCTTTCTGCTAACCTGACTACCCCTGTTGTCCTTTAACAAGAATCAAATTAAGCCAAAAAAGTAGTACTACTGGTCTATATGGATAGAAGCTGCACAATCTTCACTTTCCAGTCTTGATATAGTCTTGTGCATAATAATGAATTATTCTTCAGCCTCACACTGCTTTATCACTATTTTAATGAAAAGGGTTCAAATGAGCTACATTCCTTAGTTCCATGTATAGTGTTCCGATGTGTGATCAATACAATCTTAACCTGTTCAAGTCATATTCCCGTAAACTGTGCCTCTCATTCTCTAACACTCTACCTTGAGTGACTCTTGGGCCTTGTACATGAAAAGGGTTCAAATGAGCTACATTCCTTAGTTCCATGTACAGTGTTCCGATGTGTGATCAATACAATCTTAACCTGTTCAAGTCATATTCCTGTAAACTGTGCCTCTCATTCTCTAACACTCTACCTTGAGTGACTCTTTGGTCTTGTACATGAAAAGGGTTCAAATGAGCTACATTCCTTAGTTCCATGTACAGTGTTCCGATGTGTGATCAATACAATCTTAACCTGTTCAAGTCATATTCCTGTAAACTGTGCCTCTCATTCTCTAACACTCTACCTTGAGTGACTCTTTGGTCTTGTACATGAAAAGGGTTCAAATGAGCTACATTCCTTAGTTCCATGTACAGTGTTCCGATGTGTGATCAATACAATCTTAACCTGTTCAAGTCATATTCCCGTAAACTGTGCCTCTCATTCTCTAACACTCTACCTTGAGTGACTCTTGGGCCTTGTACATGAAAAGGGTTCAAATGAGCTACATTCCTTAGTTCCATGTACAGTGTTCCGATGTGTGATCAATACAATCTTAACCTGTTCAAGTCAACTGTTTGCTTCCCCCACATATTCCCGTAAACTGTGCCTCTCATTCTCTAACACTCTACCTTGAGTGACTCTTGGGCCTTGTACATGAAAAGGGTTCAAATGAGCTACATTCCTTAGTTCCACCATTTTTAATCTTCACGGCTAAGACTCGCCATGTCACCCACATTGTAGCAAACCACCTTCGTTCCCTTCATATTCCATAGGTTAGATGTAAGTTCCACTCGAACAGCTTCTTCCCATGAACCACCGCTTTGTGGAACTGACTGCCAAGAGGATGCTTCCCCGATCTATACTATTTTCACCTGTTCAAGTCTCAAGTCAACTGTTTGCTTCCCCACATATCCTTGTAAACTGTGCCTCTCATCCGCTAACACTCTACCTTGAGTGACTCTTTGGCCTTGTACAGGGTGAAAATCATTGTAAAAAAAAAAAAGAGACAAAAAAAGATCTTGATCATAAACTGGATGGCCCCCTTCACTTTCTCTCAATCTGCATTCACTCGTTTTCAGCAACACTAAACTCACTCCCTGCACTCATCAGTTTTCTATACCTCATTTAA
Source organism: Acanthosepion esculentum (assembly GCA_964036315.1). Classification (NCBI taxonomy): domain Eukaryota; kingdom Metazoa; phylum Mollusca; class Cephalopoda; order Sepiida; family Sepiidae; genus Acanthosepion; species Acanthosepion esculentum. The sequence goes on along the minus strand of OZ038509.1, from coordinate 56,805,114 downwards.
AACTGATTTTTCTTAACTTGTACGTTCTTTCACTCGCTGCTTGATTCATTCATTCATTCATTCCCTCTCTCTACAACAGTCATTTTTTGTGATCACATCCATCAAATATACAGTCATTGTTTACAAGACTTACAATAGAAGTCCCTACCATCTTGTCTATCATTTATGCATTTCAAACATGAGCATCTTTCTTGTTAAATGGATAAAATCTAAGACAGATCGACTCTGACTGCAATCAATTTAAAGTCGGAAGTTGCGTCTTGAGAAGAGCAAGTGAATGAATTTGAAAACTACAAAACTATTAGTGAAAGAAAAATTGAAGTTTGATTGGAGAAGCTGAGCCACTTGCTGGGGAGCCATGTTCAGTGAAGGAGTCACAAGTGAAGGAGTCACAAGTGAAGGAGTCACAAGTGAAGGAGTCACAAGTGAAGGAGTCACAAGTGGAATTGTGGGAATCAGAAAGAAAAACAGAAACTCTTGTCAAATGGTTGGACAGTGGAAACAAATCCACACAATAAACAGACATTTTTGTCATTGTACCATTAAAAGTTGTGGCTAGCTTTAAATCTGTAATGACATTGGGGACAGATATGTCGAAAATGGAGGGGAAACAGGAATAGGAAACAGCGTGGAGACTGTGAGCTGTACCTGAAGACATCAAGAAAGGTTGAAATCCATCTTGACAGCTTCGAAAGTGCATTTCTGTGAATGATCAAAGAAAGTTATTATGCAAATTACAATGTTGACCATCAATGCAAATAGACTGTGTATGAGAGAGAGAGGGGAGTAAAAAGAGAGAAAAGAGTGCAATGGTAAGATAAAGATTGAGAGAGACCAAGACAGAAGGAAGAGCACCACAGAGAGAGAAAACTAAACAGGGAGTGGGCAATAGAGTGAGAGAGAACTAGACAGAGGGAGAGGGCAATAGAGAGAGAACTAAACAGAGGGAGGGGGCAATAGAGTGAGAGAGAACTAGACAGAGGGAGAGGGCAATAGAGTGAGAGAAAACTAGACAGAGGAAGAGGGCAATAGAGAGAAAGAACTAGATAGAGGGAGAGGGCAATAGAGTGAGAGAGAACTAAACAGAGGGAGGGGGCAATAGAGAGAAAGAACTAGATAGAGGGAGAGGGCAATAGAGTGAGAGAGAACTAAACAGAGGGAGGGGGCAATAGAGAGAAAGAACTAGATAGAGGGAGAGGGCAATAGAGTGAGAGAGAACTAGACAGAGGGAGGGGGTAATAGAGTGAGAGAGAACTAGACAGTGGGAGGGGGCAATAGAGTGAGAGAGAACTAGACAGAGGGAGAGGGCAATAGAGTGAGAGAGAACTAGACAGAGGGAGAGGGCAATAGAGTGAGAGAGAACTAGACAGAGGGAGGGGGCAATAGAGTGAGAGAGAACTAGACAGAGAGAGGGGGCAATAGAGTGAGAGAAAACTAGACAGAGGGAGGGGGCAATAGAGTGAGATAGAACTAGACAGAGAGAGGGGGCAATAGAGTGAGATAGAACTAGACAGAGAGAGGGGGCAATAGAGTGAGAGAGAACTAGACAGAGAGAGAGGGGGCAATAGAGTGAGAGAGAACTAGACAGAGGGAGAGGGCAATAGAGTGAGAGAGAACTAGACAGAGGGAGAGGGCAATAGAGTGAGAGAGAACTAAACAGAGGGAGAGGGCAATAGAGTGAGAGAGAACTAGACAGAGGGAGAGGGCAATAGAATGAGAAAGAACTAGACAGAAGGAGGGTGTCATAGTGAGAGAGAACTAGACAGAGGGAGGGTGCAATACAGTGAGAGAGAATTAGAAAGAGGTAAAGGGTAATAGTGAGAGAGAATAAAATAGATGGAGTGGGTACTACAGTGACATAGAGTGAGGTGCAACTACAGTGAGAAAAAGTTTTAGTTTTGGCTTTCTTGATTTTATGACAAGAATTTAATGATTTTTTTCTTTTACAGTTAATGTTATCGAGTACATACATATTTGTTTACACTAAACTTACAGGAATATCAGTGTCAAAATAATCATGACTAAAAATGGAACTTTCACCAGAAATATGGCAAGTTAACCTATGAGACATGGTGATAGTTAGATGTCCAATATATGCATTTGTTGTTTGGTCATAATAAGCTACATAATCATTCAAATGCAAGAGTATTTGTAGATATTTGGTTGATTTTGTTTAGCGCCATATCAAAATCAATGGGTTATTTAATGCTGAGATCTAAATATTTGGACACAATTTTATGGCTTCAACTAAATATATTTTGAATACAATTGTATGCCATCAATTACAGATAAAATGCATTGTTGGTCATTTTACTATAAATATGTATTTTTGGTAATTTTTTAATAAAAATTGTATTGTTGGTATTTTTAATATGAAAATGTATTTTTATACTCTTATAGTGTTTTATTTTTGTTTAAGGGTTCATTATTTGCCCATAGCTGGGAACCTAACAGATGCTACCACCCTGGGTCAGGGTGGACCTGGGAACAATAGAAATTAAGTGGCGGTTCCATGCTCCTAAAAAACCTCCAATCTCCCAATCAGAGACCTTGCGACTGGATGTAGTATATCGTCATACTCAGAACCATATTTATAAATAATTTTAGTTTGATGGCGGTTTTTTTGAAGAAATTAATTGACTAATATTTGAGCAAATTTCTACCCAATTTTTTATTTATATGACTATCCTGCTGCACCAGCAATTTTCCAGCACACTTGGTTCCAGAATCCTGACAGATTTACAGATTTTGCTTCACCAACAGATGTCAAGTAATAATAATCCAGTAATACACCTACATGTGCATGTCACATATATTTAAAGTGTCAAGACTAAGAATTTAAATAGTGAATATGATTTACAGTATTTACATTAGTCGGACTATTGTCCTCATCTTTGTCGCCATATTTGTCACAACGTTTCGGCCGTTGTACGCTCCGGCCTTCTTCAGGTGGTTGGAATTTCGAACTGAACCCTTTATTTCAATCACTGGAACAGTCTACCCCAGTGATCGAAATAAAGGGTTCAGTTCGAAATTCCAACCACCTGAAGAAGGCCGGAGCGTACAGCATTGTGACAATTATGGCGACAAAGATGAGGACAATAGTCCGACTAATGTAAATACTGTACATAATACCTCATCTCAGAAATATAGACAGACTCTGAATATGATTTAAATAATTAAATGCAATGTACTAAGTGACTGCTTGTAATTTTATCCAGATTAAAATAGGCGCTGGAAAAATTTGTGGTTTAGACGTATGACTTTTAGCCAAAAGAGAAACAAACAAAGAGGAATTTGAGATGCAAACTGACCAATCTACCCACAAAAAAAACAACAAAAAATCTCTGGTTATTGTGAACAAAGAAATGAAAACCTGATTGCTCGAGTCGACTGTGAAGGTTTCACGAGGCAACAAGAAGGTATTTATTTGGGAGAAATATCATGAGGTTTTATTGAGCTCCATATGCTGAACTTATTTCAATCAGCAGGTTTCATAGCTGTCATGTATTAAAACTGATTGTCTTGGAAAAGTTTTCTGACAAAATCATTGCTGTTCTTTTGATATTAACAAATGGATAAAAGCATTGGTTTCTCGTTTCTGGCAAATTTAAGGTTGTCAGTTCAATCCTTCTGTGGGGCAATATATATATATATATATATATATATATATATGTATGTATATATATTTATGAATAAATGACAATAGGAAAACAGTAATTGCTGATGTGTTTCGTCCAATGTGGACTTTTCAAAGCAAGAAACGAAATGAATTTAATTAAACAAAGAAAATTAATAAAAACAAAAAACAGAGTGTTCTTAGCAACTGGAATGTAGGAAACTATTACTGTTTTCCTATTGTCATTTATTTATAAATATTGTCTTCTCTAAAAGTCAACTTTGAGAAATTTATATATATATATATATATATATATATATATATATATATATATATATATGGCCAACAAGGAAGATCTAATTCATTTTTTATTAAGTTTTTCTAGCATCCTTATGTTCTTCTGTTTAGTAGAAGTAAGGGAGTACAAAAGTTTTCTATAATCTTTATTGTCCCAAGCACTTTCGGACACTTCTATAACCATTTTTCAAGGGTTTTTTGCCTCCAGGTATTGTTATTTTCCCCTCATGTTTTGACTGTGATGTTGTAATTTATTTTTGTGTTGTTTTGAATAGGAGCATTTATTCTGAGCCTTCACATGTTGCATGCGGCTGGAACGTGCATGAGCATTTTTCTATTTTTATAAAACCTCTTAACACTCCATTTCCACTGTTAAATAATGTGAGGTTGAAAATGGCTACAGAAGTGGCTGAAAGTGCTTGAGAAAATGAAAATTATGGTCAATTTTTGTACTCCCTTACCCCTACAAAATATAAGGATGCTGGAAAAACTTAATAAAAAATTAATTAAATCTTCCTGGTCAGCCGTATTTAATGAAAGATGTTTGAAAGAAAGGTTGCTGCCCAAATATACATCAACACACACATATATATATATATATATATATATATATATATATATATATATATATATATATATCTGGCCACTCATATTTGAGGATACCCATCTACTAGGGCAGCTAGCCAATCCTCAAGCACATTTTGTGTTTGTTCAACACTCACAGAGCCCACCCGTGATCTATACTACAACTCTGCTGAGCAGACCTTAGTTACAGTTTCTGAGAGAGCGCCTGTTATCTAGCATGATCAATAATCTGAACAAGGCCAGCACACACAAACCCTCAGTCACAATGACTTGTGACTTTGTGCTAGAACAGCTATCGACGGCCCCCAAGGGATCCGTCTACCCAATTTCACTCACAAGGCTCGGATCAACCCGTGGTATGATTGTCAGGCACTTTCCAAAGGTGCCGCATGCGGGGATCGCCCCCTCCAGACCGATAACATCAGGAAGTTTACTTTCTGACAAATCAACTGTGGTGAGATTCAAACCAGGGTCTCATGGTCAGAAAGCGAATGTTCTAACCACTCGGCCACATGCCCCCATATATATATATATATATATATATATGAATGAAGAGATGAATATTTAAATAAATATATCAATGAAATAAATAATTATTATATTGCTCTGTTACTTACATTGAGCTCTCCTTGGAATTATCCCTACCAATTATCAATTGGCATTATTTATTTATATCAAAAACTATAGCATCTGTTGCTATAATAAAAGAAGCTAAAGTATGCAGAGTGAAGCTGCTTGCCACAGATTGACATTGAACTCTATAGCACGTGCACATTAAGTTATAACATTTTCACTTGTGTACGTTGTTTTTAGCATTGCTTGGAAGGAAAATGTGATGTGCATAACTGTCTCACCACACTACAGAGGTTCCATATCAGTGCTCGTGCCTTGTGTAGTAGGTTTTGTCAAAGTACTAGATTCCCCAGGTTTGACGATCACCATATTCCCAGATGTTTCCCTTTGCAACTTTTTCCTATTTCCAAAAATCAAATTCCAGTGGAACTCCCTTCCTCTTACTTGCTTCCCTGATAACGATAATCTTCAAAAATTTAAACACAATGTCAATTGACATCTTCTGATACCTTCATCTTCGTTCTTCTTTTTACCCCCCCATCTAGTCTTTTCACTTACTTTCAATCTCTGTAGCCCTTCGCATACTAGTGGCGCTCCTGCCTTGCTTGGAGTGAAATGCTTGAATAAAGTTTCTTATTCTTGTACAATTCTTGTAGATCTGCAAGAGTAGGTTTCTGTCCCATTATCTCATCTAAGTTAGTGAAAATTATATGACGGTTGTCAAGCCATTAGGCAAGTAAGACGACTGGTGACAAGCAATGCTGGTGCTGAGATTATAGTCATGTATGGCTTGCACAAGACTGCAATGGCTCATACCAAGAAAGCAGATATGAAGTATCTGCATTAGCACTGAGGTGGGTGTTACATTTGTAAGGCAAGTTTTCCTTTTTATAGACTGGTTGCCAACCAAGGCTAAAGATCACAGACTGCCCTATTATTTACCTGGGGCAGGGGGAGAAAAGATGCATTGCTAACTCTCCAAAATTTATTTTCATTTAACAATCATGACTGTAATTTGAACTCAGCTCTCCAATTAACCATTATACCAACTGCAAATTTTGTATATATATATATATATATATATATATATATATATATATATATATATATATATACACGGTCAAGATATTATGTCCATGTTCAAAGTTCTTGACTGTTTTTTGAAAGAAAAAAATGAATCACTTTATAAAACATACACATAACAAACTATTTCTAATTCTAACAGTTGAAATACAATCCTTGATAATGGCTAAATGTATAGCCGAAAGCGCTCGGAAAAAAAGAACATTCGGACAATTTTTATATAATTTATCCTCTGAAAAGGAAAACTTTATTAGATCGCACGAGAAATTATATAAAAAACTAAATAAAAGCACCTTGTCAGTCGTTTTTAATGAAATGTGCTTGAAAGAAGGATTGCTGTCTAAATACACAAATATATATATATATATATATATACACACACACACACATACATACACGTGGTACTTAATGGAAAGTGCTCAATATCTGTAGAGCTAACATATTCAGTTCCATGGATAGTAGTTTATGGGTACTACACCTTACCTCAGATTATTTATATGGGTGTGTTTGTATGAACTAAAATGCATACACCTGTATGTATGTGTGTCTATGTATGTGAGGATGTCATCCCAAACAAACACAGATGAAGATTCCCCCCTCCACCTCAGACAAATAATCAAACATAAATCACCATAAATAGACCTACTTTTGAAAAAATAAATCAGGTTGATGATCACAAAAGTGTGAAACCTGGGACTACTATTCATGCAACTGAAAATTATATATATATATATATATATATATATATATATATATATATATATATATTTCTTTCAAACATGTAGTGTTGAATGTTAAAGACAACATAGTCTTACATATTTTCTTTTGAATTTTCTCATATTCTCTAATGAGACTTTTTATTTGAAAATAGTTTCGAAATATGTATTGTCCATACGATGACCTAGCGCTTTCGAACATCATTGTTCATCTTCAGGGTCAATATTTTAGTCAAAATTCTTTTTTTTTTTTTTTTTTTTTTATATATATATATATATATATATATATATGGGATTATCATGTGGATTACCAAATTTTATATATATATATATATATATATATATATATATATATATATATATATATATATATATATATATATATATATTATATACATATACACACACATATATAACTCAGAACTGACATGCACATGTCTTTTTCTCACTCTGAGAATTAGGAATTTTATACTTTCAAGATTGAAAAAAAATATTTTTATAAATACAAAGAGAAAGAAATTATGATTACAGTCTAACTTTGTGTGTTTAAATTTGAAAAGCTATTTTTGCCTCAAAGTTAATGCTAAAACTTTTCTGATTATGCTTCTATGACGATCCTGACTGGAGTTAAGAAACAATCGTTTATTTTTTTATTTTATTTTATTTATTTTTTTTAATCAGAATGTCTTCTGCCAAATGATTTCTTTTTTGAGCATTTTTTGGTGGCAACGACTAAACTTAAATACTTGGAAACAATTTAATAATTGACTTAATCTTCCAAATACATTTCATGATTAAAATTTTAGTAAGTTTGTGAATGCACACACTCTCTCTCTCACACACACACACATATGTGTGTGTGTGTGTGTGTGTATAAGATTGTGCAGCATATATATCATAAAGAAGTAATTATACAAAGAATTAATTAGCAATATTAATGTGATTAATGGTGAAATCATTTTGTTAACAAGACTTAATGAGACATTAACTTACTATCAATTCCTTGAATAACACATATCCTTATATTTGAATTGTTGTCAGATGGAATTGATGATCAAGTACTTTTGACAATTTCAAATTGTCATCTTCAAGGTGTAATACTGCCCTTTACAGGTAAACACCATAACAAAATAAATGTAGTATAGACCCCAAAATTTTAAATCTTTTAAAATGTCTTTTAGCAAAGTGATTTTGCCATTAATCACATTAATGTTGCTAATTAATTCTTTGTATAATTACTTCTTTATGATATTATATATAATTATTTATTCAAAAATTATAACATAAATATGTTATAACATCACTACAAAAATAGCCATTTTGTTTCAACACTTTTGGTGTCTTCTTAAGTGATGGTGCTGAATGTCTACACCAATCCTATACTTGGAGATATATATATATATATATATATATATATATATATATATATATATATATATATATGTATGTATGTATGTATGTATGTATGTATGTATGATGGGTTGTACATTAGGCTCTTTGACCAGAAATAATCATTTTTTCCCAAAAATTTTTCATATCATTATAGATTAAAAACTCAAATTCAAAAAAAAAAATTAAATTTTTTGAATGTCCACTAAGTCTTAAGTTGTCTGAATTTCTCGGATGAAGCATTGACACTTATTATTCATTTTTGACTAGTATTTCTTTTATCTTATTTTTGATTTGTTTTATGATATCTGATTGGCTATTATTCTTACACTCACATTTTCCTTAAATAAATAAATTGTCTTTCATATAATTTAAAATATTTTGTTCTCTAATTGATAGATAAATTTATTTAAAAATGTTTATCAAACTTATAGAAGTGCTAAGCACAATACAAAAACAAGATTATCAATTTATTCGACTGTAATCAGATGGGTTAAAAATATAAACAATATAAAATAGTGATAAGAAATATACTCTCTCAGCACAAAGCCTCAAGATAGTAATAAACATCTTTGAATGATCATCTGTTATAAAAAAGTTTTAATTTGTAATTTTGTTAGTTTTCATTATTCATAATTGAATGAACTATATATGACTAATATTGCTGAGAAATTCATCTAATTTTTTAATATCTCAGAAAATATTAAAGAAAGATTTATTAATATTAATATTAAAATATTATCTGGTATTATGTTCAACTGATTTTGGGATTCTGTCTAAACCATACTCCCAATCAAAATTTTTCTTCTATCCATTTTACTGAAGTTCTCTAGGTAGGTTATGCATAGTTTTCCTCAATCCATCTTGCCTTCAACCTGTCCTGTGAGTATCAAATTTTCCAAGCATTCTTTCCTCATTATGTACACTGGGAAATTTCAATTATCTCTCTCTGGTGCGACATAAGTGTCTTTTTTTGTTTTCTTTTATTTTCTAAAAGTATTAAAGAAAGCTTTTTTTTATAGGATATACATCAACAACCCTCTCCTGCAGACTCACTTGTCATACATCTAACTAAAGCACAAAACAATACATGATAGACACAAATTTACAATAATATAGCCTCTAATTGATAATAGTACTTAAACTGAAAAAAAAAAAAAGAAATTTTTAAAAGCTATACATATTTAAAAAAAAAAAAAAACAATTAAAAAAATAACAAAAACTTAACAAATAATTAACAAGACCACTATCAATTAAGAAACATGCAATTTAAAATGTAAATACTCAAAAGCCATATAATGACACTTTTACATGACATTAAATACACTCAAAAATTAAAAATAACAAATGCATCATATTTAAAACTGGGGTACAAAGTCATCGCAGGACAGTAATCCTTGACAATAACTGAAATCAGACAAGAGCTTGAATGGAGATGAACTGCAAACAGTTCCTTCATAATAATGCATGTAGACTGATGGTTAATAGTAGAGAGAATGGAACTGTTGAGCCAAGAACAAATACTAGCACTGCATTCACTTTTCATGAATACATTTGCAAAAGGCATGAAACCATTCCTGTAAGAAAAGGGTCTATGAAACAATGTGGTCATTGAGGTTGAATATTATCTGGTATTATGTTCAACTGATTTTGGGATTCTGTCTAAACCATACTCCCAATCAAAATTTCTCTTCTATCCATTTTACTGAAGTTCTCTAGGTAGGTTATGCATAGTTTTCCTCAATCCATCTTGCCTTCAACCTGTCTTGTGAGTATCAAATTTTCCAAGCATTCTTTCCTCATTATGTACACTGGGAAATTTCAATTCTCTCTCTCTGATGCTACATTGTCTTTTTTTTGTTTTCTTTTTTTTTTTCTAAAACTCTGTCATTGCTCACATATTCTCAACATCCTTGTGTAGAACCAAATTTCTGTTGCTTAAAATCATCTATGAAGATATTATCCAGCATTCACTGCTATATAGGAGGACTGATATTACGTAACAGATCAGTACTCTTTGTTTATAAGGAAATTTTTCTATTTCTTAATACTTTGCTTAGCTTTTGGAGGTCAATTTTCATTATCCCAATGTATCTTCGGATTTTCATTATTTGCAAATAAAATTCTAGCCATTCTAGCAGAGGTGACTGAGATGAGTAAAGATGGGTGGATAATCTTTAAATACCTGATGAAAAGCATTTAGGCCTGAATGATGGGAACATCCAGTGTAAGCAACTGCTAATGGTGCACAGTCAAATTCCTGCCTGGGGCAAGAAAAAAGATAAGGCTCAGACAGAGAAACACTGTTTCAGAAAGGAATGACACAACTGAGAATATAAACATTACTAGGGTAGGGGCACTTGCGAAAGTTTTTCAAAAAAACCCTCCCACAAGAAATAAGTCTTTGAAGTCAATAAATATTTCGTCTTCACTACAAATGTCTATCTGTTAACTAAAATAAAATCTCATCACCTTCCAGAAGGTCTGTACCCCAATTAAAACATTACCATAGGCAACTTTCAACTGGTTATCTGAATTTTCTGTGAGTCTGTATACCCCAACACCACCAGTCATTTTGTCCACTCTTTTCTCTACCACCATACCTTCCTTTCTCTCTTCTCACACAGAGATTTTGAGCAAGACACACCCTGTACTGGTCAAGACACTGTTTCTTTTGAAATTGAAGAAGTATTCAACAAACAGAACTTTCCTTTGACTTTAGACCACAAATATTTGAATGGATTCTTGTCACCATCTTTTCAATAAGGTTATTTTAAAGTCCTGAACCAAAATAACGTTTCATTAAAGAAATGCTACCTTATCCAAGAAGTACAAAACTAGATTCAAAGACCATTCCCACAATCCTAAGTTCAATCTGCACTAAGTGACCCACATTAATGGTCTTGTGCAAGGCAAAGGTAATTATCTAATACTGGTGAGCTAGTCCCATATTGAGTTTGAAATATTCTCTATATTGGTGATCTTGTGTCAGAGTTAAGTAAAAGTAATGGCTGGCTACTTATTTCCAAGCACACCTATCTGTTAGGATGGATAATCAAACCCTGTTGCAGATGTCGGCTCAGGCACATTTGGTTTTATGCAACACCCACAGAACCCATCTGTTGTTTATGCTGAGTGCCCTTAGTTTACAGTTTCTGAATAATCTGGCGTGATCAACAGTTTGACTCAGGTTAGTACACTCAAACCCTCGGTCACAATGACTTGTGACCATGCTCATACAACCATCAATGGCTTATGAACAGTTCTGTCAACCCAATTTCATCCACAAGGCTTGGGTTAAGTTTTCAAACCTAACATGCTGGGATAGCCTCCCCAGACCTCAAAAACTTACCTCCCTAACAAATTGATCATGGTCAGATTGAAACCAGGATTGTGAATGTTCTAACCACTCAGCCACCTGGTCAAGGGTAATAATGATTGAAGATATACTTCTGAGATTCTGCCTTAATAAATAAATGCCATTTTCTGTTCACTTGTAGATAGTAGCTTTCACTTTCTCTTTAATACTGATATTCTTAATGTATTTCTGTTGCGAGTCCATGTGATGCCAGAGTAAACCAAGAGATCACTTCATCCCAAATGGTTTCCAATAAAATTATAAAAAGATAGAAAAGTAGTTTTGGTGCATTAACTTATATAAAGTGTAGTGTTGAACAATCTTCTAAAAACGGAATCTTATTGTTTTTATTTGAATATATAATTTTTCTCTTAGATAACTTAGACTTTATAGCTCCTGTCAAGCCAGAAAGAGGTTGTCAGGTGCTACATCTCCATCAAGAAGACCTGGAACAAAACAAGACAGGTTTCTTAGTCCACAATCCTTGTGTCCTCAGTGTCATTGCTTGGTTTGGTTTATTTTGTTTTATGGCATATTAACCTCAGTGGATTATTTACTGCCGCCAAGATTTTTAGGATAGGTTTGTGTTTGTATCAGGTTTCATTGACGTATTTTTGTGTTGTATCCTTAAAGAGGTTACAAACAGACAAAGGTGGTACTTGAGTGAAGGAACCGCAACACATGCATAGATGAAAGAAGAGAGGTTTATTGTAAAAGAGAATACACTACTGAAAGACTGGAATCGGGTGGCAGGCTAGTAATTCCCGAAGCAAGCCTCCAGGTATATGCTGTGCTCACTATATATATCTACTGATATAGTCAGTCCACAATAGTGGATAGTGAGTGTGGAACATTCCATTACAACATTTTGTAAAGAGGGTTTTTGTTGAGTGTCAAATGTATTGCTGGTAATATTTTTTTCACAAAAATGTATTGCTGGTATTTTTACTATAAAAATCTATTTCCATACTTTCATAGTGCTTTATCCCCAGTTTGGCGTTTAACTATTTGCCCATAGCTGGAATTCTAAAAGGTGTTACCACCCCAGGTCAGGTTAGACCTGGGAACAACAGCAATTAAGAGGTAGTTCCATGCTCCTGAAAACCTTGTGATCAGAGGCCTTACTGCCAGATGTAGTTTATTGTCATACCCAGAGTATCAGTGTCATTGTGTGTGCACTCAAGTATGAAAAAGAACTGTGTATGATCTATGACATGGAAGAAGAGAATACTTGTGGGGATAATCAAACAAGACTGTTCTTTTGCAGGTTTTCATGAATCTAATGACAAAACAAAAATGATCTCTTTTCTGTTTTAAATAACAATCTATATAATAAGTAAACTATATTTTCTTTTTATGTCCACAAGTGTACAGAACAGCTTCATGTCATATTTCATAAGATAAGTTTCTTAAAAGCACTTCTACATGCAAAGGATGTTACTTTTTACTTACATTACTTGTAAATCTCAAATTCAGCAAATGCATGATGACCCCAATTCATACACAGAAAGCGAATGTTTCTCTTTGCAAATTATTGACTGGAAACTGATTACAAACTAAAAATCAGCTTTGTACAGAGCCAACTTCTCATGAACAGGTAAGGTGCCTGTGGATTGATTATTGGATCCATGTTTTCAGGAGGTGGAGAGGAATCTATACTTTACAAGGTCATTTCTCAGGAATCAGTGCAGGTAGATAACTCAGGATTTTACAGAGAAAAGAGACACAGGAGAAGCTTTGCAATTACGTCAAGAGTAGTTATATGAGGTTACAACTCCAACAGACCAGAGACAGAACACACATGTGACCTCTGCAACAGAGATTGTCACTCCAGCATCAGCCTTTACAGTCACAGACATCGATGCTCCAGCCAAGCAGACGACTAGGATGCTACCCATGGCCAACCCTGACTGAGAGAGGCCTACAAGTTCAGAACATGTTAAAGCAATCAAACCGTGCAGATTTGAACAGATATTCTCTCATCAGGTTACTCAGTTGTCGATGAAATCACACTGGATGAGCTTGTATACTGTGTGACTCTTGTACTCTATGTCATCTCAGTTCTACCCTTTTTCTGTTGCATATTAATGATCTGCCTACGTACATACTCTGTTAGTATGTATGCGGATGATACAATTTATAGGTTCACCTTCAAATATCTGGAAGGCCAGAACCAAGCAGCTCATCACTCCTCTGACCCCGCCCAGGTGTCTCAATGGGGAAGCACTAGCTTGTGAAATTCAATATGGCCAAAACTAAATTAGTAACATTTCACTAACACTGAGAAAACTCTGAACTTTCACCCATCATGATGGATGGGTCTTCTCTCAAGGAGGACACTTGTCTTGAATGTCTATTAGGACTCAAGCGCTCACCCCCTGACCTCGATTAGAACTTGTGTATCAGGTCTATTGCTAGAGATGCTGGGAAATTGGCCAGTTCATGGTACCACTCCAGTAAGTATCTGACTTCCCCTGCTATATCCTATATTTACAAAAGCTGGATCTGACCAGAAATGGAGCACATCTGAAGCTGCCCAGTCCTCGCTTGCCTGTCTTGATAGAGTTCAATGGAGCCTGCATGGACTTGTGGGTGATGAATTATTTTCTACCCTACAAACATTTGAAGCTTCTCACTACTTTATTGTTATTTCCATGGCATGTCTTTTGATGAGCTATATTCCTTGGTCCTAACATCCCTTACCTTACCCGCCATGCCACGTACACAAGAATGAATCATCTTCATGCCCTTCATGTTCCATTAGTAAGGGGGAAGTTCCACTTGGACAGCTTCTTTCCAAGAACCACTGTTTTGTGTAATAGAATTCCAGCAGGATTTTTCCCACTCACTATAATCTTGACCTCTTCGAGTTGAGGGTTAATGGTAATCTTTCCTGCATAAACCCATGAATTTCACTTCTTACCTTTTAACTTACACTTATACAACACCACAGAGTTACCTTTTAAATGTCACATTTGCCTGATTGGTCAGCTAGTTCCTTCAGTGAAGGTTGAACTCCCTAAGACTTCTGGGTTTTATGAAAGGAGATGGGGGGGGGGTTAATTCTGAAAGTGGACTTTGTTTTGAAAAGTGGAATCGGTGCTGTTCTAAGAGCATTAAAGGTGAACAGGAATACTTTGTTGAAGGAGACTAAAGTGCTGTTACCTTAGGTTGAGTAACTTTTCATTAATATTCAGGGATTAAATCATTTTCAGACATGCCTATGAAAATGTTAGGATTTTTTAAAAAATCATGAAAACAAAAATGCAAACGAAAGACTTCAATTGAATCAATATCAGAAAAGGTCATTCTATATTGTTTTCGTGACTCAACTATGGAGGTGACAGCTTTTTGCTGCTACTGCCTAACGAGGTAGTCATGAAAGAGTGGTTAGTCCAAATTCTCTTCACCTTCAATCATCCTGACTTTTCCAGTGAGGAGAGGTCTTCTCAAAGTGTTTGGCAGTAAAAGGGAGATCAGGGACAAAGATTCATGCCTTTTCCAATGCTATTAACATAGGCAGTCTCAGCCAGAGCTCAATATTTGTTTGTTAATTCTGTGTTTTTCTTTTATGTGGGTAACTGTAACTCCACCATCGACACACCTCCAGACAAAATAGATACAAAAAATTGCTAGATGAAGCAAATGTGTGACACAAGGTAATATCCATGGAGTAAAAAAAAAAAATTAAAGCAGATACTTATGTATCCATGTATATTTAGAAGAAATACACTTATTGAGGTATGTGTGCATTACCTTAAATTTACTTTATACACAATGAGGAAAGAGGACCTGGAGAATTTGAAACCCACAAGAGATAATGAAGGCAAGAAAAGCAAAGGGAAACAATGCAGAATATATTTAAGTTTCTATGAATGGTTGTCAGAACAAGATCAAAGAGACATGGTAAACAGTCAAAACTTATTTAGAACAACAAAAGATAGGAAGTTGTGGTGACCCATGATAGCCATTTTCTGAAAGCATATGGTAAATAAGAGAACAAGTAATTTATCCACATGCATTTGATAAAGTATGTGAAAAGCAACTGTTAGGTAGGCTTGATTTATTTAGGAAGTATATGAGAATAATCCAGAACTGGGAGCAAACATCCTACATGCAGATAGAAAATAAATTCAGTAAATATACAGAAATAGAAGATGATGTGTCTTCTCACTTGGCCTAGTCAATCTTCGCAGTGAAGTAAGCCTGAGAGAATTAGAAGTTATTATTATTATTATTATTATTATTAGAAATTAACGGCATATCAACCCACAAAGGTTATTTAATGCCTACAAGTTTTTCTGAGAGATTCATATGAAGAGAGTAAGTCTTCATTACTAGAAATCATTTTGCAGAGCAGTTTTCATCTGTTTGTCCTATAAAGAGGGGCTTTAATGATAGCTAAATGTTGTTGATAATCGCTTTCTTCTAAGATCAGAAGTTGGAGAAACTTATTCCTTTCAAGGTAAGGAAACCAATTTAGTAAACTTTTTTTTTTTTTTTCTGAAGATTCCAATTTCTTTAATGAAATTGATGATCTTACTTGGGTTATTATTTTCAAAAAGATCTTTTAGGTTATCAGATTTGTAGTGTTTACTACGGATTTGTCGGAGATAATGGCAATTTAGTAGGATGTGTTTGACTGTACAAACTTCCTGGCATGGGACACATATTGGAGATTCCTCATTTTTTAGAATATGTTGGTGGGTTATGTAAGTATGTCCAATACGGAGTCTGGTTAGAACCACCTCCTCTTTCCTTATCTTTCTAACAATTGCCAGTCTTCCACCGATGACGGGTTGAATGTTGAATAGTTTATTGTTATCAAGACGTAGCCGCGATACTACCAGTGCAGGGAGACCCCGTAGTCAAATCCCTGCGACCGGCCTGTATCAGAGATCGAATCCCAGCCAAAAGGCGATCTTCAGCGAGTAATCTGAGAACAGATACTACACTGTGATCTTAGCCTTGAAGCCGAGAAGCGACCGGAAGGTACCGTCTGCGGCGTGAGCGGTCGGCACCGACCAGAATTAGAAGTCCTACCAGGATTCATTATTGGTGGCCACAATCTTAACAACATAAGATATGCAAATGACACAGAGTTAATAGCAGTCATGGAAAGGAAATTGCCGGAACATCCTATCTTCTCTAATAAAGGAAAGTGAGAAGAAAGGAGTAAAATTGTAAGAAGAAAGAATGAATGGTTGCCAGCAAAAAACAGCACAACACGTGTATTACAAATTAGAGATGACAAAATCAAACAAAGTTAAATTTAAATATTTGGGAAGTGTTTTAACATAGGACAGAAAATGTGAAACTAAAATCTGCATGGACATTCAGATAGCAAAAGTGCCTTTCAAAAGCTAAGCAAAGTATTAAGAAACGGCAAAAGCTCATTAGAAACAGAGAAAAAGTACTTAAATGTTTTATAATAATCATCCCTCTACATTGCAATGAATGCTGGACAATTTCCTCAAAGATGAAGAAGCAATGTGAGGCAACAGTAATGTGGCTCTACAAAAGAACATAGTTTGTGTAAATGGTTGGCAGAACAGGGATTAGGAGAGAGCTACAAAGGACAGGAAATTGTGGAGAGCCATGATCGCCCACATCTTGAAGGGATATGGCACATAGAAGAAGAAGGAGCTTGTGTAAATGTTTGGCAAAACTGGGATTAGGAGAGATAAAGCAACACACTTTATTAAGAGCTATAAAGGACAGGAAATTGTGGAGAGCCATGACTACTCATGTCCTAAAGACATATAGTACATGGAAGATATATGTTTGCATATGTATATAACCACTGCTTTTATAAATCTTACATATATAAGCAAAGATACAACTCACACTGTGCAACTTATGTAAAAAGAAATTCTCTGAATCCCAAATTAAAATATGAACTAAATACTTTGATAAATTATTATTATTAACAGATTAACTCATTTGCCAAATAATAATAAACTAAAAATACCAAGTAAATGTCTAATTAAATCTAAATTAAAGTAAAAATTCTAGAATACAAAAAAAAAACTTATTCCTTGGTTTAAAACTTGACAAGTCTTCCAAAAGTTTTAAAAGTATAAAAACTGTTTCCTGATGAAAACACCTGCCCAGGTGAAATAAATTACATTGCTTCTGTGATTTTTCTCACTCTCATATCACTATTCTGATCCTAGAAATCATTCTCTGCCAGCTATCTCATGTCTGTGATTCCGAACACATTGTGCTGGATGATAAATCATTGTCCAGAAGTTAAGTAAACCATTGGTGATACTTGGTGGTTGTTAATTAGAAGCCACAACAAATCTGGACAGATGATAAATCAGAGAAAGAGAGAAGGCACCCAACCTCCTTCATAAACCAATCATTGCCAACCTGATACAGCAAGAGGAACTTACTTTTGGTTTTACATTAATTATTAAAACACAAAGCTGAAGATCAAATATTTGCAGGTTCTGTTGGATGGATAAACATCTTAAGCACAATTTCATCAAAGATTTATGATTTATCAAACTAAGCATGACATAAGGGCATCATTACCGGGCACCCATGGAGACTGAATTCACTATGGTAGAATTCAAAAGATAATTCAAACCAAACCTTAGCTCAAAATAAAAAAAATTTCAACCACCTACATGCCAAAGATGGAATACATTGTTATGCCTAAGTTTGTTTCCTGAAGGAAGTGCTCTTTTATCCTTGTTTTAATGAAAAAGGACTAAAGTGAAAACTTCTATATGCTGTCTCCTTTCAGGGCATGGCTCCCACAACTTTCTATATCTCTTGTGCGGTTCTTAGTAGTTTTTCTCCCTTTGCTAAAGCCCCTGCTGTTTTGTCATCCATTTACACAAGCTAGTCAAGTAAATGGTTCACTGTCTTCTATCTTTCTTGCCATCAATATGCCCTGTGAGGGTTAAGTTTTCCGAGCCCTCCTTCCTCAATATGAATCCAAGAAATTTTAGCTATCTCTGATTCTGAGTAGTGTTCTTTCTGTTGCCATTTTCCATCCATCGAATTCTTAGTATCCTTCTGCATAGCCACATTCCTGTTGCCTATAGTTTTTTCCACATCCATAGGAAAATTGTCCAACATTCACTGCCGTACAAGAGGATGGATATCACAGAGCAATCCAGCACTCTTTTCTTTGTTCCTGATGAAATTTTCCATTTCTCAACACCTTGCTTAGTTTTTGGAATGCTTCTTTCACTAGTCCAATACGTGATTGGATCTCGGTATTGCATTTTCCATCCTCTGTTGAAATGCTTCAGTGACATTAATAACCCCCCACCCTTTTTAATGGTCAGTCTACTGATGTAGAACAAAGGTTGAACAACAATTAAGAGTGGGAGGAATAAATGGGGAAAACAGATCTTTCTTTTGAGTTTACAATAGGTGCATCACCTATTTTCTGGCAATCAATGGTTCGGCACTTCCTTTAACCATTTAAGCAGCGTGCCCCGCAACTATTGGCTCTCAATGTTCCACCCTCTGTAACCCACCCCATGTCGATTATGTCATATATTATGACAGCATCATTGCAAATAATGCAGAAATTAATGCAGACAATGATAATTTGACCACAAACAGTGAGTCTTTGGCAGCCGATATTTACAGTGTTGGTTTGAGTGTGTTAATGATAAAGGGTCAAATTGCATTTCAGAAAATACATATTAAATATAACACACAAATATATCTGACCGAAATAAAGAAAAGAGTGTTGAACTGCTGTGTAATACCAATGCTTCTATATGGTATTGAATGCTGGACAAATTCCTCAGTTGAAGAGAAGGTTTGATTGAGTCAACAGAAATGTGGTTTTACAGAAGAATGCTGAGAATTCAATGCACAGACTGTGTAAGCAGCCAGGAAGTCTGTCTATATTTCTGAGATGACATATTGTAACTATTTACACTACTTACATTGTTCGGACTGTTGTCCTCATCTTTATTGCCATATTCACCTTCAACATCTGTCTCTATTTCTCAGATGAGGTATTGTAACTATTTACACTATTTACATAGTTCGGACTGTTGTCCTCACCTTTATTGTCATATTCACCTTCAACATCTGTCTCTATTTCTGACATGAGGTATTGTAACTATTTACATTGTTTGAACTGTTGTCCTCATCTTTATTGTCATATTCACCTTCGACATGTGTGTCTATTTCTGAGATGAGGTATTGTAACTATTTACACTATTTATATTATTCAAACTGTTGTCCTCATCTTAAAAGCAGTATACCACAGTGATTGCCAGTCGAGCTACCATCTGCAGACCTGACAATGTCTATTCCAAAGAGTACTCTCCTTCATAAGAATATAGTGTTGATGATATGATCCTTAACCGCGTTGGATGAACCAGGCTTTTGAACTGAAACCAAAATAGCAATAGGTATGTCAATTTTGCAAAAAGGAATAAAAATAAAGGTGATGAATTTTGCATTGGAATTGTCAAAATATTTGCAAGTAGAGGGGTGGAGGAAATGGAACAGGTTCTCAGTGACTTTACTGAATGACCCAGGAATGTGAAGGTTATATGTCAGCCCATTTCAGGAAATAAATACTGGAAGAATGTCTACACAAACATCATTGAACCAATCTTCATAAATGCCAAAATACAGATTGACTATTCTGGGTTCTGTTTAAAATTCAAACAAATATCACCTAAAGAAGGCCAGAGCATACAGTGGACGAAAAGTTATGAATATGACAACAAAGATAGGGACAACCATCTCAACAATGTAATTAGTATAAATAGGAGGAGAAAAGGAGACGCAAGGAAAGTAGAAACAGAAAATACAATTATACTTAGAATCAGAAAGAGAATCTGAAATTAGATGCATAATGAAGACAGAGGGCTTGAAGAATTTAACACTCACAGGGCATATCGAAGACAAAATAGACAGGTGGAGGCCACTGGCCACCTACCAAACAGACTTCTTTGAATAGATGATGAGAAGGAATGCAAAAAAAATAAACAATACTAAGAGCCAGAAATGATAGGAAGTTGTGGAGAGTCATAATCACTTACGTTTTAAAGGGACATGCTACATAGAAGAAAAAGAATTATTCTTCAAATATTTACTTCCCAATTTTCACTTATACACTCAAAGTATTAAGGGTGTTTTGGGGAGATTTT
Source organism: Acanthosepion esculentum (assembly GCA_964036315.1). Lineage (NCBI taxonomy): Eukaryota > Metazoa > Mollusca > Cephalopoda > Sepiida > Sepiidae > Acanthosepion > Acanthosepion esculentum. Next base: position 56,784,354 of record OZ038509.1, on the reverse strand, counting down.
GTTTAGCAGCATATCCATTGCAATGTATACTCTGCCATATCATCATCATCATCGCAGATGACACTGGAAGTCATGCAAACAGTGCGACTTTGACCAAAAACTGTGACTTTGAGAGCCAGGGTGGGTTTGAACATGTTGAATGCTAAAGGGTTAATCTGGACAAAATTACAAGCAAGCATTTGAATTTCATGCAATTGCCAAATTAATGCACCAGAAAGCCACAGGTAACATTGCAATTAATAATAGTTCAATAGAAGTTTCTAACAGTCAGTGATGCTGTAGGGATACGAGACCTGCATAAATTGCTGTTACGTGACTTCCCGTTGGTCCAGCAAAAGTGGATAATCCAACACAATTCTGGAACCAAGGGTGCTGGGAAAACCATGCTGTACTCATACAAATCAATACCTGAGGGATAAGCAGTGAGAGGAGTGGCAGCAAATCTTATATCTAAAATATTTTGATTACCTTCAATTACCTACCCTCAATCACATATGGATGATAAGGCAAATGCAAAACTATAGAACCAATATTGTCTTTTTTAATCATTTCACAGCAAGCAAGTTGATGATGCCATTAGAATGCAGGAGCTTATAGAAAGTGAAAAAGGATGGGAGAATTTTATTTGAGGAGTAGAGAGGAAAGGACAATGAAGCAACAGGGTTCAGGAAGACAGAAAATGGCAACTGACATTGCATTTAAATTTTTGAAGATTGTAGGTGGCAGGAAAGCAAGAAATTGGAAGGGATTTCCAGTGTGACAGAGAGAGTCAGGGAAACACACACACAAACGCACACACGTATATTTTTTTTTAATTGAAATTGGAGTGAATCCGAGTAGCAAAATTAGATCAGGGCAATTTACTGATGGGAAATCTGATCTAGCCCATTTGGAATTGGGTCATTAGAAAGACAATGAAAAACATGGTCAAAATAATTTTTATCGGTTAAAATTTGAAATATAGCTTACTAAGCTATGAAGAACTTTGAAATTCACATGATTTGGGGTTGAAAGGAGCACCCGTGATAATCGTGTGCAGGCCAAGAGTAGATTATGACCAACCAGATTTATCTATATAAATGTGTAGTTATGCTGAAGAAGAGGCAGACAGAAGAGGCAGATGGGAGAGGCGAAAGGGTGCTTTTGGCTCGTCTGTTGTTGAGTGCAGTTGAGCTGGGTGGAGAGATGTCGGAGAATGAAAGTGAGCAGAGTTGAATTGAAGGCTCGAAGAAGTACGAAAGTAACGTCAGGATTGGAACAAAACCCCCGCTAACATTTACTGTTGATATAAGTACTGCTGCTCTGGCTACCATGAAGATTACTACTACTGTTACTACTGCCGAGGAGGAACACAACTATAAACTTTAAGCCGCACACAGAAATCTTTATCTCTCCATCGCAAGAGTCGTATATCGTTCTGAGGCGATTTAACAACAAGTTAATCACAACCCACTCTCTTTGTCTAGAATCCAGTGTATGAGTTTTTACATCAAATACTTTCTTTTCTGTAACCTGTTTCTTTTCTATACTATTCTTTTCTGCTATATAAAAGACATTAACAATTCAACCATTGAATAGTTGTTTGTCCGGCTTTCTGCAGATATATATTTTTTTTGGTGCATTATAAATTTCTTAGCACAGACTCTCCAGCCGTGTCTACATCTTCAGTTGACCGTGAATGGATGAACATCACTTCTGCTTTCTGGATCAAACCAAACACAACGTGGGCAGGAAGCAGGATTAAACCAGTGGGCTGGTCGAATGATCTACAGATGCTCAGGAGACCTATGGCCACTCCTTTAAGTTCAGTTAAGACTGAGTAGACACCTCAACCCAGAGAGTAAGACGTCAGAGGTTGAGAGGCTGGGGCGAAAGTGTTAGACCAGAGGTGAGAAGCACAAGAAAAGAAACTATTAGAATAGAACATAGGGTTGCTAGTTCAACAGTATAATGGTGGGACCTAGTTGCCAATCTAGTAGCATGCTTAAATTCATGCAGTTGAGGCACTAAGGAGAAGAGCTCATCGGAACAATTGCCGCGAGATATTTGTAGAGAAGATAGAGGGAAGTCATGTTGTGTCAGTGAGAAAGTAACTGAGGGTCAAGATGCCAGGTCAGGATTGATTACAATAAAGATCCTTTGAATTTTGTGAAGAATCTTGAGATATACAGCAGGAACACCAGAGCAGATATGGTGGCAATAGTCAATGCACGGACAGATTTATAAAGGTGGAAGATGGATTCTGGCGTGAAAAATTGTCTTGTGTGACTTCCCTAGCAACAGACATATCATTTGATTCAATATAGTCAATCCACTTCATATCAGTGGAAAATGTGAGCCCAAGAAGGCATAGAGTGTTGCACCCCTGGAGGTTAGTATCAGCCATGCTGATGGCAGGCAAAACAGATTCTCTGTGGTGATTAAATGAAAGTAGTTTTGTTTTGGAGAAGTTTTATGTTTATACTAATTCATGAATTTGCATTTAAATAATATCTAAACAATTACTTGTATAACAGATGACAATGTGTGACAGAAACCTGAAGACACATAAAAATGGTAAAAGATGCCATTATAAAAATAAAAGATTGATTTGTCTTGTTAATGACATACCTATTCTTTATGAGTCCTTTAAAGCGGAAATTTAATTTTCTTGGGACCTTGGAAGTAATAAAAATATGTTATTATGCTTTCACAATTGAATACATGGTAAATGATACTCAGATTTTGTGCATATGCATGTTTGTGTGGGAATAATTACTAGAGGTGGTGATGTGTGTATTATGCTGTAGCTTTGTTGAAGTTATATCTTGAAATACAGTTTGATTTAAGAAATTGTAGGATATCATATGGATTAATAACAAGAAAGAGTTTGGTAGTATTTTAAACCAATTTGAGTGAAGGCATTACAGTTTGTTAGTATGTGTGTATTGTTGGTAATTTTACTATAAATATGTACTGTTGGTAATATTTTTTTTATATAAAAATGTATTTATGGTATTTTTACTATAAAAAATGTATTTTTATATTTTCATAGTGTTTTGTTTAAGGATTCATTATTTGCCCATAGCAGGGTGGATCTAGGAACAACTGAAATTAAGAGGCCGTTCCATGCTACACAAAACCTCCAATCTCCTGATCAGAGTTCATTATGATATCCAGAACTACAGGAACAAAGAAAGTAATGTACAACTATGTAATATCTAATCTACGATGGAGCAGTGAATGAGACATGAAGTTACAGTGATGTCATTGTTCTGATGAATTCTGAGAAAGCCAAGGAGAAAACATGAGAATGTTTTAAAGAGAATAGAAGCTAAAAAGAAACTGTTGTTTGCAATCATAAATTTTTGGCACACGTAATCAGGAAAGAAAACTTTGAAGTTGAACTTTGAAAGCAAGAGAAGCAAGGGCAAAGTATAGTGAAGTCTACCTGAATGCGAGTAAAGGAGAAAGAATTAAAGCAACAAAAGAGAGCAAGCTGTGGAGAGATATGATTAGACACGTCTTGGAAGGACATGACAAAAGGAAAGATGGTTTTGGTTATCAGATAATCCATGTGAGGTGCAATTTTTATGCAAAGATTTCAGATTTATTTATTTTTCATGAAAGAGAAGGAGTGTGAAAAAGCCAAGAGATAGTGACAGTAGAAATTACAGAATAAGGGATGAAGAGGGCAAATAGATAAGTGCATGGGGGGGTAGAGTTGGGGAAAGAGCAAAGATTTGAAAAAGTGGAGGAGAGAAAGAACATATATAATATTGGGAGTAGGAGAGCTAAAGCATAAGATGGAGAAGGAGTGCAAAGAGATGAGAGAGGGGGAAGGAGAGCACAGAGATGAGAGGGGGAAGGAGAGCACAGAGATGAGAGAGGGGGAAGGAGAGCACAGAGATGAGAGAGGGGGGAAGAAGAGGAGAGAGACGGAAGGGAGAGCAAAGAGACGAGAGAGGGGAAGAAGAGCAAAAGCACGAGAAATAGGAGGACAGCAAATGCACAAGAGAGAGGAGGACAGCAAAAGCATGGGAGACAGAGAGAATGACAGCAAAAGCATGGGAGACAGAGAGAATGACAGCAAAAGCATGGGAGACAGAGAGAATGACAGCAAAAGCATGGGAGACAGAGAGAATGACAGCAAAAGCATGGGAGACAGAGAGAATGACAGCAAAAGCATGGGAGACAGAGAGAATGACAGCAAAAGCATGGGAGACAGAGAGAATGACAGCAAAAGCATGGGAGACAGAGAGAATGACAGCAAAAGCATGGGAGACAGAGAGAATGACAGCAAAAGCATGGGAGACAGAGAGAATGACAGCAAAAGCATGGGAGACAGAGAGAATGACAGCAAAAGCATGGGAGACAGAGAGAATGACAGCAAAAGCATGGGAGACAGAGAGAATGACAGCAAAAGCATGGGAGACAGAGAGAATGACAGCAAAAGCATGGGAGACAGAGAGAATGACAGCAAAAGCATGGGAGACAGAGAATGACAGCAAAAGCATGGGAGAGAGAGAAGGACAGAAAAAGCATGAGAGAGAGAGAGAGAGAGAAGGACAGCAAAAGCATGAGAGAGAGAGAGAGAAGGAAAGCAAAAGCATGAGAGAGAGAGAGAAGGACAGCAAAAGCATGAGAGAGAGAGAGAAGGACAGCAAAAGCATGATAGAGAGAGAGAGAGAAGGACAGCAAAAGCATGAGAGAGAGAGAAAGACAGCAAAAGCATGAGAGAGAGAGAGAAAGACAGCAAAAGCATGAGAGAGAGAGAGAAAGACAGCAAAAGCATGAGAGAGGGAGAGAAAGACAGCATAAGCATGAGAGAGAGAGAAAGACAGCATAAGCATGAGAGAGAGAGAGAAAGACAACAAACGCATGAGAGAGAGAGAAAGACAACAAGCGCATGAGAGAGAGAGAGAGAGAAGGACAGCAAAAGCATGGGAGAGAAAGAGAAGGAGAGCAAAAGCATGAGAGAGAGAAGGAGAGCAAAAACATTACAGTGGGCAAAGTAGAGCAAAAGCATTACAGTGGGAAGAGGAAGGTGAGCAAACAGATAAGAGAATATGGAAAGAGAGCAAAAGCATAAGTGTGAGGGGATGGAAGAGCAAGAATTCTCTTTCTCCCTCTATTATAATAGAACAAATGTATAAGGGCAAACAAAAAGGACACTGTTTTTCTCCAACACAACTGTAATGAAATAAAATTTTTACCAACCAAAACAGCAAATTGGAAAAAGGAAGCAATAACAATTTACAGTTAATTTTTAATTTTTTCATTTGTAAATTAAACAAAATTTAAAAAATTAATGAAAAAAAAAAACGTTTTGTTTCATAGGATTGTTTTACTTAAAGAGGCCATTGCCAAACAAACAAGACATCTGATTGCTTTTGTAATTTATTAAGATAACAGTTTGCATCATGCGACAAATTCATTAAATACCTTTTTTTGTCTGTCAAGGATGGCTATATCCTCCAATTTTTAGGGTAACTCATAGGACCGTAAAGAAATTTTAGCAAAGCATTCAATTTATGACAGTGTCTCAAACACAGAAAATTTCAACAAGAAATATTAAAAAAACAATAAATTGTCAGCTAGAATATTGAATGTGAGTGTAACTTCAGATATCTTTCTTTCATATTTGGCCAAAATCAAAAGAAGCATTTTTGCATGCATTACAAATTGATGAATTTCTAATACACATCACGTGAGCAATATTATGTCAGATTTGCATGTAATTATGTTGATATGCCTGTGTGACAACAATACTCAGCTGGCTACAAAGTGAATACTATTTGTGACATTTTCATGCTTCCCTGTGAAATTAATGATTATGTTAACATGTCCACCTGACAAAGCTCCACAACTGGCTCTTGAGATATTCCAAAGTGATTTGATCATTTCTAGCTCAGACATCACATAGGAGCACTTTAGGTCTGTTCCTAGTATTGGTAATATTAGCAGTTTCCTTTATAACGAAACATTCGGCATTCATTTACTGAACAGCCTGTGCTATACAATTTATATTTTCTTCCCTCATCGGGCATCAGGCCGAGATATAAGCGTAGTATCTGCTCTCAGACAGACAAACTACATTTTATCTCTCAATTGTGTTTCTGTTTTCGGACAGAATGGAACTTAGTTGTGTCTTTGTCTTCAAGCACAGCACAACTGAAAATATTATTGAAAGGTGCCAAGTTTGAAGGAAACAGCTGCCATGACCCAGGTACATACACTCTGGCCCCCACATTAAACTGACCTTGTGTCATGTACTGCCAGCATTGGGTGCAAGTAAATATTAAGTGTAGTATCTGCCTTTAAGCAGAAACTATATTATATCTTTGAATTGTGTTTCTGTTATCATAGAAAACAACAAATATATGAGGGATGTCTGGTCCTGGGGATTCCAACCCTGCAGCACTACCTCCCTCATATGTTTCCCTCATCTCTAATATGTAATATTAGCTGTTTTCTTATAGGGAAACATTTAGCATTAATTGACTGAGCAGTCAGTGCTACTTGCTTTTCACTCCTTCGCCTTCATGCTGGGATCAAGTGTAGTATCTGTTCTCATCTCTAATAGTAATATTAGTTGTTCTCTCATAAGGAATCATTTGGCATTCATTAGCCAGTATTACTGTTAATCAAAATTTATAAAATCTGTCTCTTAAAACAATTTTTCAGGAAAATAAGTTTCTCAAGTCCTGTAACAGCTATCACTCTTTCTAGTATTGATGGGGGTTCCTTCCTAGCCTTTTGATTGAAGTAGCGTGGATTCTATCATTTTGATTATATCATCATTTTCTCTTTGACTTACATATGCTATTCATTTTAGTTGTTGCTGTTTTTGAAAGTCCTCAAGTGATGAGGTTTCTGTTATTTGGTAAAAGCAATGATTTCTCAATGGAGAAAATTTTTTCTATCTTTAAAATCAAGGAGTAGCTTTTGATAAAGAAAAAAGGAAAAAAAAAAAATCAATCTAAAACATTCCGTTTTTAAATATTTATTAGGTTGGTGCAAAAATAATGTTGTTTTCTCACATGAAGTTGAACGTCAAAAAACAACATTATTTTTGCACCAACCTAATATTTTCTTAATTCATTAAATAGCTTAGGACAGCCAAGTGGACTTTATAATATCATGTCATCTTTTGAGTTTTCAGTTCAAAATGTCAAATACATCATTCAATGCATTCACAAGAGAAAACAACTACTACCATCACAACTAACAACAACAAGAACAACTATCCTAATATGAATAAAACAAACAATAATAAGGCTTGTTTATGACAGGAGTAATATTGTTATTATGTTCTTCATGAAATACAAGTTTTTTAACAAACAGCAACATTAAAATCAAACAAGTACAATTCAAATATCTGGGAAGTGTTTTAGGAGAGGTCAGATAGTGCAACACTGATGGCACATTGGGATTGCCAAAAGCTAAGCAAAGTCTTAAGAAAAATTTCATTAGAAACAAAGAAAAGACTGCTAAACTGTTATATAATACCAGTCCTCCTATATAGCAGTGAAGGCTGGACTATTCTTCTAAGATGAAAAAGAGACTTGAAACACGAGAATTGTGATGAGGAGAATACTGTGGACCAAAAATGTCAGCAAAAACGAAGTTTTAAGAGAAAATGGCAACAAAAAGGATCCCTATCCTTATTATCAAGGACAGATAATAACGAAATTTATAGTACAGATGATAAGGAAAGCAGGTATAGAATTCAAAAGATTGTGTTTGTGTGTATTTTAGGTACGTGCAAGTCCACATATGATAAACGAAGTATACAAAAACTTCTACTAGATGTTACTTCTTTTTCTATGGTGACTGTAGTTAAACAAAGTTCTTAATGTCTGTTGGGTATGTTGGTTTTCCTTTCGGTCCACAAGTTAGGGTAAGTATAAAAGTATTGTATTAATGATCAAGTACAAGTCAGCCTTGCAGAGAAACTGGAACAACCAATGGAAGGTTTGTACTTATTTCATTACTGGGAAGTTCAAATAGCATTATGAAATGCCAGTTTTCTTTTTCTTGGTCCAAAAATTAGTGTAAGTAAGCATAAGCATTTTTATAATGGTTGCACTCAATTTAGCCTTGCGCTGAGTTAGAACAACCAAAGAGAACTACTTCATAGGCGGAGGTTTTTGGAAGACACATGCAAGTTCCATGTGTTGGAAAGTTCATTTTTCAGTGGACCAGAGAAACTAACATTCTCCAATAGGAATGTAATTACCATGTGGTTTGACATCTTGGGGCAAAGAGGATAAAGAGATTGAAACAAGAAAATGTTTGTCTATTTATAGACATAACCAATATCACCTAGTGGCATTTGATGACAAATAGGGTAATATATTCCAGTTCCTTTACTTTTAGCAACATGGGAAAATGTATTTTTTATTATTATTATTATTTTTTTTTTTTTTAAGCAAGGCTGGAAGCCACTAGCATGCAAGGGGTTACAGAAGGTTTGGAGGAAGAGCAGATAGGAGTGGTAAAGGAGAGGATGTGGAGTAAGATAGTGGATTGATCAAGGCAAGGGTGTTACAGAAGATTTGGAGCGAGAGCAGATAGGAATGAAAGGTGAAAGGATGTGAAGAAGGGAAGTGGATAGATCAAGGCAACTGGAGATGTCGATTGACGTTACACTTAAATAGTTGGAGATTATATTTGTCAGGGAAACAGGAATAAGGAAGGGAGTTCCACAGGCGAGATGTGCGAGACATGAAGCTATTGGAGTAGAAGAGACGTCTATTTTATTCATCAATTTTATTTCATTTCCTGAGAAGGGTTAGGAAAATTTGATACTCACAGGACAGTGAAAACAAGTGGGAGAGAGGAAAATAACACATAACCTACCTAGCAAGCTTGAGCAAATGGATGGCAGAGTAGGGATTAGGAGTGAGAACAAAAAGACAAAATTTATTACAAGCTACAAAAGATGGGAAATGGGGAAGAGACATGATCACCTATGTCACAAGGGGACACGGCACATAGAAGAAAAATATTGTTATTCTGTTCTCTTTATGAACTTTAAAGCTTATCTTTCAGTCTGAAGTGGATAATAAATGAGGTTAAATTACAGGAGAAACAGAAAACAAGTATTAAAATATGAAACCCAAAGTATGCCTTAAAAAAAAAAAACAAAGTTTCTCCTTTTTTTTTTTTTCATTTAAGTTTTCATAACTGGCAATATTATCATTTTAAAAGTTTTAAATGAATATCTCTTTAAGAGATTTGCCATTTTGCCATTATCAGTTATCAGGTTTGTCCACAGACACATCATTCAACAATGTTTCTAAAATGTGAAGATGAGTAAAAAAAAAAAAAAAAAAAAGAAAGAAAGAAAGAAAAAGGTAAAGGTTAAAAATTAAAAAAAAAAAAACTTTATGAAAAATAATGAACACAAAGATTTATAGAAAAGTAATAAAAGAAGCTGGAAATGTATTAAGCTTCCACAATATTGAATGTCATATGCCATGAAATAGTGAAAAAGGTATTTGTATTTAAAATCAAGATTTAGGTTACAAAACAAAAAGTAAAAAAAATCTTGGAAGGCAATCAATTTGGCATTTTGTCTGTTGGAAGCAAAGTGATGTTTGCAGAGCCTCAATTGTAGAGATTGCTTAAGGAAATAATTCCAGTTTGCAAAGCTGTCTTCATCTGAAGTGTAAAAATTTAAGAGTTATTAATACGTTTACTGCCACACAATGCCTATTTGTGTCTTGTGGTATGTTGCTTCTGGTCTCTGATGTATGCCTATTCTACAAATCTCGTTTAAAAAAATATAAGTAAAGATGAAAATGTAGCTACTTTCATTGTTATTTGTACCTTTATCCGTGGAGAGGTTTTTCAATATAAAACAATGTAACCCACAAATGTATCACATAGAAGAATATAAAAGTAAAAAAAAAAAAAAGAAAGAAACTAAGCCCAGATAACCAACACACATTAGTCTCATTATTTATAGCTTAATAAATTTTATTTTATTTACCAAAATAAAGCATTAGTAGAGTTATTGATATAATGGAATAACCTGTCACCCCCATGAGTGACTACACTATAGGTAGTAACTACCTATACGTATCTGTAAGTCAATGGACTATACAGTCTAGCTGGAATCTTTTCCAGCTGTGCTGGTCGAACTCTCTGCCTTCGGACAGAGAGGAACCTGGATGAAGTTCAGAGGTTTGGACAGAGAGCCTCATCCGGGGAGGTAGACAGACCCGATCCCGTTTATGTGGGGTCTACGGGGATTTCTTGACCGAGCCTGTGGGCTTGGGAACCCCAGATTAAATTCATCCTTGTGCCACATGTGACTGAACTGGGCAGTTTTTAGATTTTTTTTTTTTTATTTTTTTTTTAAGCATATCACCCCGAGCAAGGCCGATGGCCACTATCACGCAAGGGGTTACAGAAGGGTTGGAGGAAGAGCAGATAGGAGTGGTAAAGGAAGGGATGTGGAGAAAGAGAAGGACGGAGGGCCGATCGAGGTAGGGAGGTTACGGGAGATATAGAGCGAGAGCAGATAGGAATGGAAGATGTCAGGAAGTGGATAGATCAAGGCAACTGGAGATGACGATTGATGCTACACTTAAACCGTTGGAGATTGTATTTGTCAGGGAAACAGTAATAGGGAAGGGAGTTCCATAGGCGAGATGTGCGAGACATGAAGCTATTGGAGTAGAAAAGACGTCTACACCTAACAGTTTCAACGGTGAAGGGGTGGGAACGGGATGCCAGCCTCGTAGGACGCTTGAATTCACGAGGCTTAGGGACAAGTGAAAGCAACTCCTCAGAGCAATTACCGTGGAAGTACTTAGATACCATCTAACTGGAATCTGTTGAGTACGGACCTTCCAATAGTAGCACTCACTACTGGATTGACTTGCGACGACCTTGTGCATAACTGTTACCTTTATTCTTATTGTATTGGTTATTACAATAAACCATTATTTATTTTATCCACCGTGTTTGTCAAGTAAATATTCCTATTAGCACAAAATATAAGTTATATAGTAATTTCTTGTGATAACACCAGAAAAAATATAGAAAGTATTATGAAAAGGTTGAAATATCCAAAGTAGCAATGAATATATTAATATATTTAACTTTATTTACCAGAATAGAGCATAAATTTTCAAATATTGCAATTTTTAATAGTCACTCTAATAAAAAACGCAGATGTTACAAATATCCAGGCCTACTTTCAAATCTCACTGAAAACAGCCCATCATGTCCGATCACCGAAGTAGTGTCGAGCCATGTTAGTACTTCCATGTGGGACTGTTTGGAAACACTAAGTAAGCAACATCCTGCAATCCAAATTAGGTTTTGGTTTTAAATAATCCATAAAGGGTTGATAATCTGTAAAAACAAATCAATCAATTAAATATCTAATGTTGAAGTGAATGGGTTAAAGTAGACTCTTTTATGATTGATTTGCTGCCATCGACTTTATGCAATATAAAGAGATGGTGAAAGGTTCTTCGCTCAACCTACTTCCCAAAATCTAACCGAAAGATCCAATATCAGAATTTTTTTTTATATGCTTTGCTGTTCAAAACTAGCATGATCATCTCCATTGTTATACTCATGTTTCAGCCATTGTATACTTATTCAGGGGGTCTGAGTTTTTACTCAACACAAGAATTTCAAACTAAACTCTTTATGCGAACTATGTGGGTAGCATGTTCCCATTTGATTTTCTATGCTTAGGACATATTTTGTATCAGTACGCACTTGTCTAATTGACAACTGCGTTACTGAACCAAAGTATAGTGAACCCCCAAACAAAAACAAAACACTAAAAATACATATTTATAGTAAAAATACCAGCAGTACATTTTTATATAAAAAAGGACTAGCAATACATTTTATCTGTAGTTGAAGGTATACAAATGCATTCAAATTACCATATATACTTTTGTATCATGTGACTTTTGAATACCTAATTTTAAAGGGGTTGCATCATACACAAAATATGAAATTAGCATATGTATTACTGGCCCTGTCTATGCCATTGACCAAACTATATATCCATTTACTGTAGTCAAATTACTTTCAAAATTAGGTCTTCAAAGGTCACATGATATGCAAGCAAATACAGTATTAAAGAAACTGATAGAGGTTGATATGCTGCTAAAAAAATCAACTAAAAGTAACAACCAAGATGAGGATGCTGGTCTAAATAGCAAAACATAATTGTTGTGGTAGGATCCACCTAATTTGCATAGTGGAGTACCGACCATATAAATATGGTTAGTACCGGGAATAGAGGGGAACGAATCAAGAGATTCAACTAGAGACTCTGCCCGACTGCGACTCAGTCAACACATTCTCCAGGAACGGTCTTCCCAGGAATATACAAAAGACTATATGTAAATATTGTGTACACTTTCTTGTTTCAATACATTTTGTTCTAAGTACATTTTGTGTTGCATTATTATTCCATGCATTAGTCAAGTTTCAACAATAATTATGATGAAACATCTTCTATAAAATTCTGTCAAAAATTATCATAATCTTTTTGAATCCATTCTTGGTTGCCTTAATAATTACCCAGCATTCTTTACGATGGCAGATTAATTTAAGTTTTGATCTCTTTTTGATTTCTTCTAAAATGTATGATTGCTGACAAAATTTTTTAATGTTTTCTCCAACTACCCAGAACGTCACTTTGCAAATGTGACGTTGTTGCAACAGTTGCCATTCTTTGATTGTTTCAGTCTTATTTACTGATGTATACCAATATCAAAGACTACTTGGCTGCCCAGAACGATTACCAAAAATCATAACTGAATCTGGAACATTGGAGAACAAACTGACATTTCTTATTTTTCAAAGTCACAGGAGTATTTATAACCAACGTCATTGTGGATGCTTCTATCAAAATGTATTGCATACAATCAAACCATTACTCAAAAAGAAAAGAGAAAAATATCAATACACCTAAAGAAATGAGTTAGCATATTTTTAGCAAGTTCAGGTGAATTACCTCATTTTCGTTGCATGTTTTTATCACAAAATCCCCCTCCCTCTACACACACACACACACAATAAAAGCACTGTACCCAGGTGCTTTCCTCAATGAATGTTGCATTCTGGAATAGTGAAGTTTGCTCTGAGGGAGCATGCACTTCCATTCCAAAATATTTCATACCCATGAAGAGAACAGGTTTTCTTTATGCACTGTATCTCCTCAGGCAATCATGGCTCTCCACATTTTCCTGCCCTTTGTAGCTCTTAATAAATTTTGTCTTTTTGTTATTTTTTGTAAACCCTGTTCCGCTATCCATTTACTCAAGCTAAGTATGTTATATGTTGTTTTCCTTTGGCTCTCTTGCCTTCAATCTGTCCTGTGATTATCAGGTTTTCCAAGCCCTCTTTCTTCATTATACGCCCCAGAAATTTCAACTGTCGCTACCTGATGTTAAGTATAAGTTTACTTTTTATTTCCATTTTCTCTAAAACTTGCTCACATATTTTGGCCTATGGTATCTCAGCATGTTTCTGTAGGACCATATTTCTATTGCTTCAAGTCTCTTCTTCATCTTAGAGGAGATTGTCCAGCATTCACTGCCATATAGAAGGACAGATATCTCATCACAGTTAAGTACTCTATTCTTTGTTTCTAACAAGATTTTTCTGTTTCTTAATACTCTGCTTAACTTTTGGAATGCATCTTTGGTTATCCCAATGTGCCTTTTGGATTTCAATGTCACACTTTCCAGGACACCATGATTAAAAAAGTTCAAGTGAGGAGGGAGAGGCTTACTTTCTCATACAAGTCATATACGATGGTTGTGTTTCTTTTTTTACTTTTTTTTTTTTTTACAATGGTGTTCACCCTGTAAAAAAACCAGGAGACCCTCAAGGTAGAGGGCTACAGAGTAAGGGGCACAGTTTATGTTGATATATGGGGAAGATAAGCTGCTTGTGTGGAACTTACATCTCACCAATGGAATACAGAGGGAATTAGGGTTGTTTGTTGCAATGTGCATATGATGGTGGATCTTGGCCATGAAGATTAGAATTGGTGGAACTAAGGAATGTCGATTGTCTGAGCACTTTCCATGGAAATAATGATATAGCAGTGAGAGGCTTGTGACGTTTTATTTTATGTGTGTGTGTTGGGGGGGGGGAGAGAATTTCTCATCTTTTACTTTCTTTTATATTTCTCTCCCTCTTTTTGGGGGGTACCTTTCCATCAAGAATAGAAGTCTATTCACACTATAGAAACACCAACCACCAAAAAGAATCAACTGCTACAAATTCTTTAAATCCAGCTACTTGGGAGAAAAGTAAACTATATAAAATGTTAATGTTAATTTAATTATACAATATAATACAATAATTCAATACTATGAAAATTTCTCGGACATTCAGGCCGGTAAATGTTATTAATACTGTTTATTATAAAACAGAGCATTTACTTAAATATTTGTATCAATAAAAAGAATGTATAAACATAAAAATGTCTTAAAATAATTATCGGACTTTTTCCATTTCATAATGTGTGACGTAATTTGTTTACATTTGGATACACTTTGAGCAGATGTGAATGTACGTGAGAGATTCATGGATGATTGAAGTTTAAAAGCAGTAAAATCGACCTTGCTAATCGATTGATCTTCTGTGGCTTGATCGGTTAAGGTATATCAGGCTAAATTACAGTTCTGTATAGGATACAGGTTCGATTCCTATCAGCGGATGATTATTTTCTATGAAAATTTCCGAACACACACCCACATATATACACAGACACACCAATTAAAAAAGAAATAAATCAAACAATTATGAGAAAAAAAATCAAAGAGTTTGTAAATTACTTGCAAGTAGAATCATACCTTAACTCGTAAGGTATTCTCAAAAATAAAATTTGCCATTGTCATGACTGGAGAATGGAGCAGCGGCAACACTGAGATAAAAACAACAAAAACAAGGCAACTCATTCAATCTAACTCCAAATACTTATTTACACTATATTCAAACTATTGTGTTAATCTTTTCTATTGTTATCCTGTTTTGTCTGTTATGCCCTCCGGCCTTCATCAGGTGGATATCAATCTGGGTAACCTAAAGGGAATTCTGAACTGAATCCTACCCACCTGATGAAGGGCAAGTGGGCACAACGGCTGAAACATTAAGATAACAAAAAAGATGTGGGCAATGGTCCAAATATATAGTCTAAATAATGATAACTCCTCATCTAAGAAATTCAGGCCAAAATACTTATTCTAAAAAGAAAGTCCCGTCCCTACCATTAGAAAAAAAGCCAAAGCACTCTTATATTAAGCATATTCTATGTGTAGTAACAAAAAAAATAGCATGGTTGGATCAAAACTGTAATTACTTTAATCTTTCTATAGTAATAATTATAATATTAAATAGATATATTTTATATATATTATAATATAAAATAATATAATATTTTAATAACATCTATAATATAGTAATATATATTTTTAATAACATATATTGGTACGATTGATGAATTGTGATCTAAATTACTAAAAAATGAAAATATCACTGACATCTTATTTTAACAGATATATTTACAAAAAATTACACAAAAATATCTTGAAATACTAACATGTAAATTTATTCAATAAAATTGCTATAGGCTTCAATCATGGCCTCCAAGCAACTTCAGAATCTCCTGCAACCATTCTGGACAGTCTCCTTGTTTAAGTTGGTGAATGCTGCTGTAATCCTTGCCTTCAGTTCATTTTTGGTATTACAAGGAGTTTTGTTGGTCTTTCGTTCAACTGTGCCTCACACATAATAATCAAAGGGGTTCCAGTCAGATGTAAGAGGTGACATGATTGCAGAAATTGTCTGATAGGCATGACTGGGTTCTTCTGCTTGTGTGGCATGGTGCAGAGTCCTGTTGCCAGACATAGGGTCTTCCAGCAGCCACCATCTTGATCAAGGGCAGCACTACCTCCTCAAGGCACTTAATGTAGGTCTCTGTGCTGACTCTGAGGCCCTGGAGGAAGATGAATGGAGACATAACATTGTCATCATGAGTGAACACTCCAAACACCATGATGTTGACTGGATATTTGGTTTTCATCATTCTTAGTACATCTTTTGGGGACACAGCCATCCAACGGTTCTGTGTGTTGACTATCTTACCCTGACAGAAATTTTTCTTCTTTGAAACACACCAAAGCACGTTCTATTGGAGGGGATGCTTGAGTTTGTTTAAAAGCTTTGTTGCACAGCCTTTCCGCTTGTTCTTCAGGGCTTGGGATAAAAAGTGGTCCCGAACTCGGTCACTCCTGTGTCCCTAGCTACGAACCTGGTTGACTTGGAGGGATTGTTACCAATCATGGACTGATTTCACCAAAAGATTTGTGAGTTCTTATCAGAACAATCAGAGTGAGTTTTTCAAGCTGCCATACCTTCGTAATCATGATTCAACTCATCAAACTCTTTCCGAATCCTATGCACTGTCCTTAGATTGAAACCCAAACATTCTGAAATGTTTGTAAAATCATAATGAATCTTTGGATGTGTGTGTGTGTGAACACACACATAAATATATATATATATATATATATATATATATATATGAATGAGATGAGCATATTTCTAGAAAACTGCAAGTCAAAATGTTAACAATTGAGGAAAAAAGAGAAAAAGAAAGAAAAGGTTAAGGAGTGAGTTTTAAGTGAAAAAAAGGAAAAATAATCACAACATTCTACAAGTACACACATACGCACATACACACGAATGCACACATGTATGCAAGCATACATATACTACGGAAAAAAAAAAAAAAAAAAAATTGCACCAAAACACCAATGAATATAAAAAAGAAAAATTGAGACACATGAGCAGTTAATTACTGAATCCCCAGAAGAGTGGAAAGAGTAATTCCAGGAGGGTACATCTATGAAACTCTGGAGTCTGGATGCTGAAGGTAACATTAATCAGCTAAGTGACAAATCTTTTACTTATATATATATATGTTCAAAGTGTAACTTAAAGTTTCATTGTTCTACCAACTCATTTTATTTCATTGTGCCTGATGAGTTAGTAGAACAATGAAACTTTATGTTGTACTTTGAACATAGGTGCATGTATACTTAATAATATATACTTCTTAGCTCTGTCTAACCACATTGAGCACTGTTTTGTTTACACCTTAAATTAAATTGAGAAAATATTTATTCGCTTACCTATGTATGCATGCTAACGTACGTATATATGGTTGGTAATATCTAGTTATTTGATTTATCCACATTAATACATATATATATATATATATATATATATATACATACACACACATATATGATGGATTCTCCCGGCAAGTTTGACGGATGAGGTTCCGATGACCACAAACTAATTATGTGCATGCATATGACAGGCATGACTTTTGAGACCAGCTCAAGAATTGCACAAAAGACCACGAACAGTACAGGAGAATGTATTGTATCCAAGTGCAGCAGAAACACTGTTAGATGTCTTTTTTTGCTTTCTCGTCTCATGCAGTCGACTGATGCTTACTTCTCAGTGCAGCTATATCAATGTTGTACTTCTTTAGCTCCAATGCGACCAGAGCAGTTTTTCTTTCTGGTGCTGAGTTGTTGTCCTGGAGAGTTCGTACATTCCAAGTGCCAAGATGAAGTTGATGTTGTTTCGTAGAGTTTTTTGCAGTAGCCAGATATGTGTGGAACTAATTAGATGTAGTTGTCAGAAAACCGTCACAATGATTTGTTTCAAGTGGTGAAGGCTTTTGCTGGGCCATCCACACTTTTAGAATTTGTCGATAAAAGAGTAACGGTGCAAAAGACTTGCCACAGAAACTCCGAATGACAGTCCTCATGTGTTATTATTACAGAGTTTAACCTCATCTCCGGATCGGAGTCTATACCAGCCAGGACATGCCCCTCAGCAGACACATGCTATATAAGGACCAGGTTAAGCTGTCATAAGTTTTCCTTCCCATCTGAAGTCTTTTTATTGTGAAACCAACACTAAAAGGATTGCTAACCAAAGCTTAGAGAGGCTCCTTTCATCCTCATCAAGGGAACCTAGCCCATGCCAGTTCTCAACCTGGTACTTTACATAGCTTCATAGGAATATATATATATATATATATATATATATATATATATATATGTGTGTGTGTGTGTGTGTGTGTATGTATGTATATGTGTTTAGATATATGTTGATTAGTTTTCGAAAACTAATCGACATAATGTCTAAATTATTTAACCAAATCTGTTTGAATATATATATATATATATATATATAATATGGAGAAAACAACTGAAAAGTTGCAAATTAAAAAAAATTGAATGTTTTTTTTGTGAAAGTATTTATTCATATATATATATATATATATATATATATATTTGATATTTCAGATCTGCCCTGATCTTTCATGATAAATGAAAGATCAGGGCATTTCTGATATATCAAATATATATATATATATATATATATAAAAAAATATAAATAAATAAATATATATATATATATATATATATATATATATATATATATATAAAAAATATAAATAAATACTTTCACAAAAAAACATTCAAGTTTTTTTAATTTGCAACTTTTCAGTTGTTTTCTACATATTATATACATATCAAGAAAGTATATGTGGCTTCGCATTATGCTATTATATATATATATAGGTGTGTGTGTGTGTGGAAAGTTCCCAACAAAGAGATTGGTGAATTATCATTCTCTATGTATTAGAATCTTCTGATAACATGGAAGAAATAAAATATTCCTTTATTTTAAACTTGGCAAATAAACCATCATAATTCATGTTTTTTTATGGGTCTGAGCTTGCCGATAAATGGATAGCAATGCTGTAATTGCAGTGTGATTATGAAATATCAAAAATTTAAATATGCCATTAATTTTTTATAGCACAGTTGGAGTTGTATGGATATAAAACTGATAAATGTGTCTGTCATTTAGCATGTGGTATGGTCCTGAAGAGTCTTGGGAAAAGACTGTATCTGGCATTAGAGGAGGAACTCAGACTATTCAGACAACTCCTACTTATTCTCACTATGTGCCTTCTGCACATTAGTGATTATGGCTCTCCACAATATCCTGTCATTTGGAGCTCTTAATGAATTTTGTCTTTTTGTTATCTTTCCTAAACCTTGCTCTGCCATCCATTTATGCAAGCTCACTAGGTAGCTTATGTGTTGTTTCCTCTTGCCTTCAATCTATCCTGTGAGTATCAAATTTTCCAAGCCGTTTTCCTCATTATATACCCTAGAAATTTGAACTATTTCTTCCTGATGTTAAGTATAAGGGTCCTTTCTGTTTGCATTTTCTCTAAAATTTTGTTACTGTTTACATGTTTTGGCCATGGTATGCTCAGCATCCTTCTGTAGAGTCACATTCTTCAAGACTTTTTTTTTTTTATATCTTAGATAAGATTGTCTAGCATTCAGTGCCATATAGTAAGACGGATATTACATAATCAGTTCAGTACAGTTTTCTTTCTTTCAAACAAAAGTTTTCTGTTTCTTAATACTTTGCTTAACTTTTGGAAGGCGTCTTTCACAATCAACAATGTGTCTTTGCATTTCAGTGTCACACATTCCATGCTGTTAAAAGACTTCCCAGATATTTAAATTGTTGTACTTCGTTTAATTTTGGTATTTCCAACTTGTAATTTGCATGGTGGTTTGTTCCTTTTCCGAACAACCATACATTCTATCTTCTTGCAATTGATGCTCAGTCCTTTTTCCTTGCTTTTCCTTTAATACTTTCTTGCAGTTTCCTTCCTGCATCTACTATCATATTATGTTTTTAAGATTGTCACCAACAATCTAGAATCCTGGTGGGAATTCTAATTCTTTCAGAATCAGCTCACTGTATAGGTTGAATAAATCTTTGTCTTACACCCATTTCTCTATTTATATATTTACTGAATCCATTTTCTAACTGTATGCATGTGGTCTGCCACCAGTATCAGTTCTGGATTATTCTAATTTCCTTCCCAAGTATGTCCGGGTTGCCAAGCAGTTTCAGCAGTTCTTTGTGACATACTTTATCAAACACTCAAGCATAATCTATAAAATATATATATATATATATATATTTGTTGTTTTATAATTCCAGGTAATAACAGGACATCGAAAGAGTAGTTTATAGTCCAAAATTTGTTCTTAGAAATGTGATATTGTTACTGGTAAGAGATTTCTTTGAGCGTGCGCCCGCAACACTGAGGTCGAATTATTTTAAATTTTAAAATTGTGCGTTTTGTACTTATATGGCAATGGAGAATTCTTTTGTACTGGTAGGTTTTTCAGTTTATAAGGCATGAACTAAGCTGTTCAATATATACAGGAATGTCACAGTTATTATCTGAAAATGCACGTCGGATCAGTTATTTTTAATATCAAGTATGTGGTGCAGTTCAATTTACATTACAATGAATCATTCATACAGAAAACAGATATAGAAGTTAATGATAAAATGGCAAGAATACATCTTCGCAAACAATTTACTGAAAGACATTAACCCCGAACCTGTAAATGAATGTTAGGATCCCTGTTTATAAATTTCAGTTGAATAAGGTCTTTTTTTATATATTTACGAGCTTTCATCTGTTCCTACAGATATCATCAGGTAAGAAAATATTTGTTGTTTTATAATTCCAGGTAATAACAGGACATCGAAAGAGTAGTTTATAGTCCGAAATTTGTTCTTAGAAATGTGATATTGTTACATATATTCCAAGAAAAAATATTGCATTCTTTGTTCCAGTGTTTTAAACGAACCCACACTGTTCTTATCCTATTTCTGATCTGATCCTGCTGCACAAACAGCATCACTGAAAACAACCAAAATTTTAGAATAAGTAGTTAAGTACGAAGGAGACTTGCTGTCTCATGAACTCTAAGGAGAGAAAATAAATATTACAAGAATAAAAATGAGAGACAAAATAAAAAGAACTTCATTGGGGAATAGTAAATAACAAGTCTTTTTTCATCCTAAAAACAAAAAAAGTGTGTGTGTAAGGGGGGGAGGGGATTTAAAAAAAATTTTCTCGTTTTCATGACCAAGTATAGAAAATATCAAACAAGTACAGAGACAAAACCAATTCTATTGTGAAGCCATGAAAAGTTGAGCAGCTTTTTTTTTTTGGTTTATATTTTTTTGATATTTCAATACCCTGTCTTCATTCAGAAACTGAAACACGCAGAATAAAAATAAAACAAAATAAAAAAAATAACTGATGCATTTATTGAGTTTCCAAAGTTGTTCGATAAAGATGAGAAATGATTGCCATGGAAACAAAACATAAAATTTCTTAATGTATTAGAGAAAGTATAAAAGCAAGCTAATGACAATAAGTAACTGGGTCTCAAGCAAAAAGAATTATAGGTAATGTCAATAATAAACAAGTGTGACTAATGAAAGAAGAGAGATGTCAACTGTCGTCATAACAGTATGAACAGAAGAAACAAATAAAATTATAAAAGTACCAACAATAATTACAAATAATAACAAGATGTAAAGACATCAGAAAAGAAAAAACAAAAAGATATGCGGGAACAAAAGAGAAAACAACATCTGATGTTTTCACTGCTCATGTTTAACACTGGAGCATAGCTTAGGGGAATTTTGTGGTGAATGTTTTCAGAAATAAAGCAAATTATGCATAGAATAAAAACTATCCCATTTGTCTCACTTAGCATAATTACTGACCACTGACAATGCCTTTTCTTCTCAATTTTCAATGCACTTTTATAGTAAAATCATTATCAATTTATTTTCATTATATATATTATAGCCTCATTCTAACAGCAATGCTTACATTAATTGCTGACAACTAACAATCCCTTTCTTCCTGGTTTTCAATGCATTTTTATAGTAAAAACATTAGCAATGCATTTCCATTATATATATTATAACATCATTCTATCAGCAATGCATACATTAAT
This sequence comes from Acanthosepion esculentum, assembly GCA_964036315.1. Taxonomy (NCBI): domain Eukaryota; kingdom Metazoa; phylum Mollusca; class Cephalopoda; order Sepiida; family Sepiidae; genus Acanthosepion; species Acanthosepion esculentum. Next base: position 56,762,425 of record OZ038509.1, on the reverse strand, counting down.
TCTTGACCAATGACAATCTTCCTGGTTTTATAGTAAAAAAAAAAAAATAAGCAATGCATTTCCATTATACACAGAGTTGCCCTACTCTATTAGTAATGCTTGCCTTCATTCCTGACCATAGCCAATCACTTTCTATCTGATTTTCAATACATTTTTATAGTAAAAAAATAGTAGCAATGCCTTTCCATTGTGCATATAATGGTTTAATTCTGCTGCTGAAGCTTGCATTCATTCCTGACCATTTCTTCCTATTTTGATGTATTCCTATAGAAAAGTCATTAACGATTCATTTACTAATTGCTAACACTATTCTATCATTAACACTTAGTCGTTTCTTACCATACATTTCTGTAGTAAATACCAATATATTTAAGAAGTATTTAATAAAATGTCATAACCCTTCTGGTTGTAAGTTATTATAGCTCTCCACAGATTCCTTCTTTTCTTTTAAATATCTGATTTGCCTTGATTACTCTTGGCAAAGTGGAGTAGTTTTCCATTGCCTTTTCTACAATTTGTATTGCCAATTGTCTTACTAGATTGTCTATCATCTAAGGATCCTAGTACATCCTACTATTTAACCCATAGCTGGGATAAAGGGATGGATTCATATCTTTTTCCAAGGGAGAATCTGGTTCATCGATTCCATTTTCACCACTAATAATTTTGTCTAGGATTTATTATATTAAAGAAACTGGGTTCAGGGCATTGAAATGTTACTGCTGGAAGCAATGTTGCATTTGCGGATTTTACAAGTTTGTAGTGATACAGGAAGCAACCTGAGAGGAGTTTGTTCCATGAAACAATAGTTCATGGGAAGAAAATTTTCAAATTAAATTTCCCCATCAAACTAATGGAATATGAAGCGAACTGGTATAGTTCATAGTAATTCATTTTTATAAGTGTGATGATGCATTTCTGTGCAAGCTGTGATGACATCCAACGTTGGCTGTATGCAAAGACACTGGTGCTCAATATGTTCAACAGATTTGCCTCAATATTAAGGCTGTGATCCATATGAACAAAGAATAATGACAAATGCTTTTGAAAACACTTGTTTGATCAGTGGGTAGCAAAAGAAAAAAAAATGATTTCTCATTTAAACAGCAATGTCTTCCTTTTGCTTCAAGAAAGTGAACTTCTTTTTTATTTGACCTCGCACTAAGTTCTGGTCACGCAAAACAGACTCCCACACACTCACTGCCTGACTGGTTCACCGACTGCTCATTATATGAATACTGGCTGGGGAAACCCACCACCTCTTTCCACTTACTTCTGTTCCACCAACCAGAAAGGTGGATCACCCACACAGCTTTGGGGTTTTTCAAAGGACTCTACTTTTATGGCTATCTAAAATCACTAACAAAACTTTATGTTTAACAATTAAAAGGTGAAAAATCCTGATCATTAAACTGACTTAAAAGGAAAAGAATGTAGCTATTCATCTTAGGATGTGTGAGAAATCATCATTTTAACATTGAAATATAAACATAAGTTTGATTCTAATAGTTTCTTTTCTCACATTCTTGCCTGTGGAACTCTCTTCAACTCAGTCGGTCAATGTCATACATGATTGGTCAAGCATGTCTCTTTTGATTTATGACTGACGAGACAAAAGGATTTCCCGCAGTAGGTTGTCATTTTTCTGTGGTTACCAAAACCAAAGCTATAGGACCCAGTCTGTTCTGTTATTCAACCCATAGCTGAGGGAGAAGAGACCGATACATACCTTTCCCAAGGGTATTTGTGCATAACTGAATATAAAAGAGCTGACTGGAATTTGAACTCAGCTTTTTGATTTCCCTTTGTGTGCTAATATCCATTACACCACAGTGCACATCCTTCCTGTCAGCTACAATCTTCAAAAATTTAAGTGTCATGTCAATGATCAAAATCTGTCTCCTTGAATCCTGACCTTTCATTGTCTTTTCTCTTGAATAATGTTTTCTCAGTTTCTTTCACTCTCAGTAAACTTAGTGGCTTTATTGCCTTGCTTAGGGTGAAATGATTAAAACAAAATGACTGAGCAGTCAATGACCGAGTGCACTCAATGAGTTGATCGAGCAGAAAAAAACTAAAATGACGAGTGAAACAAATAACGAAATTTAAATGACAAAATACTACAGAGAGGAAAATCCTGTTGCAAAAAGTGACTGAATTTCACAACTGGCCTTCCGAGTTAGAAGAGTAACAGTGGCATGAAGTTAACATTCATTTTCTTCTCTTTCTAACCTGAATCAAAACTGACAGTGGCTCTTCATCCAACAATGTTTACTTGTCTTGGAAACGTCAAGGAAAATTAGTGCAGTCACGACATTTTGTGAATTATCAAAATATGCCACTGTGCAAGCAACTCTGAACTGACCAGTATGAAATATTTTTTTTAAAAAGTTTGTTTTTAGGGTTTTTTTTAATCAATTGGGTTAGATCGTGACCACTGATAGACATCGGTGTTCACGGTTAGATTGTGCAGAATGACAAGAAATCACAGCAGGTTTTACCCAATAAATCCTCAGTTTAATTTATACTTCTAATTTTGGCATTGACTATGAATTCAAGCACAATACTAGATTGACAGGTAGGTCCCATTTTATTGTTGAAATTGCTTGTTGTAGTCATGAGTCCTACGCTAATAGTTTCTTCTCTTGTACTGTGGAACTCTCTTCAAACCTCTTGCTTCCCTATCAACTATGATCTTCAAAAATTTAAATTTCTGATTTAGGTTCTTTTATTTTTTTATTTGACTAATTGCTAACCCAATACAAGGCCCATGAGTCACTCAAGATAGAGAGTTAATGATTGTGGTTGTTGTATGTAATAGAAGGTGGTAAGAAGTGTAGTTTAAGAGTCTATGTAGGTGCACAGCTGTTGTGCCCTACAGCTTTCCTAGGTGCTTTATGATCTAGGTCACCATCAGGAAATTATAAACTGAACCCTTTATTTAATTGATGGGGATAAAGTGCTCTTGTTCCACTGATCATATCTAGGGTTATCTTATCTAGTTCTTATTTAGTACTGATCAGTTACTGCTCACCCCGTTTACAAAGATTGGACTAACAATTAACTGTGTCACAAAATTCTTGAACCAAAGCTTTAATCCACTAGGCTATTTTACCCCATGGATGGACATTGTGTTTTTGGACTCAGCAGAAATGAAGTGAGCAATATCTATTTATAATTTTATAAATCTACCATTTGTGGTGCTCCTACTATATATTTTGAGATTCTTGACAAAATTCAAAGAAGGGTCTGTGATGTAATCAAACCTAACCTGGCATCTTGGCTTCAGTTACTTTCTCACAAAGATAACATGGTTTTCCATTATCTTTTCTAGAAATATTTTCATGGCAATTGTTCAGATGAGCTGTCCTCCTTGGTGCCTCAACTGCAAGAGTTTAGGCATGCTACTTGGTTGGCAACTAGGTCTCACCATTTTACTGTTGAACTAGCTACATGTAACTGTATTATTTACATTATTCGGACTGTTGTCCTCATCTTTATTGTCATGTTCACAGCGTTTCAGCTGTTGTATGCTCCGGCCTTCTTCAGGTGATTGAAATTTTGAACTGAACCCTTAGATTGTTCTAGTTCCATGAAATAAAGGGTTCATTTTGAAATTCCCATCACCTAAAGAAGGCCAGAGCATACAATGGCCGAAACATTGTGAACATGACAATGAAGGTGAGGACAACAGTTCAAACAATGTAAATAATTACAATACCTCATCTCAGAAATATAAACAGATATGTAACTGTATGTTCTACTCTAATAGTTTCTTTTGTCAAACTTCTCACCTGTGGAATTCCCTTTTGATTTCAGTGAATCCCTGCCACCTACAATTCGCAAAAAATTTAAATGCAACATCAACTGCCATCTTCTGTCTTCGTGAAGCCTGTTCTTTTATTGTCCTTTCTCCTCACTAAAGTCTTCTTATTCTCTTTCACTCCCAGTAATCATTTGTGTCTTAGTGGCATTATAGCCATCTTCTGTCTTCCTGAAACCTGTTCTTTTATTGTCCTTTCTTCTCACTAAAGTTTTTTCATTCTCTTTCACTACAAGTAATACCATGTGGCCTAGTGGCATTATTGGGTTGATAGAAATAATTTAAAAAAAAAACAAAAATATTGCTAAACATGGCCAGTAGAACAAGAACAATCTAACCCCAAGGAGTTTGTTTCAAAATTCCTTGAAGGTTACCATGATGAATGACCTGACACATTTTAAGAAAGATAAGTCTGGCAGAAGACCTAAATAGTGAGACACTCAAAATGAGACAGACTGCACCCCAATGTTTGTCTGCTCCCTACTCATCTACAGTAGGTGACATTATTCTGGTCAATTTATAAACTTGTAGAGTCAGTGTCGGAAACAATTAAGAGATCACTGGAGTCGGTAAAACTATACCAAATCTGACCAGTTGAATTTACCTATTATGTAAAAAGCCTTATATTATAGAATATTAACTTTTATTGTTAATTCTTCTATTGTATATTTACTATTTCCTTTAAAGAAATTTATCTCAACTTCTTTTTTAAGGTCATTTTTTTTTGTAGTTATTTTGCATTTGCAAAACTATATATGTAAAAAAAAAAATGTTACTTTATAGAATTTTAATTTTTGTTATCTTTTACATCTGGTAAAAGATTATTTCAACTTCTGCTATAAAGTAGTTTTATTTTTGTTCTTTACTTATTTTTTATTTGCAAAGCTATATATATATGTGTGTGTGTGTGTGTAAAAAGTCTTAGATTATAGAATTTTTATTTTTATTGTTATTTCTTCTCTATCCTTTCAAAGATTTTGTTCAATTCTGTTAGAAAATATTGAAGAATGAATAGGTACAATATGCTTTGATATAGACCAGTTATAATGATATAGGCCTACTCAAGTTAGCAGCATATGCATGCTTTATGAGATTTGAAGGCCATAATCACTTAATTACATAAAGAAGAGACAGAGTCAGAGTTGAAGGTTTTGTGTTCATACTCCACAGCCCTGCAGAAAGATAATGTTATTGGGGTAGGGAACACCAAAACATTTACACACACAAGTTCTGCTTTATCAAATATTACTTCATTGTGTGTGGATTAGTTTTCTCATCTTAAAATGTTATATTGGCATATAACGTTTTCCACTGACATGAAATGGAATGATTATATTGTGTCAATTTCTAGGTCTGTTGCTAGGAAAGTTGGTTCACTGTTATGCAAGACAATTTCTTTCACCAGAATCTATCTTACACATTTATAAGTCTACCATTTGTCCATGCTTTGAATATTGATTTCACATCTGGTCTGGTGCTCCTGTTATATATTTAGAGATACTTGATAAAATCTAAAGAAGAATCTGCAATGTCATTGGTCCTGACCTGGCATCTCAGCTTCAGTAACTTTCTCACTGCTGTAATGTAGCTGTCCTGTGCCTTTTCTATAAATACTTTCATGGTAATTGTTTTGATGAACTTTCCTCTCATCCCATTATTGTGGGGGTTTTTATTTACTAATAACATTTTCTTTAGTTTCTTGTAAATATTTTGTAATCATTTGTATATACTCATTAGGGTTAATTTTTAAATTTGTTATTTTATCCCCCTCCCCCCACAGACATTGAATTGTACATATGGGGACTAGTCAGTATTTTCATAGAGACAGTGAGGTATTATGGTGGTTGTAGTAAGAACGGTACGGATGAATGTGGTGTTTTGGTGTAAGGAATATTGTTCGTACGATTGGGTCAGTGTTTGCGGCTAGCTAAGTTATAGTTAAGACAGATGAAGACCGTCCTATTTTCCCCAATCCCCCCTTTGGCCATGTGCCACATTTCTGTAGAGTATACAGAATAAATATCACTTTCCTCTCATCCCCCCACCCACTACAGACAAATTGTACATATGGGGACTAATTAGGACTTCCTAGAGACTCTGAGGTATGGTGTTGACTGCAGTAAGAATAGAAAGTAAGAATGTCTTATTTTGGTGCCAGGAATATTGTAGTTTTTTGGGGGTCAAATGTTTGTGGCTAGCTAAGTTTAAGATAAGACAAATTAAAGACCAGCCTTCCCCATCTCCCCATTTTGGCCTTGTGCCACATTTTGTATTATTACACAAAATAAATACTACTTTCCTCTATGGAAATATTCTCCAACACTCAGTAACCCCTTGTGTCTTAGTGGCTTTATTGCTTTGTTTGGGGTAAAATGATTAAAAAAACTCTTGATAACCTGTATTTCAGTTCGTACCAACTGTACATGTTTGACAATAGATATAAGTGGGTGCTGAAAATTTACTTAGCTGGACCCACTTCTTGATGACAGTATTGTCTTGTCTAGCTATTCATTTTGTGAAATGAATTTAAAAAAAAGAAAAAAACACAGCATTTTCTGCATTCAGTTAAAATCCCATTATTCACAGTCATTTTATTAACTTTGTTTTTCATTAAAAATAAGAACAGATACTACACTTTAAAATTAACAAGGTCAAGAAGTGGCACAGAAATTAAACTGTATCTAGTTCCTTTTATTGTGACAAAATCTTTGTGTGTCAAATTACAAAATGCTTTTTTTTCAAAATGGTTAATAATGCATTGAACAAAAGGATTTCACATTCTTGAAATCAGATTTTTCTGCTGACTAAATCAGCTAGTAATAAGCTTCACTATACCATCATTAAACTTTCTTCTCCGCTACCCTATGAAACTGAAAGCATAATTTTATATTTCAAGTATTCAATCCATCTAACGAAAGAATCTGACATCACAGTTCTGAAGAATTTGAAGATGAGAGATTCTGGATTTTGGATTCCTATTTCCGGTGCTTTCAAAGTTCTAATTGGTATAAATGGCCTCATAATTATTTTGCAAATGCATTTCCAATGGGAGAAAAGGAGAGTATAGAATTTTAATTCTCTTTCACAAATAATCATTTGACAGATTTTTCTTTCATAAACAGTCTGAAATTTCAAGTCCATTAGTGTATTCCAGTTTCCATTTGCGTAAAACTGGCAAGACAAATAGATTTATTTTTCATCAGAAAAATAAATTATTTCATTTTTTTTAAAAATAATTTGTTGCAGATGAAGACAAAAGATTTTGCTTTAGAAAAAATATGCTTCAACTTCTGCAACATTCAAAAAGCATCTACTTTCATAGCCTGACAAATGAAGCAGAGAAAATGTTTTAAAATATTCTTCCCAGCTTTCTATGAACTTAACTACCTTTTAGCTAAATTGTGTTTTCTAAATTAGACTGATGCTAAATATTTTCACAAAATCTCGTAATCAAATAAATTCATAGCATCCTTATTCAGCTATCAAAGCATTTTCCCTGGCTTTCTATAAACTTTACATTATGTTTCAGTAAAGTTGTGAATTCCAGGGTTTCCAAAATTGGGTGATATCGACCACCAGTGGGCGATTTCAACTGTTGGGTGGGTGATGAGCAACCGAACAGAAAATGGTAGGCAATCGGAAATGTTGGTAGGCAATATAGGATTTTGAGTATTAAAAAGGAATTTCAGCATATGCTACCTGAAAAAAATATTCAAAGGAGATATATAACCTGTATAAAAAAAGACAAAATGGAAGGTTAATTGGGAATAACTGGGTCACATTCCTAAAGAAGAGATAAATATCCCCCCCCCCCACAAACAAGTATTTTGGTATTTTATATAGTTTTGAGAAGAGTCATTAACATTCAAATAATTCTTCAGGTGAAATAATCATTTTTTGGAGATATAAATCAAATAAGGGAAGACCAAAAACAACAACAACAACAAAATATTTACTGAATTTTTATTAATTGTTAGTTGTGTGAATTCTTTTTCATTTTTTAATTATGAGCAAAAATTGTTTAATTTTTTTCAACACTTGCAATGCTAACCCTGGCCATAAAACTAAATTATATATATAGTTTATCAATAGTCACATTTGCCTTCATTTGTTTATTTTTTTAATATGGTAGCAGATGTTGCTGCATAAGTAAAAGTTATTTACTTGGTATTTTTTACTACAACATAAAGTTAGTTTATGAACCAGTAACAAACTTTTACCAAACTATTTTGATATGCTTTTGGATATTTAGTATATGGATGGGTGATGGAAACTTTTTCTATGTGAAAGTGGACCATGATGCAAGAAACAGTTGAGAATACCTGAAGTCCATCAGTTTTTGAATCAAATAAATCTTTGAAGAATTTTTCAATATTTGGAACTGCCAGTGAGATAATATTTCATGGAGCAGAACAAGGGATCCTCCAAAGATGTCAAGTTTGGAGAATATGTTTTATACAGAACAGCTTCCCATCTCAGTTCTATCATTATTTACTGTCTCCTATTTGAAACCTGAAAGAAGGTGGTATTCTGCAAAAAATTACTAGCCACCTTTCTTGGTCTACTGAAAAGGATCTTTTCTGTTTCAAAACATCAAATGAATTGATTTATTTAACTCATTTGCTAGCAATGTTTGTGCTGCATTTTCTTTCCTCCAATTCATCAGTTTGTGGGTTTTAAAGTCATCGTGATTGTTCTCAACATATCCCCTCGCCCAATTTAACAAGCCGTTTATGCTTGTACCTTTTTTTTTATCACATGCTTCAGTGATTTGTAACATGAGAGAAAATGGCTTACCTCCAAAACAAAAACGGATTCGGACATGTCCCGCATGTAAAATGTTCCCAAAACAAAAATGGCAGCTTTACAAGTTGTATATTTAAAAAAAGATAGATCTTGGAGTCAGGCAGACATTTGTGAGAATGTCTTTTAACATATGCAAATTTGAACTGTTACTCAATCTATAAAAAAATGCTTAGAGAGAAGTGTGACTGCTGTAGCAAACAGGAGACATATGGTTGGGGCTTGTTTGAGTTTTTTTTTTTTTTTTTTTAAAGCTTATCACCCCAAGCAAGGCTGGAGGCCACTAGCACGCAAGGGGTTACAGAAGGTTTGGAGGAAGAGCAGATAGGAGTGGTAAAGGAGAGGATGTGGAGAAAGATAGTGGATCGATCAAGGCAAGGGTGTTACAGAAGATTTGGAGCGAGAGCAGATAGGAATGAAAGGTGAAAGGATGTGGAGAAGGGAAGTGGATAGATCAAGGCAACTGGAGATGTCGATTGACATTATACTTAAATAGTTGGAGATTATATTTGTCAGGGAAACAGGAATAAGGAAGGGAGTTCCACAGGCGAGATGTGCGAGACATGAAGCTATTGGAGTAGAAGAGACGTCTACATCTAACAGTTTCAACGGTGAAGGGGTGGGAACGGGATGCCAGCCTTGTAGGACGTTTAAATTCATGAGGCCTGGGAACCAGCGAAAGCAGCTCATCGGAGCAATTACCGTGAAAGTATTTGTAAAAAAGACAGAGCGAGGCAACGGTGTGTCTGTGAGAGAGTGACTGCAGACGAGATGACAGATCAGGGCCAATTACATTGCATATCTGTCTCTGGATCTTATTCTCTACTCTGTTAGTGGAAGGAAACAAAGAGGGGAACTTTATTACAAACCAGAAGAAACTGACTACAGGGATCCATTTACTGGACATTTTTGCAAGAGTACAAGTAAACCATATTGAACATGCACTTTGTATTCAGCAATCATTTTCACCAAAATAAAGTAAAATAATGAATGTCGAAACACCTCCCCACAGATGAAGAGAAAACTGAAGGCATCAGAAACATTGCTCTACAGAAGGGTGCTGAGAATTACATAGACAGAGTGCATAAGCAATGAAGAAATCAAGGAAAATTAAAGCACAAGAACACTAAGAATCAGAAAGTGACTGTTGAAATTTCTTTGACACATAATGAGAAAGGATGGCTTGGAGAATATGGCACTCACAGGCTATCAGGGTATATTGAGAGCAAGACTGACTGGAGAAATCAGTGGACCGCCTACCTGCTAAGTGAGCTTATGTTAATGGATAGTGGAAGGCTTGACAATGGGACAAAGGCTGCTAACAAATACAAAAAAGAGGAGGTTGTGGAGAACCATAATTGACTACATGACATCTAGAAGATCGTTTTTCTACCTTTTTTTGTCTATATTTCTGAGATGAGGTATTATGTACACTATTTACATTATTCAGACTATTGTCCTCATCTTTGTCACTATATTTATTACAATGTTTCGGACGTTGTACACTCCGGCCTTCTTCAGGTGGTTGGAATGTCAAACTGAACCCTTTATTTCACTCACTGGGGTAGACTGTTCTAGGTTCACGTGCGATGTTTTAATGGATATCAGTTATCTCCTGTTAATTCCCCTCTCCAAGTTCTCCACTGCCTTGACTGGGTATTGAACTCACACTCTTTGGGTCCTGTTACTGGATCTAACTAACGCCCTCAATACCCAGTTATTCACTTACACACAAATACCGTTGGGAAAAGTATGAATCCACCTCTTCTCTCTCCAGCTATGGGTTATTAATAATACTTTTCTCACTAAATTGTTATTATCTCTAAAAACAATTCTTAATGTAAAAAATTATTTTCCTGGCTTTAATTGACAATGAATTTTTGAAGCAAGTTTCAAAAAGTCCAAATGTATTAGGGAAAAAAAAATAATACATAAAAAATAAAAAAAAAGTAATAAAATATTAAAAAGAAAACTTTTATTTTCGCCTTGCTGCTCCACTTAGTTTTGCAATGTCTTCAGTATTAAAAAGAAACAGCAAAGTTGAACATGGCTAATTACTGACAAATATATTTTAGCCTTGCTGAAATTTTTAGAATCTAGCATTATTTTTCCAATTTATGAGCATTACAAAAAAAAAAAAAAAAAAATGGAAATAACAAAGTTGTCCATGGCTAAATACTGACAAGTAAGATAATATTTTAACCTTGTTGAAATGTTTAACATCTGGAATTATTTTTCTGGCTTAATCTGATGTTAGAATTTTAGGAGCATTACGTAATTAAGTATACTGCAAAAAAAGAATCAAACAAGAAATGCTAAATACTGGCACGTGTAATAATAATTTAAATTTTTAACCTTGTTGAAATGTTTAACATCTGGCCCCATTTTTCTAGTTTGAATTCATGTTAAATTTTATGAGTATTAAGAGAATACATATTACAAAAAATGTACATCGCTAAATACTGGCATGTATATTATAACCTTGTTGAAATGTTTAACATCTGGCATTATCTTTCCAACTTGAATATAGGTTGCATTTTCAAGAGCATAATGTAAAAATATATTTAAAAAAAAAAAGAAAAAGAGAAACAAACAAGAAAGTTGTCCATAGCTAAATACTGGCAAGTGTAATAATAATGCTATTAATCTTGTTGAAATGTTCAGCATCTGGTCTTATTTTTCCGACTTGAATTGATGTTACAATTTTGTGAGCAGTAAGCTGAAATATATTACAAAAAAAAAAAAAAAAAAAAAATGTCTATAATGAATAAATTGTTTCTCTCTCTCATTTTTTTTTAAAGATTTGACGGAATTAAATTTCTGAATTTTGACAAAAATACAATCCGAAAATAAAAGGATTTATTTTAAAGGATGAATTAAATAAAAACAATCAGGTACGTCTAAATTATTATTCTTTTTATTCCTTAAAATAAAGTTTCCAAAGGAATTATTATTATTAAATATTACTTAATTTAAAAGGTTATCCTTATCTTGGTTTTTATACTCCTGTTGTTTGAGGCCTCAGATTGCATGTGGACATGTTTGTCAACACCAGTTACATCTGGGGTCCCCCCCCTGTTAGCAGTGGGACAGTTTGGCACATCTAGATATGGACCTCTCTGCAGCTGATTTGATCCTGAGTTTTGGCACACCAAGGACCTTTAGATCTTCAGCCTAACACTATCCCACCTGAGCTGCTATTTCGCCTGACCTGAATGGGTTTCAGGTTGAATGTTGTACTAACAATAATGAAAGTCAATTCCCGGTCACATGCAGCACATCTAGTTTACATCTAGGTCAAGAAGTCAATGATTGGTTGTAGTATGACCAAAAATTTGCATGATATTCTCATATATAAACAAGAGTCACATGCACACTTTTTTTTTTTTCCATTGTAGGATATATGCGATATACTGTTACTTGGTTTGACAAGGTCAGTCACCATTTTCTTCACTGCAAGTCCCAAAGATTTCCAACCCATTTCTTAGTAATACTAGTTGTCCCAAAAGTTTGGACACATAGGAAATCTCATTAACTATATATGTTTTTACCTTCACAGATTAAACATGCTTTTTGTTGAAAGAAGAAAGAATTGACTTATTTTTCTGGGTTATGCTAAAGGAGAAGGTGTACTCAATGAAAATCACAGCTGCAACACACTTGATTGAACGCATAAAGAGTGTATACGCGAAAATTGATGGCAATGTGAGTTATTGCATTGAGTTCACGTGAATCTTACAAAGTGCATCGACCTTTGCATCACAAATGATGGAAATCATATTGAAGATGTTATTTGTTAATATTCCAATTCAGTAAAATGTTGTTAATTTAATTTCTTGAAAATATGCATTTTTGCCTAGGGTGTCCAGACTTTATGGACACACCCTGTATATTACATCTGAAAACCTCCAAAGATGATGAATTGGAAAAGTTCTGATTGCTCAAGATCAAATTTATTAGTTTTGCTGATGCAATTTGAGTTCTAACCACTGACCTATACACACATTTGTTATTTAGCTTGACACAGAGAGCATTTTAAATAATCCTTAATAAATGCTATGAAAGCATAGATTCATTGAAATATGATAGTGTTTCTGAGCGGAAACTAAGTACTTTATCATGTGGAAGTAGAATTTGTCCCACTTTTATCTTTAATTATTTCTGACACTGGTTATTGTTTTTGACCCAGCCATTGATGCGGTGGCTGAGGGCATACAAGGAAATAAAGTATTTCAGTTCAGTTAGTACACAAGCAGAGCAGACTTCACTCAAATTTTGAAAGCATTCTTCCTTCCTACAGTCGTCTCCAAGTGATCTGATAAGTTTTTAGTGGTTTTCATTGATTTTAGTGTTTTTCAATAATTATACTCTTGGCTCAATAAAAACAAACAAATGGGTATACCGACATTAACTTGAAGTTTTGCAGCTGACAAGTATTGGTCTCATGACCAACGATCAAATCTATTTTATTATTTAAGCAAATCCCCCACACAACATCCAGTGCTAACATCTATATATCTCATGGATTAGATTAGGTGAGGCTGATCTTATGTTATTTTACATTATTTAATGTTGAAATAGGCACTGAGTGAGGATCTAACATACCCGACAGTTGCAATGGTTAGATAAATGGACCTCACTAACCATTACATCATGCAAACTGAAAATGACTTTTGTCATGAATTGTCAATGATTTTTACTATGAAAATGCATTGGCCAATGATTTTTATTATGAAAATGCATTGGCGAATGATTTTTAATATGAAAATGCATTGGCCAATGATTTTTACTATGAAAATGCATTGGCCAATGATTTTTACTATGAAAATGCATTGGCCAATGAATTTTACTATGAAAATGCATTGGCCAATGACATTTACTATGAAAATGCATTGGCCAATGATTTTTACTATGAAAATGCATTGGCCAATGATTTTTACTATGAAAATGCATTGGCCAATGACATTTACTATGAAAATGCATTGCCCAATGATTTTTACTATGAAAATGCATTGCCCAATGATTTTTACTATGAAAATGCATTGTCCAATGATTTTTACTATGAAAATGCATTGGAAAGGATTTTTATTATGAAAATGCATTGGCCAATGATTTTTACTATGAAAATGCACTGCAATTAATTTTATACTAGTTTAGCAGAATTTAAAATTCAACTTGTTTGAGTTATTTAATGTTGAATATTGTATGAATCCCTAGTGATGATCAAACTCTGTTCTCAGAAGTAATGTTCATTCAGTCAGACTAACCTTGTTTATTACTACCCACCACCAATGTGCCACCTTAGGCAGGCAGTAACAATACAAAAAAATGCTGAAACATCTTTGTTTCTGTTTGCAAACACAATATAAAGCAAGTATATTACAAAGGAACTAAAAGAAAATCTGACAAATTTAAAACTGAAATGACAGAATAATAAAAATTAATAAAAGATGCAATTGTAAATATTTTGAGATTCACTTTTCCTTTTGCAGCTAAGTGATAATTTTCTTCGTTTTACGTATTTAATAATAACAGGCTACATATCTCATTTCCAAGGCCACCCATCAGTTAGGGTGGCTAGACAATTCCTGTTGGAGATGTCTGCTCTGGCCCATTTGTTTTTGTTCAATACCCAGAGAACAACCATCTGTTAAGGGTTAAGTAACATCAAGCCTGGCCACTAACTACATGGATAGTGTAATGGATAATGGCTTGCAGTTTTTAATCGGAGAGCTGAGTTGTAATTCCCTTTGGTTTCATTATATTTACTTACACGCAAATACCCTTGGGAACGGTATGAATCCACATCTTCTCCTTACCAGATATGGGTCAATTAGTAAAACTTGCATTATTAAATGATTATTAACTAAAAAAAAATTCTTAAAATCTAAAAATATTTTCTGGCTTTAAATAACCTGCAAAGGGTTCATAAGATGGTTTGAGCATACTGGCCTTGTTCAGTCTGTTGATCATGATGCCAGATACTGTAACTAAAGTCAGTCCAGAATAGTTGCTGTATAAACCATATTAATGACATGGCCTAGTCCATTTCCAATGCAAAAAAAAGAATCGGCAATGAATTTCTTGAAAGTGGATAGAACAAATGTTTTAACTGATATTTTCTATGAAGCAAACATTTCTACAATAATTTAATTCATTTGTGAAAATGTCCTAAAAGTTTCCTTAAAAACCAACAATTATTTGATTTTTTTCAAGAATTTCCAAATCAATGTGTTTTTCACCACAAAAAAGATGCTAAAAATTCGGATTCTAATTTATGGTCCCCCACTGATGCAAGAAAAACAAAATTTTTAATATTCTAAAAAGGATAAGAAAAAATACTGGATAATCAAAAACTCTTTTGGTCGTTCCTCTTAATAGCAACAAACATTTTGCTGATAAAACTTTGTTTTTATTAAGTTTGCAGCATTTTATCATCATGTATACGCATCTTTTTAGTGAATATTTGGACATACCTACACACACACATACACTGTATGTATTTTAAAAAAATTCCAATATCTTGTCGTATTTTGAGAAGTGGGTTGGGCTGATAACTTTTCAGCACCACCAACACTCTTCGTGTGTGTGTGTGTGTACATATATATATACACACACACACACACACACACACACACAATGTGTGTATGCATTTTAAAACAATTCCAGTATCTAGTCATATTTCAGGAAGTGGATTGGGCTGATAGCTTTACAACAACTCCACTCTTTATGTGTGTGTTGGGTTGGAAAAAGTTTGGTTTTTTTAAGTAAATATTCTATTTAACAAGCAAACAATATTTTTGACCAACTAATATATATATATATATATATATATATATATATATATGTGTGTGTGTGTGTGTGTATATATATATATATATATATATATATATGATGTGCGTATCCACATATCAAAGCTTCTTATCTCTTGTTGTACAGAAGTAAATACATTCTGTTCCCTTTTTGTATTTGATTTCTTTCTTCTAAAGAATTGATGTAAATAAAGCACTACAAATTGCATTAATGTCAGTTGCATAATGACATTGCCTTTTATGCACAGTCTATACATGTTCATGTTCATTGATGAATAAATGTTTGACTATGGAAACACTTTTCATATCACAAATAATTCTGGCATCATTCTATGATGATCTACTGTGATAAAAAATTGATAAAAAAACGGACCTCAATGAAATGGGGTTCTCATGCCTTCTAAATCAGATTTCATAATGTGATCAGCATTTTACATCAACTCTGCTTTTGGTAGAGGAATGAATTGTTTGAAATTATTTAAGTAAATCAATCAGGATTTGAGCCAGCACTTACATAACAATTTTAGGTGGATCTTTTTTTCTTTTCTTTTTTCCTCCCTGATCTAATTTTTATTTCATGCAACCCGTTTATTAACCTGAAAGTCAAAAGTACAAGTTGGTAGCAAAAAGTTCCCAAATGGAGCCTAAAAATAAGGACTCTATTACTCTTGTTAATAATGGCTGATGTTAGAGAAATTTAAAGATGCATTAAAACCAAGAAAGATGCTGCTAAACAAAGTATTAAGAGATGGGAAAATTTTAGTCGTTTGAGGAAAGCCTGACAAAGCATTTCAAGGGTCAAAGATTTGCTGATCTTTCTGCATTATTTACCCCAAGCGAGGCAATAAAGCCACTATGATACAAAAAATAGTGTTAGAGAATGTGAGAAAATTATTATTAGGACAATAAAAGAACAAAAAGTAAAAAGACAGAAGATAATGATTGACAATGCATTTAAATTTTTGAAGATCAGACTTGACGGGGAGGATCGAAAAGAGTCCTACAAGCAAGAAGTACGATAAAAGAAACTATTAGCATAGAACATGGTTACATCTAGCCATTTCAACTGTAAAATCATAAGACTTTGCTGATAATATATTCCTGTGCTTAAATTCATAAAGTCTAAGTACCATAGAGGAAAGTTCATTGGAACACTTACCATGAAAGTATTTATAGAAAAGGCACAAGAAAGCTTTCATTATGGCAGTGGGAAAGTGACCTAAGCTGAGATATTAGGTCAGATCCAATAACATTGTAGATTCTTTGGATTTTATCAAGAATTTCTAAATCTGTAGTAGGAACACCAGACCACATGTGGCAACAATATTCAAAGCATGGATGAATGGTAGACTTATAAATATGTAAGATAGATTTTGGAGAGAAAAATTGTCTAGCACCACACAGTGAACCAACTTTCTTAGCTGCAGACTTAGAAATTGATTCAATATGCTCTTTCCACTTCATGTCAGCTGAAAACATTAGTCTTAGAAGACACAATGAGTCATTCTCCTGGAGGTTAGCATCAGCCATGCTGATGGAAGATATGAAAGGTTCTCTCAGATGATTAAAAGAGAGCAGTTTCATTTTTGAGGTGTTAAAATTAACAAGCCACTCTCTGCCCCATTTAACAACAGATTGTAGGTCACTTTTTAGATCAGTTGCCAAGTTGACCTTATCAGACTTAAATAGTTGTGTCATCAGCATATGTACCAAGCTGAGAACTGATAACTTCAGGAAGGTAATTTATCTGAGATAGGCACATTGCTGAAACTTGTTAACCATTGTAAAGATCAGCGATCTTTTCAAAAAGAACTCACTGAAACATTGCGTAATAATCGAACACAAGTAGGTAGAATGAAGCCTGTTGGTAGACTGACTCGGCAGGCTGGGTACTAATGAATGTTAGCTGTTTACACATTTCCAATGAATGGTACAATTATGGTAAGTACAGATTGAGATTATTATGCCGTTTGCAAGTACAGAAATATATGGGCACATGTCCGAGTAGTTAGAATGTTCACTTTCCAAGCATGATGCTTGGGTTCAGTTAGTACAATAGTTGATTTAACAGGAAGATAATCCAAGTATGTGACACCATTGGAAATGCCTGAAAATCATACAAGTTAATCAAAGCCTTATGGCTGAAATTGGGTTGACAGAACTGTTTGGAAGCTGTGTATTGTTGTGCTAACTCAAAATAACAAGTCATCGTGACTGAGGGTTTGAGTGTACTGGCCGTGTTCAAACTGTTGATCAAGCCAGATTATGTGCTGTCTCTCTCTCAGCAACTGTAATTAAAGTCCACTCGGCATAGTTGCAGTATAACCAACAGATGGTTGTTCTCTGGGTATTGAACAAAAACAAATGTGCCAGAGCAGACATCTCCAACAGGAATTGTCTAGCCACCCTAACTGATGGGTGGCCTTGGAAATGAGATATGTAGCCTGTTATTATTAAATACATAAAATGAAGAAAATTATCACTTAGCTGCTTATGGGAACTGGTGTTTTAATATGATGTGGCCTTAAGAGAAGAAAGCAAGAAGTTTGAAGAGAGTTCCACAAGTGAGAAGTGCAAGAGAAAACATTAGATTAGAACTTATTGTTACAATGAGCAAGCAGTTACCCATCTAGGTACTGAGCAGGCTCGACGTTGCCTAGCTTCAGTGATTGTATGGAAACCAGTGTTTTAATATGATGGGGCTGTAAGATGAGAGAATGGCGAAATTACCAAATTTAAAATTACTCTCTGATGAATGAGAAATATTTTTGTAAAGTTGTTTACATTTAAGGAAGGAGAAATGTAATAATTGCATTAGAAAATTTCTGGACAAAAGTAACATCTAAAATTTAAAACTCGCAAAAATTAATTAATGCTTTTTAAAAATATTTTTGATATTCATTAAATAATGGACTTTATTTTTTGTGAAAGAAATTTCAATTCTCAATTTCCAAGAAAGGAAAAAAAACAAAATACAAGAGACATAACAAACAGGACAAAAGAGGAAGAATGTTGTAGCAAACAGGACAAAAGAGGAAGAATGTTGTAGCAAACAGGACAAAAGAGGAAGAATGTTGTAGCAAACAGGACAAAAGAGGAAGAATGTTGTAGCAAACAGGACAAAAGAGGAAGAATGTTGTAGCAAACAGGACAAAAGATGAACAAAGTTTGTCGTCATATTTATTATGTTTCGGCTGTTGTACAATCCGGTCTTCTTCAGGTGGTTGGAATGTCGAACTGAACCTTTTATTTTGCTCACTGGGGTAGAGTGTTCTAGTTCCACATGCCATGTTTAATGGTTATCAGTTATCTCCTGTTAATTCCCCTCTGAAAGTTCTCCACTGCCTTAACCGGGTATTGAACTCACACTCTTTGGGTCCTGTCACTGGATCTAACTAATGCCTTTATCCACTGTGCCATGTGCCCTTGAGGACACATGGCACAGTGAAGAAGGCTGGTATGTACAATGGCCGAAACATTGTAATAAATATGGTGACAATGAGGAGGACAATAGTCTAAATAATGTAAATAATGTACATAATACCTCATCTCAGAAATATAGACAGATACTTTTTACGAGTTGTTCCTTTCTTTTACTTACACTTTCCTTTTTTTCACTGGGTGACTGGATGTGTGGTTGGCATGAAATAGACATCAATGTCTCCTTAGCAGAGCCAACCATCGGAAACCTATGTTGATCGCAACTACCAAGGCCGAGCAATTACAAACTATGAAACATCGTCTGAACCAATCTTGAAGATCCATGCACACTTAATGACCTTGAAACCTTAACATCCCAGTCAAAGCTCTGTGTGCAACACTAGATGGGTATGATGTAGCAATTCCATAAGAAGAAGCCTTAGCAGAAACTTTCTTTTTTTATTTATTTGACGCACATGAAATCATTGAATTTTGTCAAACCTTTTTTTAAATATGATTTTTGTTTTAAATTTACGGATTCAATTTTAAAAAAAACTTTAGTTCTCTTATAATTCTCAAAAGATCTAGTCTTTTAATTGAACTGTGATTAAATGCAAATACTGTTTTTCTTTTCAATTTAATAATTTAATTAAAAAGTTTTAAAGTTTTGTCATTTTAAGTGATCTGGTATGATTAAAAATGTTTTTTTGGGGATGATGGGACAAAAAAACAAAAAAGAAATTTCGTCTGTAGCCCTGCAGATTAACACAGAAATTTATTAAAAAACTTTCTTGAGTTAGAACTTATCAAATTTCCAAGGAAGGCACCCAAATCACCACTTGCATATTCTGAAGATTCACTACATTAAAAACCTATCAGCATTTTATATGTGATGGTAAGTGACTGGTGAATCACCAGTCACTTACCATCGCCTGAAGAGGCACAACGTAGTGCTGAAACATGAAAGCTATTGTGTAGCGATTTCAACATGCTTTTGTTCTAATATCTTATAATAAAATAATAATAATAATATATTGCTCTACTTTGTATTGAGCATTTTTATAAAAGTAAATACTACAAACAGCAAAATTTTACTTCATGTGTTCTTTCTCTCATTTCTCTCTCTCTATATATATATATATTCAGTTGTATGAATATGAGTTTGTGACCCTGGTTTCATGCTTTTGTGATCATCAGACAAACTGATATTAATTTTTTTTTTAAATGTATCGAGTTAAGCCTGTTTGTGTTTGAATGCATGGATGTGTATCTGCGCCTATTCCTGTTATGTTTATATAGAAGTTTGCTATATGACAATACTGATCACAGAATAGCAGATGATGCCATACATGACCATGCGAGAGAAAGAAATGTTATCAAAACTAAAGTCACTATATGAAGCTTAGAACGGCTCCTGATCAAACATAATAGACATTCGTTGTCTGTTATATTTAACGATATATTCTTGAATAATGCTGCCCCAGTACGCTAAATACATACATGTGTGTATGTAAAATTTTAGATATAACTAAAAATATATCTGTAAATGGATAATACGAATAAAGATAAAAGGAAAACTTATCTTAGATGACGTGTTTCATCCTCTGATGACTATTTAGGGGTATTTCTTAAATTTAAAATTTTTGAAAAACTAAAAACATTTTGTTTATAAATACTTGTTGCAAAATAAAATTCTTACATCTAGCCTTGAAAAATCTATCAGAGGATGAAATACATTGATTAAGAAGTTTTTGCTTAGTTTTTATTCATTCATATATATATATATAACACTTATCTATTCCTGGACTAAGTAAGTGCTTATAGACTGAAAACTAAATGATCAATATTTATCTATCCCCAAACCAAGTAAATGCTTACAGATTCAGATTTAAACAACCAACGTTTACCTATACTTGAACTAAATAAACGCTTACAGATTAAAATATAAACAGAAAATATTTACATATCCCTAAAACCATATAACAGCTTCTTATAGACTCAAATATTAAAAAATAGAAAATAACAAAAGGAACAAAAAACAACATTTTGATATTAAATGATCCAAAAGGGTCATAAAACTTATCGACCAACAGATTTGTTTTTCAAATTTTGTTTTTATGGAAATTTTCCGGAATCTTTTTCCAAATATTTTCAGCCAACAGTTAAAATTGCAGATGCAAAAACAGTGGCTACAAAAGAACCAACTGCATATATATATATATATATATATATATATATATATATATATAAAATTGGTAATTCTTAAAGCTTATAAATGTCTAAATTGATGTGGGAGTCAAAATGGAGGCAAAATGCCAAGTATAAAACCAAAGCCAAAAATATGTCTATTCATTGGAAAGAAAATAAATATCAGAGAAGATGCCAGTAAGAAATGAAGAGTAAGAATTCTCCAAATTCAAGACTTTCATGAAGAATAATGGTCGCCATAAATGTTGGCATTGGTCTTTGGTAATGAATCCTCATTAGCCCACCCCACTTCCTGGTTCCCAAACCAGCCAGCTCTGAATTGTACCTTCGTCTTCTCACTGGCTATACTCAGAAAGTGATTAACAGTCGAAATCGTTTCTTTGCCAGCTTTTCCATCTGTCCAAAAGTGACAGTTCGATTGCACACCAACACTCAGGTGACAGCACCTGTCACTTCTCGTGTCTGAAGGTGCAAATTTTTCAAACAGGGTCATGGGGGCAATGATGAACAATGTGAAATTGCCATGTTTTATAAATCCTTTCCCTCTGATGGGCAGACAATTTGATCTGGCAATGGATCAGCCCCAGAGTATCAGTTCCCTACTTCAAACATAAATCAATTGTATTATAATTATTTTCCATGTCCTTTTTAATATTTTTTTCTCTAACTGACCAAATATTTGACTATACTATGATACACACAAAACAAATACAGACGTGAATATGAGCTAGTATAGTGGTGTAGTGGTTAAAAGGCCAAGCAAACAAATTAGATTGTCATTGCTGTTGCTTGATAAATATGTCTTTGCATGAAGTTGAGCACACACACACACATATATATATATATATATATGCAAAATAAAATGGACAAAGTCCAACAATTATTTTAAAACATTTTTATGTTTATACATTCTTTTTTATAGATACAAATATTTAAGTAAATGCTCTGTTTATAATAAACAGTATTAACAACATTTACTGGCCTGAATGTCCGAGAAATTGTCATAGAAAATATGTGTCCTCCGACAGGAATCGAACCTGTATCCTATACGGAACTGTCATATAGCCTGACGGGCTTTTTACCGAATTCTCCACAGAATAATACTGTTTATTATAAACAGAGCATTTACTTAAATATTTGTATCGATATAAAAGAATGTATAATAATAAAAATGTTGTATATATATATATATATATATATTACACACACTGGCTGTCCCAAATTGTGCAAATCATGTAACAGCATAATTATCCATCCCACAAAATGTTTAACATCTAAAAAAAAAAAGAACATGTTTAGCAATCTTGAAACCATTTGTTGCAAGAATTACTGAAAATCCTGGAGTTATTCGGGTAAAAAGAAAGTTAAAATTGATCTGTGTCACACGCATTGTCTTCCCAACTGAGCAATGGTGAGAGGTAAAAGATCATTCAGTAAATGGTACCAACATTCATACTCTGGCTTCCATCTTCCATTCAAGAAACATCAAGAGAAAGGTGAATAAGTTTTAAAAAAGTGGAAACAGTAGAGAGGAGAACTGGACCAAGAGGTCACAACAACAAAAGGGATCATCACTTCAATTTAGAGCTAAAGTGATCAATAAAAAAAGATCAAACTCAATTCATAAGATGTTTGGCACAGGAGAGAAGAGGTTCTAATATGACAGTCCAAAGAGCAGTGAAAAAGACTTGTGAAGCACCTTGTTACTCCAGGACAGAAAGTTAGAAGGTTAGAGAGGGCAAAGATTATGTTGAGGGCAAATGATCCTGGAATAGTATATATATATTTGAACTTAATTTCAATACTTAATGAGCTTCCAATCCTTAGCTATGATTAATTAATGATGAACATGTCATTTTCATTTATTATCAATTTCACCACAATACTTTCAAGTGAGTGTTATAAAAACTTTGTAGAATTCCAGTAAGATATCTTTAATCATTTCTAAGATACAATGATTCAGAGCTTAATATAACACATGGACAATGTTGCTGTTACACCTGGTACGTGTATGTATGTATGTATGTGTGTGTGTGTATATATATATATGTGTGTGTGTGTGTGTGTGTGTGTGTGTGTGTGTGTGAGAGAGAGAGAGAGAGCAAGAGAGAGATAAATTAACCAACTTAACAAATTTAGTCTGATGAAGTCCTAAAGGATGAAACATGACATAGACAATCTTTTTTTTTTCCATTTTGTCATACATTTCCCCCACCTATATATATATATATATATATATATATATATATATATAACGTGAACATTGAAGTTTAGCATGAAACAGTCTGTCACCTCTGAGTGTTGACTTCAGTGTTCACTTTTATATTTACATATGCTTTATCCCTGATATTGAGCACTTTAACCTATAAATATAGCACACTTTAAAACTATATTTCTTTATATATATATATATATCCCCCTAACAAGTCAACAAAGACACAAGAGCTTACTGTGAAAGAATAAGAGAAAAAGAAAAACATTATTAAGGCGAGGGAATAATAAAAGAATAGGAATTAAGTAAACAGAAGATAATGATTGACATTGCATTTAACATTTTTAAGATCAAATTTGACTGGAAAGCAAGAAACCAGATAAGAATTCTACAAGCAAGAAGGGCAAAAGAAACTGTTAGCATAGAATTTAAGGTTGCATCTACAATTTCAACTGTAAAATTTTGAGACCTTCCCGCCAATCTAGTACTGTATTTATCAAGTCTAGGTACTGTAGAGGAAAGTTCATCAGAACAATTACCATGAAAGTATTTATAGAAAAGGCACACAAAAGTTACCTAACTTCTCATTCAATGTTTTTTGAAGACAACCTGTGTGCTAAGACAATTTGAAACAATCTCTGTGACAATTTGCAGACAACATAAGTGACAGTTTCTTTTAATATATCAAATTCCTGGAAATTCCAGAACTACACTTTGCAGTCTGAAAAACAAAATCAAATTGATATTTTAATCAAAGTGAAATGAAATCTCTTGCATTTAACTTGTTAGCTGTGGCAGAAAATTCCTTCAGCTACAATTAAGACATGCAACTGAAATGACAGAAAATTCAATCTTTTGGAACAGGGATAAGGACACGTACTCAGAATCAGAAAGAGTTGAAAATTCTTGTACTTGTAATGAAGAAAGAAGTCTTGGAGAATTTGATGCACACAGGACATGCTAAATGTAAAAGTAGTAGAGAAAAACAGTGAGTAACCAATCTAACAAGATTAGGTGGCAGAACAAGAATTGGGAGGGATAATGAAAAGACAAACGTTGCTTAAAGCTACAAAGGATAGGAAGTTGGGGAAAGCCATGACCACTCATTTCTTGAAGGTACATGACAAATAAACAAATACTAAATTAATGAATTGTTTGGTTAAAATTCTTATCAGAGAGTGCATGAATTTTACACGTATCTTCTGATATTTTACTAATGTCTTCATCTTTGTTTTTGTTGCTACGGTCACATTTCAGCCTTTCTGTTATCTGGCCTTCTTCAGTTGTCTATCCATCCAGACAACTTTCAAGATATTTGTTGTAGCATACCTACGGACAATAATGGGTATGTCCCCATTCACATAAATATAGTAGTAAATACTGTATGTTGGCCTGCAGCTAGAGATTCATTGAGGACTTCACTTGACTCACTTCTAACAGTTGACTACTTCTTCTACACTCCACTGGCGAATCTTGTGTGTGTTGTTCTTGTCCTCAGCATTATTGTTTATTACCAACCTTCGTGTGATTATTCTATTCAGTAACCTTCCCTAAGTTACAACAATTATTTCAAAATGAACTCTTTATATCTTGTTTTAATATCCCGAAACATGGACAGCAGAATGAGAACAATCTACCTCTGTAGATTAAATGACGATATTGTGCTAGACCGGTGCTTCCCAAACGGTGTGGTGTGCCTCACAGATGCAGTGGAAGAGGATAGCAGATGAAAGACAATCAAAGATTGAGAAACAATTTTTTAAAATTCATATGCCAAAAATAAATGATTTCAAAATTTAAAATATTATTATTGATTTCTTGTAATTGCATGCATGAGTCCCAGTATAAATAGTTATAAACAATTATTGACCAATTTTATCACTGTGATATTTTTGCATTATATCAAGTATTAAGAATATAGTAAGCAGGGTCAGCAAATTGCAGGGGAGAGTTATCGATGATAATGTTCTGACTTCCAATTCATCAGTTATCTCCCTTTAACCCTCTACCTGATATTTTTTTTTTTTTTTTTTTTAAGTGTACTTTTTATCACATAAAATTTGGTGAGGCACAAGCAAATTTTCATTCTGGAAATGCAGTCCAGGGAAAAAAAAAGTTTGGAAGTTTAGTAAATATCAACTTTAGCACTCTTCTCTGCCTGACTATCACTTGGAGGATTTGCAATGAACTATTCCTGAAAAAACAATGGTTTATGGTTAAATACAGGTTTTACCAGGTACTTAAGAATAGACCATGAGTGTGTCATACATTGAAGACAATCCATTATAATGCTATATGCCAAGTGTTAGTATTCTCATTTTTCTTTCAGTCATACCAAGAACACTAACATGGTAGCTTCTAATCTGGCACAGAAAATGAAAAGGCAGGCTGTGTTCTTAGCATTTACTACCAACTACAGTAATGCTAAGATAGCCAGTGTGACATTGGCAAATCATTATATGGGGCTTAAACTGGTGTTTGTCAGCTATGGTCATTGTTCCATAGTGGGCCATGTCTATGCATTAGTCTTCATGGCTCTCTTCAGGGAAATACACCGAAGCTGCACAGTCTGTTTCTTTCTGAAAGTCAAATAAACCGTCTTTTCATCAGGGGAAAGATTTTCTTGTAGCAATAAATAGCACAATGCATATGGTCCTCTGGGCTACTTTTATTGTCCCCAGTAGAGACATTTTGCTGACTACTTGTTGGTGATCGTGTAGTGAAATGAGGGAACTTTCCTGTCCCAACTTATAGCAGACCACATGTTCACTAGCAAGGGAAAAAATTGTCACTAAAGAATTTTGCAGAAAGAAATTGCTTTTTTTTTCTTTTTTTTTAAACCAGGAAATCTTGCATTCTTACTATTTGTCAGTTTGGCAGTTCAACAATGAAAATGAACCTTCATATCCTACTTCTTTTTTTTTTGTTTTTCTTGCAGGACTTAACTAGAAATATATAGTATTTCAGAAATAAAATATTATTTGAACAACCTTTGTGGAGTTTGATATTTTTTCTGGTTCTTTATTGTTAACCATGAGTTATTCTCCTTTATTTTACACAATGTTCAAGCCAGTTTCTTGAGTAGCTAGGGGAACAGGAGGAACTATAGGTGCTTCTTCACATAGCATACAGAAGTACTCACAACAATGCACACTGAGTACATGTCGAATGATGTGCAAAAAGGGTTATGTCATACGCTTCTACTTTTTCCTACAAGGCCTCAAGTTCAATATCACTACCTACATCATAAGTATCAAACAGAGTGGTCAAGCATCGAGTCAAGATGGGTGACTGTATATATTCCAAAAGGAATCTGCTCCCTCCCTATCACGTGCTCTGTGTTCTTACAGTCAAAATCACACTGAAAACACCAGTTCTCATTTGATCACTGAAGTTAAGCAGTGTTGAGTCCATTCTACAAATCTCATTTGAAACAATATAAATAAAGATGAAAATGTAGTTACTTTCATTGTTATTTGTACCTTTATCTGTGGAGGGGTTTTTTGATATAAAACAGTGTGACCCACAAATGTACCACATAGAAGAATGGAAGTGTAAAAAAAAAAGAAAAAAAAAAAGGAAGATAAAGAAACTAAGCCCAGACCGACAATACACATTAGTTTCATTATTTATAGGTTAATAAATTTTATTTACCAAAATAAAGCATTAGTAGACTTATATAGCAATTTCAAATGATACTACCAGCAAAAATATAGAAAGTATTATGTAAAGGTTGAAATATCCAAGTTAGGAATGAATATGTTAATATATTTAAATTATTCATTTTTTTTTTTTTTTTATCAATTCACCCTAGGCAAGACAATAATGCAACTAAGACACAAGAGGCTATTGGAACTGAAAGATAAGGAAAAGACTTTAGAAGGAACCAGAAATCCAATAATAGTCAAAATTTCTGTAAAGATGTTATAAATTCAGAGTTTAAGTATAATTTAGAAGAAACTAAAAGCCCAATCTTAACAATATGTGAACCCATCTAATCTTATTGGGGAGAAAAATAAATAAATAAAAAAAATCCAGACTTTAAGCAGAGATGTTAGAGTTTAGTAGAATTTACAAGGAACTGGAAATCCAATCCTAAAAAAGGGATAAACCTCTACTCCTGTTCAAAAGCCCAAAGACAAGTGTGTTTACCAAAATAATAAATAAGTAGTCTTTTATAGCAATTTCTCATGATAACACTAGCAAAAATACAGAAAGTATTATGAAAAGGTTGGAATATCCAAAGTAGCAATGAATATATTAATATATTTAACTTTATTTACCAGAATAGAGCATAAATTTTCAAATATTGCAATTTTTAATAGTCACTCTAATAAAAAACACAGATGTTACAAATATCCAGTCCTACTTTCAAATCTCACTGAAAACAGCCCATCATGTCCAATCACCGAAGTAGTGTCGAGCCATGTTAGTACTTCCATGTGGGACTGTTTGGGAACACTAAGTAAGCAACATCCTGCAATCCAAAATAGGTTTGGTTTTAAATAATCCATAAAGGGTTGATAATCTGTAAAAACAAATCAATCAATTAAATATCTAATGTTGAAGTGAATGGGTTAAAGTAGACTCTTTTATGATTGATTTGCTGCCATCGACTTTATGCAATATAAAGAGATGGTGAAAGGTTCTTCGCTCAACCTACTTCCCAAAATCTAACCGAAAGATCCAATATCAGAATTTTTTTTTATATGCTTTGCTGTTCAAAACTAGCATGGTCATCTCCATTGTTATACTCATGTTTCAGCCATTGTATACTTATTCAGGGGGTCTGAGTTTTTACTCAACACAAGAATTTCAAACTAAACTCATTATTCAAACTATGTGGATAGCCTGTTCCCATTTGATTTTCTATGCTTAGGATATATTTTGTATCAGTACGCACTTGTCTAATTGACAACTGCGTTACTGAACCAAAGTGTTTCAACATTACAAGACTGGGGATTGAACTCATAAATGTTAAGGAAATGTTTTAATGTATGTTTCAATTCACTGTGCTGTTTGTCTCATGGAAAATCTAGTGTTGAAATTCTAGAACCTTAATGTCTGTAGGCAGATGGTAGGATTGGTAGAACTGTGAACAAGGTGAATGTAACTGGAGAACACTAACTGATACAAAATATTCAAAATATTACTATATTTAACCTTACTTACCAGAATAGAGCATAAGTTTTCAAATATTGCAATTTTTAATAGTCACTAATAAAAACACAGATGGCAATGTGTCTGGATTCAAATATCCAAACCTATGGTTAAATCATGCTGAAAACACCCATTCCTGTTCAATTACCAGAGTTATGCAGAATCAAGCCCTGTCAGAACTTAGATTAGTTGAGTGTGGAGACTTGGAAACACTGAGTACCGTAAGTAATCTCCTACAATCCAAAGTGTGTTTCTGCTGATAAGTTGGAAAAAAAGCAAAATCAATCAATCACATGACCTGTGTGACACAGATGTGCCTGATCAAAAATTGTAAAAATCCTGTCACCCCAATATCAACCAAATGTCACTGAGAATTTTGGCAGTCATTTGATCAACATGAAAGAGAACCATCTGATCTGGGCCATCCAATTACTTCCAAGAATACATCAAAGATATCTTTAAGGTAGTATAACTTGTTAACACTTCTTACACTATATTAATCTGTTGTTACCTGCCCCAGGATTGCCAAAACTGTAGCATTCTTGGTCTAGTCACTTGGTGGAGTTTTTGATCTTCATGGCCATGTTGACATTAACAATCTAATGGGGCAACAGATTTTATAGAAATTTTGGTCAATGGTTGTTGCAGTTCCACAAAAATTTCAGGTATAAATTTTTCATGGCAGTGGTAATTTTTGTCTCTGCTGAAAACCAATTTCACAGCACAAACCAACAAACTATGTAGATAACTAACAATGGGTTCAACGAAAGC
Organism: Acanthosepion esculentum; assembly: GCA_964036315.1. Classification (NCBI taxonomy): domain Eukaryota; kingdom Metazoa; phylum Mollusca; class Cephalopoda; order Sepiida; family Sepiidae; genus Acanthosepion; species Acanthosepion esculentum. The sequence continues at coordinate 56,733,216 of OZ038509.1, read as the reverse complement.
AAATTGAAGAATTTAAAAGTGCATAACGAGTACAGAATTAATCTTTATCTGTAGATTGGTTAATGATCTTGTGTCAGGAAAATTATTCTAACAGAAATTGTAATAATTTTGGAGACATGGCTCCTGGCCCTGTTCTTGTCTATCTAGGCTTGTGTCAGTCAATTCATTAGCAGTAACAACAGAAAGAGGAGTACTTTATAACAGACCTTGCCGATCTTATCTTTTCACTGCCTCATCCTGTCCCAGGCTTTCACCTGTCCTGTTTAATGAAATTTGGACACCTATGTCCTTGATTTATTTCATTTTTTTTTGATAATATATTCAGGTTACATTTTCAGTAACAGATAGCCCTCTTTGTAATATAGTCAGGCCAAACCTCTGAGTAAAATTATGCTTATGATATGAACATTAGGGTGGGGGGTGCTAATAGTAATTTATATAAACATAGTAAGAATTCTTATTTGGGATTTGGGAAATTTTAGAAGACCATAAATCTTGTCATACATCCTGGGAGGCAACAGAGTAGGGCGGAGAAGATCTAATCTTGCTAAATTTTAATGAATTCTACTTGGTTTAATTAAGGTTCAAATCTTACTAGAGGTTTTTATCCAAACTCATTTTATGGCTTCCAATTATTATTTTCAATCCTTTCATTCTTTCCTTATTCTTTTTGACACTTTCAAGTTTCAAGGAATTTCTTTTTCCTCTGGCAAATTGCCATGAGGCATTCTTATACATTAAAATGGTTAAACCAGGGTTACCACCCTGTTATATCCCCAGTGCAGCAAAATGTTAAACCAAGATTACCACTCTGTTATATCCCTCATGCAATAAGATGCTGAATAAGGGTTACCACCCTGTTATATTCCTCAGGCAATAAAACATTGAACAAGGGTTACCATACTGTTATATGTCTCATGCAATAAAATGTTGAACCAGGGTTATTAACCTGTTATATTTCTCAGGCAATAAAACATTGAACAAGGGTTACCATACTGTTATATGTCTCATGCAATAAAATGTTGAACCAGGGTTATTAACCTGTTATATTTCTCAGGCAATAAAACATTGAACAAGGGTTACCATACTGTTATATGTCTCATGCAATAAAATGCTGAATCAGGGTTACCACCCTGTTATATTTCTCAGGCAATAAAACATTGAACAAGGGTTACCATACTGTTATATGTCTCATGCAATAAAATGCTGAATCAGGGTTACCACCCTGTTATATTTCTCAGGCAATAAAACATTGAACAAGGGTTACCATACTGTTATATGTCTCATGCAATAAAATGCTGAATCAGGGTTACCACCCTGTTATATTTCTCAGGCAATAAAACATTGAACAAGGGTTACCATACTGTTATATGTCTCATGCAATAAAATGCTGAATCAGGGTTACCACCCTGTTATATTTCTCAGGCAATAAAACATTGAACAAGGGTTACCATACTGTTATATGTCTCATGCAATAAAATGCTGAATCAGGGTTACCACCCTGTTATATTTCTCAGGCAATAAAACATTGAACAAGGGTTACCATACTGTTATATGTCTCATGCAATAAAATGCTGAATCAGGGTTACCACCCTGTTATATTTCTCAGGCAATAAAACATTGAACAAGGGTTACCATACTGTTATATGTCTCATGCAATAAAATGCTGAATCAGGGTTACCACCCTGTTATATTTCTCAGGCAATAAAACATTGAACAAGGGTTACCATACTGTTATATGTCTCATGCAATAAAATGCTGAATCAGGGTTACCACCCTGTTATAGCCTACATACACTAAAATGTTGAACTGGGTTAAAACCCTGTTATAACAACAGTTTTATTGAATAACCATTGTCTGTTTAGTTGAAGCAATGTACATTTCTTTTCTTCAATTAAATATCTTTCTGTATAATCTGTTCTGAATTAACTGGCGCACTTCAAACTCTTCATGCTGAGTATGTTCCAACTGTTTTTTAAAAGGTCTTTCAGGAACTGTTATTGAATGTCAAGTTTTCGTTTGATCACAACATAATCATTTTATGTACAAGAGAGGAGTGAGGTAAATTCTGACAATCAAGTCTATGTTTTCTGAAGAAGGAAACAAAAAAAAGATGTCATGTCAGTGTATATTTGGAATGTATTTGCTAAATCTTTATGGACACTTTGGTGGAGAGAAATTAGACGACTTGTCCAATATTGGTCCAGACAATCTGCTTTTAAATGTAAGTCAATCAAAAATCTTATTTTTACGATGAACTCATTTTCTTTGTCAGTCTTTTATCACATTACAACTTTAGTACTCATCAAAGACATCTGGATTTTACGTACGGCCTGGCACTTTTTTTTTATTCAGATTGAAATATCTGTGCATCGGCCTCAGAGCAGAGTGGCTCACTCCAGTCCACTGGCTGGGATCAGAGTGTAGCATCTGTGTACACAGAAAACAACTGCCTCAATAACATTCTAACATATTGTGCAGATGAAATATGTATGCAATTCTTACAACAAATATATTGTGCAAGTAAGAG